>LR738715.1:308545990-308567907 GCA_902687465.1 Secale cereale | reverse complement strand
GTCGATACACTTTCGATACAAGACTCAAAGATGGTAAGTCTCAGGTTATGAAGGATTGGATTGACGCTTTTATTTGAGTGCCTCTTGTCCCTTTTGTTTCATTAGCTTTCTTAGTTTTCTTTTCCTCGTCTTTTTTTTCCTCTTTTATTTATTTGTATGCTTGGATTGATTTAATTGTTTTATTAATAATGAGTAAAATATAGCAGAATGATTGTTCTACGGTCAGTCTTCAAAAGAAAACATTAAAAAATAGTTTGAATGCAAAAATATATGTGATGTGATTGTATTTAGGGTCTTAAAGTAGACAAGTCATATTCGTGTGCATGGTATGTTATCAGCTATGAATAGAGAGCTGCAAGTGCGTGTATAATCACGCTATCACTCAACCACACAAAAAGCCGTCCCTTATCCAAATTCGGTTACTATGAATAGGAGGTGCTAAAAGCTCACCGCATAATATCATCCATATCCAAATCAGTTTACTATCAATAGTAGTGGCCTGCCTGCTCGTTCAGCTCGTCCAAAAATTTAGCACCTGCGTACAACTAAGCGTGCTTAGCAATTGTGCAGATAAGCACACCAGTGGTTTTCTTTTGCGAACCCTTTTTTCTTACAATCTACTCCCTCCGTCCGGAAATACTTGTCGAAGGAATGGATGTATCTAGATGTATTTTAGTTTTAGACACATCCATTTTTATGCATTTTTGTGACAAGTATTTTCGGACGGAGGGAGTACTATTTACAAGATCAGGTCGATTTCCGAACAGAACCAAACACCTAGAAGTTCAGCATCACAAATTAACCTTGACGAGAGTTTAGAAATTATTGTCCTGGTTTCAGTTCAAGGAACGGAGGGGGTAGAAAATAATCAGAAAGTGACATGTGTGTAGAATATACTCTTTTGGTATCTCTGTGTGTGGCACCTAGTTCGTCGACGTGGAAGGAAAGAGGTGTACCACCCGACAAAAACGGACCGATCATGGTTCAACGGTGACCCATCCTGTTCCAACAAGTCGCTGAACGTGGGGGCCTCAACCTCATCCATGAGGAGAAGAAACTGCCACGAGTCCCCGACTGTTTACACCCAGCTCTCTCTCCCACACGTGGCGTCTCCCTTCCCTACCCCTACGGGCGCGTGAATTGTGAGCCGCAATTAATCATCCTTATCCGGTACATATCCATCCTTTCACCCGCGAAAAAAAAGAAGACGAGAAGCTTCTTGATTACGTGGCGACCATCGGGCGGCCCATCGATACGTCGGACGACTGGTAGTAGTCGGCGGGGGACATTTACCATACCAGCAAAGGGAAGAAAACGCGGCGCGTTGCTTGCTTTTATCCGTGGGCCTCCTTTTTAAAAGGCGCCACTTTTCTTCGCCGCTTCCAATCCCCCCTCCCTCCTCTCCTCTCCTCTCTTGCGTTTCTTCTTCCCTCTCGGCTTCTCCTCCCCCTCTCTTGACGGCGAGCGGCTATGGCGACGGCCAAAGGGACCCTGGTCTCGCCGTGCGGCAACCGGGCCGCAGGATTTGGTGTCCGGCGGCGGGGTGCCGTGGCGGCCCGCATGTCGCCCTGCGCGCCGGCGGCGGTGCGGATCGGCAGGAAGAGCCCGTTTCTTGGCGCCAGGCTCACGGTCGGTCCCAGGAGATCGAAGCTCGTTCCTCGGAATCTAGTCGCCTCACCGGTGCAGGTAAATTTAATTTTCCGCTCTACTTTATTCATTTTTTTATTGGTTGCGATTCTTTTTTGATCGTCGGTGTCCTCTTTTTTATTATTATAATGCTATGTATATTTTCCCTGACTTAACCTGTTCTCCGCGATAAATTCGCTGATATAGTCATTCTATCCGAGTCTCATCCGCATGCAGAGTTGAACACCTATATTTGACTTTCTGCTATTTTGCAACTGATCTCCAACTATTGTGGTGTGCGGGGCCAATATGCTTAGCTGGTTTGTTCTGTCGCAGATGAATCTTGCGTTTGCGAAATCCACCAAGTGGTGGGAAAAGGGTCTGCAGCCCAACATGAGGGAGATCGAGTCCGCCCAGGACCTCGTCGACTCGCTGGCCAACGCCGGCGATAGGCTCGTCGTCGTTGACTTCTTCTCCCCTGGCTGCGCCGGCTGCCGTGCCCTCCACCCCAAGGTGAAAATCATGCCCGCGGAAATGTTTCTAATACTACCACAATTCATGTGATGTAAAAAAAATCGGTGTTCTTAAATTATTATGTTTCCCTATGCAGATTTGCCAGTTTGCTGAACAGAACCCAGATGTGCTGTTCTTGCAAGTGAACTACGAGGAACACAAGTCCATGTGTTACAGCCTCCATGTCCATGTTCTGCCCTTCTTCAGGTTCTACAGGGGAGCCCAGGGCCGCCTCTGCAGCTTCAGCTGTACTAACGCAACTGTAAGATACTGATCTGCTCATGTGCACTTTCATGCTCCTGTGAATTATAGAAGGCGAAAGGAGTCAGAAACAAACAAACTACTGGTTTAAGTTCCAAGAGATCCTCCAAAACTTACCTTTCAAGGCTTGGAGAGTCCTCGAGCTTACTGATAGTGGAAGGATCGGCGTTTTTCTACTGAATTTGGAGGAACATCTTATGGTCTCATCTTATTCTAGACGTGTAGTCTAGTCTTGTTTCAAATCGAATTTTCTCGCATGTAGTGTATCATTTACCATTTGACGAGATGCTTACTATGGTGGCAATTGTCTTTTCAGATAAAGAAGTTCAGGGATGCGCTTGCCAAGCACAATCCTGATAGGTGTAGCATTGGCCCAACCAGGGGCCTCGAGGAGTCTGAGCTGCTGGCCTTGGCTGCGAACAAGGACCTGCAGTTCAGCTACACGAAGCAACCTGAACCAGATCCGACTGGAGACTCCGAGGAGGTCATTGCTCCTGGGAGCCCAAGGCTTCCTCCACCGGCAAAACCATTGGTGCGGCAGGGGTCCGGAGAGAGGACCTTGGTCTCATCAGGAAGATGAGATTGGGATGCGACCGCGTCCATTGGTTCTGTACAGTTTCTCGATTGTTGGTGGTGTGTACAGGTTGTACTTTCTCGTGGTTGTGTAGAGTGCAGGCTTGATAGATTTTAACTACTTGTCAAGCCTGCCCGCCTCTCCGCTAGAAGCGTAGAAGTAGAAGCAATACTTTAGTAGTACCAGCAAGTATTGTGGGTAATTCTCTGCCAGTAAATTGTATGGTAGCTGTATGGGTTAATCTGAGTGCCAATTCGAATCATCGTGTCTGCGTTTGCTCTTTTGTCAAATACTCCTATTTTGGTTTGTTCCCCCTGTAGTAGTTTTGGTGGTTTGAAAATCTGAAATTCAGCCCCTGCTAATATGTACTCCCTCCGTTCAATATAAGGTGACCTGGTTGTAGTACAAACAGGTACTTACAATCCTTTGATGCGTTCTTGCATTCCCATCTGCGTGGTCAGGAAGCAGGTACATATAGCTTTCTGTGGATTGAAGCTGGACTTCTCTTTTCCAGATATGTTGAAGCAGGACTTCTCTTTTCAAGATGTTGAAGCTGCACTTTGGAATCGGACAAAATGGGAAGGGGGGAAAAGAGAGGATTTGAAACTTAACAAACAAGGGACAGGCCTTGTGGTTGCTCTCGCTTGAAGTGAAAAAAAAGGTGGTCCTGCTGAGCTAGATCGAGTTGTTGAACCATCAATTTTCTATCGCAGGGATCTTATGGGTGATATACATTACTGGAAAAATGATTGGTATTACCAATTGGATCAGGCATCGTATGCCCTGTCATATGATTGTTCTGCCATAGGATAATAGGAACAGAAATGAGAAAGCATGGGGTGCAGAGTATACAATTAGGCAACAACATGCATATCATCAAGCGTATGCATATTAATTTTCGTTATTTTCTTCTCCTTTCCGGATGCATAATTGCATATCCTTGTCCACAGGGCTGGCTTCCGGTTTTCCTTATCAAACGGACAAGGACCATGAGATCTGGCTGGAAGACTTGTGGATGTCCCATCCCTCGAGTGTGCATCACTCTTGTCGGCTATAACAGGTGTGCCTCCCTTGGCTTCTCGAAAGATTCAGCTCCCTGATAACTGCGATTCTGGAGGCTTCCTCCCAGCTCGTCGAAAACAACGGCATGTCGACGCCAGCTACGTGGCGACGCGCTGGGTTCATATTCTGGTCGACTGCACCCGATGGTCTGGTTATCTGCTGTAGCAGTCTCCACGTCGCAATTCATCGGAACCTGGATTTTGTAGGTTGTGTAAGAATTCAACACAGTATTCCTCTGCGGACAGGTAGGGCCAGTCCGTGAACAGTGACGCGGAGCCAACCATTCAACCGTGCATGCATACATTTTAAAATAATTTTTGATAAAAACAAATTACATGAAAATCAGATGATTTGCTTCTAAACAGAAGCAAATTCATTACATTTTCAATATATTTCATTAGAAGTGACCGAACCAAAACTTAGTCTAAATCTACAACGGCGGCCGTCCTCTCAGTCCTTGTTCTCCTCCGGTGTTGGCCGTGTCCATGTCCAGTCGAGATGAGACCCGTGAAACAAAGGTGCGATCGCGAGCGATGAAGAGTAGGATATGTGACACAGACCGACCAACTTAGAACTCGAAGCCCCGTCGCCTCCAATGCACTACTCCTTGTCGGAGTCCACAACCTGTCCGTTGCCGGTGCACGTGAAGTCGACGATGAATGTGGACGGGGCGGCATGCTTGTCATGTCATTGCCCCAGCGAAACATTGTTGCCGACACGAAGGATGCGCATCTTCTGAAGTTCTCGTCTGTGATAGCCTATGGGCCTCCGTGTCCGACTGCGCTGCGACCGCATTGCGAGCGGCGTGAGCGCGCGCGGCCACACACAACGCCCGCTGCTCGGTGATGAAGTTGGGGTTCTATGCGGCCATGGCCGCCATGGCATCCTAGCCCACGCACTCGCCGTAGACTTGGCCCTGTACCAACCGATGCTGCTCGAGGAGGGAGAGGTTGTATCACTGCTCCTTCTGCACCTGCTGGAATGTCGACAACAGCGGCACCACCGGCTGCTTCTCCGCGATGGCGTTGCTGAAGTGCACATGTGCGTGCCCCATGGTCAAGCCATAATGGACCAACAAGGGATCCGCGCGCGGAGTCGTTGTTGTAGTATGTCTTCATCGTCGGAGACATCCGGGGAGTTGTCCAGCATGCAGACCTCTATCCACCTGGCACGACGGGCTTGCCAACCGACCGCAAGGGAGGCCACCTTGTGCTTTTGCTTTGTCGAGAGTCTCTCCCACAACGTGTTACCGCTCGCGGTCATGCCGGATGTGGTGCATGGGAGAAGGATGTGGAGCAGACGTGTTGTGGTGTCGTTTGTGACGGGCATGGACCCGTTTAAATAGTGGACCCAGTGAGGCCAAGCGGCGGGATGTTTCAACGCGGGCGTCAATTGGTTTCTCAGTGTAGGATCGAGAAGATAGTCTATAAGGGGTGAATAGACACTTAACCAACCAGATGTGCATCTTTTAGTTTTCTTGAAGTTCGGGTAAATTTTGGCACTAGTTAACATATACCCAACACTTTCTACACATGCATTTCTAGAGAAAGAGCAGCGTGAATAATACAACATGCAAGTGTGGAAAGTAAAGGGGGATAGAAAGTTCAAGGGAGAGAGAGACAAGAGCCCCAAGACGGTGGAGTGGTGCGTGAGAGAGTTATGGACAACAAGAGGGAATTTGTGTGTGTACGATGAGTGCACCCTAGCTATTTAGCTTAGACCAGAGAGTCGTACATTGTGTGCAAGAGAGACCTATACATAGAGTGTGCATGCGAACCAGAAAGGCCTAGAGAGAGGGGCCAACAAGGATTGTGTTCGTATACGCGTGATAGCAATGAAGAGAGTCGGCTAGAGAGAGAACGGGAGTCCATGAGAGGGGAGAGGTCATGTTTATGCATCGAAGACTGATATAAACCTTGATTCAGAATAAAATAGAATTCAAATGTTTTAATTTGAGAACATGATGCTTGCAATTCACACATAAACGGAAATATACGTATTAAACAGGCTCATTAATTTGACTCTGAGCATGTTCGTGAAGTACTACAATACAACATACTATTCAATTGAGGTGTTCAATTTTGGATTTAATCCACATTTTGATTGGATCAACGAGCTATTCCAATGAATTGAGATATTTAATTTTGGGTTTGATTCCCGTTTTTAGTGAGTCAAGTATTTGTCAAATAAATCAGCAGCGACGAGCATGTAAAAACACATTATTCCCGAGCATCATCTCACCATCAGAAAAAGAAGTGGCAAGATGTGACACTATAGAACTAATATTTCAAAATTTGATTTGAATCGACTTGGTACGGTACACGTGGATGCTTGCTCTCCCAAAATTTAAAGAAACCGCTAAAACACCCTATGCTTAGTGGAAATTCGCCTGAGCAAATAAACCGAAGACGCGAAATTACCGACCTATCTAGGACCAGCATGAATTAGCCCATTTATATCGAGGTAGATTTGTAACTTCATCCAAGCGCGCTCTCTCCTCGGCCGAAATGATAGGGGGCGAATAATTCATAAACCATGGGCGCCAAAACACCCTCTCCTCGGCCGATATCGCAGCCGCCTAATAATTCATGAACCATGGCGGCAAAACACCCTCTCCTCGCTCGCGCCCACTTTTTCAAAGCACGCCCTCCTCGCCCGAAATCGTTGGCGCCCACTATTTGGGAGAAGCAAAGTTACCCTACTATCCCCGACCCTCAAGACCCAGACCCAAGCCCACAAGCCAAAAGGCAGGGATAGAATTGTAACTTGTAGCGCCTAAGATGCGATTCTATCCCGACCACGTGATGAACTCGTGATTGGGGCACAACCGCATTCGAGCGCATAGCAAGGTGGATATCATTACAACATACCATGTACTGAATAGATGAGAATACCAGATAAAGACTTACACTTGCCACAAGCTACAACATAAATACAACAATACATCAATACATAGCAATCATGATACAGAAGAGCAGGATCCGGCTACGAATGAAAATCAAATGAAAAAGAAGAACAACATCCACCCTGCTAATCCCAGTCTCACAACCCGGAACTTATCCCTTGATCAAAGAACAAGAAGCATAAAAAGGACTCCAAAAGCAAACATGCCTCGCTCTTGCGTCCGATCATCGCATTGCCTATACCTGCACCTGTTGTTGTAGTAATCAATGAGCCACGAGGACTCAGCAATCCCATTACCATGGATATCAAGACTAACAAAGCTTAATGGGTATGGAATGGATAAGTGGTAAGGTTACAGCAAGCACTAAGCATTGTATGGTGACTTATTTACGAGTGCAAGAGTACAACGAGTAGCTACGCATGACGGTCGCAGACTAGTAATGATCAACAAGTGCAACAAGCACTAAGCATTGTATGGTGGCTTACTTACGAGTACAAGAGTATGGCGAGTAACTACGCATGGCGGCCGCAAACTAGTAATGATCAATAAGTGATCCTGAAGTACTTACGAGTCAAACATAACCCCACCGTGTTCTCTTCCCGATCTTCCTCGAAAAGAGACGACCACGGTTACACACGCGGTTGGTGTATTTTAATTTCGGATTTAGGGTCAAGTTCTCTACAACCGGATATTATAAATTTCCAAGTCGCCACATAACCACGGTCACGGCTTCCGAAAATATTAAACCCTGCAGGGATGTCCCAACTTAGTCCATCACAAACTCTCACGATCCGTGGAGGAAAACCACCATCTCGGGACAATCCGATCAAGCTTCAACAATGGTAAAACAGAACTAGTAAGACCTCCCGACGTGCTGACACCTCGATAGGAGCCGCACGTATCTCGTCTCAGGCCATGATCGGATTGACCAAAATTCCGGTAGACCAATCCAGAGTTGCCCCTGGCGGCAACCGGTGGTTGACAGTTTTGGACCAACACTCGTGAGGAGCACTGGCCCGGGTTGTTGATTAATTATCCTCGGGTGCTAGCCGGTCCCTATGCAAGTTTTAGTTATTATTAGGCAAATGGTAAAACTAAAGTTGGGCCTTGCTAGAAGAGTTTTATTCAAAGCGAACTGTTAAGGGGGGCCATAAACCTTGACCGTGTAAGGAATGCAAATCAAGGAACATAACACTGGTATGACGGAAACTAGCGTGGCAAGAGTGGAACAAAACACCAAGCAAAAGTCCGAGCCTAACACCCTTTACCAAGTATATATGTGCATTAATTAAGTAAGAGCTATTGTGATATGCCAAGATATCCATGTCCCAACATGGAACAACCTGCAACTGCATCTGCAACTAGCAATGCTATAAGAGGGACTGAGCAAAGCGGTAACATGGCCAAACAACAGTTTGCTGGGATGATGGAAACGGTTAGAGGCTGTTTCATGGCATATTGGGAGGCTGACAAACAAGTAGTAGGCAACTCGACATAGCGTACCAACGAGACAACTAGCAAAGCAAAGATAGTAGTGATATCCAAGGTAATGATCATCTTTCCTGAAATCCTGCTAGGAAGAAAACCGAATCCATGAAGTAGACGAACAAGCGTAGTCGAAGGAATCCTCACAACTCCTTAACGAAACCAAAGCTAACGATAGAAGCGAACCGGAAAGAAGCAAACAACACGGTAACCAAGCAAGCATAAACATGGCATGATGCACAATCAAGTATGATGCATGTCCAGTTTAAATAGGCATGGCATGACAAAGTGCAACAAACAGTACTACAAATTAAGTGGAGCTCAATATGCAACAAGTTGCATATTGACGGAACACCACATTCAGTTACTTAGTTTGCTCTCGTTTATGCTACTCATCAACTTTAAATGTTAGTTAACATGGCAAGAGGTGAAGCATAAGTAAACTACACATCTAGGCAATTTAAATGAGCCTGGAAACAATAAACAACAATTTCGGAAAATCCCCATATGCGTATTTCGAATTTGGTACTGTTCTGCCTAAAACCTAATTTTAATGTTGTTAAACACGGAAATAAAGTGCACCATGTTAATCTATACATTGTTCTACCCCAATTAAATATAAAGTTTATTAAGTTCGGAGCTATGGTTATTTAGTTAGGAAATAAACCATTTTAGCATGACTTTTATGCAAATTAATGCAAACAACAATTTTAAGCATTTAAATGTTCTTGTCATGATGCGGATGACATATTCAAGTTTTATGCAATTTTATGAATTGTTGGCATAATATATGATATGGCGCACTTGGTCGCCACGATGAAAACAAAGGGTGTCATGGCGGTGAAAACGAAAACGGTGCCATGGCAATGTTCCGGTGACCCGACAACTCGTCGAGATGTCAGTGCAAAACAAAGTGTGGATGTGCGGAACATGCAAAAGATGATGGGATGATCCCGGTTGCCGGGTTCCCACGTGTTGGTGACATGGCAAACGAGGAACACGCAAGTGACAATTCGGACACGATGCAAACACGGGCATCTCATACAAAACATGCATTGGTTCACGAGCATCGTCTCAATGGTTATACCTTCGAAGCGTGCATTTTCGAAGCAGATCAATTCGGAGCGGGTAGATGTACACGGTTCATAGTCATACACATTCCGTAGATGTTCGGGGTCACGACGAGGAACTTGATATCCACAGGATCGACGGTAGTGGTACACACGTTGTCGGGTTACTTGTCGGTCCGGTCTTGGTGTAGATGTACATGGCAAATGTAGTGGTATTATGCGTCAGTCGTCGTGGGACTTGCCGAAATCCACAGAGCCGGTGTGCTTGTTCGGGCGTCGGTCTTGCCGGTGCGGAATGAGAGGATCCCGAGGTGTGAGATGCCGACGGCGTCGGCTGGGAGGATGGGACAAGGCTCCTCATTTCTAGGGTTTGGTCTGATTATATAGCTAGGGGATTAGGTGATAGACTATTTGGTCCCTCCGGTCGTAATCGAATGGTCCGAGATAAATAGGTTAGATAGACCAATTGAGAAACTGAAGATGTTTTAGGGATGTTCGGAGATGATCCGTACCCATCGGTAACGACGGCCCGGTTCGAGTTCGGGAAGTTTCGGACACGCATGAGGGGGTGTGAGAACTATGCAGAGAGGGTCAAAGTGTCGAACAACAAAAGAATGATTGGTTTGGGAAAGTTCAACATAGGCGACGAAGAAGCGGCAACTACGAACGACTACGAGTTTTGTGAAAACATGTGGATGCAATGCGCATGATGTCATGATGAAATGCAACAAACCAAATAAATCACATGGCGACAATGAAAAACATGAAAGGCGCCTGGAGCGTCGGTCTCGGGTTGTCACAACTCTACCCCACTTACAAGAGATCTCACCCTGAGATCTAGGGATGAAAAATGGAGAGAAGAGGTAATACTAAGTTGCCTCTGACAAACGAGTGAAACCAAACAACGGAGATGAACGAAGTTGAAATCACTCTGTTGGAAAAGAGGAACAAGGGACACCACGAGAACTTGAAGGTTGCAAAGACATGAATCAAGAGCTCAAGGGTCACGAAAGAATTTAAGAAAACTCTGGTTGAAAAGAGAAGCAAGGAATACAGGAGAATTTGGACAACGCTCCGGTTGAAAATAGGAGGAAAAGAACATGATCTTAACAAAACGAGATGATGGGTCGAAGAAAGCAACATCACAATGCCTCTGAAACAAATGAAAGCGTGGAATGAAAAGAACGTAGAAGAGAACAACAACTTCTACCACAAATGATTTTGAAAAGCATCCTTACGAAGAAGGTTTGAACGGAGTTGTCGAAAAAAATCAACTACAAAAACAATAAGCTTCTTGTGGGCTTATGAAAACATCTCAAAACTTGAGGTGAAATTCTGCCACTAATGAAAACAATTGCTTGCTTGAGATCAACGAAGAGATGAAAACTTCTCTCGCCGAGAGGATAGGAGAAAACTTGAATCATTGATAAGAACCACAAATAGCAACATTCCCAATGGAAGGCTTTAGGTGTAATTTACCGAGATAACCTCCAACGAAGAAATTTTAAGGGATTGAAACAACTCATGAGTGAAGAGAAAACGACGGTTTTAAAACATCTCATTCCTGAAAACTTGTGAATCATGAAACACGAAGAGAAGTTGCCAAGGATGACATAACACCACCTCAAAAGATAAGGTATAAAGAATTGAACTTTAAAATGCAAGATGAAGGATACATGAGCTCCTCCAACAAGAATCTTGACGAACACTTCGAGAATGAAAGAAATCTTTGATGAACCATCATGTTGAGCCTTCATGATACCTCCGGTAATAAAGAATGATCAAACAAAAGGAAAGTTGAAATGAACAAGATGAAGCCTAGCAATGATTTGAACTTGATATCATGAACGAACTCCAGTAGAAAGAATTAAATCATCTCGGGGAAACAAGAATAATTATTATGTCATGCTTACCATTCAACAAACTAAATTGATGACAAGCAACGATATGCATGCTACTTATTTTTCTTACAAGGATTGAGGAGAGATATAGCGCAACTTGGGAAAATCTTCGATGAACCACTAGTATGATTTCAGAATGAATGAATGAATTGATATGGTAACAAAGGAAAATGAATCTTGAACGAACCACCGCAAGAATTGAAAACGATTGAAGAAAAGAGAACGAATCACCAGTAAGAAATAGAAGGCGAAGAAAGATACTTGAGGGAATTTAGGTAAAAGAGAAAAAAGAGATCATGAGCTGACTAGAGAATACTTGAACGATGCATGAGAAGAATTGAAGAACGAGAGCTGAAAGTTGAGAACGAATAAATATTATTAGATGATGGCCTTCGTAGGATAAAAAATGGAAACAACTCATGAAATACTTTGGACGGGTATGAAAAGAAATCTCCCAAAGAAGACATTTTTTGAGGATAGCATAAAGCTTGAACTAAGAATCTTTGGAAGAATAGGTAAGGATTCAAGAGGAACTTTTCTTCGTTCTTCAAAATCCGAGAATGAAGACTAGAGCCACCGTGAAGAATTACAGAGATGCTCTGGAACAATGAATACTAGAAATGTTGAGCCAAAGATGAAAAGAATTTGAAAGCGATCTTGGAGAAGCCATGTGATTGATGGAATCCATTCTCACGTCACACTTTGAAAAGAATTTGAGAATAACTCCAGAAAAATTAGAAGAGTCAGGTAAGATCCTAGGAAAGACCTGTGGGTTAGGGCCCACTCAAGAGAAACACCATCTGAATGATTTTTAAGAGAGATTGCACCAGGTGAATTAAATGGCTTGAATGAGATAACAACCTTAAAATAGCTTGAATGGATCAAGAATGGAAACTTGAATCTTTCGGGATATCTTCTACACTCCAGGTATGAATAGAGAGAGTTGAATGAATAAGAGGGCCTTGGATAAGAACTTCCAACATGATAAAGCGTTTAACAAAAGAAAGGGATATGATAAACACTGAAACCTTGAATTTAGTCCACGGGAGAAGAATTGAGAACGGAGAATGATAAACTTGAAGCTTCCTTAGCATCTTCACGAGAAATCACCGAATAAGAACATTGAAGGAAAATAACGAAGAGACTTATCATGAATAAAATGTATACTTGATTAAGAAATCTGAGTCCTTGAAGAAAAGAGTGGGATAGTGAGAAAAACAAAAGCAACTTGGGATGGATGAAACGGACACCGTTGAGAAAACTGAGAATTGCTCTCGCAAATGAAAATGAGGATTGAATTATCTTGAAGACAAGCACACTAGTTGGTAAAAAATTGAGATGACAATCTCGATGATCAAGAAAAAAATAGCACTCTCATAGAAATATGAGAACACCACTTTTGAAAAGGTATGGAATCAACACTTGACATCAAAGCAACTCGAATACCACGTAAAAAATGATTTGGCTTGCAGAATAAGCTGGAAACAAATACATAACCCCTCATGAATTCGTTGGAAGGATAAGCCTAGGTAACTACTGGAATTACCGCCTAAGAACTCCCGAAACTTCTTGGTTATGCAATCTAGTCCCACGGCTCCACGGAGAAAATTTTCACACAATTCCTAACAGGATATTGAAGGAAATATGCCCTCGAGGCAATAATAAAGTTTTTATTTTTATATTTCCTTATTCATAATAAATTTTTATTATTCATGCTAGAATTGTATTGATCGGAAACCTTGATACATGTGTGAATACAAAGACAAACACTATGTCCCTAGTGAGCCTCTCCTTGACTAGCTCGTTGATCAAAGATGGTTAAGGTTTCGTAACCATGGACATGAATTGTCATTTGATAACGGGATCACATCATTAGGAGAATGATGTGATTGACAAGACCCATTCGTTAGCTTAACATAATGATCGTTCAATTTATTGCTATTGCTTTCTTCATGTCAAATACATATTCCTCTGACTATGAGATTATGCAACTCCCGGATACCAGAGGAATACCTCGTGTGCTATCAAACATCACAACATAACTGGGTGATTATAAAGATGCTTTGCAGGTATAATCGAAGGTGTTTGTTGAATTGGCAAAGATCGAGATTAGGATTTTTCACTCCGAGTATCGGAGAAGTATCTCTGGGCCCTCTCGGTAATATACGTCATAAGCCTTGCAAGAAAATGACTAATGAGTTAGTCTCGGGATGATGTATTACAGAACGAGTAAAGAGACTTACCGATAACGAGATTGAACTAGGTATGAAGATACCGACGATCGAATCTAGGGCAAGTAACATACCGATGGACAAAGGAAATAAACATATGTTGTCATAACGATTCGACCACTAAAGATCTTCGTAGAATATGTAGGAGCCAATGTGAGCATCCAGGTTCCGCTATTGGTTATTGACCGGAGAAGTGTCTTGGTTATGTCTACGTAGTTCTCAAACCCGTAGGGTCCGCACGCTTAACATTTGATGACAATATTGTATTATATGAGTTATGTGATTTGGTGACCAAATGTTGTTCGGAGTCCCTAATGAGATTACGAACATGACGAGGAGTCTCAAAATGGCCAAGAGATAAAGATTGATATATATGATGATGGTATTCGGACACCGGAAGTGTTCCGAAGTGTATCGGGTAATTACCAGAGTACCGGGGGGTTACCGGAACCCCCGGGGGAGGTATATGGGCCATAAGAGGGGTGCACACCAGCCCATAAGGGGTGGCGCCCCTCCTAGGCATGTGTCCAATTTGGAGAAGGAACAAGGGGGGTTCGGCCCCCTTTCCTTTCTCTCCTCCTCCTTCCTTCTTCTCCATCTAGTATATGGTAAGGGGGGGGGGGCGAATTGGGTATGTCCCCAAGTAAGATTCGGCCTACTTGGGGAGCCCCTTGGCTACCTCTTCCCCCTCCAACCTATATATATGTGGGGAGGGGTGCATAGAACACACAACATCAATTGTTAGCCGTGTGCACCGCCCCCCTCCACAGTTTACCCCCACGGTCATATCTTCATAGTGCTTAGGCAAAGCCCTGCGCGGATGACATCACCGTCACCGACAGCACACCGTCGTGCTTACAGAACTCATGTACTTCCTCGACATCTTGATGGATCAAGAGGACAAGGGACATCATCGGGCTGAACGTGTGCAGAAATCGGAGGTGTCATACGTTTGGTGCTTGATCGGTCGGAGCTAGAAGAAGTTCGACTACATCAACTGTGTTGTCAAACGCTTCCGCTTTCAGTCTACGACGGTACATAGACACACTCTCACCCTCTCATTGCAATGCATCTCCTAGATAGATCTTGCGTGAGCGTAGGATTTTTTTTTGAAATTGCATGCTACGTTCCCCAACAGTGGCATCATGAGCCAGGTCTATGCGTAGATGATATGCAAGAGTAGAACACAAAGAGTTGTGGGCGGTGATAGTCATACTGCTTACCACCAACGTCTTATTTTGATTCGGCGGTATTGTAGGATGAAGTGGCCCAGACCGGCCTTACATGACCGCGTTCATGAGACCGGTTCCACCGACAGACATGCAACTAGTTTTGCATAAAGTTGGATGGCGGGTGTTAGTTTCTCCTACTTTAGTTGAATCAAATTTGACTGCGGCCGGTCCTTGAAGAAGGTTGAAACAGCAAACTTGACGAAACACCGTTGTGGTTTTGTGCCATAGGTAAGAACTGTTCTTGCTAGAAGCCCGTAGTAGCCACGTAAAACTTGCAACAACAAAGTAGAGGACGTCTAACTTGTTTTTGGAGGGCATGTTGCGATGTGCTATGGTCAAGATGTGATGAGTTATACGTTATTGTATGAGATGATCATCTTTTGTAAATTATCGGAAACCGACAGGAGCCTTATGGTTGTCTCTTTATTGTATGAAATGCTAACCCCATGTAACTGCTTTACTTTATCGCTATGAGTTAGCAATAGTCGTAGAAGCAATAGTTGGCGAGACAACCACGACGCTACGATGGAGATCCAGGTGTCAAGCCGGTGACGATGGAGATCATGACGATGCTTTGGAGATGGAGATCAAAAGCACAAGATGATGATGGCCATATCATGTCACGTATTTTGATTGCATGCGATGTTTATATTTTATGCATCTTATTTTGCTTAGTACGGCGGTAGCATTATAAGATGACCCCTTAACTAAATTTCAAGGTAAAAGTGTTCTCCCTGAGTATGCACCATTGCTACAGTTCGTCCTGTTGAGACATCACGTGATGATCGGACATGGTTTAGTTGATTTGGATCATGTATCATTTAGATGAGTTAAGGGATGTCTATCTAAGTGGGAGTTCTTGAGTAATTTGATTAATTGAACTTAATTTATCATGAACTTAGTCCTGATAGTATTTGCATATCTATGTTGTAGATCAATGGCCCGTGCTACCATTCCCCTGAATTTTAATGCGTTCCTAGAGAAAGCTAAGTTGAAAGATGATGGTAGCAACTAAACAGACTTGGTCCGTAACTTGAGGATTATCCTCATTGTTGCATAGAAGAATTATGTCATTGATGCACCGCTAGGTGAAAGGCCTACTGCAGGAGCAGATGCTCATGTTTTGAACATCTGGCAAACTCGATCAGATGACTACTCAATAGTTCAGTGTGCCATGCTTTACGACTTAGAATCGGGACTTCAAAGACGTTTTGAACATCATGGAGCATATGAAATGTTCCAAGAATTGAAGTTAATATTTCAAGAAAATGCCCGAGTTGAGAGATATGAAGTCTCCAACAAGTTCTATAGCTGCAAGATGGAGGAGAACAGTTATGTTAGTGAACACATACTCAGAATGTCTGGATATCATAATCACTTGACTCAGCTGGGAGTTAATCTTCCAGATGATAGTGTTATTAACAGAGTTCTCCGATCACTGCCACCAAGCTACAAAGGCTTCGTGATGAACTATAATATGCAAGGGATGGAGAAGACAATCTCGAGCTCTTCGCAATGCTCAAAGCCGCGGAGGTAGAAATCAAGAAGGAGCATCAAGTGTTGATGCTTAACAAAACCACTAGTTTAAAGAAAAAGGGCAAGGGAAAGAAAGGGAACTTCAAAAAGAATGGCAAGCAAGTTGCCACTCCCGGGAAGAAGCCCAAAGTTGACCCAAGCCTGAAACTGAGTGCTTCTACTACAAAGGGACTGGTCACTGGAAGCGGAACTGCCCCAAGTATTTGGCGGATAAGAAGGATGGCAAAGTGAACAAGGGTATATTTTATATAGATGTTATTGATGTGTACCTTACTAATGCTCGTAGTAGCACCTGGGTATTTGATACTGGTTCGGTTGCTCATATTTGTAACTCAGAACATGAGCTACGGATTAAACGATGATTGGCTAAGGACAAGGTGACAATGCGCGTGGGAAATGGTTCCAAGGTCGATGTGATCGCCGTACCTTCGGGATTAGTTTTAGACCCAAATAATTGTTATTTGGTGCCAGCGTTGAGCATGAACATTATATATGGATCTTGTTTAGTGCGAGATAGTTATTCATTTAAATCAAAGAATAATGGTTGTTCTATTTATATGAGTAATACCTTGTATGGTCATGCACCTTTGAAGAGTGGTCTATTTTTGTTGAATATCGATTGTGGTGATACATTTATTCATAATATTGATGCCAAAAGATGCAAAGTTGATAATGATAGTGCAACATATTTGTGGCACTGCCGTTTAGATCACATTGGTGTAAAGCGCATGAAGAAACTCCATACAGATGGACTTTTGGAATCACTTGATTATGATATATCCACAAGACCTCTTCTGGTCTGCTGCTGTCCTCTTGATTGTCTCTACAATCAGGCTCATGACCTTGAACTTCTCTGGAACATCAAACATATGGAGCAAGTTGATGGAGTGACCTTGGATCATCCTATGATCTCCTGACTTGGGCAACAAAGTGTGCCTCAATATGGTGTTGATAGTGGTCAGTCCAGACATCAGATGATATATAGAACCAAGCTTGTGTGTCTTCAAGTCTTTGTGAGGGATTGGCTTATACATGTTTGCCATAGAATCATGATCCTTCCTGGGCTTGGCATACACATCTGTGTCATTTTCATCTTCCTTGGGGGCATTGATCAAACTTGCCCATTCAGTGACTCTTTATTGATATCTTGTTCCTTCATTCATCCATACAATCCTTCCATCCGGATATAAATGAGCAGTGGAGTAGAATTGCATGATCATCTCATCATTCCATATGATCAATTTCTTTCCAACAAACTTGTCAACCTCATTCTGCCTGAAACTTTCATGCACACCTGGAAAACAGTCAGCATTGTTGTCAATGTATTTCCAGTCAACCCACTTCATAACACAAACAATGGGCTTCTTGTCCAACAAGAGTGTCTCATAGAAATCTTGTTGTTCCTTGGTGTGAAATCTGTAGTCCACAGCAGTCCTTCTTCTTGTAGCATATGGATTAGTCTGTCTCCAACGTGTCAGACATGCATCCTTTCTTAGCTTCATGTTTTCTGCAACAAGGTGAGCATCATTGTGATCTAGAATTTTTGGCTTGAACTTTCTAAGCATCATAGACTCATCATCATCTGAAGATTCCTCTTCTTGCTCTTCTTCTGGAACTTCTGGCGCTGGGGCCTTGTTGTTCTCAGCTGCAGGAATATCTTTGGTGGATCTCTTAGGTGCTGAAGCCTTGGGGGCAGCTTTGGGCTTGGATGGAGCAGCCCTGGATTTGATGGCATCCCCCATCAGCTTATGAGTCTTTGCAGCAGGTGCAACAGACTCATCTGCATCATCATCAACATCATCATCTCTCATAGATGGCTTTTTAATCACTCTGGATGTAGTTTTCCTAGCTCTCTTCTTTGTTCCAGCAGGCTCATCATCTCTTGTTTCAAGAGTAAACACCATGGTTTGTTGTGTGGAAGATCTGGCTTTTGACATTGGCACTCTCTTGGCTGGAGCTTTCTTATGCAACCCAGGCTTGGTTGCAGCAGCTGTGCCATACTCTTTGTTGACAACCTTTTTCTTTGAAGTGACTTCCTCATTGTCCACAAAATCTTCATCCTCACTGTCAGAATTCTTCTTCTTCCTTGTCTTGGTGGCAGCCTTTTGCAGATTGCTTGGAGTGCTTCTGCTGTTCTCATAGTAGCTGCTGTTGGAGGCTATAAGATGACCCTGTGAATATATATAGTTGATATAGAGTGGATGATCATCACAAAGTGCAGAGATTTTGCAAAACAAATGAGTCAAAAACTTGGTTTTAGGTTTCTACAGAAAGCATTTCAAAGCTACCGATTTGTTGAACTTGGTGACACCGAAGCAACTTTAGAGTCTAAACTAGTGGAATCGGTCAGACCAAGACACAATTTGGTGACTGCGAGATTGCTAGGGTTTCACTGAGAATTGAACTCGGTCACACCGATTTGAAAGTTTCTGTCAGACCGAAAGTCACAAGTGCAATGGCCTAAGACAAATCGGTGAGACCGATTCTACAACTCGGTCGGTCCGAGATGAGTTCAGCGGAAACCTAACCCTAATATTTTGAATCTAATCTAATCAAAAGGAAGTTTTTGCTGGATAAGATAATCTCAAACGTGTCAAGAATCATGGCATTGACTTCGTGCTAAGAATCAGATTGAGAAAGCACAAAGGATCGAACTCATACCCTAACTTGGCGAAGAGTTTTCTACGGTGACAACGACGGTGAAGATTCCCATTGACGACGGCGGAGACCAGCGGCAGGGGGTCGCTGGCGACGAGGAGACGATCCGTGGACCTCGAGTCAGTAGAGCTGGACAAGCGCGGGCGATGGGTTTTGGAAAAAATTCCAAAGTTCGACCCATGGGTATATATATCCAGACCCTGTCGGTGTGACCGAGTGGAACGGCTCGGTGGCACCGAGATGCAGAATTGCAAGCGGTTATTGCAACTCGGTGAGACCGAACTGTTTGAATCGGTTGCACCGAGATTGAAACCTAGATCAACTTAATGAACTCGGTATGACCGAAAGGGATGAATCGGTCAGACTGGAATGCACTAAGAGGTTTTGGAAGTTTAAGTCTATGATGAATCGGTGGCTCCAAGTGCTCCTCACCGAGAGGGTTTGAATCTGACTTGATCAAACTTTGTGATGTAGCATGAATTGAGTTTGAGATGAGAAAAGTATATATAGCTAGAGGGAGTTCTTAGGCATTCTTGTCCATCCATTTGGCAAAAGAAGAAAACCAAACAATCAAAGCAACAAATGGATGTCCTCGAATGAGAAAAATATGCACTCAACATGCTGACATAATAAGATAGCAAATGAAATATGTGGCAAAGCATGCACAAACACTCTAGCATCTATCAAGCAATTGGCGATGACTAGGTCATCTATATATGCGTATATTGACTTAGGAGTCAAATGAGAACATTTGATCATAGGTCATACTCATCATTTAAGCACAAGTGGGGTTACCTGATACGTCTCCAACGTATCTATAATTTTTGATTGTTCCATGCTATTATATATTCTGTTTTGGATGTTTAATGGGCTTTATTATACACTTTTATATTATTTTTGGGACTAACCTACTAACCCAAGGGCCAAGGCCCAGTGCAAATTGTTGTTTTTTGCCTATATCAGTATTTCGCAGAAAAGGAATATCAAACGGAGTCCAAACGAAATGAAACCTTCGAGAGAGTTATTTTTGGAACGATATCAACAAAGACGACTTGGAGTACACGCCAGGAAGCGAGAGAGGCGGACACGAGGGCAGGGGCGTGCCCATGGGGGTAGGCGCGCCCCCACCCTCGTGGGCCCCCTCTGGCTTCCCTGACGCCCCTCTTCAGCCTATATATACTCTCATATCCTGAAAACATCGGGGAGACAGACGAAACCCTAATTCCACCGCCACAACCTTCTGTTCCCGTGAGATCCCATCTTGGGGCCTGTTCCGGAGCTTCGCCAGAGGGCGCATCGGTCACGGAGGACTTCTACATCAACACCATAGCCTCTCCGATGAGTTGTGAGTAGTTTACCATAGACCTTCGGGTCCATAGTTATTAGCTAGATGGCTTCTTTTCTCTCTTTGGATCTCAATACAAAGTTCTCCTCGATCTTCGAGGAGATCTATTCGATGTAAACTTTTTGCGCTGTGTTTGTCGAGATCCGATAAATTCTGGGTTTATGATCAAGATTATCTATGAACAATATTGGATTCTTTTCTGAAATCCTTTATGCATGATTTAAATATCCCTGCAAGTCTCTTTGAATTATCGGTTTGGTTTGGCCTACTAGATCTATAGTTCTTGCAATGGGAGAAGTGCCTGGCTTTGGGTTCAATCTTGCGGTGTCCTTTCCTAGTGATAGCAGGGGCAGCAAGGCACGTATTTTATTGTTGCCATCGAGGATAAAAAGATGTGTTTTATATCATATTGCATGAGTTTATCCCTCTACATCATGTCATCTTGCTTAAGGCGTTACTCTGCTCTTATGAACTTAATACTCTAGATGCATGCTGGATAGTGGTCAATGTGTGGAGTAATAGTAGTAGATGCAGAATCATTTCGGTCTACTTGTCACAGACATGATGCCTATATACAATGATCATGCCTAGATATTATCATAACTATGCACTCTTCTATCAATTGCTCGACAGTAATTTGCTCACCCACTGTAGAATTCTGCTATCATGAGGGAAGCCACTAGTGAAACCTATGGCCCCCGGGTCTATCTTCATCATATCAATCTTCCATCAACTATTTACTTTGCTTTACTTTGCATTATTTACTTTTTCTCTATACCAAAAATACCAAAAATATTATCTTATCATATCTATCAAATCTCACTCTCGTAAGTGACTGAGAAGGGATTGACAACCCCTTTTATCGCATTGGCTGCGAGGTTCTTATCTTTTTGTGCAGGTACGAGGGACTCACGCGTGGTCACCTACTGGATTGATACCTTGGTTCTAAAAAACTGAGACAAATACTTACGCTACTGTGCTGCATCACCCTTTCCTCTTCGAGGGAATACAACGCAAGCTCGAGAAGTAGCATTACCACTTTTACATAAAGCATTGTTCTGTTCACACCATTAGAGTTGCTTTAGCTCAATTCTTAGAGTAAATCTCCCCCAAGATGTGATATCCCCCCTAAGAGGGATGAACTAACCTTGGGTTTTGTCGATGATGACTTCATGTAGGTGTTGAAGATGTAATGCTCAATGTTGATGTAGATCATTTGGAGCAATCCATTGGAGTGAGTTGCACTTTCAATACCTACATGGGTTAGTCCCACAAGGAACAAACAATAATATTCATGGACATAGAGTGAAGTACACACAAGATGATGTCCATGAAAGCATTAGGTTACCTTGTTACTTGTCTTACGAACAAGAGGGTTTGTGACTCCTTGAACTAGTGCAAGATGTGGAAGTTGATTGCACTTGTCCTTGCCAATATGAATATGAGTGAAGCATGTTGGTGGAGTCACCCTCAAGAACTCTCTAGTTCTCCTTCTTAGGGATCCACATCATCTTGATG
>LR738715.1:308476417-308545980 GCA_902687465.1 Secale cereale | reverse complement strand
GTTATTTTTGGAACGATATCAACAAAGACGACTTGGAGTACACGCCAGGAAGCGAGAGAGGCGGACACGAGGGCAGGGGCGTGCCCATGGGGGTAGGCGCGCCCCCACCCTCGTGGGCCCCCTCTGGCTTCCCTGACGCCCCTCTTCAGCCTATATATACTCTCATATCCTGAAAACATCGGGGAGACAGATGAAACCCTAATTCCACCGCCACAACCTTCTGTTCCCGTGAGATCCCATCTTGGGGCCTGTTCCGGAGCTTCGCCAGAGGGCGCATCGGTCACGGAGGACTTCTACATCAACACCATAGCCTCTCCGATGAGTTGTGAGTAGTTTACCATAGACCTTCGGGTCCATAGTTATTAGCTAGATGGCTTCTTTTCTCTCTTTGGATCTCAATACAAAGTTCTCCTCGATCTTCGAGGAGATCTATTCGATGTAAACTTTTTGTGCTGTGTTTGTCGAGATCCGATAAATTGTGGGTTTATGATCAAGATTATCTATGAACAATATTGGATTCTTTTCTGAAATCCTTTATGCATGATTTAAATATCCCTGCAAGTCTCTTTGAATTATCGGTTTGGTTTGGCCTACTAGATCTATAGTTCTTGCAATGGGAGAAGTGCCTGGCTTTGGGTTCAATCTTGCGGTGTCCTTTCCCAGTGATAGCAGGGGCAGCAAGGCACGTATTTTATTGTTGCCATCGAGGATAAAAAGATGTGTTTTATATCATATTGCATGAGTTTATCCCTCTACATCATGTCATCTTGCTTAAGGCGTTACTCTGCTCTTATGAACTTAATACTCTAGATGCATGCTGGATAGTGGTGAATGTGTGGAGTAATAGTAGTAGATGCAGAATCATTTCGGTCTACTTGTCACAGACATGATGCCTATATACAATGATCATGCCTAGATATTATCATAACTATGCACTCTTCTATCAATTGCTCGACAGTAATTTGCTCACCCACTGTAGAATTCTGCTATCATGAGAGAAGCCACTAGTGAAACCTATGGCCCCCGGGTCTATCTTCATCATATCAATCTTCCATCAACTATTTACTTTGCTTTACTTTGCATTATTTACTTTTTCTCTATACCAAAAATACCAAAAATATTATCTTATCATATCTATCAAATCTCACTCTCGTAAGTGACTGAGAAGGGATTGACAACCCCTTTTATCGCATTGGCTGCGAGGTTCTTATCTTTTTGTGCAGGTACGAGGGACTCACGCGTGGTCTCCTACTGGATTGATACCTTGGTTCTAAAAAACTGAGAGAAATACTTACGCTACTGTGCTGCATCACCCTTTCCTCTTCGAGGGAATACAACGCAAGCTCGAGAAGTAGCATTACCACTTTTACATAAAGCATTGTTCTGTTCACACCATTAGAGTTGCTTTAGCTCAATTCTTAGAGTAAATCTCCCCCAAGATGTGATATCCCCCCTAAGACGGATGAACTAACCTTGGGTTTTGTCGATGATGACTTCATGTAGGTGTTGAAGATGTAATGCTCAATGTTGATGTAGATCATTTGGAGCAATCCATTGGAGTGAGTTGCACTTTCAATACCTACATGGGTTAGTCCCACAAGGAACAAACAATAATATTCATGGACATAGAGTGAAGTACACACAAGATGATCTCCATGAAAGCATTAGGTTACCTTGTTACTTGTCTTACGAACAAGAGGGTTTGTGACTCCTTGAACTAGTGCAAGATGTGGAAGTTGATTGCACTTGTCCTTGCCAATATGAATATGAGTGAAGCATGTTGGTGGAGTCACCCTCAAGAACTCTCTAGTTCTCCTTCTTAGGGATCCACATCATCTTGATGGGAATCCTTGGAGTTATAGATGTACTTGATGAAGTAGAACTTGACGTAGTCTTGGGAACCCACTTGACCAAGGCCTTAGGAGCTTCTACAAATGCATCAATCTCCTCTTGAAGCTTGTCCTTGCCTTTTAGCTTGTGGTCTTGTGGTGGAAGATCTTCTTGAGCTTGTGTCCCCTTAAAGGAAGTAGGATCATACTTCTCTTATTGAGGAACAAACTTTGTCTTGGGGTATTTATCTTCTTCCCACTCAAGTCCATTAGCATTGAACTTTCATTCAAAACCAACACCTTGATTCTTCCGCTGCCTTCCTTGCTTGCGTACAGTTTCCTCGAATTTGCTTACTCTCGGAAAGGCTCTTATAAACACATTTCTCTATAATTCCCTTCAATAAGCTATTTTCTTGCTCAAGTGTAACTTGGCTAAGAGAATCATTAGTGGAATCAAGAGAACTACTAGAAGCAAAAATATTGGATTTATCATGATTATTGTTACTACTGAAGGAAGAATCTTTCTTGTTCTTATTGCTAGATTTTACTTGTGGCATGTAGGTAGACAAGAGTAAATGCTTGGCAATGTAAGAAGAACTTTTCTTCCGAACATCATCATTGATAGCTTTTAAGAACCCATGTTCTTGCTCTAGATTAAGCTTTTCAAAGCGTAGCTTCTCACGAGTTTTGAAAAGCTCTCAATGATCCTCTAAGTTAGTTTCATGATCTAACTTAAGAGTGTTTAGTTCTTTAGTTAGACGCTCAATTTCCTTCTTATCATTACCATTCATTTTATCTTGATTAGCATAATTAATAGCAAGTTCATCATAGTTTTCATCACTAGTGCTACCAACAAGTAAATCATCATCTACTAGCAAATCATCTTCATCACTATTGAAATCAACATATTCGGGGTGTGATACCTTAGGGCCTTTAGCCATGAAGCATCTTCCAATTCATTCATTAGGTGTGTCAAATATATCGTAGGAGTTGGATGACACAAGGGTAATTTCGGCAACACCTTCATCTTGAGTATCTTCGGAGTCGGAGTAATAGCTTCTCTCGGAGTGGTCATCGGAGTCGAAACCGGATACCCATTCACCAACATGAGCTTGATGTTTTCATCTTGTATAGCTCCTTGATGATTTGTCGTTCCTTTCCGAATCGTTGCTTCTACGAGAGGGTCTTCGTTCATAACGATCATCTCTACTCCTTCTCTCTCTTAGTGGTGATTCATCTCTTTTACTTCTCCTTTTGGGTGAATCTTCTCTTCTCTTGTGTGGATCCGTACACTCATTTGAGTAGTGTCCGGGTCTCCCACAATTGTAGCAATTGCGATCATGACTAGAAGATCTTCTGTCATTGTAGGACCTTGACTTGGAGCTTATTTCTTTGCTTCTATTTCTGTATAACTTGTTGAAGTTCTTCACCATTAGGCTCATTTCTTCATTGAAGACTTGTTTCTCACTTGATGAAGTAGGAGCATCAGATGAAGCTTTGTAAGCACCACTAGACTTGTTGTGAAGCTCTTCTTTGTCCTTGAGTGACATATCATGAGCAACAGTTCTACCAATGACTTCCGTTGGCTTGAAATCTTTGTAATTGGGAATCATTTGGATCAATGTGCACACAGTATCATATTTTCCATCCAAGGCTCTTAGGATCTTGTTGATGATGAATCTATCCGTCATCTCTTCACTTTCTAAGCCGGCAATCTCATTTGTGATGAAACCAAGCCTAGAGTACATTTCAGCGACACCTTCACCATCCTTCATTTTAAACTTGTCAAGTTGACTTTGAAGCAAATCCAATTTGGATTCCTTGACGGAGTCGGTACCTTCGTGCATATCAATCAAAGTATCACAAATTTCTTTTGCATTCTCAAGACAGCTAATTTTGTAGAATTCTTCGGGACACAATGCATTGAAGAGGATACCGCAAGCTTGAGCATTGTATTGCAACATCTTCAATTCTTCAGCGGTAGCTTCACGATTCGGTTCTTCCCATCGAAGAATTCACCTTGCAAACTAGTACACACAATAGCCCAAATGGTGGGGTTATGTCCAAGAATATGCATTTTCATCTTATGCTTCCAACTAGCAAAATTAGTACCATCGAAGTAAGGACCTCTACGGTGGTAACTTCCCTCGCTAGACGCCATACTCTCCTAGGTTGTGAAACAAAGGCTATGATCACCAAAGCTATGGAAATCAAGGCAAATGGATACCAAAGCTCTGATACGACTTGTAGGATCAAAAGTATGTCTAAGGGGGGGGGGGTGATTAGACTACTTGACCTAATAAAAACCTAACCTTTCCCCAATTTTAAGTATTGGCAGATTTTAGCAACGTAGCACAAGTCAAGCAATCTTCCTACACATGCAATTCTAGAGTTGTGGCAGCAGAAAGTAAAGCATTGCATATGAAGGTAAAGGGAGAGGTTGGAGAGTGCAAATGCAATGGAGACACGGATGTTTTTGGCGTGGTTCCGATAGGTGGTGCTATCGTACATCCACGTTGATGGAGACTTCAACCCACGAAGGGTCCACAAAGAAGCAACCTTGTCTATCCCACCATGGTTGTCGCCCACGAAGGACTTGCCTCACTGGGGTAGATCTTCAGGAAGTAGGCGATCTCCTTGCCCTTACAAACTCCTTGGTTCAACTCCATAATCTTGTCGGAGGCTCCCAAGTGACACCCAAACAATCTATGAGACGCCACTCTTCAAAATGTAATAAATGGTGTGTTGATGATGAACTCCTTGCTCTTGTGCTTCAAATGATAGCCTCCCCAACACTCAACTCTCTCAACACAGATTTGGATATGGTGGAAAGATGATTTGAGTGGGAAGAAACTTGGGGAAGGCTAGAGATCAAGATTCTTGTGGTTGGATTGAAATATCTTGGTCTCAACACATGAGTAGGTAGTTCTCTCTTAGAAAATGAGTAGTGGAAGTGTAGGCACGTTCTCATGGCTCTCTCATTGATGGAGAACGGGTGGAGGGGTATTTATAGCCTCCACACAAAATCCAATCGTTACACACATTTGACCCAACTCGGTCAGACCGAATAAATGAACTTGGTCAGACCGAAGTAGTTCAAAATGTGAACGTTAGGCTTTTCAATGGGACCGACAATATCAACTCGGTGGGACCGATGCGCTAGGGTTAGGACTAAACCTCATCTCGGTTAGACCGATCACATGAACTCGGTGAGACCGATTTCAGTAATAAGCTAACAGAGACTTGGCCAGGCAAACTCGGTGGGGCCGATCGCTCATTTTGGTGAGACCAAAACGTTACGAAAAGGAAACATAGAGTTTGCATTGCCAACTCGGTGGGACCGATCGCTCATCTCAGTTAGACCGAAACGTGGGAAACAGAGATTTTGCAATCCCATCTCGGTGAGACCGAGATCCCTATCAGTGAGACCGAACTGATTAGGGTTTGTGGCAGTGGCTATGTCAAGTGAACTCGGTGGCGCCGGATGGATCAAATCGATGGGGCCGAGTTTGACTTTTCGGTTTAGGGCATATGTGAAAATGAGAAAGTGGTTGAGGGCTTTGGAGCATATCACTGAGCACTTTGAGCAAGTAAGCCATTAAGCAACACCTCATCCCCTTTTAATTGTATTGGCTTTTCCTATGGACTCAATGTGATCTTGGATCACTAAAATGAAAATGTAGAGTCTCGAGCTTTTGCCAATCTTTGTCCTTAGCATTTTGAGGGGTCCACATCTCTAATCCATGCCATGCCAATCATTGAACTTCCTGAAATATTCATCTTGAAAGGATATTAGTTCAATGAGCTATATGGTGTTACTAATTACCAAAACCACCCGGTGATTAGTTGCACTTTCATTAGCATCATGGATATTCAAATAATTGATACTAACAAAATTGAAATCATGCTCATCATTTAAATATTTAGTGCCAAACATTTTATTGACTTCTTCCTCTATCATTGAGCACAATTTTCCTTTCCATCATTTTCATGAAAGACATTATAAAGATGAACAATATGAGGCAACCTCAATTCCATTTTCTGTAGATTTCTTTAATATGCCGAACGAATGAATAAACAAGAAACAAAAGGATTCAATTGCAAGATCTAAAGATATACCTTCAAACACCCACCTCCTTGGAGATGGCGCCAGAAAAGAACTTGATGTCTACTACGCAACCTTCTTCTTGGAGACTCGTGTTGGGGCCTCCAAGCGCAGAGTTTTGTAGGATAGTAGCAATTTGCCCTCAAGTGGATGACCTAAGGTTTATAAATTCGTGGGAGGCGTAGGATGAAGGCGGTCTCTCTCAAACAACCCTGCAACCAAATAACAAAGAGTCTCTTGTGAACTCAACACACCCAATACAATGGTAAATTGTATAGGTGCACTACTTCGGAGAAGAGATGGTGATACAAGTGTAAAATGGATAGTTGATATAGGTTTTTATAATCTGAGAATATAAAAACAGCTAGGTAGCAAGTAGGAAAAGTGAGCAAAAACAGTATTGCAATGCTTGAAAACAAGGCCTAGGGTTCATACTTTCACTAGCGCAAAATCTCTCAACAATGATAACATAATTGGACTATATAACAATCCCTTAACATGCAATAAAGAATCACTCCAAAGTACCTATCGCGGAGAGCATAATATCAAATTGCTTGTAGGGTACGAAACCACCTCAAAGTTATTCTTTCTGATCAATCTATTGGGCTATACCTATAAGTGTCACAAACAACCCTAGAGTTCATACTAAAATAACAGCACATGACACACATCAATCAACCCTAATGTCACCTAGATACTCCAATGTCACCACAAGTATCCGTGGGTCAATTATACGATATGCATCACATAGTTTCAGATTCATAATATTCAATCCAACACAAAGAACTTCAAGAGTACCCCAAGATTTCTATCGTACAAAAGAATATGAAAACGCGTACCAACCATATGCATAGATTGCCCCAATGTCACCATGGGAATCCGCAAGTTGGTAACTGATACGTCTCAAACGTATCTACTTTTCCAAACACTTTTGATATTGTTTTGACCTCATTCTTGCATGATTTGGACTAAACTAACCCGGACTGACGCTGTTTTCAGCAGAGCTGCCTGTATGGTTTATTTGTGTGCAGGAAAACGGATTTTTAAGCATCTCAGAAAAATCCACGAAAAATCACGAAAAATCCACGCACCCGAAGAAACAACATACCAGAAGTGGGGCCAAGGGGTGCCCAGGCGCCCTGTGGGCGCGCCCCCCTGGGCCGCGCCGGGGGGGCGCCTGGGTAGGGCCCACGCCCCCTGGTGCCCTACTTTAGCCGTATTTTTTCCTCCGAGGCAGAAACTCCAGATCAGGAGTCCTTTCGCTGTTTCTCGTCGCGGAGCCGCCGCCACCCTTTGTTCTTCTTCGGGAGGGCTAATCTGGAGGCTGATTTGGCCTCCGGAGAGGGGAGATCGTCGCCATCATCATCATCATCATCATCATCATCATCATCACTCCATCATCCCTCCATGACTTCCCCCTTCATGTGTGAGTAATTCCCTTGCTGTAGGCGAAGGGGATGGTAGGGATTGGATGAGTTAGATCATGTAATAGTTCGTCAGATTGTTGGGGGCATGTTGCCTATCATCTAGTATGGTGTTTATCATCTTTGCTACAACTTGTTATTCTTAATGCTTGACACTAGGGCCCGAGTGCCATGATTTCAGATCTGAACCTTATGTGTTTGCATGAATATATTTGTGTTCTTGATCCTATCTATGAGTTGTATGCACCTGTTACGGTTCGGAACCGGCGATCCCAAAGGTGACAGCTTGGGACACCAAAGGGGATGGTCCGTAGTTTGAGGATTACATGTATCCATTGAGTTCAATGCTTTGTTCCGGTGCTCTTTGATAGGAGCACCTTAATATCCATTAGTTCCTTTTGGCCCCGTTCGTAGCGGGATGGTAGGACAAAAGATGTTGTGCAAGTTCTTATTGCAAGCACGTACAACTACCTACGGGATACATGCCTAATGTTTGATATTTGCCTAGATGATCATTACTTTTCCGTGTGTCGTGCCCCGAGTTAGAAACTATCTCATCCATGCAAGGCCCAACCATCCATCTCCCTAGCCTACAGTATTTTAAACCTTGCCTGTCACTAGTTGCTATTTCTGCTATTTACTACTGCTATTTACTTCTGCTGTTTATTTTCACTATTACTATCATCACTATCATATCACTGTTACCGCTTATCTTTTGTTGCAAGTTAGTATATTTCAGGTGCGGTTGAATTGACAACTCAACTGTTAAAGCTTATAAATACTCTTTGGCTCCCCGTGTGTCGAATCAATAAATTGGGTTATTCTTACCCGCGAAGACTATCTCGATCCCTTACGGTTGAGGGTTATCAAGTACCGTTTTCTGGCGCCGTTGCCGGGGAGCATAGCAATATTTACAAGTCTACTTGAGATATCCTACCTGCTGCACTTTATTCACTATGGGTAAGAAAGGTGACCCCAAGGTTCCGATCTTACGATCCACTACAAGAAGAGGTACTGCTCTGAGCACTAGTGCTACACTTGATTCACCTTCTGTTACGAGTAAGTTTGCCTCACCACCACCACATGATGCTCCTACTGAATCTGTTACTATGTCTGATACACTTGATGATGCTTCTACTACTTTTGATGATGATATTAGTTCCCTTGGTTATGCTCTTGAGAAACAAATTACTGCTGCTGCTGAAAAATATGGAATTGAACTTCCTGTTACTCGCTACCCTATTGGTGAAACTTATGATTTTCCTGAATTGAGTAAACTCCAGGAGAGGCTTCTTGATGATGATTACTATATACTTGATGAATATTTATGCAAGGAACTGACAGAGTTTGCTGGCTCTGACCCTGAAACTATTAAGAAAATATTTGAAAAACACTCTCTGAAAAACAAAACCGTTCCTAATCCTGAGTTTGCTACATCTCCTATATGCATTGATGATCCTGATTTTGATTTCTCTGTTGATCTTTCACTTATACCTATGGTTGAAGCTGACCCCTTTTATGCAAAAGAAAATGATGATGCTATTGCACACCTAACTAAACTTGGTGAGCTAGGTAGCCTGTTTACCACAGGTGAGAAGATACGCTACTTTTATGTGACCAAGCTTCTTCCTTTCTCCTTGAAGGAAGGTGCTAAAGCATGGTATGATTCACTCCCATGCGGTTCTATTAAGAGTCCTCAGGACTTAGCTCACTCTTTTGTTGATAAGTACTTTCCTGTTCATATGCAACATGCTGCTTTACAAAGAATTTATAACTTTAAACAGTTGCAGGATGAGTCCCTCCCTAAAGCTTGGGGGAGGTACTGCAGTTTGATTCAGGCTAGACCAGGACATGGAGTTCCTAAGAATGAATTAATTGATATATTCTATGCTGGTTTAACTGATGAATCTAGGTCCTATTTGGACAGTTGTGCTGGTTGTGTTTTCAGGAAAAGAACACCAGACGATGCGGAAGATCTAATGGGTAGAATTGCCAAGAACCATGAATATTGGTCCGTCCCTGAACCACCTCCACCAACAAAGAAGAGGGGCATGTTTGTTCTAAGCCCCGAGGATATGCGAGAAGGAAAGAAGTCTATCAAAGAGAAAGGTATTAAAGCTGAAGACGTGAAGAATCTACCCCCTATTGAGAAGCTGTGTGAGCCTACCACTCACCCTCCTATGGTAGAGGTACACTCTCTTTTAGATTTCAACGAAAGTGACATCCCTCATGGTAAGCCTCCTGATCAATGTTTAGATGAGTTTGATAATTTTATTATGAAACAGAATCATTTTAATGAGAGGATAGAAAGTCAGTTGCATGATAATTCCCTTGCTATCAAAAAGTTGCATGGTGTTTTAGATAGAACAGCTAATGATGTTCAGTGTCTTGTGAAGCATTTTCATATGGTTCAAACTCAGCTTGATCAAATTTCTAATGTGCAAAGAGATTTGCTTGCTAACAATGCCAGACAAGATAAATTGCAGGCTTTTGGGATTAAGACCCGAGGAGGAACTAGTACTCAAGATCCTCTTTATCCAGAGGGACATCCGAAGAGAATCGAGCAAGATTCTCAAATGCAGGAAGAAGAAATTGTTGTCTCTCCAAATAAGAAAAAGAAACATAAAGAGACTGACAATTCTAATGATCCTATTGCAGATGAAGAGCAAGCTATTGATCCCAACAGTGTATCTATCTCCGATGCTGAGACTGAAGACGGTGCTGAACCTGAAGGTAATAATAATGAGAAGAATGATCCACCTGAAGTTCGAGAAGAAGAAGCACCTGACAAACGTAAGAGGTACACTAGAGAAGACTTCATCGCAAGAAAACACGGGAAGGAGAAAGAACCATGGGTACAGAAACCCATGCCCTTTCCAGGTAAGTCCATCAAATCTAAAGAAGAAGAGCATTATAATAAGTTTTGTGAATGGATTAAACCTCTTTTTCTTCAAATCCCTTTGACTGATGCTATTAAGTTACTTCCGTATTCAAAATATATGAAAGATATTGTCACTAACAAAAGAAAAGTTCCTAATGATGCAATATCTACTATGCTTGCTAACTATTCTTTCAGTGGAAAGATTCCTGAAAAGCTCGGTGATCCAGGTATACCCACTATCCCTTGCTCCATAAAGAATAATTATGTCAAAACTGCTTTATGTGATCTTGGAGCGGGGGTGAGTGTTATGCCTCTCTCTCTTTACGAGAGGCTTTGTTTAGAGAAATTAATTCCTACAGATATCTCCCTTCAGATGGCTGACAAGTCAACCGCTGTTCCGATAGGTATTTGTGAGGATGTTCCAGTTGAAGTTGCTAATTGTTTAATTCTTACTGATTTTGTTGTGCTTGACATGCCCGAGGATGGGAGCATGTCCATTATTCTTGGTAGACCTTTCCTTAACACCGCAGGTGCTATTATTGATTGCAACAAAGGGAAGGTTACCTTTCATGTGAATGATAAAGAACACACGGTATATTTTCCGAAGAAGACCGACAGGAGGCATGCCCTCAACTCTATAGAGAATATCGAGACCGTGAAAATTGGAGAATGGGATTGTCCACTACATGTGCCTCACAAATACAAAACTATCATGGTAGGGACAATGTCCATCAAGGTAATAGTTCAGTGATTACTTCGTAGGAGGTGAGACTTTTTGTTCTATATACCGCTTGTTTGTTGGTAAGACTTGATCAACCTTACTAATGAACGTGTTATATACGGATAAAAAGTTGAGCTTTCTATGTTTTCATTTGTTTTTAGTATTGTCCTACTTGCTGTACCAAGTATCTATGTTTTTGAAACTTCACAATACTACTAACTACTTCAAGTTTTCAGAGAGTTTCGCAGCTTTTTGAACTTCGAAAAAATTTCAACAGTGAAATTTTCAGAAAAATTCCAGAAAAATTATATTAAAAATTTCCACAACGAGAGAGACCCGAAAAGTCCTGGGGCCAGCCAGGGGGGGCCACCAGTGGCCCAGGCGGCCAGCTGGCGTGGCCCAGCCCCTGGCCGCGCCCACAGGGCGCCTGGGGCCCACAAGGCCCCCCTCCAGGTACCTCTTCCTCCTCTCTCTCTCCTTTTTCCAGAAACCCGAGTTCTGGTCGTGTTCTTCTTGTTCTTGCTGCTCTTGGGGGCGATTCTTTGATCTCTCTCTACAGCCCATCATTTGAGCTGAAGTTTTGAGCAAATACTCCCTGGTATGTGACTCCTCCACCCCTCCAATTAGATTTTTGATTGGTGGCCTCATTTGTGAGTATTTAGTAGTTCTTGGTGCTATAGAGATGAGCTTGCATGCATGTGTAGAAAGTTATTTTCCAAGTTTTGATGCAAGTTTATGCCTTGGGCAAGTGAGTTGAGTAGTTTGCCTTAGCTCACTTTGTTTTAATCCTCGTTTTTGTGAATTGTAAAAAATTTCAGAAATGAGTTTATTAGGAAGGGCAAAAGGATGGCTTGAGAAGAGGAGACCTGCACACTCCGATCGACTGCCAGGGTGAGCTATAATGAAGATCATGTGCCCCTGGAGTTATTGGAAGATACAAGTCCAGCACGTGCGATGACATATCCATGTGACGTATTCATGGAAGCTGCGGGAATCAAGGATGAGTTTTATAATCTTTGTGCTAATGCAGGTTTGACACGACTCGTCACGAGCCGTGTTACTCAGTATCAGAAACTCACCTCCGGTTTCATTAACAATTTTAGATATAATCCTGATTCAGGTGCTATTGAGTTTAAAATTTATAATGATCTTATCACCATGACTCTGGGAAATTTTTGTGAAGTAATAGGTGTGCCGAACATTGGGAGGACGGCAAGGATGGGCACGCAACCCTCCGAGCTGAAAACCGTCATCAACTCTCTCTGCAGCATGGGTACGAGGGATATTCATCGGCGAAGATCTCCAGTATCTTGTTTCCTCACCTCAGGTATTTTGCATATTATATTGCTAGAGGAGTATTAGCTCGTGACAACACGAGCAACATTTCTGCTCCGGATATTGCTATCCTGGCAGCAGCCCTCTCAGGGAGGTCTGATTATAATATTGGTACCTTAATTGCTCGATGCCTTGCTATGAACGGTAACAAGGGAGACTTATATGGTGGGATTTATGCCACACTTATCTTAAAGGACCTTGGAGGCACCCCACACCCTGATGATACTCCTTTTACTTATTTAAACTTTGATCTTGCTGCTATGAAAAGGCATAAGTTTGTTACCATGGGCTCTGAACTTGATAACCTTGTTTATATCTTGCGTTTCGGAACTACCGCGGAACGCGAGATCCGTCTACCTGCACCTCTTTTGTTTGATTATTCTCGCAGGAACGGATGGTCCTTTGATGTTGTCCAGTTCGATGAGTTCGTGGTCCAGCATCAGTTCCATAACCCCATGGAGGGGGTTGTGCCCGACGAGGAGAGGCACGGTGAGATACCACATTTTCAGGAGGAGACCACCACCGAGTTTGGTGAAGGGTCTTCCTCTGTTTGGCGCTCGGAACCTTCCTCGTGGGAGACTCCGAGGAGTTCGGAGTACGCGCCATCATCCTTCTACGACCCTTGGTCTCACCACCATACCCCTGGAGCAGGAGGCTCCTGGGGGCAGTAGCTGCTACCAACTTAGGCCAAAAGCCTAAGCTTGGGGGAGTACGTGCCCTTCTCACTTTTCCATTGTATTATCCGTTTTATTCACTTTGATCTTTTCGAAGTTTTTACCCGTTCTTCTTTATTCCTCTATTTGCAAAAACACCAAAAAGATTTTCTCTTTCTTTTGCTTTTTATTCAACCTTTGAAAAACCCAAAAATATTTCCTTTTTAGTTTGCTTTGTTTTCAGAGATCAGCTCGAGTCCGTGATGGCATTTGATTAAATTTCCTACGTTCGATCGTGCAAGTGACAAGCAGTAATGATGAAGATCGACTGAAAGGAAGCAACAAGGAAGACCGGTATGAACTCTTATTGTTTCTACTTTTGTACATATGCATGTACTTATGATCTAGAGACCAGCTTGTAGCGACATAGTGCTATGTTTACAATGCTCTTCCAGTGGTTCATGCTTTCCTTGTGGCTAGTCTCGAATAACTAGAGTATATAATGTGTTATTGAAATGAACTACATGTATTGCGCTGTTCCTAGTCTGGCATACTATGGTGGTATTTCCCTTTAGAGAATTTTTGGATTGACTTGGCACATGCTTACACATGTTTAAGACTAAAAAGTCTACTTTGCCTTGATGATCTTTGAGTTTTAGAATAGTTATATCACTTTCATGCCCGATTCAATGTTGCTTTGTCGCTCTGCATGATTATGACCGTTATTGCTCTCTAGTTGGTCGCTTCCCAGTCTTGTGCTAAACCTCCACCCGTACTAAGCGGAATGACTGCTTGTGCATCCAAAACCTTTAAACCTGTTATGCCATATGAGTCCACTATACCTTCCTATACATGGTATCTACCTGCCATCCCTAACGAAGACTTTCATGTACCATCTCGAAATTAATCAAAAGCATTTCTCTTTTGTGCCTATGTTTTAGCTCATGAGGAAGTAGTAGTTAATTCATGATCTCTTTAAGTTGGACAAGTTTCACCCATGGATTGCATGCATAATGTGCAAACCCCTCATATGAAAAGGAACTGGCATTGAGTGCGCCCGGCTCAAAAAGATAATACAACAAACAAACCCTCCTTCACGCTTTGTTCATGAGAAATCAGAAAACTTTGGCAGTGATAAACAAAGGAGATTAAGAGGATGTGGTCGTCCTCATGTGGGAGCCGTTCCTCGAGACTTGTCTAGCTTAAAAAGTGATTGAGTTATCTGCTAGCATTCGTTGACGAAATATGCACCTCTCAAAAACATATTTACTTCTGTTTTTAAAACCAAGAGCTCTGGTACATGTTTAGTTTTTGTTTCCGATCACGGGTTTTCAACTTTGCCAATAAAAGCCACGGTTCGGGAGTCTCATCTTCTTTCTTCAAAGCACTGACTAGGAGAGCATAATTGTCATTCTGAGTGTAATGTGCATTGTTCCAAAGTATTACATTGTCTTCTACATACTTGTGATATGATTTATTCTGAAATTCTTAGTTCTAGTCTCCTTTAAAACTCTGGAGGAGCCTCTGCATTTATGCTTTGCTTCACTCATGGAGGCTAGCGAGATACCACCTTAGTATGCTCAAGCTATGTGCAATGTGATCTTGTCTTGATTTTCAATAATATACTGTTTGCTCTTGATTATTTGTGACTGGTCACTTGAAAGAAGGATTGCTCCTTGCATTGTTCTCATAAGTACTGTTTTAATACTTGCTGAACTCTTTTCGTAGTACATGCTTATATACATCTAATGAAGCAAAAGAGTTTGTCAAAGTTTTCTTTGTCGCTTTCAGTTCGTTGAACTGAATTGCTTGAGGACAAGCAATATGCTAAGCTTGGGGGAGTTGATATGTCTCAAACGTATCTACTTTTCCAAACACTTTTGATATTGTTTTGACCTCATTCTTGCATGATTTGGACTAAACTAACCCGGACTGACGCTGTTTTCAGCAGAGCTGCCTGTATGGTTTATTTGTGTGCAGGAAAACGGATTTTTAAGCATCTCAGAAAAATCCACGAAAAATCCACGCACCCAAAGAAACAACATACCAGAAGTGGGGCCAGAGGGGGGCCAGGGGGTGCCCAGGCGCCCTGTGGGCGCGCCCCCCCTGGGCCGCGCCGGGGGGGCGCCTGGGTGGGGCCCACGCCCCCTGGTGCCCTACTTTAGCCGTATTTTTTCCTCCGAGGCAGAAACCCCAGATCAGGAGTCCTTTCGCTGTTTCTCGTCGCGGAGCCGCCGCCACCCTCTGTTCTTCTTCGGGAGGGCTAATCTGGAGGCTGATTTGGCCTCCGAAGAGGGGAGACCGTCGCCATCATCATCATCATCATCACCACTCCATCATCTCTCCATGACTTCCCCCTTCATGTGTGAGTAATTCCCTTGCTGTAGGCGAAGGGGATGGTAGGGATTGGATGAGTTAGATCATGTAATAGTTCGTCAGATTGTTGGGGGCATGTTGCCTATCATCTAGTATGGTGTTTATCATCTTTGCTACAACTTGTTATTCTTAATGCTTGACACTAGGGCCCGAGTGCCATGATTTCAGATCTGAACCTTATGTGTTTGCATGAATATATTTGTGTTCTTGATCCTATCTATGAGTTGTATGCACCTGTTACGGTTCGGAACCGGCGATCCCAAAGGTGACAGCTTGGGACACCAAAGGGGATGGTCCGTAGTTTGAGGATTACATGTATTCATTGAGTTCATTGCTTTGTTCCGGTGCTCTTTGACAGGAGCACCTTAATATCCATTAGTTCCTTTTGGCCCCGTTCGTAGCGGGATGGTAGGACAAAAGATGTTGTGCAAGTTCTTATTGCAAGCACGTACAACTACCTACGGGATACATGCCTAATGTTTGATATTTGCCTAGATGATCATTACTTTTCCGTGTGCCGTGCCCCAAGTTAGAAACTATCTCATCCATGCAACGCCCAACCATCCATCTCCCTAGCCTACAGTATTTTAAACCTTGCCTGTTACTAGTTGCTATTTCTGCTATTTACTACTGCTATTTACTTCTGCTGTTTATTTTCACTATTACTATCATCACTATCATATCACTGTTACCGCTTATCTTTTGTTGCAAGTTAGTATATTTCAGGTGCGGTTGAATTGACAACTCAACTGTTAAAGCTTATAAATACTCTTTGGCTCCCCGTGTGTTGAATCAATAAATTGGGTTATTCTTACCCGCGAAGACTATCTCGATCCCTTACGGTTGAGGGTTATCAGTAACCAAAACATACATCAAATGGATCAATAGAACATCCCATTGTCACCATGGATATCCCATCGCATGACATACATCAAGTGCTCTTACATCTATAAGATTCAATCCGACATAACAAAACCTTAAAGGAAAAGATTCAATTCATCACACGGTAGAGAGGGAGGAACACCATAAGATCCAACTATAATAACAAAACTCACGGTACATCAAGATCATGCCAAATCAAGAACACGAGAGAGAGAGAGAGAGAGAGAGAGAGAGAGAGAGAGAGAGAGAGAGAGAGAGAGAGATCAAACACATAGCTACTGGTACATACCCTCAGTCCCGAGGGTGGACTACTCCCTCCTCATCATGGTGGCCGTTGGGATGATGAAGATGGCCTTCGGTCCTGATTTCCCCCTCCGGCAGGGCACCGGAATGGGCACCCGAGAGGTTTTTCGTGGCTACAAAGGCTTGTGGTGGCGGAACTTCCGATCTAAGTTTCTTTCTGGGGGTTTCGGGATTTATAGGAATTTTCGGCGTCGGTCTCACGTCAGGGGGGTGCTCGAGGGGCCCACAAGGCATAGGGGCGCGCCCTGGGGGTAAAGCGCGCCCCTGGCTTGTGGCCTCTTCGACCACTTCCTGGCCTAGCTCCGATGCTCCGGGGGTCTCTTTTGGTCCATAAGAAATCACCGTAAATTTTCAGCCCATTCCGAGAACTTTTATTTCTGAACAAAAAACGACACCATGGTAGTTCTGCTGAAAACAACGTCAGTCCGGGTTAGTTCTAATAAAATAAAACCAAAACCTTATAATTTTTTTGTAAACATGGCATGGATACTTCATAAATTATAGATACGTTGGAGACATATTAGTGCTCACAATCACAAAAGATGTCCAAGATAGTATATTTATATGTGAAACCCCTCTTTCTTTATTACTTCCTTTTAATTGGAACAATGAAAAAACTATGTTTGTCAACTCTCAACAAGTTTCATGTAGCATACCCTTTATATGTTAAATCATCACTCCCCGTAAGATTATTATATAATCTCTTTTTATTTTCTTTTTCTTTCTTTCCCAAGATCAAAGCACGAAAGCAAAGCCCTCAACTCAAAACGAATCTTTATTATATAACTCTCACACTCAATTACATAGATGGATCACTAAACAAAAACTAAAGAACTAGATCATGCTAAAACTTTTATTCTGCTAGATCAAGATATAACCAAAAGTATCGAACTAGGATAACGATAAAGATAAAGATGTGATGGTGATACGATACCAGGGCACCTCCCCGAAGCTTGGCACAAGCCAAGGGGAGTGCCCATACCCATGTGCTCAAGTCTCCTTCTTTGGTGGTGGTGATGATGAGGTTGAGGAAGGAGGAGTTCTCTTCTCCAACTTGAACCTTAGAATAAAATTTTCCTCCTTCAAATCATCGTTCTCTCACTCTAGATTCAATATTCTTTTGCATAAGGCACATTTCCTTTCCTGCAGAAAACGAGATGGGATGAATTGATCTTTAGATTGATTTGCTCTGGTTGGGAGTCTTGATTTCTTGAACTTGATACGTCTCCAACGTATCTATAATTTTTTTATTCCATGTTGTTATATTATCATTCTTGGATGTTGTACAACCATTTTACAGTCATTTATATCATTTTTTGGGACTAACCTATTGACATAGTGCCAAGTGTCAATTGTTGTTTTTTGCTTGTTTTATACATCGCAGAAAATCAATATCAAACGGAGTCCAAATGCAGCAAATTGTTTTTTGGATTTTTTGGACCAGAAGACACCAGATGGGCCAGAGAAGCACCTAGGGGTACCCCGAGGGGGGCACAACCCGCCTGGGCCCCCAGGCGCGCCCCGGTGGGTTGTGCCCACCTCGATGGCCTCCTGCACTGCCTCTTCGCTCTATAAATGCCCAAATATTACAAAAACCCTAGGGGATTCGACGAAGTTTTGTTACAGCCGCCACCAGTTCTAGAACCATGAGATCCAATCTAGGGCCCTTCTCCGGCACTTTGCCGGAGGGGGAAATCATCACCGGTGGCCATCTTCATCATCCCGGCGGCCACCATGATCAGGAGGGAGTAGTCCACCCTCGAGGCTGAGGGTTTGTACTAGTAGTTATGTGTTTAATCTCTCACTCTCTCTCTCTCATGTTCTTGAGATGCACAATCTTGATGTATCGCGGGCTTTGTTAATATAGTCGGATCATATGGTGTTTTCCCCTCTCTATCTTGTTGTGATTAATTGAGTTTTCCCTTTGAGATTTCTTGGATTGAATACTTTTATGGATTTGAGAACACTTGATGCATGTCTTGCTATGAATTCCCATGGTGACAATGGGGTATCATATTCATTCACTTGATATGTGTTTTGGCACTCAATTTGCGGATTCCCGAAGTGACATTGGGGTAATCTATGCATAGGGGTTGATGCACGTTCTTGTCTTTGTTTCTCCGGTAGAAATCTTGGGGCATTCTTTGAGGTTCTTTGTGTTGGATTGCGTATTATGAATTAGAACTTGTTTGATGCATATCATATAATTAACTCACGGATACTCGCGGTGACATTGGAGTATCTAGGTGAGTTGGTTGATGTGTATCATATGGTGTTATTTCTGTACGAACTCTTGATAGATCGATCGGAAAGGATAACTTGATCTTATGTTAGTATGAACTCTTGATAGATTGACCAAAAAGAAGAACTTTGAGGTGGTTTTGTACCCTACAAACAATTTCTTCTTATGTTCTCCGCTAGATAGGAACTTTGGAGTGATTCTTCATCGCATGTTGAGGGGTAGTTATGTGATCCAATTATATTAGCATTGTTGAACGATTGCACTAGCAAAAGTACGGACCCTAGGCCTCATTTTCAAGCATTGCAATACAGTTTGTGCTCACTTTTGTTACTTGCTACCTTGTTGTTTTTTATTGTTCCACTTACAAAAATCAATATCTGCTATCCATATTACACTTGTATCACCATCTCTTCGCCGAACTAGTGCACATATACAATTTACTAGTATTTGGTGTGTTGGGGACACAAGAGACTCTTTGTTATTTGGTTACAAGGTTGTTTGCGAGAGACCATCTTCATCCTACGCCTCCCACGGATTAATAACCTTAGGTCATCCACTTGAGGGAAAATTGCTACTATCCTACAAAACTCTGCGCTTGGAGGCCCAACACGAGTCTACAAGAATAAAGTTGCGTAGTAGACATCAAGCTCTTTTCTGGTGCCGTTGTCGGGGAGGTGAGTGCTTGAAGGTAAATCTTTAGATCATGCAATCGAATCTTTTAGTTTCTTGTTTTATCACTAGTTTGGTGTATAAAAGAAAACTACAAAGAATGGAATTGAGATTGCATCATATTCTTCATCTTTATAATGTCTTTCGTGAAAATGGTGGAAGGGAAAATTGTGCTCAATTTATTTAAGAAGAATTCTATAAAATATTTGACAAAAAATCATTGAATGATGAGCATGGTTGCAATGTTGTTAGTATGAATTCTTTGAATATCCATGATGCTAGTAATATGCAAAGCCACAAGCTTGGGGATGCTATATTTGATGAAGATGATATTTTTAGTCACCCAAGTTTTGATGAGAAACTTTATTATGATGAAAGCATGCCTCCTATTTATGATGATTATGTTGATGAAAGTGGATTTGGAGAGGTTATGACTTTATTTAATGATGATTCGCCTATTTTGGAAGAGGTTCCAATTGACTATGATAACAATGTTCCTATGTATGATGATTATGGTAATGACGTATATGTTATTGAGAATAATTATAAGCATGAAAATTGTCATCATGATTTTAATTTTCAATCCCATGATAGTTATTTTGTTGAGTTTTATTCCACTACTATTCATGAGAATAAAATTGCTTATGTGGAGAGTAGAAAAATTTCTATGCTTATGCATCATGAAAAGAATGCTTTATGTGATAGCTATATTGTTGAGTTCATTCATGATGCTACTGAAAATTATTATGAGAGAGGAACATATGCTTGTAGGTACTGCAATAATATCAAGTTTCCTCTCTATATGTTGAAAATCTTGAAATTTTGCTTGTTTTGCCTTCCTATGCTAGTTGATTCTTGCTCCCAAAAGTTTTTTGATCACAAAATCCCTATGCACAGGAAGTGGGTTAGACTTAAATTTTCTTGCCATGTGATTCATGATGCTCCCATTATGATTCAATTATTTACTTTTATGTGAGCATCATTGAAATCATCATGCCTAGCTAAGGGCGTAAAACGACAGCGCTCGTTGGGAGGCAACCCAACTTGTATCTTTTTTCTTTTTGGTGTTCTTGCTGTTTTCAATAAAATACCCAATAATACCTCTGGTTTGATGTGCTTTTGTGGTTTAAATTAATGTTTGTGCCAAGCAAAGACTTTGGGATGATTTGGTTGATAGTTGATTTGATCGCGTTGGAAATTCAGAAAATTTTGTGTCCAAAGTTGGAATTTCTGACGATTACTAGAGCGTGATAAACTCTTGATTTTTTTGCCGTTATCAATATACAAATTTTCCACGTTATCCTAATTTTTCAGAATTTTCAAAGCTATAGAAGTATAGTAAAAAGTCGCATCTTTACATATTGTTCTGTTTTTGACAGATTCTGTTTTCGTTGTGTTATGTGCTTGTTTTGATGATTCTATGGTTTCCTTTGATGAGTTTTGCCATATAAAAGTTAGAATAGAGTAGATATAATATAATTACAAAATAAGAATTTGTTTGCTACAATACTTAGAGTAAAGATTAGTTTTGTTATACTAACGGACCTCACGAGGTTTTGTTGAGTTTTGTGTGATTGAAGTTTTCAAGTTTTGGGTGAGATCACGATGGATGAAGGAATAAGGAGTAGCAAAAGGCTAAGCTTGGGGATGCCCGAGGCATGCCAAGATAATATTCAAGAAGTATCAAGCAACTAAGCTTGGGGATGCCCCTGAGTGGCATCCCCTCTTTCTTCAAACGACCATCGGTATTCTACTTGAGACTATATTTTTATTCGTCGCATATTATGAGTTTTTCTTGGAGCATATTGTATGATATGAGTCTTTGCTTGTTTTTCTTTTTAATTTTTAATAAGTATCCTTGCTGTACACACCTATTTGAGAGAGCCAAATTATGTTATGCTTGCTCCTATGCTTCACTTAAAAACAATTAGAGCCTTGGAATTGCTCTAGTGCTTCACTTAAATTAATTTGAGAGAAAGAAATATGATGCTCATGTTCTTCACTTATATTGGTTTGAGCTTATCAAAAGCAACTTGTGAAACTAGTCCCAGAGTGATAGATATCCAAGGGGGATATAATGAAAACTTTCATGAAGATCATTGTATAAAATAAACTTGATTCTTTATAATAGTTTTGAGATATGATGATAGTGATATGTGAGCCATGTTAATGAGTAATTATGTTTTAGTAAGAATATTTATGTTAAGGTTTGTGATTCCCTATGCAAGCACGAAAGTCAATAGTCATGCAATGAAATTACATCCTACTTGTGTTGCATTATTCGGTGTTAGTTATGTTTAATGTTATCTTATGATGGTTTTCCTTGGTTGGTCGCTTCTCAATCTATTTGCTAGCCACCACCTGTACTAAGTAGAAATACTATTTTTGCATCCAAAATTCGTAAAACCATTTTTGCCATATGAGTCCACCATACCTACCTATTTGCGGTATTCCCTTGCCGTTCTAAACAAATTTGTAGGTGCCATCTCTAATTTTCAAAAATAAACTACTCGTTTGTGTACCCGTACCGCTCGTGAAGCGGTGAGGGGTGGCTAATATTTTTCATGCTAGATGTGTTATTCTCAAGATGAGTGTTTATTCACTTGTCATTGCACGATAGTATGGCGGTAATAGGGATTCCCAGTCCCAAAATGAAAAAGGAAATTTACTATGGAGGGCAATCGTGGATACGACTAGCCATGGCTTGTGAAAGTTTGGTGGAAAAAGGAATAAACTTTATTTTATGTTTGGGAATCGCCTATATATATCTAGCATGGAAAGTGTTGGGAACTCTAAGTCGTTCTCATTGACAGGAAAATCATGCCACCTAAAATAATTTCATCTCTCAATTTAAGCTTTAAGCTCTGGCACCTCTACAAATCCCTACTTCCCTCTACGAAGGGCCTATCTTTTACTTTATGCAATTTTTTATTTTGAGTCTCCATCTTCTCTTATAAAGCACCAACTATGAAACACTATTATCGCACTTGAGCATTTGATGTAGCTAATATTTGGATGTGTTGCATGAATGGACCAATGATTGAGCATGATGGGCTAGGGATAACTTGCTTTAGTATTGATATATTGAAAAGACATAGTTGTTTGTTGATATGCTTGAGTATTAAAGTCTTCATGTCAAAACTAGATTATTGCTTTGAACCACATAAAAGTCCAATTGTCCATGCTATAAAGAAAACAAAAAAGAATATGTGATGAACATGGTAGGCAGCATTCCACATCAAAAATTCTGCTTTTATCATTTACCTACTCCTGGACGAGCAGGAATTAAGCTTGGGGATGCTGATACGTCTCCAACGTATCAATAATTTTTTATTGTTCCATGTTGTTATATTATCATTCTTGGATGTTTTACATTCATTTTACAATCATTTATACCATTTTTGGGGACTAACTATAGACATAGTGTCAAGTGCCAGTTGCTGTTTTCTGCTTGTTTTTTACATCGCAGAAAATCAATATCAAATGGAGTCCAAATGCAGCGAAACCTTTTGTGGATTTTTTGGACCAGAAGACACCAGATGGGCCAGAGAAGCACCTGGGGGTTCCCCGAGGGGGGCACAACCCACCAGAGCGCACCTGGGCCCCCAGGCGCACCCCGGTGGGTTGTGCCCACCTCGGTGGCCTCCCGCGACGCCTCTTCACTCTATAAATGCCCAAATATTCCAAAAACCCTAGGGGAGTCGACAAAATTTTGTTCCTGCTGCCGCCTGTTCCAGAACCATGAGATCCAATCTAGAGCCCTTCTCCAGCACTCCGTTGGAGGGGGAAATCATTACCGGTGGCCATCTTCATCATCTCGGCAGCCACCAAGATGAGGGGGGAGTAGTCCACCCTCGGGGCTGAGGGTTTGTACCAGTAGCTATGTGTTTAATCTCTCTCTCTCTCTCTCTCTCATGTTCTTGAGATGTACAATCTTGATGTATCGTGGGCTTTGTTAATATAGTTGGATCATATGGTGTTTTCCCATCTCTATCTTGTTGTGATGAATTGAGTTTTCCCTTTGAGATTTCTTTGGATTGAATACTTTTATTGATTTGAGAACACTTGATGCATGTCTTGCTATGAATTCCCGTGGTGGCAATGGGGTATCATATTGATTCACTTGATATGTGTTTTGGCACTCAACTTGCGGATTCTCGAAGTGACATTGGGGTAATCTATGCATAGGGGTTGATGCACGTTCTTGTCTTTGCTTCTTTGGCAGAAATCTTGGGGCACTCTTTGAGGTTCTTTGTGTTGGATTGAGTATTATGAATCTGAAATTGTTTGATGCATATCGTATAATTAACTCGCTGATACTCGTGGTGACATTGGAGTATCTAGGTGACATTAGAGTTGGTTGATGTGTATCATATGGTGTTATTTTAGTATGAACTCTTGATAGATCGATCAGAAAGGATAACTTGATGTCATGTTAGTACGAACTCTTGATAGATCGATCGGAAAGAATAACCTTGAGGTGGGTTTGTACCGTGCAAACAATTTTTTCTAATGTTCTCCGCTAGATAGGAACTTTGGAGTGATTCTTCATCGCACGTTGGGGGGTGGTTATGTGATCCAACTATATTAGCATTGTTGAGAGATCTAGCGAAAGTACGGACCCTAGGCCTCATTTTCAAGCATTGCAATACCATTTGTGCTCACTTTTGTTACTTCCTACCTTGCTGTTTTTTATTGTTCCTATTGCAAAAATCAATATCTACTATCCATATTACACTTGTATCACCATCTCTTCGCCGAACTAGTGCACCTATACAATTTACCATGGTATTTTGTGTGTCGCGGACACAAGAGACTCTTTGTTATTTGGTTGCAGGGTTGTTTGAGAGAGACCATCTTCATCCTACACCTCCCATAGATTGATAAACCTTAGGTCATCCACTTGAGGTAAAATTGCTACTGTCCTACAAAACTCTACGCTTGGAGGCCCAACACGAGTCTACAAGAATAAAGTTGCATTGTAGTCATCAGAACTCCACATGGATATCCCCAGGTAGAGGTAGAGGGATCTCATCTTCATCCGAGTTCACATCCTTAGTTTTCTCCAGATCGGAGTCTTATTCCTCCTCTGAATTCCCAGCATAGGGAGAGAGATCTCCATAGGTTCTCGGGTTCGCAACATAGTGCGAAACATAGCTCTCTCCATCAGAATTTTGAGAAGACATATTTTGAGATCTGACTAGAAAACAACACAAAACAAGAAAGATGATATTGCTGTGATACGGTGGTTAAAATCTTCGGGAGATTATACAATGATTTTTTATCGTGCAAAACAAGTATTCCGGGAAAAACGGAGTTCGTGTGTCACACGAGGTGGCCACAAGCCTGGGTGGCGCGCCCCCATGGCTTGTCGCCTCCTCGTGTGCTTTCCGGACTACCTTTTTTTTCTAATTTTTTAAATATTCCAAAACGGGGTAAAATTGCCTTTGAAAAACTTTTGGAGTCGGTTTACTTACCGTATCACATACTTATTCCTTTTCAGGGTTCTGTAGCATGCTGGAAAGTTTCCCTTATGTACTCCTCCGGTGTTATGGTATGAATAATATTAGTTTTAAGATTTATGGGAGTACCTGAGATATAATGTTTGGTTCTTTGCCTGTGTACCACCCTCGGGTTATTGCCTTCGGCGTTGTTGATCTTGATGGCACCGGAAAGATATACTACCTCGATAATGGAAAGTCCTTCCCATTTAGAGAGAAGTTTCCTTGCAAAAAATCTTAAACGGGAATGGTATAGCAAGACTTGGTCACCTACATTAAGTTCCCGTTTTTGTATTCTTTTGTCATGCCACCTTTTAAGTTTTTTAAACAACTTGGCATTTTCATAGGCTTGGGTTCTCCATTCATCGAGTGAACTAATGTCAAATAGCCTTTTTCACCGGGAAGTTTAAAATCATAGTTGAGCTCTTTAATTCCCCAATAAGCTTTGTGTCCTAGTTCAATAGGTAAGTGGCATGCTTTTCCGTAAACCATTTTATACGAAGACATACCGATAGGATTTTTGTAAGAAGTTTTGTAAGCCCATAATGCACCATCAAGTTTCTGAGACCAATTCTTCCTAGATCTATTGACAGTCGTTTGCAAGATCAATTTTATTTCTCTATTACTTAGTTCTACTTGACCACTAGACTAAGGATGATAAGGTGATGCAATTCTATGGTTAACATCATATTTAGCAAGCAATTTACGGGAAAGCACCATGAATAAAGTGTGAACCACCATCAGTCATTAAATATCTAGGGACACCAAACCTCGAAAAAATAACTTTTTAAAGCATTTTAGGTATTATGATCAGCACTACTAGTTGGAATAGCTTCTACCCACTTAGAAACGTAATCAATAGCACCTAAAATATGTGTATACCCATTAGAGGATGGAAAAGGTCCCATGAAATCAAAAACCCAGACATCAAATGGTTTAATAACAAGGGAATAATTCATATGCATTTCCTGGCATTTACTAATATTACCAATTATTTGACATTCATCACAAGCCAAGACAAACTTGCGGGCATCTTTAAAAAGAATAGGCCAATAAAAACCAGATTGTAGTACCTTGTGTGCGATTCTATCTCCCGCATGATGTCCATCGTAGGCCTCAGATTGACACGTGCATAGGATTTGTTCATGCTCGGGTACACAACGTCTAATAACACCATCTAGTCCTTCTTTATAAAGGTGTGGGTCATCCCAGAAGTAATGTATCAAATCATAGAAAAACCTTTTATTTTGTTGGTACGTGAAACTAGGTCGTATAAATTTAGCAACAATATAATGAGCATAGTCTGCATACCATGGAGTACTATCAGAAGTGTTTATGATCGCTAGTTGTTCTTCGGGAAAGCTATCATCAGTGGGTAGTGGGTCATCAAGAATATTTTCTAACCTAGACAAGTTGTCTGCTACTAGGTTCTCAGCTCCTTTCCTATCAGTGATATGTAAATCAAATTCTTGGAGCAAAAGAACCCACATAATAAGTCCAGGTTTAGCATCCTTCTTTTCCATAAGATATTTGATAGAAGCATGATCAGTGTGAACAGTTACTTTGGAATCAACATTATAGGATCTAAATTTATCACAAGCAAACACGACTGCTAATAATTATTTTTCAGCAGTAGCATAATTTCTATGAGCATTGTCTAGAGTGTTACTAGCATAATGGATAACATTTAATTTCTTATCAACTGTTTGTCCTAGAACAGCACCAACAACATAATCACTAGCATCACACATAATTTCAAAGGGTAGATTCCAATCAGGTGGTTGAACAATAGGTGTAGAGATTAAGGCTTTCTTGAGTTTTTTAAAGGCTTGTAAGCAATCATCATCAAAAACAAATGAACTTATTTTTGCAAAAGATTAGTAAGAGGCCTAGAAATTTTAGAGAAGTCTATAATAAATCTTCTACAGAAACCAGCATGACCAAGGAAACTTCGTATACCTTTGATATCTTTAGGACACAACAATTTTTCAATGGTGTCAACTTTAGCTTTATCAACTTCAATACCTCTTTCGGAGATTTTATGACCCAAGACAATACCTTCATTAACCATAAAGTGGCACTTCTCCCAATTAAAGACAAGATTAGTTTCTTCACATATCTGCAAAACTCGATCAAGGTTGCTTAAGCAATCATAAAAAGATGTTCCATAAACGGAAAAATCGTCCATGAAAACCTCAACAATCTTTTCACAAAAATCAGAGAATATAGTTTTCATACATCTTTGAAAGGTAGCAGGTGCATTGCATAAACCAAAAGGCATACGTCTATAAGCAAAGGTACCAAAAGGGCATGTAAAAGTAGTTTTTCTTGATCCTCTTGTGACACATGTATTTGGGAAAAACCAGAATTTCCATCTAGAAAGCATAAGTGTGTATGTTTCAATAACCTTTCTAGCATTTGATCAATAAATGACAGAGGATAATTATTTTTCCTAGTAGCCTTGTTTAATTTTTTAAAATCAATTACCATCCTATAACTTGTACTAATTCTTTGTGGAATCAATTCATTTTAATAATTAAGAACAACAGTAATACCTCCCCTCTTAGGGACACAATGAACGGGGCTTACCCACTTACTATTAGCTATGTGATAGATTATGCATGCTTCCAGAAGTTTTAATATTTCATTTATTACCACTTCTTTCATCTTAGGATTTAACCGTCATTGATGGTCAATAACTGGTTTAGCGTCGGGTTCCACCTTAATTTTGTTGGCATAAAGTGAGACTAATGCCCTTAAGATCATCAAGAGTATATCCAATAGCGACACAGTGCTTCCTCAGAGTTTTTAATAATCTCTTTTCTTCATGCTTTGAAAGGTTAGCACTAATAATAACAGGAGATCCCTTCTTTTCATCAAGATAAGCATATTTTAGAGTATCGGGTACTTGTTTAAGATCAAACACATGATCACTCTTCGGTGGTAGAGGATCTCCAAGAGTTTCAACATGTAAATTGTGTTCCAAAACAGGAATTTGTTTAAAGAATATCTCATCTATTTTGTTTCTTTCATTCATAAACATATCATTTTCATGGTCTAGCAAATATTGTTCTGCATGATCGATAGGAGGTACGGCAATAGAAGTAAGACCAATAATTTCATCCTTACCAGATGGTTCTTTATCACGAGGTTGTCTATGGAATTTAGAGAAATTAAACTCATGAGACACATCACCAAAATTAACACTGGCTGTTTCTTTAGTGCAATCAATTTTAGCATTCACCGTAATCAAGAAAGGTCTACCGAGTATAATGGGACAAAAATCATCTTGTGGGGAAACAAGAACTAGAAAATCAGTAGGGTATCTTATTTTCCCACACAAGACTTTGACATCTCTAATAATCCCAAGTGGTGTGATAGTATCTCTATTTGCAAGTTTAATAGTAACATCGATATCTTCTATCTCAGCAGGTGCAATATCATTCATAATTTTTTGATAAAGAGTAAATAGGATAGCACTCACACTAGCACCCAAATCACATAAACCATGATAACAATGATCTCCAATTTTAACTGAGACAACAGGCATGCCAACTATAGGTATATGTTTATCTTTCTCATCGGGTTTGGCAATTCTAGAAGCTTCACCAACGAAGTAAATAACATGCCTATCAATATTATCGAACAAGAGATCTTTAACCATAGCAACATTAGGTTCTACTTTAATTTGTCCTAGGGCGTAGGTGTTCTTACATAACTCTTACAAACGACGGCTGAAGCTTAGCGTGTTCCTTTATCCTAACAGGGAAAAGTGGTTTCTCAATATAAGAAGTACGAACAACTGGTTCATTATAAGTGATGGTTTGTTCTTCAGCTTTAATGGGTTCTACTACTTTTACTTCAATTGGAGGATGATATTTAAACCACTTTTCTTTAGAGAGATCAACAGAGTAGCAAATGATTCATAGAAAGAAGCTACCATCTCAGAGTGAAGTCCATATTTAGTGCTAAATTCACAAAAAGCATCAGTATTCATAAAAGATGTAACACAATCAAACTCAAGATTTATACCTGACTCCTTAACTTCGTCGAGTTCCCAATCTCCGGATTGCATTTAATTCTTTCCAAAAGATCCCATCGAAATTCAATATTATTCTTCATAAAATAACCGGTACAAGAAGTGTCGAACATGGATCGATCATTATGAGAAAGCCGAGCATAAATATTTTGAATAATAACTTTTCTTGAGAGCTCAATATTGGGGCATGAATATAACATTGACTTAAGCCTCCCGCAAGCTTGAGCGATACTTTCTCCTTCACGAGTCCGAAAATTATATATATAATTCTGATCACGATGAACTAGATGCATACGATAAAACTTCTGATGAAGTTCCGGTTTCAATCGGTTGTAATTTCAAGCTCCAATATCATCACATACCTATACCATGTCAATGCCTTTCCCTTCAAAGATAAATGGAAGAACTTTTTCTTGATCTCATCCTTGGGCAAACCTGCAAGCTTAAATAATCCACAAACTTCATCCACAAGATTAGATGCATATCAGGATGTAGTGTTCCATCCCCTACATAAGGATTAGCTAGCAGTTTGTCTATCATACCCGAAGGAATTTCATAATTAATATTTTCAGTAGGTTTTGTAGGTTGAGGAGCAACTCTTTGTTCTTCTGGTCATGGTGAAGATACCCCGAACAAACCTCTCAAAGGATGATTTTCCATTGTGACAAGTGACGGTAAATTTCAGCACATAATATAAATTTGTCCTTACCAAATTCTACTCACCAAAGGCGCTTCACTCTCTGGCAACGGTGCCAGAAAAGAGTCTTGATGACCCAAAAGTAGGGGATCTATCATAGTACTTTCGATAAGTAAGAGTGTCGAACCCAACGAGGAGTAAAAGGAAATGACAAACGGTTTTCAACAAGGTATTTTCTGCACGCACTGAAATTGTCGGTAACAGGTGTTGACACCAGATTTTTGCGTGGCACAAAATCCAATCAAAATCACATCGTACGAAAAAAGTATCGACTGCAAAGTTCTTCGTCTCATCGAAACGGGCGATTTTGATATAAAAATTGTCTCCATCTGCGGTCGTATGTAAATTCTACACCCCAAAATGTACGCTGCAGCAGTGTTTGGCCTGATCATCCAGGCCGGGGTCAAGATCATCCGGCCGGAGGCCGAATAAATGACCCAAACAACAGAAGCTAAAAAGTGAAGCCGGATGATCTTGGTGTAGTCCCAGATAATCCGGGAAAAGGCCGGACGATCCAAGTAAGGATCCGGACGTCCGGACAACTTTTTTGCTACAGATGTTAGACAAAAGCCTGAAACACCCTCAAGATGATCTCAAATAGAAAAGTGTTCAACATCAAAGTTGTGCGTATCGTCAAAACGATTGATTTTTATATAAAAATCATCTTAATTTGAGTTTGTATGCAAAAATAAAAACCCGATTAGTAAGCTGATGTTGGAAAATTGGGCTAGGCCGGATTATCCGGGCCTTGAGCCGGACATCCGGGCCAGAGGTCATGAATAGTCCGTGTTTTATTAGGTTTTGATAATGTAGCGACCAGACCTCAAACAGTCTGATCTCTGTGCATTAGTGTCATCCCTGGATCAGTAATGCTGACACGCACAGTACTTGAAGGATTTATAGCAGAGTAGCAATCACACACTTATTACATCGATAGTTCCAACGATGAACTTATTACAATAAAAATGGCTTAAGGCCATCAAACACGATAACAGCGGAAGGCTTGGAAGATAAGTGAGTCCATCAACTCCAACGACATCACTGAGTATAGAACCACGACCTATAAGGCACCTTACTCGTCGTCTGAAAAGTCTGCAACATGAACGTTGCAGCCCGAAAACGGGTCAGCACATGGAATATGCCGGCAAAGTAACACAAGAGAGCAATGAAAGTAAAGCTATACTATATGCAATATGGCTGGTGGAAAGCTCTATGGTTACAGTTTTTGCATAAAGCCAATTTTTTCCTACTTCAAAGGAATAGATTTTAATTAACTATCATGGTAGTTGAAACATCGTTGAGAAGATAGACATCCTCTCAACCCCAATTAATAAGTCATCCTTAAACCCAACAATATTAATTAAAGTAACATGATGAGATTCACATGATAATCCAAGTACTAGATACTCAAGAAGTCCATAACCGGGGACACGGCTAATCATGATCAGTTTGTACACTCTGCAGAGGTTTGTGCACTTTTCCCTACAAGACTCGATCGCCTCCGTTTGGTTTCTCGCACTGCATGATGTTTGAGAAACGGATGACCGAGACACAGTCTTTCCGAAGAGGTCCCCTTAACCAGATAGATAGGCTGGTACACCTACAATCCCTCTACATCTGCTAGCCCATCATGGCAAGGTTTCCCACAACTTACTCAACTATGCCAGAGCCCATATTGGCATGTGGCTGCACACGGAAGTTTCTAGTATGAATAATCTCATGATCCCTTTGAGCCTGGGTGGTGGTCCAAAAGAAAAACAGGCAATCGTTGGAATACCCAGGTGCCTCAATCCACCAAGATGTGTGTTAAAGTTGTCACCTTAAGTTGAACCACTAATTAACAAACTCACATCTGTCATGGATACACTCACCCAATCCACGTCTACGAGCATAGCATGACCTAACAGCAAACGTAGAAGTAACTCCCAAAGGTTTGAATGTAATGCAGGTAATAGGTTCTACCTCAATCTACTTCCCAGTCCCACAAGTTAAAAGATCCTACTCATGCAATGTGTGAGGGTTTGACTAATGCAATGAAAACTGGGTAATTGGAAAGTATGATCAAAGTGTTACTTGCCTTGCTGATGATCCGCAAAACCTAGAGACTCAAAGTAGCAAGAGGCGCACTCCGGGTACTCTAACGCAATCAAACAAGCACACAATAAGTACTTAACTAATGCACGGTTAAACTCAAATAAGGGATCTAACCAGAAAGTTCAACTTAAGAACTCCGGTTTGCAAAAAGAATCAACACGAAAGAAGCAACGAAACTCAAACTGCGAAAGAAACAAGCTCCGGTTTGCTAATTGGCCTAAAGTCAAATTTTACAGTAGCCAAAACCTTTTTCAAGTTGGTTAAACATAAAGAGGGCATCGAGATGAAGATCTGGGATTTTGAATCACCTGATTCCGACTCTTGAGCGAAAAGAAAAACGAAAAACAAGATCAGGGCAGAAATCGCGATCGGAATAATCACGGATAAATACCTCGAAAAAGAAAACGGACGAACAGGCTAACGAACGAACGTTCGCTGTCTGCGGCTAACGCACGAAAACCGTTCGTTAAAACGAACGTACGGATGAACGTCCGCTAAATAACTAAACCGAAGAAAACCGAACCGATCTAAACCTAATAAAAAAACAGATCTACGGTTTACGAAAACCGATCGGTTTTTTTAAAAAACCAATAACTACCTCGTAACAATGAACTCCGGCGAGACGATGGGTCTGGCGGCGGAGGCGACGGCGGCTGCGGCGGCACGGCGAGGCGGCGCGGGCACAGGCGGCGGCGGGGCGGCGGCGGCTGCGGGCGGTGGCGGCGCGGCGGGATGGCGGCGCGGCGGCGAGGCGGCGGCGGCTGCGAGCGGCGGGGTGGTGGCGGCGGCTGCGGGCGGCTACGGCTAGGGTTAGGCGGCGGGGCTGGGCTTGCTTGGGCCGGGGGGGGGGTCGGCTTATAAAGCCCGAAGTCCTGGGCCAGTACGACTCTAAGTCGGTTGCCTCTTTTTTTTAAATAGAGTCCTGGCGCAGAAAAACTAACGAAAGAAACACTAAACGGACTCCAAAAATCCCGAAATAAATTTTCGCCATCCTCTAATAATATTTAGGACAAAGTGAACATTTTTCCTGGACCTAAATGCAATTTTGAAAAACGCGCATTTTTCCTATGCAAATAAATCCAGAAAAATACCAAAAGTGATTTTAATATTTTTCCTCCAATATTTCTGTTATTTTGGAGAAGTCATATTATCTCCGCTCATATTTTGTATTTAGAAATATTTTTAGGAGAGAAAAATAATTAGAATCACACTGTCCTCGTACCGGTATTCGAGCGAACTCAAATACGAAAACAGTAAAATTCCCAACTCTCTCCGTAGGTCCTTGAGTTGCTTAGAATTTCGAGGAACGCCACAAACAAAAATGCAAAGAGCATGCAATGCAATTATGATCTATGTATAACATTCCAAATTGAAAATTTGGGATGTTACAAACCTACCCCCCTTAGAATGAATCTCGCCCTCGAGATTCGACTTGGCTAGAGAACAGGTGTGGGTGGTCCTTGCGTAGATCATCTTCTCGTTCCCAGGTGGCTTCTTCCTTGGTGTGGTGACTCCACTGAACTTTGCAAAACTTGATAACCTTTCTGCGCGTGACTCTGCTCGAAAATTCGAGAATCTTAACAGGCTTCTCCTCGTAAGTCAGATCACTGCCCAACTGAATTGCTTCCAGGGGTACTGTGTCTCTAAGCGGTATATCGGCCATCTCCGCATGTCACTTCTTAAGCTGTGAAACGTGAAACACGTCGTGCACTCCTGACAATCCTTCGGGCAACTCCAACTTATAGGCAACTCTCCCATGCGTTCCAAAACACGGTAAGGTCCCACAAATCTCGAGGCGAGCTTCCCTTTAACTCCAAAACGTTTAACTCCTCGCAGAGGCGACACTCTCAAGTACGCTCTATCTTCGATCTCATAGGCTATCTCCTTGCGCTTCGAGTCTGCATCTTCTGCCTGGACTGAGCTACCTTCAATCTATCTTGAATCAACTTCACCTTCTCCTTAGACTCTTTGATCAAATCTGGTCCAAACAACTGTCGGTCTCCAACTTCGTCCCACATTAACGGTGTTCGGCATCTCCTTCCATACAATTCCTCGAACAGTGCCGTCTTCAAACTGGCCTGGTAACTGTTGTTGTAAAAAAAATCGGCATACGGCAAATTGTCGTCCCAACTAGATCCATAATCTAGTGCACAGGCTCTCAGCATATCCTCCAAAATCTGATTGACTTTCTCAGTCTGTCCATCTATCTGCGGGTGAAAAGTTGTGCTAAACTCTAGCCTGGTACCCAAAGTTTCATGTAACTGATTCCAGAACTTTGAGGTAAACTGGGTTCCTCTATCTGATATGATGCTCCTCGGAACTCCATGCAGACTTACAATTCGGGTCATGTATATCTTTGCCAACTTTGCACTGGTATATGTGGTTTTCACAGGGATAAAGTGGGCTACCTTTGTCAATCGGTCCACTACTACCCAGATTGAATCATATCCTGCTTTGGTCCTGGGCAATCCGGTGATAAAATCCATGCCAAGCTTCTCCCACTTCCATTCGGGTATCGGCATAGGCTGTAACAATCCTGCTAGCTTCTGATGTTCTGCCTTTACTCTCTGAATACATCACAAACTGCTACATACTCCGTGATATTTTTCTTCATACCGGTCCACCAGAAAATGTCCTTCAAATCCAAATACATCTTAGTATTTCCTGGGTGAATCGAGTATGGTGAATCATGGGCCTCCTATAGAATCAATTTCCTGATCTCCGGGTCATTTGGCACATAAATGCGGTCCTCAAACCATAAGGTGTCGTGTTCATCCTCACGAAAACCTTTAGCTCTTCCTTCACTCATCCTCTCCTTTATAGAGGCAACCTCCTTGTCAGTTTTCTGAGCTTCTCTGATTTTATCCATCAGGGTAGACTGGATCTCCAGGGTTGCTACATAGCCTCTCGGAACTATCTCCATACGTAGTTCTCGTAAGTCCTCGGCTAATTCCTCTGGAAATTCCTCCATCAATAGGGTATTGACATGGCTCTTAGGGCTTAGCGCATCGGCTACTACGTTAGCCTTTCCAGGATGATAATGCAATCTCATGTCGTAATCCTTAATGAGTTCCAGCCATCTCCTTTGCCTGAGATTCAGCTCCTTCTGAGTGAATATATACTTCAAACTCTTGTGATCCGTATATACTTCACAATGGTTTCCAATAAGAAAATGTCTCCACATCTTCAATGCATGCACTACGGCTGCTAACTCCAAATCGTGGGTGGCATAGTTCAGCTCATGAGGTTTTAGCTATCGTGAAGCATACGAAACAACTCTTCCTTCCTGCATAAGGACTGCTCCAAGTCCTCGACGTGAAGCGTCGCAGTACACCTCATAATCCTTATGTTGATCTGGCAGAATCAACACAGGGGATGAGACCAACCTTTTCTTTAATTCCTAGAAACTGGCCTCACATTCTTCTGTCCAACTGAACTTGGTGTCCTTCTTTAACAACTCCGTCATTGGCTTTGCAATCCTCGAGAAATTCTCAATAAATCTCCGGTAGTATCCTGCAAGTCCAAGGAAACTTCGGATCTCTCCAACTGTTGTTGGTGCTTCCCAATGGGTCACAGTGTCCACCTTAGCGGGATCTACTGCTATTCCTTCTTCAGATATAACGTGTCCGAGAAATCCGACTTCCTTCAACCAAAACTCGCATTTGCTAAACTTGGCATATAACTAATGTTCTCTGAGCTTCTCCAATACCAAACGCAAATGCTCTGCATGCTCCTCTTCATCCTTCGAGAAGATTAATATATCATCTATGAACACCACGACGAACTTATCCAAATACTCCATAAACACTTTGTTCATCATGTTCATAAAGTATGCTGGTGCGTTAGTCAGACCAAAATACATAACGGTATACTCGTACAACCCGTACCTGGTGGTAAAGGCCGTTTTAGGTATATCCTGCTCTCGGATCTTCAATTGATGGTACCCGATCGCAGATCGATCTTGGAAAATATCTTAGCTCCTTGCAATCTATCGAACAGATCATTGATCATTGGCAGTGGGTACTTGTTCTTGATCGTTACTTCGTTCAGCCCTCGGTAATCAACAACCATTCTTAACGATCCATCCTTCTTCTCCACTAGAAGTACTGGCGAACCCCAAGGCGAAGAACTTGGGCGTATGAATCCTTTATCCAGTAACTCCTTAATCTGTTTCTTTATCTCCTCCAAATCATTTGCGGGCATCCTATATGGTATCTTAGAAATTGGCCCGGTGCCTGGCAAAAGTTCAATCAAAAACTCTATATCTCTATCCGGTGGCATGCCAGGTAACTCCTCTGGAAACACATCCGGATAATCCTTCACTACTGGCACTTCCTCCTGAACAACTCCCGTGAGAGAATGTACTTGAGTCCTTATAGGCGAATGCCTAGATACATACTTAATCCTTTTTCCCTCAGGGGTGGTGAGCAAAATAGACTTGCTGGCGCAGTCAATGTTACCTCCATACTTCGATAGCCAATCCATACCTAATATCACATCCAATCCTTGTGATTCCAGGACTATTAGGTCAGAGGGGAAAGTGTGGCGTCCTATGGTCAATGGCGTCTGAAAACATCCTTGGTGTGCCATATACTCTGCTCCTGGTGAACTTACTAACATGAGGGTCTTAAGAACTCGGGTGGACATCCTATGTTTATTTACGAATCCCCTTGAAATGTATGAATGCGATGAACCGGTATCGAAAAGAACTATTGCGGTAAATGTCTTAACCAAAAACTTACCGATAACAACATCTGCTTGCTCTTCTTCCTCCTCCACAGTCACGTGGTTCACTTGTCCTTTGTTGAACGGGTTGGGCTTCTTTGCGGCGCTTCCATTGCCGTTCCCATTCTTAGCTTCTGGGCATTCATTAGCATAATGTCCATTCTTCCCGCACTTATAACAGGTGACATGGCTGAAATCCTTCTTGGTGGGTGTGGACGGGGTAGGGCGGCTCTGGTTACCATTTGTTCCATTTCCATTTCCATTCTTGTGGCCATTGTGATTGTGCGAGCTACCTCCTCCATGGGTATGTTGGAATTGTCCTACCGTTTTAGGGGTAAAACGAGGCTTCTGCTGAGCTCCAGAGTTATACTTTCCTTGTCCATACTTCCTATTGCGACTTTCAATCTATTGGTGCTTCCTTTCAATCATTAGGGCGCGGTCAACCAGCTCCTGGTAGCTATTGAAAGTTGCCACCATCAACTGTACACTCATCTCATCATTCAGCCCTTCCATGAATCTCTCCTGCTTAGCGGCATCTGTGGCCACATCATCTGGGGCATAACGAGATAGGGTACTAAACTCATCCACGTACTGGGCCACAGTACAGTTGCCTTGGCGCAAATTGCGAAACTCCTGCTTCTTCATACTCATAGCTCCAGTTGAGACATGGGCGGTACGAAAAGCTTGCTGAAACTGCTCCCAAGTGACATTGGCTATGGGGAAAGTGGCTGTGTAATTCTCCCACCATGCTGCGGCTGGTCCAGACAACTGGTGTGCGGCAAATCGCACCTTCTCAGCATCCGAGCAATTGGCGGTGGTCAAATCCCTTCCGATCTTGTGTAGCCAGTCATCAGCCACTATTGGTTCGATGCTGCTAGCAAACACGGGTGGTTGCAACCTTAAGAAACATGTCAGGCTGTCCACGGGTGGTGGTGGTTGAGGGTTGTTGTTGTTGTTCTGGTTGTTCTGAGTGTTCTGGACAAGAAGTTGCATCAAGGTGTTCTGCTACTCGATCAACTGGGTGAGCTCAGGGGGAAACTCAAATCCGGGCTCACGTCTTGGAGGCATCTGATGGGTGTGGAGGGAAGAGATTAGAATAGAAAAGAGGTCTAAGGGAAAATCACTACCCATATGCACATGAGACAAACACAATCATATCACACCAATCAATTTCAAGCAAGATCTTACAAATCTAACTATCGTTACAAAAGTGCTCTAAAACTAATATGTGGGGGTAAACTACTAGTCACAGGGTGGACTTCTAGAAAAATTGATCGACAAAGGATTCCATGATATCCGCTCCAGCTTCATCTTCATAGTCTTCGTCTTTGCTATCATCAGGTTCCGAATCCGTGTCGTCAATGATGATGTAGTCTTCCGGTGGAATCTCCTTGGGTTCTTCTTCCCCTTCTTCTTCTCCCATGAGTATCCCTAACTTCCGTGTCAAGTCATCATTCTTCTCTACAAGTATTAGCATCTCCTCCTCGTATCCGTCGTGCGTAGACTTAAGTTCCTCTTCTAACTCCAAGTTTCTGTTTAGTGCTTTCTTCAAATCTATCATCCCTGCAGACATCTGGTGCTCCTGGCGAAGAATGTGATGGTTCAACTCCTGGATGAAGGCTGCAATGGATCTATCCTTCCGGGTGCTAATCATATCCCAATTCTCATCTCGGCGTCCACAAATTTGGTAGATGGTGTCCTTTAGCTCCTGATTGTAGACTTCTCCAATCCTTCCCATAGCGATGTGGGCTGCCATGCTCCTGCCTAGGCTCCATGTAGGCGCATTAAAAGAAAATGCTATGAGTGCGATGACGGGCTTGAACGTCCTTCCTGGAACTTGGGCTTGAATCAACCAACGCTCCTCCTCAGGGAGAGTGGCGTTGTAGGTTCCGGTGAAACTTGGTAGTCCAATGTTTAGATATCTGGTGACTTCCTTCAGGTGTCGTCCAAATGGTGTATCTTCGTCAGGTTGAGTGAACTTGTTCTTTGCATCCACCATCCTAAAAGAGTAGAAAAGATGAGGAGTCAGAAAAGAGAAGAGTGAATATTGCTCTAGGGTTTTAGCTTAGTGGTCGTGTCCTACAGTCAGCGTGTGCTCTGATACCATCTTGTAGTGACCAGACCTCAAACAGTCTGATATCTGTGCATCAGTGTCATCCCTGGATCAGTAATGCTGACACGCACAATACTTGAAGGATTTATAACATAGTAGCAATCACACACTTATTACATCGATAGTTCCAACGATGAACTTATTACAATAAAAATGGCTTAAGGCCATCTAACACGATAACAGCGGAAGGCTTGAAAGATAAGTGAGTCCATCAACTCCAACGGCATCACTAAGTATAGAACCACGACCTATAAGGCACCTTACTCGTCCTCTAAAAAGTCTGCAACATGAACGTTGCAGCCCGAAAACGGGTCAGCACATGGAATATGCTGGCAAAGTAACACAAGAGAGCAATGAAAGTAAAGCCATACTATATGCAATATGGCTGGTGGAAAGCTCTATGGTTACAGTTTTTGCGTAAAGCCAATTTTTTCCTACTTCAAAGGAATATATTTTAATTAAATATCATGGTAGTTGAAACATCGTTGAGAAGATAGACATCCTATCAACCCCAATTAATAAATCATCCTTAAACCCAACAATTTTAATTAAAGTAACATGATGAGATTCACATGATAATCCAAGTACTAGATACTCAAGAAGTCCATAACCGGGGACACGGCTAATCATTATCAGTTTGTACACTCTGCAGAGGTTTGTGCACTTTTCCCCACAAGACTCGATCGCCTCCGTTTGGTTTCTCGCACTGCATGATGTTTGAGAAACGGATGACCGAGACACAGTCTTTCCGAAGAGGTCCCCTTAACCAGATAGATAGGCCGGTACACCTACAATCCCTCTACATCTGCTAGCTCATCATGGAAAGGTTTCCCACAACTTACTCAACTATGCCAGAGCCCATATTGGCATGTGGCTGCACACGAAAGTTTCTAGTATGAATAATCTCATGATCCCTTTGAGCCTGGGTGGCGGTCCAAAAGAAAAACAGGCAATCGCTGGAATACCCAGGTGCCTCAATCCACCCAGATGTGTGTTAAAGTTGTCACCTTAAGTTGAACCATTAATTAACAAACTCACATCTGTCATGGATACACTCACCCAATCCACGTCTACGAGCATAGCATGACCTAACAACAAACGTAGAAGTAACTCCCAAAGGTTTGAATGTATTGCAGGTAATAGGTTCTACCTCAATCTACTTCCCAGTCCCACAAGTTAAAAGATCCTACTCATGCAATGTGTGAGGGTTTGACTAATGCAATGAAAACTGGGTAATTGGAAAGTATGATCAAAGTGTTACTTGCCTTGCTGATGATCCGCAAAACCTAGAGACTCAAAGTAGTAAGAGGCGCACTCCGGGTACTCTAACGCAATCAAACAAGCACACAATAAGTACTTAACTAATGCACGGTTAAACTCAAATAAGGGATCTAACCAGAAAGTTCAACTTAAGAACTCCGGTTTGCAAAAAGAATCAACTCGAAAGAAGCAACGAAACTCAAACTGCGAAATAAACGAGCTCCGGTTTGCTAATTGGCCTAAAGTCAAATTTTACAGTAGCCAAAACCTTGTTCAAGTTGGTTAAACGTAAAGAGGGCATCGAGACGAAGATCTGGGATTTTGAATCACCTGATTCCGACTCTGGAGCAAAAAGAAAAATGAAAAACAAGATCATGGCAGAAATCGCGATCGGAATAATCACGGATAAATACCCCGAAAAAGAAAACGGACGAACAGGCTAACGGACGAACGTTCGCTGTCTGCGGCTAACGGACGAAAACCGTTCGTTAAAACGAACGTACGGACGAACGTCCGCTAAATAACTAAACCGAAGAAAACCGAACCGATCTAAACCTAATAAAAAAACATATCTACGATTTACGAAAACCGATCTGTTTAAAAAAAACGATAACTACCTCGTAACGACGAACTCCGGCGAGACGACGGGTCCGGCGGTGGCGGCACGACGAGGCGGCGGTGCGGCGGCGCGGGCGCAGGCGGCGGCGACGCGGCGGGGTGGCGGCGCGGCGGCGGCGGCCGCGGGCGGCGGCGGCGCGGCGGGGTGGCGGCGGCGGCTGCGGGCGGCGGTGGCTAGGGTTAGGCGGCGGGGTTGGGCTGGCTTGTGCCGGGAGGGTCGGCTTATAAAGCCCGAAGTCCTGGGCCAGTACGACTCTAAGTCGGTTGCCTCTATTTTCTTTAAATAGAATCCTGGCGCAGAAAAACAAACGAAAGAAATACTAAACGGACCCCAAAAATCCCAAAATAAATTTTCACCGTCCTCTAATAATATTTAAGACAAAGTGAACATTTTTCCCGGACCTAAATGCAATTTTGAAAAACGCGCATTTTTCCTATGCAAATAAAATCGCAAATAAATCCAGAAAAATACCAAAAGTGATTTTAATATTTTTCCTCCAATATTTCTGTTATTTTGGAGAAGTCATATTATCTCCGCTCATATTTTGTATTTAGAAATATTTTTAGGAGAGAAAAATAATTAGAATCACACTGTCCTCGTACCGGTATTCGAGCGAACTCAAATACGAAAACGGTAAAATTCCCAACTCTCTCCGTAGGTCCTTGAGTTGCTTAGAATTTCGGGGAACGCCACAAACAAAAATGCAAAGAGCATGCAATGCAATTATGATCTATGTATAACATTCCAAATTGAAAATTTGGGATGTTACAGATAATTTGGAAGGCTAGGAAAGTCTTTTTCTTGTACGAGAAGTCCATCCACCTCTTATATAGACAAGAGGTGACGACCGATTGAACAACAACACACAATCGCAAAACCCATCTACTCTTTACCCTAGTTTTACATCTCCCCCTGGTTCTTTCTCTCTTGTTCTTTGTTCGTTCTTCATGTTGAAGGGCAGCGATCCTCAAGGCTCTAGGGGGGGGGGGGAGAACCGACCTAGGGCAGCCTATAGCCGCCGCCCATCCAGACGGGGTCCCTCCCGGGCGTGTGGAGTTTCAGATGCTCAGAAGCGCCCGCCGGATTGCTTGCGTACCGCGCTTCTGGACGGGTCTCCTTCGACGCGAGCTACGATGCATCACCCTCAGCGTTGGAGGTACATGGTGGCGTGTTCGTGTGTGAACACACTTTTTGGGGACTCCGCTGGGGACGAAAGATCAAGAATCATCATCAACCATGTCTAATCTCCCTAAGCCCTCAGGAGTTGACGCCAATAACATCATTAAGCCCAATCTTTATGAACTATCAGATGAACATCGCCAAGCCTGCGAAGCGCTCAACAAATAGCGTGAGGAGGATCTTGAGGCTCTCAAGAAGAAGCACGAGGAGTAGGATTTGGAGGCATCTCTCGCAAATTTCAAGAAGGAATGTCAAGGTAACATTACTACGGTTGGAAAAGTCAATTTCCCTCCTCTCATTGATGAACAAGATGAATTCACTCTGAGTAAAGTATTTTCTCCAGAATAAGTGGCTGTGATTGAAAGTCTTGCTAGTAAGGGTAATGTGATGATGTACAATTCTTTTGTGGCAAATACTAATGCTAAGAAAAATACGCCTCCGTCATCTAGTGGTACTGTTGGTATATCTGAAAACCCTAGTCCAACTTTACATATTTCATCGGCACCTCCTATGAAACAAAAATATAGTATGCCATTGCATTTTTACCCTAGTCAAACCAACCAGCTTGTGGCTGCATCTACATATGTTAATCCTATTATGAGTCTGTCCAATTCGGCGTCAATGCCGAGTCGCTTTGTCACACACCCATAGGCGCAAGCATGTTTGGTCTTCCACCGAATTATGGTTCGACGCCCATCCCAGTTGCACCACTAGCTAGTACTCAGGTTGCTCCTATGTCATTGCCAAAAATATCTTCATCTACCCCGGATCCATTTTTAGCCAAATTAAGAGAGGATTTGCATAATATGTTTCTAGAAACATTTGGAAACTAGCCGAAAGTAAAGAGTCGTATGTACCAAAAGCCTTATCCTGAACACTTTGATGCAGTTTTGTACCCTCAAGGTTCTAAGGTTCCTAATTTTGTCAAATTTAGTGGAGAGGGCACGAAAACAACATGGGAGCATGTTAGTCAGTATCTGGCATAGTTGGGTGAAGCAGGTTCCATAGAAGAATTGAAAGTGCATTTATTTCCATTATCGTTAACCGGTACCGCATTTTCATGGTTTGTTGCTTTACCACATGGTTCTATTCTCTTATGGTTGCAATTAGAGCAAAAGTTTCATGATCACTTTATAGCGGTGATAATGAACTTAAGTTTTCACATCTTACATCGGTTAGGAAATAACATGATGAATTGGTCATCGGTTATGTCAAGAGATTTAGGGATATAAAAACCGATGGTATAGCTTACTAATAACTAAGATAGACTTGGCGGATCTTGTTCTTAATGGTTTAAAAACTCACATTAAAGAGAGGCTAGAAATTTATGAGTTTTTGAATATTAACCAAGTCCTACAAAAATCTTTGGCTGAAGAGAGTCGAAGTAAAGAGGTTCATAGGTCCACAACCGATCGTCCTATTACGCATATGGTTGAGTATAATGATGATAATTCAGACAATGAGGTTGATGTCTATACTACTGAATTTATTTGGTCCTCAAAGGCCAAACCCTATACATGCAATGCTCTTAAGCCGATCCACAAGAATCGTGATGAGGAAATAAAGTTTACTTTTGATATATCTAAGCGTGATAAAATATTTGATGCCCTCTTGCAAGATAAGATGATTAGAATATCACACACCATACCGCCATTTGAGGAGCTAAAACGGTGCGCAGATTGCAAGTACCATAATTCATTTTCGCATGCTACTAACGATTGCAAAGTTTTTCGATGACAGATACAATCAACCATTAATGATGGACGGTTGATTTTGCTGAGATGCATGTTGATAAACAACCCTTCCAGATAAACACCATGGACTTGGAGGGAAAGAAAATGTTAATTCGGCCAGCATAGCTGAATCTGCTAATAAAGATAATGTTGTTATTGGTGAACCCAAGAAAGGCAAGGAGGGTGAAAAAGTCAAGGGAAGAGAGGTTGTGCTTGATAAGCAACCCGATGGCAAGGAAGTATTGAAGATCACCATAAAAAATCTTGCACTCGGGGGGCAACCACAAGTACAAGAAGATACTCATGTTAAATTCATCAAGCCTAAGAATTCAGAAGTTGGCAAGTGGGAAAAGAGTGAAGCTAAGCGCAAGAAAATCAAGCCAACTTTTGATATGTTGTTGCCCAAATATGCAAGTCAAGAGGCCGGTACTAGCTCTAATCGGCCATCATATTCAAAACATTCAAGATCGCCTCCGAAGCAAGAGTTTCGACGCTATGCAAGGCCATATGGGTCACGTGCACATACACCATGGATGCCACAACCCCCCTATGTGCCATATTACATGAGAGACTTCAATGGAGGTTGAGGGGCAACCCCCAATGGCTCCTTGTGTTTTTCATATGGGGTGGGAATCACCTAGAAGGCTTGCTCGCGAAAGGCTTTATTATCCCACACAAGGCCGTTTGAGCCATCTAATCAGTTAACAAAAATTTCACCAAGCAAGGCCAAAACTATGGATCCCAAATATACTCAACCTAAGTGGTGTCCTCCCGGTTTAACTAAGACCATGAAAAGGAGTTTACAACGCATGAGGAACCACGAGAAAGTAGAGTGCAGCGAATATAAACAAAGGGACGAATTTATTAGAAGGGAGGGAGGGATTTGGTGCAATATGATGGATGTATAATTGAGTGCTCTACTTTCCCGTGGTATGCGCCGCGCCGTCTCCCTCGGCGCGGGAACACCGCCGTCTGTGCCGGTCTTCGTCATGTTGTCGGGTTCTTCGCCTACTTTGAGAACCGCCGCCACGCTCCTAACCTAGCCGCCGCTGACGCCAACAGGCCGCTACCCCTGTAGCCACCGCTGCTCATCCACCCCCTTCGTCTTTGTCAAGCACCAGTCTGCGCCAGTGTCGCCGTCTTCTTCCCCAACAACTTCGTCTACTCCGACCATCACTGGCGATATCGGCCACGCGCCGATTGGCGCTGCAACCGTCGTCGAGTCTTCTTCTCTGCTGGCCCTCCGACTCCTCGACATGGCGTACAGCTCGTGCAGATCCCTCATCTATGCATGCCCGGTGCTGGCAACACCGATGCGTGCCTTCATCCACGACATGTCCCTGGGCATGGCAAGCCTGGTGTGGCGCTTCGTCAACTTCGTCTTCGTCCATCTACACATGCCCAATGCTGACAACAATGACGCGTGCCTTCATCTACGACGTGTCCCCAGGCTTGGCAAACCCGGCGCGATGCCTCGTCAACATCATCTTCTTCCCTGCACACCACTACTTAAACACCATTGCGCCTATGACTAACTCGGCGCCTCTTTGCGCCCGCGGCTCCACGGCAATTTCCTTAAAACGGTCACCCTGCCTTGACATCGACCCCGGCGTTCTTCGCATGGCTACCTCAACCACGGCTACATCACCCTACGCTCTTGGCCACCTCGACATCGGCATAAAGGGTTATCTTCCGCTTGAGCAACTCCTCGGCTTCCTCTACACTCAATGCATCCGCAAGGCGACACCGTCCGCGACACTCCCGCTACGACTGCGGGGGGATGTTAGCCTGTCGACTACTATTCTCTCTAGTCTAATCGTCAGCGACGCTCCTGTTGTTCGCAACGATACCGCTACGACTGTTGGGGGATGTTAGAGATATATTTGGTAGTAGAGATTGCCCAGGATTAGATAGAGTTATTTCCATCTTATCGAGTACAAGACTTGGAGGGCAAGACACCTCCTAGAGATAAGATGGAAATAACTCAGTGACTATATATTGAGTACAATACTTGGAGTGCAAGACACCTCCTAGAGATAAGATGGAAATAACTCTGTCTAATCTCGGCAATCTTTACTACCAAATATATCTCTAACATCCCCCCCGCAGTCGTAGTGGTATCGTTGCGAAGAACAAGAGCGTCGTGGGCGGTCAGACGGGAGAGAAAAGCAGCTGATGGGATAACATAATTATTCAATGAAATTCGGGTAATGGCACACCCAAAACAAGTGTGGAGGCGTAAACAAAAAGAAAACACACAGACTTCTACATTAGCTACAGAAACACCTACAGCACTAAAAGAGTATGATGTGATCCCAATACATCGTCCACACCACCTGAAACATCCCCTTCAATTGAGGAAATTTCAAGTCCAATGTATACATTGGTAGATTAAGATGAGATGGTGGATTAGGAATCCACGCCGGTACGGAAAGGTATGGATATTAATATGGTGTATTACTTACCTGCCAAGTTTCATGCTACAGGTGAAAAAGAGGAGGTGGCACAACTGGATTTTGGTCCTCGGAACGCTATCTTCGAGAAGCTAAAAGAACTAGTGAAACACTTGAAGACATTGTACCTCAAAGGTCATATCAATGGAGCGCCGGTTGCTACGATGCTCGTTGATGGTGGTGTTGTGGTAAATCTTATGTCCTACTCGGTCTTCAAGAAGTTGGGGTTAGATAATGAAGCATTAATGAAGACCAATATGGTACTCAATGGATTTAAGGGTAAAGAAAAGGCAGAGGCCAAAGGTGTGATGTGCATGGAACTCACTGTGGAAAGCAAAACTTTGGCCACCACATTTTTCGTCGCCGAGGTGCAAGGTAACTATAATGTTATATTAGGCTGCGATTGGGTTCATGATAACCAATGTGTACCATCTACCATGCATCAATTCTTAATACAATGGGTTGATGATGAGGTAAAAGTCATTCACGCAGAAAATCCGGCTTGTGTTGCTTTGGCCGATGCATCGGTGGATTGGAATCATCCCGATGCTACTTTCTTAACGGGGCTTGACCTCTCGGAGTTTGATTTCCTTAGTGCTACAAGGAACGGGTTCATTCCCATCTCTTTAAAGCCAATTGGTGGTAATCAGTTTCAAGGTATGATGTAAACAAGAAGTTGAAATCAATGGACGATGTAGAATTATCGCCCTAAGAATAAACATGGCCGATATAGAAATTATCGCCAAAAGCACATATAAAATGGCCGATGGAGTGTTGACATCGTCCTTAGACCAACTTATTGCAAGTTATTTTTCGGCGCGCAAACTTTGCCGAAAAGCAGGGAGGCATGTGTTTACACTAGATTTTTGTGTGGAACTCAAGATCAAATCGTATGAAAAAAGTATCAATTGCAAAGTTTTTTGTCTCGTTGAAGCGAACGATTTCGTTATAAAAATTGTCTCCATCCGAGGTCGTATGTGAATTCTATAGCCAAAACCATGCGTTGCAACAGTGTTTGGCCGGATCATTTGGGTCGGGGTCCAGATCATCCGACCGAAGGCCGAATAAACGACCCAAACAACAGAAGCTAAAAAGTAAAGGCGTTTGATTTGGATGTAGACTCGAATGATCCGGGTTAAGGCCAGACGATCCGGGTAAGGATCCGGACGTCCGGACAACTTTTTTCTGCTGCATATGTTAGAAAATAACCCGAAACACCCTCAATATAACCACAAATCGAAAAGTGTTCAACAACAAAGTTGTGCGTCTCGTCGAAACGGTTGTTTTGTTGTAAAAATCTTTTAATCCCACTTCGTATGCAAAAGTTACAGCCAAAATATTAAGAGGTTGTCAGAAAAATGGGCTAGGCCGGATCTTCCGGGCCTTGAGCCGGACATCCAGGCCGGAGGTCATTAATAGTCTGTGTTTTATTAGATTTTGATGATTTGGATGGCTAGGAAAGTTTTTTCTCTTGCATGGGAAGTCCATCCGTCTCTTATATAGACAAGAGGTGACTGCCGATTGAACAACAACACACAATCGCAAAACCAATCTACTTTTTACCCTAGTTTTACATCTCTCCCTTGTTCTTTCTCTCTCGTTCTTCATTTGTTCTTTGTGTTGAAGAGCAGCGATCCTCGAGGATCTAGGGGAGGGCAAACCGACCTAGGGCAGCCCATAGTCGTCGCGCGTCCAGACAGCGTCCCTCCCGGGCGCGTGGGGTTTTGGATGCTCAAAAGCTCCCGCCGGATTGCTTGCGTACCCCGCTTCCGGATGGGTCTCCTTCGACGCTAGCTGCGGTGCATCACCCTCGGTGTTGGAGGTACATGGTGACGTGTTCGTGTGCGAACAACGGGTAGTTTTGTGATAAGATAGTTCGTAACGAGCAACAAGTAACAAGTAAAAAGTGTAACAAAGTTGCAACAAGGTGACCCAATCCTTTTTGTAGCAAAGGATAAGCCTGGGCAAACTATGATGTAAATCAAAGCGCTCCCGAGGACACATGGGAATTATTGTCAAGTTAGTTTCGTCATGCTCATATGATTCGCCTTCATTACTTTGACAATGTGTATGTGGGTGGACCGGTGCTTGGGTGCCATCCTTACTTGGACAAGCCTCCCATTTATGATTAACCCCTCTCGCAATCATCCACAACTGTGAAAGAATAATTAAGATAAATGTAACCATATAAACTAAGGTTTAAGCTTGTGTCACTCTAGCAACCCATCATCTACTTATTACCACCCAATGCCTTCCCCTAGGCCGAAATAATGGTGATGTGTCATGTAGTCGACGTTCACATAACACCACTAAAGAAAAGACAACATACATTTCATCAAAATATCGAACGAATACCAAATTCACATGATTACTTATAACAAGAGTTCTCCCATGTCCTTAGGACAAACGTAACTACTCACAAATCATATCCATGCTCATAATCAGAGGGGTATTTAATAGCATCAAGAATATGAACATATGATCTTCCACTAAATAAACCAACTAGCATCAACTATAAGGAGTAATCAACACTACTAGCAACCCACAGGTACCAATCTGAGGTTTTCAGGCAAAGATTGAATACAAGAGATGAACTAAGGTTTGAGAGGAGATGGTGCTGGTGAAGATGTTGATGGAGATTGACCCTCTCTTGATGAGAGATCGTTGGTGATGATGATGACTTTGATTTCCCCCTCTCAGAGGGAAGTTTCCCCGGCAGAACATCTCCGCCGGAGCCCTAGATTGCTTCTGCCCAGGTTTTGCCTCGAGACGGCGGTGCTTCGTCCCAAAAGCTCCCCTCTGATTTTTTCCAGGTCAAAACCCTCCATATAGAAGCAGATGGGCATCGGAGGATGGCCAGGGGGCCCACAAGCCCTCGGGGCGCGCCCCCCAGGCTTGTCGCCACCTGATGGTTCCCCTTCTGGTTTTTCTTCGTCCAATATTTTTTTATTCCAAAATAATTCTCCGTAAAATTGCAGGACATTTGGAGTTGTGCGGAATATGTATCTTAGATTTGCTCCATTCTCGTCCAGAATTCTACCTGCCGGCATTTTCCCTCTTCATGTAAATCTTGTAAAATAAGAGAGAAAAGGCATAAGTATTGTACCATAATGTGAAATAACAGTCCATAGTGCAATAAATATCAACATAAAAGCATGATGCAATATGGACGTATCAGCAGGCTGCACTGCCGGTGGGCGCTGGCTGTTCGAGGAAGATCATGAACAGTGACAGTAGGGGGGCACACGGCCATCCAACCATCCATCGTAGATCGGCCAATCCAAAAAAAGCTTGACCCCAATTTAGTTTTCAGTCGACTGATGTGTGACGAGTCTCCTACCTTAGTGTTGATCTCTTAGGGCATTTCTTCAGATAAGAGATACGTGTCTTTTTTGCGGGAAGATATGTGTCATTCTTAACATTGTGTCTTTTTTGCCTCTTCAGCCACACCGTCTTCCTTCTCACGGGAGCTTCTCCTAAGCATGGAAATAGATAATCACTTATCACTGTACATTCATGTTGATCTCTTAAAGTTTTACTTCAGATAAGAGATTTGTGCGGGAGTTAACGTTGTTCCATAATTACGGCTCTCGGCCAAAGCTATCCCACAGGCTGGTGATTACACCCCTACTTTTATTACCTATGTTGTTGTTCTCTAGTACCTTTGTGTGTCATCTAGTTAATCTTGAGTACAAACATCATATATTTTGTAGCTATCATGTATGCTTTCTCTTTGGTCTTTGAGGTATCAACCTGTTGCTGCTATTTAGGTTGACACCTACTATTTAAATCATCTCCTACGGGCACTCATTACATAATCTCACTATTAGTTGTCTTCCATGCATGTCAAATATTATGCACACAATGATATTGAACATCGGAATAAATCCACTAAAAGAAACTCCCGAAGCAATGCAACGGCCAACAAACTCGACGTCCATGATATTCAATATGATGGAACAGTTAAATGTAGTTCTCTAGAAGAGTTGCAGAGAGATGATGATTCCTACTCACCCCACAAGGTTTTCGCTCTAACTTGACCCGTGATCCTCATGCTTATAATGTCTTGCAATGCATCTACTATATTGCAATGACATGTGCTTAGCCCGCTAATCATATATGTGAATATGTCATGCCTTCCAGGTTTTGTGTACCTATTCCATTTATGATAACATGTTTTCAAATTCAAGTACTATCATTATACTTGGTTGCAACGCCATCTGCTTAGTTTGTGCATCATCCTTCTGAATATATCATCCACTATTATTCATCAATATGTACTCCATTTTTCTACCATACCATGGGTAGCTGTTCTATTCTTCTGTTGCTATGCGATCTTAGTTTTCCTATCAGACATGTAAATATGTTGTCGTGCTATTTTCCAGCTATCATAGAGTTTTACATTCAACTAGTGTTTCTTTTACTCTGTTTTCTTGTCGTATCCCTAGCTTGTACATCATACTCCCTCCACCTAAATTACTTGTTGCGGAAATGGATAAAAATTGATGTATCTATAACTACAATACGTCTAAACACATCAATTTATTTCCGTATGGAGGGAGTACATGTTAATATGTCATGCATTTTAGTAACTATTCCATCTCTCTGCCATAGCATGTTTTATAAATGGAAGCATCATTCTTCTATATAAGGCGTGCAATAGGAAGAGGACTATGTTAGAATCTGAAGGGCTACAAACAAGGTCTTTCCAAAAGATCCAAACTCTAGCAGATATAAACCCAACTCTAGTGTTCGTACAAACTGCTCCCACACACAGAAACCCAACTCCTCCAGATAATAACCAGACTCAAGTGGCCAAAGAACCAGTCCGCTCCACTCCAACAGCAATATGTCAACTCCTTGCTAGGAAGTGTGTGCGTATCCTCACATCATGAAATTGTATAGCATTTAGATCACATTTGAACTTATATTTTCTACATGTGTCTTACACGTCTCTCTTGTAGAAAATATGCTTACAGGATAGCCAACAATCTAAACTGCGATTGTGCTCGAGGAAAGTATCTTGTCACAATGCTCTACGCTCCATTGCTGATGTAAGTACCTGTTGTATGTCACTATATTCTTACATCAATATGTAGTTTATTAAGTAGCGTTGGCTTGAATCCAACCTTCAGTACCCTACACCAATTATCCGATCTAAATTTACTTGTAACACAATGTATAATTAAGGTGCTAATGTATATTTTTAAATGGAAAATTGCATGGTAATTTTGCATACTTTGATGCATGATTGTAATATCTCATAAATTGTACATTACTAAAATCTAGTGGTGTGGTCTGGTTGCCCATCGTTCATTGTGTCAATGTTGCTTTCCTATTAACTTACCTGGACGATGATAGCAGTGTCATATTATTTTAATTACATGTAAGCTGGTGTGGTCTAGTTGCCCAAACGTTCATTGTTGTCAATGTTGCTTTCCTATTAACTGACCTGGCTGATAACCCCATTGTTTTTCTCTAGTAAATCTAGTGAAGGTAATCTTAATTAATTTGTTCAGTTTTGCCTCTAATTTAAGTTATGATGCAGTGGCTGAGAGACTCTCCACTATCAGTGATACAAGCCTGCCAAAATCGTCATCTGAATCTCTTCAGTTTCCTCTATCTAAAATCCAACGGAAAATATGTACGTTTGTGAGCCAATTACTGGCTGAAGCAATGTTGAACATCATGGAGGAATCAGAGGTGCAGATTCCTACGCAACAACAACTGATCGATGATTTTAGTGACAATGTAGAAAAGAATAAAGAACTTTCTTACATGCTTTTGGGCGTCATCCGCGTTGAGGTTTCATATTGTGAGGTTGTAGATCGTTAAGATATGTTCATTTTTTTACACTGGCATGAATCTTTGATTGCTCAATGGTTGTAATTTCCTGTAATATATGCTTCGATGTGCTATATTTTTCCATGTATGTCGTATATTTTCATAGCGTAGCTCACACTCCAGCTTTCTGGGTCGAAAGCTCAACTGACGGCAACCAAGCCTGCTGCCCATAACGGTCCCTGTAATGGGATCGCGGTTACTAGTTGGGACAAAATTGGCTAGGGCCTTTAATGGACATGTTTTGCCTCCGTCCATAAGTGGTCCTCGTAATAGGCTCATACTAATAGCTGGGCAAAAATTGACGTGGGCTAATTGTGCGTACGATAATGTTCTAGCAGGCCGAATTTGTTGACGGGTCGTGAACAGGTCGAAAGGTCGATTGGGCCAGAATAGTTGAATCAGGATAGTAGGCCAAAGATGTGTCTCAGTTAATGCTTGACCCATTTCTATGTCGGGCCGTTGATAGAACGAAATACAAGAAGGCCATAATTAGGCTGGTAGACAACACGGGCCGTTAACAAGCCGAAAGTCAGGCCAGACTGTAATTGTGGCATGGTGAACATGGGACGCTAAGAGGCCAATACTCAGGTCGGACTGTAAATGGCCCAACACTGATGTGGTCCTCTAACATCCCGAAAGTCGGGTTCATCTAGAATTGTGCCATGGAGAATATGGGCCGCTAACATGCCAAAAGTCAGGTTGGGCCGCTAATGGCCCATGTCTTGTGTGGGCCACTAACAGGCCGCAGGTCACACTGGGCTGGAAATGGTGCATGCAGAACATGGGCCGCAAAGCGGCCAAAAGTCAGATCACACCGTAAGTGGCCCAACTCCTTTGTGGGCCATTAACAAGCCAAAAGATACCAGGATGGAAATTGGCCCAACACTAGAATGGGTTGCTGAAAGGCCGAAAGACATATGACCTGAAAATTGGCCTATCTCTGGAATGGACCGCTAAGAGGTCGAAAGAATGTTCGGCCGCAATTGAGCGCAAATATAAGGCGAGCTGTTAACTGATACGTCCATTTTGCATCATGCTTATATGTTGATATTTATTGCATTATGGGCTGTTATTATATGTTTTGTCACAATACTTATGCCTTTTCTCTCTTATCTTACAAGGTTTACATGAAGAGGGAGAATGCCGGCAGCTGGAATTCTGGGCTGGAAAAGGAGCAAACTCTAGAAACCTATTCTGCACAACTCCAAAAGCGCCAAAACTCAACAGAACTTCGTTTCACAGAATATAAAAAATATCTGGCGAAAGAAGCCCACGAGGGGGGCCACCGGCTGTCCACGAGGGTGGGGCGCGCCCTGGGCCCCCTTCCTAGGGCGCGCCCCCCTGCCTCGTGGGTCAGCCGAAAGGCCCCTGACACCCATCTTCTCCTATATGAGGTGTTTTGACCTGGAAAAAATTAGAAGGAGGCTTTCGGTACCAGACGCCGCCATCTCGAGGCGAAACCGAGGCGGAAACCAATCTAGGGCTCCGGCAGAGCTGTTCTGCCGGGGATACTTCCCTCCGGGAGGGGGAAATCGTCACCGCCGTCATCACCAACGACTCTCCCATCTTGGGGAGGGCTATCTTCATCAACATCTTCACCAGAACCATCTCCTCTCAAACCCTAGTTCATCTCTTGTATCCAATCTTTGTACCCAAACCTCATATTGGTACCTGTGGGTTGGTAGTAGTGTTGATTACTCCTTGTAGTTGATGCTAGTTGGTTTATTTGGTGGAAGATTATATGTTCAGATCCATTATGCATATTAATACCCCTCTGATCATGAACAATATTATGTCTTGTGAGTAGTTACTTTTGTTCCTGAGGACATGGGAGAAGTCTTGCTATTAGTAGTCATGTGAATTTTGTCTTCGTTCGATATTTTGATGAGATGTATGTTGTCTCTCCTCTAGTGGTGTCATGTGAACGTCGACTACAGGACACTTTTCACCATTATTTGGGCCTAGAGGAAGGCATTGGGAAGTAATAAGTAGATGATGGGTTGCTAGAGTGACAGAAGCTTAAACCCTAGTTTATGCGTTACTTCGTAAGGGGCTGATTTGGATCCATATGTTTCAGGCTATGGTTAGGCTTACCTTAATACTTGTTTTGTAGTTGCGGATGCTTACATTAGAGGTTAATCATAAGTGGGAGGCTTGTCCAAGTAAGGACAGCACCCAAGCACCGGTCCACCCACATACCGAATTATCAAAGTACCGAACGCGAATCAGATGATCGTGATGAAAACTAGCTTGACGATAATTCCCATGTGTCCTCGGGAGCGCTTTCCTTTATATAAGAGTTTTTCCAGGCTTGTCCTTTGCTACAAAAAGGATTGGGCCACCTTGCTGCACCTTATTTAGTTTTACCTTTTGTCACTTGCTACCAATTACCTTATGACAAAACTATTTGTTGCCTATAATTTCAGTGCTTGCAGAAAATACCTTACTGAAAACTGCCTATCATTTCCTTTTGCTCCTCGTTGGGTTCGACACTCTTACTTATCGAAAGGACTACGATAGATCCCCTACACTTGTGGGTCATCAAGACTCTTTTCTGGCGCCGTTGCCGGGGAGTGAAGCGCCTTTGGTAAGTGGAATTTGGTAAGGAAAAATTTATATAGTGTGCTGAAATTTATTGTCACTTGTTACTATGGCTCAAAATCCTTTGAGGGGCTTGTTCGGGGTATCTTCACCCCGACAGAAGAGCACATAGTTGCTCCTCAACCTACTGCACCTATTGAAAATATTTTCTTTGAGATTCCTTCCGGTATGATAGAGAAACTGCTTGAAAATTCCTTTACAGGAGACGGAACACTGCATCCCGATTTACATCTAATCTATGTGGATGAAGTTTGTGGATTGTTTAAGCTTGCAGGTATGCCCGATGATGTTATCAAGAAGAAGGTCTTCCCTTAATCTTTGAAGGGAGATGCATTGACATGGTTTAGGCTATGCGATGACATGGGATCATGGAACTATAATCGTCTGAAGTTGGAATTTCATCAGAAGTTCTACCCTATGCACCAGGTTCATCGTGATCGTAATTATATTTATAATTTCTGGCCTTGTGAAGGAGAAAGCATCGCTCAAGCTTGGGAGAGGCTTAAGTCAATGTTATATTCATGCCCCAATCATGAGCTCTCAAGAGAAATGATCATTCAAAAATTTTATGCTCGGCTTTCTCTTAATAATCGCTCCATGCTCGATACTTCGTGTTCTGGCTCTTATATGATGAAGACTATTGAATTCAAATGGGATTTATTGGAAAGAATTAAATGCAACTCTGAAGATTGGGATCTCGACGAAGGTAAGGAGTCAGGTATGACCCTTAAGTTTGATTGTGTTAAAGCTTTTATGGATACCGATCTTTTCCGTGAGTTTAGCACTAAATATGGACTTGACTCTGAGATAGTAGCTTTTTTCTGTGTATCTTTTGCTACTCATGTTGATCTCCCCAAGGAGAAGTGGTTTAAATACCACCCCCCTATTGAAGTAAAAGTAGTTGAACCTATTAAAGTTAAATAAAAGACTATCACTTATAATGTTGATCATGTTATACGTACTACTTATATTGAGAAACAACCTTTCCCTGTTAGGATAAACGATCATGCTCAAGCTTCAACTGTAGTTCGTAAGAGTAATACTAGAACACCTACACCCTCTGAGCAAATTAAAGTAGAACCTAGTGTTGCTATGGTTAAAGTTCTCTTGGTAGAAGATTTAGATGGACATGTTATTTACTTCCAAGAAGAGTCTGCTAGAATAGACAAACCCAATGCTAGGAATAAACATAAACCTGTTGTAGGCTTGCCTGCATCTCCGTTAAGATAGGAGATCATTGTTACCATGGTTTATGTGACGTAGGTGCTAGTGCGAGTATTATCCCTCTTGATTTGTATAACGAAATTATGCATGATATTGCACCTGTTGAGTTAGAAGGGATTGATGTTACTATTAAGCTTGCTAATAGAGACACTATTTCACCAGTTGGGATTGTTAGAGATATTGAAGTCTTGTGTGGGAAGGTTAAATACCCTGCTGATTTTCTTGTTCTTAGTTCCCCACAAGATGAATTATGTCCCATTATATTTGGTAGACCCTTCTTGAATATTGTTAATGCCAAGATAGACTACGTGAAAGACATTGTCACTGTTGGATTAGGGGATATGTCTCATGATTTTAACTTTGCTAAATTTCATAGACAACCCCTTGAAAAGGCACTACCCAGTAAGGATGAAATTATTGGTCTTACTTCTATTGCCGTGCCACCCAATGACCCTTCAGAACAATACTTTCTAGACCATGAAAATGATATGCATATGAATGAGAGAAGGGAAATAGATGAAATATTCCTCAAACAAGGACCCGTATTGAAAAACAACTTGCCTGTTGAAATCCTAGGGATCCTCCTCCACCCAAGGGTGATCTCGTGTTTGAACTTAAACCTTTACCTTATAATCTTAAGTATGTTTATCTTGATGAAAAGAAGATATATCCTATTATTATTAGTGCTAACCTTTCAGAGCAGGAAGAAGAAAAAATATTGAAAACTCTGAAGAAGCACCGTGCTGCTATTGGATATACTCTGGATGATCTTAAGGGTATTAGTCCCACTATATGCCAACACACGATAAAGTTGGAAGAAAATGCTAAACCGGTTATTGATCATCAACGACGACTAAATCCTAAGATGAAAGAAGTGGTAAGGAAGGAAATACTAAAGCTTATAGAGGCAGGTATTATCTATCCAGTTGCTGATAGCCAGTGGGTAAGTCCTGTCCATTGTGTCCCTAAGAAAGGAGGTATGATTGTCGTTCCCAATGATAAAGATGAATTGATCCCACAAAGAATAGTTACAGGTTATATGATGGTAATTGATTTCCGTAAGTTAAATAAAGCTACTAAGAAAGATCATTACCCCTTGCCATTTATTGATCAAATGCTAGAAAGGTTATCCAAACATACTCATTTCTGCTTTCTAGATGGTTATTCTGGTTTCTCTCAAATACCTATGTCAAAAGGGGATCAAGAAAAGACCACTTTTATTTGTCCTTTCGATACCTTTGCTTATTGACGTATGCCTTTTGGTTTATGTAATGCTCTTGCTACCTTTCAAAGATGTATGATGGCTATATTCTCTGATTTTTGTGAAAAGATTGTTGAGTTTTTCATGGATGATTTTTCCGTTTATGGAACTTCTTTTGATGATTGCTTAAGCAACCTTGATCGAGTTTTACAGAGATGTGAAGACACTAATCTTGTCTTGAATTGGGAGAAGTGCCACTTTATGGTTAATGAAGGCATCATCTTAGGACATAAAATTTCTGAAAGAGGTATTGAAGTGGACAAAGCTAAAGTTGATGCTATTGAAAAGATGCCATGCCCTAAGGACATCAATGGTATACGAAGTTTACTTGGTCATGCCGGGTTTTATAGGAGGTTCATAAAGGACTTCTCCAAAATCTCCAGGCCCCTGACCAATCTCTTACAAAAAGATATTCATTTTGTCTTTGATGATGATTGTCTAGAAGCATTTGAAATATTTAAGAAAGCATTGATCTCGGCACCTATTGTCCAGCCTCCTGACTGGAATTTACCTTTTGAGATTATGTGCGATGCTAGTGATTATGCTGTAGGAGCTGTTCTAGGGCAAAGAGTTGATAAGAAATTGAATGTTATCCAATATGCTAGTAAAACTCTAGATAGTGCCCAAAGAAACTATGCTACTACTGAGAAAGAATTTTTAGCAGTTGTATTTGCTTGTGATAAGTTTAGACCCTATATCGTTGATTCTAAAGTAACTATTCACACTGATCTTGCTACTATCAAATACCTTATGGAAAAGAAAGATGCTAAACCTAGACTTATTAGATGGGTTCTCTTGCTGCAAGAATTTGACTTGCATATTATTGATAGAAAGGGAGCTGAGAACCCCGTAGCAGATAACTTGTCTAGGTTAGAGAATATACTTGATGACCCACAACCTATTGATGATAGCTTTCCCGATGAACAACTAGCTGTCATAAATACTTCTCATACTGCTCCATGGTATGCTAATTATGCTAATTATATTGTTGCTAAGTTTATACCTCCTAGCTTCACATACCAGCAAAAGAAAAAGTTCTTCTATGATTTAAGAAATTACTTCTGGGATGATCCACATCTTTATAAAGAAGGAGTAGATGATATTATTAGACGTTCTGTACCTGAGCATGAACAGGAACAGGTCCTACGCAAGTGCCACTCCGAAGCTTATGGAGGATACCATGCGGGAGATAAAACTGCACATAAGGTATTGCAATCCGGTTTTTATTGGCCTACTCTCTTCAAGGATGCCCGTAAGTTTGTCTTATCTTGTGATGAATGTCAAAGAATTGGTAATATTAGTAGACGTCAAGAAATGCCTATGAATTATTCACTTGTTATTGAACCATTTGATGTTTGGGGCTTTGATTATATAGGACCTTTTCCTGCCTCTAATGGATACACACATATTTTAGTTGTTGTTGATTATGTTACTAAGTGGGTAGAAGTTATTCTAACTAGTAGTGATGATCACAACACCTCTATTAAGATGCTCAAAGAAGTTATATTTCTGAGGTTTGGAGTCCCTAGATATCTAATGACTGATGGTGGTTCACACTTTATTCATGGTGCTTTCCGTAAGATGCTTGCAAAGTATGATGTCAACCATAGAATTGCATCCCCCTATCACCCACAGACTAGTGGTCAAGTAGAACTAAGTAATAGGTAGTTGAAACTAATCTTGCAAAAGACAGTTAATAGGTCTAGGAAGAATTGGTCCAAGAAACTAGATGATGCATTATGGACCTATAGAACTGCATGTATGTCTCCATATAAGATGGTATATGGAAAAGCTTGTCACTTACCTCTTGAGCTAGAACATAAGGCATATTGGGCTATAAAAGAGCTCAATTATGATTTCAAACTTGCCGGTGAGAAGAGGTTATTTGACATTAGCTATCTCGATGAATGGAGAATCCAGGCTTATGAGAATGCCAAGCTATTTAAATAAAAAGTTAAAAGATGGCATGACAAAAGGATACAAAAGCGTGAGTTTAACGTAGGTGATTATGTCTTGCTATACAACTCTCTTTTAAGATTTTTTGCAGGAAAACTTCTCTCCAAGTGGGAAGGACCTTACGTTATCGAGGAGGTCTATCGTTCCGGTGCCATAAAAATCAACAACTCCGAAGGCACAAATCCGAAGGTGGTGAATGGTCAAAGAATTAAACATTATATCTCAGGTAATCCTATAAATGTTGAAACCAATATTATTGAAACCGTAACCCCGGAGGAATACATAAGGGACACTTTCCAGAACGATTCAGCCTCCGAAAAGGAAGAGGTATGTGATACGGTAAATAAACCGACTCCAAAACAGTTTTAAAGGCAATTTTTCTCCGTTTTGGAATATTTAGAAAAATAGAAAAATAAGCCGTAGTCGGGAAGAGACACGGGCCGTCCACGAGGGTGGAGGGCGCGCGCCCCTTCCCAGGGCGCGCCCCCTGCCTCGTGGGCACCCCGTGTGTCCCCCGGACTCCGTTTTCTTATGGGTTACTCCTTTTGTCCGGTAAAAATTCATTATATATACTCCCAAAGGTTTTGACCTCTGTATCGCGCAAAAATTTTCTGTTTTCATTTCGAGCTGCTGTTTTTGACATATCTAGATCATCATGGCATCCTCCAACACCCCCAAGGACAAGTTCTTCGAGAAGGTCATCAACCCTTACCTTGCGGAGGTGCTGCACCACCCTAAAACCATGGAGTTGCATGAGGGGGTGCTGCACATCCGTGATGTTGAGGGGCCGAGGAGGACCGGAAGCGTGGAGACAAGACTCGAAGCAATGGAGCAGCAAGTTTTCAAGTGCCAAGGTAAGGTGGAATGAGGACTCAACGCCAACCACATGATGATCTCGGAACTCGCCAACAACCTCAAGCTGGACTCATGGATCTTTGGGGAAGCTATCTCCAATCTTCAAGAGAAGATCGAACACCTCCAAGCCCAGATCTATGACATGCAAGACCAAAACTATGAGTATGAATACAGATTCAAGAAGATGAGTTTGGCTGCAGATTTTACTATCCCGGAGACTCGATCATCCTTCTACGATGGTGAACCCATGCCGTGGAAGGTGGAGAACAAGCCTACATCATCAACAACCCCGAAGAAGGAGACATAATCATATGGGTATGGGCACTCCCCTTGGCAAACTGCCAAGCTTGGGGGAGTGACCCCGGTATCGTATCACCATCACTCCTATCTTTACCATTTTACTTAGTTCGATCCTTTTGGTAGTATCTTGATCTAGTAGAATAAAGTTAGCATGATCTAGTTGTGAGCTTTTGCTTTGTGAGCTTTACCATTTGTAATCGAGTCTGTGAGCTATATAATAAAGATTAGTGTTGAGTCAAGGGCTTGATTTCCCCACTTGGATCATGATAAAAAAGAAATAAAACATAAAGAGTATCAAAGAGATCATATCGATCTTATGTGAAGTAATGACTTCACATACAAAAGTATGATAAATAAAAGTTGTTGGGAGTTGACAAACATAGTCTTGGTCATCATTACAATTAATAGGAAGTAATAAAAGAAGAGAGGCTTCTCATACAAATATACTATCTTGGACATCTTTTATGATTGTGAGCACACATTAAAGTATGACATGCTAAAGAGTTGATGTTGGACAAGGAAGACAACATAATGAGTTATGTCCTCTTATATCCGAAATAAAGTATATTGTCATGGATCATCCAACATGTTGAGCTTGCCTTTCCCCCTCATGCTAGCCAAAACTCCTCGCAATAAGTAGAGATACTACTTGTGCTTCCATATCTCCTTAAACCCAATTTTGCCATGAGAGTCCACCATACCTACTTATGGATTGAGAAAGATCCTTCCAAGTAAGTTGTCATGTTGCAAACTCGCTAAAATATGTATGATTTATTGGTGTGGGAGAAATTTGCTTTATACGATCTTGTGATATGGAAGTAATAAAAGCGACGGACTGCATAATAACGGTCCTTATCACAAGTGGCAATATAAAGTAAAGTTCTTCTATGCTAAGACTTTGTGCATCCAACCACAAAAACACATGACAACCTCTGCTTCCCTCTGCGAAGGGCCTATCTATTATTCTTGCCTTTTAAGTGTCAAGGTGAAATCCACCTTTCCTTTTTACATTTTATCCTTTGGCAAGCACATTGTGTTGGAAAGATCCTGCCATATATACCCACTTGGATGTAAGTTTTCATGATCTATTACTGTTGACATTACCCTTGAGGTAAAAGGTTGGGAGGCAACACCATAAGCCCCTATCTTTCTCTGTGTCCGATTAAAACTCCATAAACATAAGTATTGCGTGAGTGTGAGTAATTGTGAAAGACTATATGATAGTTGAGTATGTAGGCTTGCTGAAAAGCTCTTATATTGACTCTTTCCGATGTTACGATAAATTGCCATTGCTTCAATGACCGAGATCAAAGTTTGTTAGTTTCCAATGAAATTTATGATTCATACTTGATATTGTGGATGAATTGTTACTTTAGCATAAGAATCATATGACTATATTTATATAAGTTGCTGTTATGAGAATGATCATGATGCCCTCATGTCCGTATTTTGTTTTTATCGACACCTCTATCTCTAAACATGTGGGTATATTTTTCGGTATCGGCTTTTGCTTGAGGACAAGCGAGGTCTAAGCTTGGGGGAGTTGATACGTCCATTTTGCATCATGCTTATATGTTGATATTTATTGCATTATGGGTTGTTATTATATGTTTTGTCACAATACTTATGCCTTTTCTCTCTTATCTTACAAGGTTTACATGAAGAGGGAGAATGCCGGCAGCTGAAATTCTGGGCTGGAAAAGGAGCAAACTCTGGAAACCTATTCTGCACAACTCCAAAAGCCCCGAAACTCAACAGAACTTTGTTTCAGAAAATATAAAAAATATCTGGTGAAAGAAGCCCACGAGGGGGGCCACCGGTTGTCCACGGGGGTGGAGGGCGTGCCCCCCTTCACAGGGCGCGCCCCCTGCCTCGTGGGTCAGCCGGAAGGCCCCCGATGCCCATCTTCTCCTATATGAGGTGTTTTGACCTAGAAAAAAAATCAGAAGGAGGCTTTCGGGACTAGACACCGCCGTCTCGAGGCGGAACCGAGGCGGAAGCCAATCTAGGGCTCCGACAGAGTTGTTCTGTCCGGGATACTTCCCTCCGGGAGGGGGAAATCGTCACCGCCGTCATCACCAACAACTCTCCCATCTTGGGGAGGTCTATCTTCATCAACATCTTCACCAGCACCATCTCCTCTCAAACCCTAGTTCATCTCTTGTATCCAATCTTTGTACCCAAACCTCAGATTGGTACCTGTGGGTTCGTAGTAGTGTTGATTACTCCTTGTAGTTGATGCTAGTTGGTTTATTTGGTGGAAGATTATATGTTCAGATCCATTATGCATATTAATACCCCTCTGATCATGAACAATATTATGTCTTGTGAGTAGTTACTTTTGTTCCTGAGGACATGGGAGAAGTCTTGCTATTAGTAGTCATGTGAATTTTGTCTTCGTTCGATATTTTGATGAGATGTATGTTGTCTCTCCTCTAGTGGTGTCATGTGAACGTCGACTATAGGACACTTTTCACCATTATTTGGGCCTAGAGGAAGGCATTGGGAAGTAATAAGTAGATGATGGGTTGCTAGAGTGACAAAAGCTTAAACCCTAGTTTATGCGTTGCTTCATAAGGGGCTGATTTGGATCCATATGTTTCAGGCTATGGTTAGGTTTACCTTAATACTTCTTTTGTAGTTACGGATGCTTGCATTAGAGGTTAATCATAAGTGGGAGGCTTGTCCAAGTAAGGACAGCACCCAAGCAACGGCCACCCACATACCAAATTATCAAAGTACCGAACGCGAATCAGATGATCGTGATGAAAACTAGCTTGACGATAATTCCCATGTGTCCTCGGGAGCGCTTTCCTTTATATAAGAGTTTGTCCAGGCTTGTCCTTTGCTACAAAAAGGATTGGGCCACCTTTCTACACCTTATTTACTTTTCCCTTTTGTCACTTGCTACCAATTACCTTATCACAAAACTATCCGTTGCCTATAATTTCAGTGCTTGCAGAAAATACCTTACTGAAAACTGCCTATCATTTCCTTCTGCTCCTCGTTGGGTTCGACACTCTTGCTTATCGAAAGGACTACGATAGATCCCCTACGCTTGTGGGTCATCATTAATGGGCTCAAACTGACGATGGGCTGCAATTATGTCATATAGTTAATGTGATGAATTGGCAAAAATTGTATGGTCCATGACTTTAAATGCGCTAGCCGCATGTAGGAACTAAATGGACCGGCCTACTAATTTTGAATGGGCCAGCCTTTTTTAACCTATATGGGCCAATGTTGGGTCGTGCCACGTGTCGACGTATCATAGGCGCGCCTCGTCCATTGGATGGATGACATCTATCCCAACATGGAGCTGACATATAGTTCCTTCGGCCAATGAGAATTTTACACATGGAAAATCACCATTGGCCCGGGCTGTTAACGGGTTATCAGATCTAAACAGGAACCCGTTAGCTTAACGGCGACCCGTTATGGTGGATTCCACGTGCCGGTTACCCTTGACGAAAACACTTCCATGACGAGGCATTTATTGTCTTGGAAGTGGAAATTTCCGTGATTATAATTTCAGTATTGTCATGGAACACTTCTACGACAACACATGTATGACTATCTTGATTCTATCATAAAATTGTCACATATGTACATGCATAAATAAAACGTGGCATACTATGACAAACACGTATCATCATGAAAGTGCTTTTGTAGTGCTCGAAGGTTACTGACGGTGTCATACACCGGGGCCAGCGGGGAGCCCAGCAATAGACCTGCCAGTAGGCCCAAGACGCACATTAATTATCCAACTACAGGAGTGATCCCAAAAAAAGGGAGTGACATCTGTGGATCATCTTGATCCCCATGTTGGTGGAAGCGACAACCTAGATTGTATCTCCCCTTGTAAAACAATAGCCTCCACCGTGTATATAAGGGGATGCTAGAGGTCTCTCAATCCAAGCTCTACTCTCTGTAGAATACACCATTTTAACCCCTCGCACCATGAATAGCAATAACAAGCATGGTGTAGGGTATTACTCTTCGGAGGCCCAAACCTAGATAAATCCCCCGTGTGACCTCCGATCAGTGACTTCCAGCTATGCAAGGGACCCTACTAAGGGATTTGGCGGTTTTCTGCCCCGTCAGTAGGGCAATCATGCATTGCCCGAGAACATTCAAGCCCCCGGGCTCTAAAACTTTGACTTCAAAAACAACAAAGCAAACCTGAGGATCCATGGGGGGTGCTAGGGGCCCTACCCCAAGGACCTTCAACTACCCTGAGCGTCATCTCTCCTTCGGTGGGCCCAACAAGTGGTCTGCCAATCGAGAAAATATTTAATGCAAAGGCAGTGGATCTCTCCTAGGGTTTCATGGACAGACCAACACATTTAATGTGAAGCTTGCAAACCTTCAACGGCCTACGTTTTGTAGGTGCTAATGATGACATTATCCCATGCCAGTTCACATCACTCCCTGTGGTAACACATGTCGGCTGTCAAGATGTGACAATATTGTCCGCTAATTTTGAATTTAGCCACCTCAAATACGGTGGTTCTATACTGAAAGGATCGAGAAGAGAGGTCTAGAGCGGGGGTGATTACACTCTTAACAAGTAAAATGGGCAGCTTTTAGTTTCTTGAGGTTAAGGTTGAGTTTAGCACATGTTAATGGGCACACAATACATTTTACACAAGCATGGCAAGAGTATGAGCAGCGGAAAGAGTAAAGCATGCAAGTGTAAGAATGTAAAGGGATGGGACTGGAGTGTGCAAATGCAATGGAGATGCGGAGAATTTTTGGCGTGGTTCTGATAGGTGGTGCTATCGTACATCCCCGTTGATGGAGACTACAACCCATGAAGGGTAACAGATGCGTGAGTCCATGGAGAGATCCACCCACGAAGGGTCCACGAAGAAGCAACCTTGTCTATCCCACCATGGCCATCGTCCACGAAGGACTTGCCACTCGGGTAGATCTTTACGAAGTAGGCGATCTCCTTGCCCTTACAAACTTCTTGGTCAAACTCCACATCATGTCGGAGGATCCCAAGTGACACCTAACCAATATAGGAGACACCCCTCTCCAAAAGGTAATAGATGGTGTGTTGATGATGAAATCCTTGCTCATGTGCTTCAAATGATAGTCTCCCCAACACTCAACCCTCTCTCGTAGATTTGCATACGGTGGAAGAAGGATTTGAGTGGAAAGCAACTTGGGGAACGCTAGAAATCAAGGTTCAAATGATAGGATTGGAATATCTTGATCACAACACATGAGTAGGTGATTCTCTCTCACAAAATGAATGGTGGAAGTGTAGGCACGTTCTGATGGCTCTCTTCTCTAAGGAAGAGTGGGTGGAGGGGTATATATAGCCTCCACACAAAATCCAACTGTTACAGACTTTTGACCCATCTCGATGGCACCGGTTAGAAAACTCGGTGGCACCGATCTGTGCAAAAATATGAACGTTAGGAATCATGGTTGGGCCATGTGAAACAATTCGGTGGGACCGATGTGCTAGGGATTAGGGAAAACCTCGTCTCGGTGGTGCCAATTGCGTCGTCTTGGTGGGACCGAAGCGTAGTAATAAGGCAACAGAGAATAAGTCAAGCCATCTTGGTGAGACCAATTGCAACATATCGATGGGACCGAAATAATTGCAACAAGCCAACAATGAGTTGGCAAGGCCATCTCGGTGGGACCGAGATCCATATCGGTGAGACCGAATTGTTATGGTTTTGGCAGTGGCTATGTCAAGGGAACTCGGTGGCTCTAGGTAGGAAATATCTGTGGGGCTGAGTTTGTGATTTAGGGTTTGAACATATTTGGATGGATAAAGTGGCTGAGGGTTTTTGGAGAAATGTCACTAAGCGCTTGAGCAACCAGGTCATTAAGCAACACCTCATCCCCTTTTAATAGTATTGGCTTTCCTATGGACTCAATGTGATCTTGGATCACTCAAATGAAAACGTAGAGTCTTGAGCTTTTGCCAATGCTTTTCCTTAGCATTTTGAAGGGGTTCACATCCTCTTGTCCTTGCCACCCCACTGTTGAACTTACCTGAAATGTACTAGATAAAACTATTAGTCCAACAAAAGATATGTTGATATTAATCATCAAAATCACCCAGGGTGCACTTGTGCTTTCATATACCAACTCTCTGCCCCTGGCCAAGGGGGCCCAATGAATAGTTGGCGGTAGGGCAACACATTTCTCTAGGAAACTGCCCTCGCATGCCGTCCACTAAACCATGAAGCTTTGACGGGCCTGCATGGGTCGCACAGGTTACATCTACTAGATTCAGTGTATCTCATGCACTGTAAGGCCACTTTGGTACCCCCACCCCCAAGTTATGTAGACGGTGAGGATTGAGGCCATGCATAGACCATCACATTTTCCATTGGCATAAGAGGCGGGCCAGTTAAAGCTAGAGAAGGAAGAGGAGAAGAAAGAAGATGTAACATCCCAAATTTTCAATTTGGAATGTTATACATTAGATCATCATGCACATCATATTTTCTTGCTTTTGGTGATCCAAGAAAATCCTAAGCAACTCAAGGACCCTCGGAGAGAGTTGGGGATTTTAATATTTTCATATTTGAGATTTCTCAAATTTTGAAAATAGGATCATTTGATTTTATTTATTTCATCTTCAAGTATTTCTATCATAAATATATGAGAGAGTGAGTAAAATGACTCTCCCAAAAATAAGAAATACGGAGGGTTTAATAAGAAAAATCAAACAAGTTTTATTTGAATTAGGAAAAAAATGCATGTTTTCAAAACTGCATTATAGTGCCAAGAAAATGTTCATCTTGTTCTAAATATTCTATTTAGACGGTGAAAATTTGTTTTGGCAATTTCTAGATTTTATTTTATTTTCTAGGGTTATTTTAGTGCCGGCGTTATAAAAAAATATAGGAGGACCCGACCCGACTGGGCCGAAGCCCAGCCGAGCCAGGCCCAAGCCGCCTCGCCCGCACCGCCTTCCCCAGCGACGGCCGAAGCCGAGCAGGACTCCGACCGCCGCCGTCGTAGCTTGCCCCTCCCCCAAGCTTCTGCCCACCTCCTATATATATAGTCGCACCCCCCTCTTCCTCCACCCCGCCGCAGCCGCCGCACCCCGCCGCCGCGAGCCCGCAAGTCGCCGCCGCCGCGAGCCCGCGACACCACCGCCCGCCGCTGCCCACCGCCACCACCGCAGCAGCCCCGCCGCCCGCCGCAAGCCGCCGCCGCCGGCTGTTTCCGACGAGGTAGCAGCCGCCCGGTTTTCTTTAGAAGACCGTTGGTTTTTTTAGAACCCTAGTCTTTTTTTTTATTAGATCGGTTTTATTAGATCGGTTTTTCTGTTTTTTTTTCAGTTTAGTCAATTAGTAAACATTCACCCGTTCGTTCGTTCTAACGAACAAATTCGTCGTTTAGTCTCAGCTGACGAACGTGCGTTCGTTAAGCTGTTTTAGTTTTCTTTTTCTAGTTTATTTTCTGATCGCGATCTTTGATCCGATCTTCGTTTTAGTTTAACTTTTCGCTCGTTTATCGAAATCAGGTGATTCAAGCGCCTGGAGTTTCATCTCGAAATTCTCTTTCCGTTTAATCTAGTCACTCAAGCGTTTGCCTCTGCTAAATTTGGACTTAGGTCCAGATTGGTTCAGTAGTTGTTTCTCTTTTGCCGTTTGTCTTTCGTTGCTTTTTCTTTTGCCGTTCTTTTGCAAACCGGAGTTCTTAAGTTGAACTTTCTGGTTAGATCTCTTATTTGAAATTTTACCCGTGCATTAGTTAAGTACTTATTGTGTGTTTGTTTGATTGCGATAGAGTATCCGGAGTGCGCCGCTTGCTACTTTGAATCTCTAGGTTGTGCGGATCATCAGCAAGGCAAGTAACACTTTGATCATACTTTCCAATTACCCAGTTTTCATTGCATTAGTCAAACCCTCACACATTGCATGAGTAGGATCAATTAACTTGTGGGACTGGGAAGTATATTGAGGTAGTACCTATTACCTGCATTACATTCAAACCTTTGGGAGTTACTTCTACGTTTGCTGTTAGGACATGCTATGCTCGTAGACGTGGTTTGGGTTTGAGTAAAATCCATGACAGATGTGAGTTTGTTAATTAATGGTTCAACTTAAGGTGACAACTTTAACACACATCTGGGTGGATTGAGGCATCTGAGTATTCCAGTGATTGCCTGTTTTTCTTTTGGACCGCCACCCAGGCTCAAAGGGATCATGAGATTATTCATACTAGAAACTTCCGTGTGCAGCCACATGCCAATATGGGCTCTGGTATAGTTGAGTAAGTTGTGGGAAACCTTTCCATGATGGGCTAGCAGATGTAGAGGAATTGTAGGTGTACCGGCCTATCTATCTGGTTAAGGGGACCTCTTCGGAAAGACTGTGTCTCAGTCATCCGTTTCTCAAACACCATGCAGTGCGGGAAACCAAACGAAGGCGATCGAGTCTTATGGGAAAAGTGCACAAACCTCTGCAGAGTGTACTAACTGATCATGATTAGCCGTGTCCCCGGTTACGGACGTCTTGAGTATCTAGTACTTGGATTATCATGTGAATCTCATCATGTTAGTCTAATTAATATTGTTGGGTTTTAATGATGATTTTAATTGGGGTTGAGAGGATGTCTATCTTCTCAACGATGTTTCAACTACCATGATAGTTAATTAAAATCTATTCCTTTGAAGTAGGAAAAAATTGGCTTTACGCAAAACTGTAACCCTAGAGCTTTCCACCAGCCATATTGCATATAGTATAGCTTTACTTTGTTGCTCTCTTGTGTTACTTTGCCAGCATATTCCATGTGCTGACCCGTTTTCGGGCTACAACGTTCATGTTGCAGACTTTTCAGACGACGAGTAAGGTGCCTTTTAGGTCGTGGTTCTATACTCAGTGATGCCGTTGGAGTTGATGGACTCACTTATCTTCCAAGACTTCCGTTGTTATCGTGTTAGATGGCCTTCAGCCATTTTTATTGTAATAAGTTCATCATTGAAACTATCGATGTAATAAGTGTGTGATTGCTACTCTGTTATAAATCCTTCAAGTACTGTGCGTGTCAGCATTACTGATCCAGGGATGACACTGATGCACAGAGATCAGACTGTTTGAGGTCTGGTCGCTACAGAAGAGAAGGAAGAGAGAACACCCAAGAGAGAGTGGAGAGAGAGAGAGAGCGCGCGCGCTTAGATGACCATCTAACATATCACATACACCAATAACCAATAATAGAGCAGGACGTAGGGTATTACACCTTTGTGGTGGTCTCAACCTAGGTAAAAAGATTGTCTTTGGCAGCTCATTATAATTTACTCCCTCCTTTCACAAATGTAAGATATTTTTGGATATTTTAATATGGAGTATGTACACACTAAAATGAGTGAACAAACACAGTAAAACGTGACGATATACATCCGATTCACACAAAAGTTAAAAACATCTTATATTTGTGAACAAATGAAGTAGAATGTATTGTTTTGCCTACATGGCACTGCATTCCGAAAGCTTTTCATTAATGTTGTAAATGTTTGGTATACATCTAAAATATTTTTATATAGTTTTAACATTTTTTCATATACATGATTAATATTTCTTCCAGCATATGTTTTGATGTCTACTTATTTTCTACGCATTGTACATTATTTTAACATGTCAAGAACATTTTTAATGCATGTTTAACATTTTTCAGATATAAGGTTAACAATGTTTAAAAGATAT
>LR738715.1:308418551-308466301 GCA_902687465.1 Secale cereale | reverse complement strand
GGGGGGGCGCCCACAGGGCGCCTGGAGCCCCTGTGCCCCCCCAGGCTGCCCTTCGGAGGCAGTGTTGTTTCCGGATCGCTGATTTTTTATATAATTTTTCTGGATTTTTCTGGGCAGTTCTCGAAACGTGAAAACCTGAAATACAAAAACAGCCGAAAACAGAAACTGGCACTGGGGTGCACTGGATTAGTAAGTTAGTCCAAATATGATCAAAAGTGTATGGAAGTGTATGAATATCATAGCAATATCACCCAAAAGTTGCATGGAGCAAGCAGAAATTATAGATACGTTTTGGACGTATCAACATCCCCAAGCTTAATTCCTGCTCGTCCTCGAGTAGGTAAATGATAACAAGAATAATTTCTGTGGTGACATGCTATTAACCATATAGGACTTTCTCATAGTCATATGACAAAAGCTTACTGAGACAATGATTCTATAGTAATTAAGTTGCCTCAAGAGAAAATCACAAATGACTGAAAGTTTTACAACATGAAACTGAAACATCAAAAAGATTTGCAATGAACATGATGTGCAAATATGACAAAGTGATAAAGTGATATCTAGCTTGCCCCCTTTAGTGATGCAAAACATAAATGCAGGGGCACCTTCAAGGTTTAAGTGATGACTAGATACAATCTTTCAGAATAAACGATATCACAATCATGCAAAAGACAATGCTACTTTGGGACAATGCACATTACACTCAGAATGACAATCATGCTCTCAGTAGTTGGTGCTTCAACATAAAGGTAAAAGAAAGGTTAAGTGCTAAAGCTTTTTATTTTGAAAACATGGAAGCAATTGTGTCAACGGTAGTAGCACTTCATATGTGTCATGCATAAAACATCCTATAAGTTGCAAGCCTCATGCATCGAATACCAATAGTGCTCGCTCCTTGTCCTAATTAGCTCGGATCCCCATGGGTTATCATTGCATTGCATATGTTTTAACCAAGTGTCACAAAGGGGTACCTCTATGCCACCTGTACAAAGGTCCAAGGAGATAGATCGCATTTGATTTCTCGTTTTTGATAGATCTCAACTTGAGGACATCCATACCGGGACAACATAGAAAATAGATGATGGACTCCTCTTAAATGCATAGGCATATTCTCATAGGAGATTGAGGATTAAGGTCCAAGCTAAAACTTCCACCATGATGCATGGCTTTGGTTGGCGGCCCAATGTTCTTCTCTAACAATATGCATATTCATTCAACCCACGGTAAATCACCCTTACTTCAGACAAGACGAACATGCATAGCAACTCACATGATATTCAACAAAGTGTGACAGTTGATGGCGTCCCCAGAAACATGGTTACCGCTCAGCAAGCAACTCATAAGAAATAAGATACATAAGCAACATATTCTTTACCACAATAGTTTTTAGACTACTTTCCCATGAGCTATGTATTGCATGGTTAGTTTGCTTAGTGCAGGTGGAGGTTAGCAAATGACTGGGAGCGACCAACTAAGAGAGCAATGACGGTCATAATCATGCAGAGCGACAAAGCAATATTGAATCAGGCATGGTAGTTATATCGCTACTTAGAAACAAAAGATCATCAAGGCTTGACAAACTTTCTTTACAGTCTTGAATATGCGTGAGCATACGCCAAGTCAATCAAAATAAATTCTCGAAGGAAGATATTACTAAACCATACCACATCATAGGCAAACAAACCAAGTTGGTACTCCAATAACACGTTGGGAACCCCCCAGCTATCTGAGATTAACCATAAAAAAACCTGAACTACTAAGCACCATCATGAAAGTAGCATATTTATCATAGACACATTAACCCATGCAACGGAAGCAAACTCTCTTAATAAGGTGAGCATGGTAATTAAAGAGAGTTGAAGCAACCAACTAAATAAAAGCTCTTGAAAAGATAAGCATGAATACTAAGAGCAGAGCACGATAGTAGCTATTAAAAGACAAAGAACACACACAACATAGATAGACATGAAAATTCTATGTAATGTTCTAGGTAGAGGTGGAGCGTGTTTCTCTCCCACATAAAGGAATGCTGGGTTCCGACTCGTTATGAAAAACTAAAAAGAAAACTAAAAGCAAGACGCTCCAAGCATAGCACATAACACATGAAGTGATAAAAATATAGCGAAACGAAAGACGAACTGATAATGTTGATGGAGAAGGGGATGCACGGGGGCATCCCCAAGCTTAGACGCTTGAGTCTCCTTGAATATTTCTTGGGGGTGCACGGGGGCATCCCCAAGCTTGAGCGCTTGACACTCCTGAATCTTTTTATCATCTTCCCTCGCACACTTGAAAACTCCCTTCATACACAACTCATCATAATCTGATTAGCGAGGTTAGTACCCTTAATAAAATAATTATACCTTGCTGAAAATAAGGATATTCTTGAAGTTCTACTGTTTCTCAAGATTGCCAAAAGGTTTTTGCAAAGAAAAAGCAAGTTCTTAATTTGCAAAGTGAAGGTAAGGCAAAACAGGACAGAATCTGTGAAAAACAGAACAGCAGGCAGTAGTTGACCTGTTCGGGATACTTCTGCAACTCAAATAAAAAAACTCAGAACTGACGCACGAAATACAATTATATAGAGAACGCTGTCGAAAAAATTCAGACCAAAAAGATGATCTGGTGATTTTATACAAATTTTTCTATCCAAGGACATAATCTGTTTCCTGGACAGCACCTCACAACTTTTGAACTTTCTAGCAATCAGAGGCTATACTTGGCACAAATATGAAAAGAAAAAAAATACAATGATGATGCTACAACAGTAAACAACATCAAGACACAACAAAAACAAAAATTTTATTCATGTGGGCTGCCTCCCAAAAGCGCTTTCTTTTATGCCTTTAAGCTAGGCATAATGCATAGATCAAGTTTTATCAAGAGTAAAAGAATAACTAGCCCGTACAACGGACTCAAAAGGTAACTTGACCTTCTTACGAGGGAAGTGTTCCATCCCTTTCTTGAGAGGAAACTGAAATTTTATATTACCCTCTTTCATGTCAATGACAGCACCAACGGTGCGCAAAAAGGGACGTCCCAAAATAATTGGACATGAAGGATCACATTCAATATCCATAATAGTGAAATCAACGGGCACATAATTATCATTGACAACAATAAGAACATCATCGATCCTCCCCAAAGGTTTCTTTATGGAAGAATCAACGAGACAAACACCAAAAGAACAAGAATCATAAGGTTTCAATTTAAGCATATCATATATCCTTTTGGGCATAACAGAGGTACTAGCACCAACATCACATAATGCATAACAAGAGAAGTCATTCAAATTAATTTTTATCATAGGATCCCAACCATCTTCTAGCTTTCTAGGTATGGAGGCTTCTACTCTAAGTTTCTCCTCCCTAGCTTTGATGAGAGCATTAGTGATATGCTCTGTGAAGGCAAGGTTAAGCGTGCTAGTGCGGGGATCTCTAGACATCTTGTGAAGGAAATCAATAACTTCGGTAAGAGTGCAATTATCAAAATCAAGGTCACGAGCATCAAGTAAAGTGGTAGTGGTGTCTTTAAGGTTCACTTGTTTGGTAGTTTCTAAAGTCCTAGCATCACCATTAATAGGTCCATTGGGACCAGGAGTACATTGGGTGCTAAGAGTGTGAACATCCTCAATAACTTGGATAGTAGCAACAGCGTGGTGGGTAGGAAGGCCCTTAATTCTTTCCTCTTCCTCCCTCAGGGATGCAACCACTTCGGGTTTAGCTGCCATTTGGTTTAGCAAAGTGGCCTGTGTGTGGGACATATTGGAAACTTGGGTCTCAGTGATAGTGAGTCTAGTTTGGAGGTTAGAAATCTCAATATTTATGTTCTCTAATCGTCTACTAATGTCTTGCAAGGTAGCAATATGCTCATTTAGTTGCCTCGAGAAGGTTTTATTTTGTTCATATTGGGTGTGCATGTAGTTCTTAGTGGCCTCCTCTATTTCTACCAGTTTCTCATAGCCAGACAAGTCTCTATCTTTTCGGAAGGAGTTCTTGGTGTTAGGATAAGCATTGTTGTTCCCATAGGAATTGGAGGGGAACGTTCTAGAATTACTACCAAAGTTACTCCTATAAGCATCGGCAATCACATAATCCAAAGGATCATAACAAGGATCAACAGAAGATTGCTTCGAAAGTAGAGACATGATCAAGTCAGCTTTTTCATTGAGGGAGGAAATCTCCTCGACAGAGTTTACCTTCCTACCTGTTGGAGCGCGTTCGGTGTGCCATTGGGAATAGTTGGTCATCATCTCATCGAGAAGCTTCGTGGCAGCACCAAGTGTAGTTGACATAAAAGTTCCTCCCGCGGCCGAATCTAACAAGTTCCGCGAGGTAAAGTTCAAGCCTGCATAAAAAGTTTGGATAACCATCCAAGTAGTCAAACCGTGAGTAGGGCAGTTCTTGATAAGAGATTTCATATGTTCCCAAGATTGGGCAACGTGTTCATTATCCAATTGTTTAAAATTCATTATGTTACTTCTAAGTTGGATAATTTTAGCAGGTGGATAGTATTTTCCAATAAAAGCATCTTTGCACTTGTCCCATGAATCTATGCTATTTCTAGGCAAAGACTGAAACCAAATTTGAGCTCCTCCTCTCAAGGAGAAAGGAAAAAGCTTAAGCTTAACAATATTACCATCTATTTCATGGTACTTTTGCATATCACAAAGTTCTACAAAGTTGTTCAAGTGTAAAGCAGCATCATCTCCAGCACCGGAGAATTGTTCTCTCATGACTAAGTTAAGTAAAGCAGGTTTAATTTCATATGAAGGTGCTGAAGTGGCAGGTGTAGTGATAGGTGTGCTGATAAAGTCATCGTTGTTGTGACTAGTGAAGTCACACAACTTGGTGTTCTCGGTGGAACCCATAGTAGCAAGCAAGCAAGATAAATATTTTTTGTGATTTTCGATAAAAGGAACTAAAGCAAAAATGAAAGGTAAACTAACAAGACTAAAAAGCAAAGGTAAAAGATAGCATGCAACTCCCCTATCCTGAAGAGTGGAGTCCCCGGCAACGGCGCCAGAAAATACTCCTTGATGGGCCTCGAACCCCTCGTTGGTTACCCCAAGTGGAAGGTGTAAGATGCAGTAAGTAGAAGTGTTTTCCCCTAGCAAAGATGCCAAGGATCGATTCCCCAGAGACTCCTAGGTTCAACAAGTAGGTGTCAACTGCTAACGGCGCAATTAGCAATCAACGTGGACCTGCACACAGATACAAACAACTTTGCTCCCAACGAGTATAGAGAGGTTGTCAATCCCTCCGGCCTTGTAGTTCACAAAGGGTTAAAAGCAATGATAGTAGTGATAGATAGTTTTTGCAATAGTAAGTAAATAGCGGAAAGTAAATAGTGGATGTGATCAATGATGGTAATATGGACCAGAGTCTCATGATGTTCACTAGTGATGTCTCTCTCCCAAAAGACGATAAAACAGCTATGTGAGGTAAACAAATTACAGCTGGGCAATTGACAGGACCACGAACGCAAACCAATGCTGACTACATTGCAAGAAAGGTTGAGGTTCAAAGCATGGGCGGTACGCCAAAGTAAGTAGACCGAAATCCATCAATATCTACTACTAATCATCCACCTTGAAATATCTATCCAGAACATCTCGCTGGTATTAAGTTGCGAGTCCCACCCATAGTGTAAACTCAATGCAACAGACAACTGCATTAAAAGAACTTTGCGTAAAGTAAACAATCCTTGCACCCGCGGGCACAAGCACCGTTGTTTTCCCCCTTGTGGCAACAGCACATCCCCTAGACTCATGTTTCTATCACTCAAGCTAGTCATCGAGGGGCATGAACCCACAATCAAGCATAATGTTCCCTCTTGGAGTCACTACCTACTACTCGGCCAAAGCAATAAGTAACAATGGAGAACATGCAAGAATTACTTATGAACTAAAATATAAAAGAGGTGAATCAAATATATTACTCAAGATCAATCTGAACATAATCTCATAATCCATCGGATCCCAGCAAACTCAACATAGCAACAACACAAGGATTACATAGGTGCCTCGATCATGTAGGGCAGCTCATGAGGACTAATTAGTGAAGCACAAGAACGGGAGGAGAACATCACATAGCTACTAGTCATGGACTCATGGTCCAAGGGAGACTACTCACGAGTCATCCGGGAGGCGTCCATGGTGGTGGAGAAGCTCCCGGTGGTGATCCTCCCCTCCGGCAGGGTGCCGGGAAGAGTTCTCCTGGTGCTCCCGATCTTGGAAGCGGCGGCGGCGGCGGAACAGAGATGGGATCGCGAAAAGAGTTCCTGTTCTGAGGGTTTCGGAGGTCCCTCTAAATATATGCCAAAGGGGGGCACCGGACGGGCTTCGGGGGGCCTAGGCGCCCCCCCCGGCGCGACCCAGGGGGTGGGGTGGGGCGCACCCACAGGGCGCCTGGAGCCCCTGTGCCCCCCCAGGCTGCCCTTCGAAGGCAGTGTTGTTTCCGGATCGCTGATTTTTTATATAATTTTTCTAGATTTTTCTGGGCAGTTCTCGAAACGTGAAAACCTGAAATACAAAAACAGCCGAAAACAGAAACTGGCACTGGGGTGCACTGGATTAGTAAGTTAGTCCAAATATGATCAAAAGTGTATGGAAGTGTATGAATATCATAGCAATATCACCCAAAAGTGGCATGGAGCAAGCAGAAATTATAGATACGTTTTGGACGTATCACCAGCCCACGACCCGACGAAGACAATGAGGGTGAGTCATCGAGAATCATTGGCAAGATGGAGTGGGAGGCCACGGGCCAAAATCCCAAATCGGGAAATAAGGGAGAGTTCAATCTGGAGGAGGGAGGATGATGTCGGGTTCGAAGCATAACTAGATCTCCAACTTTCTTTGGTCGTCGATGGTGGACGCGATCTTGTAAGTACATTTAGTGGTCCCCTTTGTGGTTTTGGATAATTGACGACAAAACGGCGAAGTGACTAATATGTTTGTGAGTATACACACTTAGAAGTTCTTAATGATTTGGTTTAACCATCATACACGACACCTAAAATGTATGAGATACATGGAAGAATTTGGTGCAACCTGATGTAGATTTAGCCGAAGTATTGAAACTCGAAGACTTAGTTTTTTGGTAGTTCTTTTTTGACTTATTTGAGTCATACGGAACACCGTACTACTAAGAGGGGTTTAGTTGATACAAAGACAACATTTTTGAAGTGATGCTCATCCCAACCCTATTTCTTCGAGTGAAGACATTATAAATCTCTTGCAGTACAACTCATTTTATTTAGTGTGAAAGATGATATTCCTCAGGAGGCTGTAGTCAATGTTCTCATTGAGTTTGGAAACCAACAATTTCATTCTCCTACCACAAAGAATTTAAGAGTTCTAATTTTCGACTATTGTTGAGCTAGCAACAACTGGTTGACGGACCCGTCCCATCCAATAGTCATATCAGGACCTTGGGTTGCGAAACTGGCTATAAATGGCCACCTGTCCTCCATTAGTTGGCTGGATGCTCTGAGTTTATCTGCAACAAGTGTCATTTAGAGCAACCCATCATCCTAAAGCATTTGAGAGAATCCTAGTGAGGCAAAACCCCAAAGACACAGAGCCAGAGTGACTGAACATTGTTAAAGTATTTGTTCTAAGTGAGCCGGAGATTTATTACTCTTGAGGAATGTGATCTTGCAACCCGTTATGCGTCAGTTCAGACTTTCTAGTTGTTGCCGACAGCCAAAGAACGAATATATGAATGTTTAGGAGATCTACCTTGAAGATCTACCACTAGTGATTGGGCGAGTCTAAGTGATCTTACACAACGGGAATAAGGTGAAGACTTGGTCTTTTGAGTTAAATCTCAGCCTCTCCAATCAGGGGTAAAGTTGTCAGAGTAACTTGAATTGTTCAAGAAAATCTATTGTCTTCTCCGAGCAACTAGTTCTAGTTTCTTCACTCTTTATATTCAGTATTGGTATGTTGTGACGACTTTCTGTCCTCTTCTCTATTTGAAGACTTTGTCTCCTCTCTCTCTCTCTCTAAAGCCTCAAAGGGCATCAAACCCTTTGCGATGTGCTTAAAAAGCATATTCTGAATAGGAACCCTAGGAAAGAGGGTATTGCATTTGAGAGGAAACTCAATGCAGATGGGTCCTACTGGAAACCTGAGTAGTATCCCAAAACCTCATGGGTTGCTGCAAAAGGACCTCTCGTAGGTCCATCTACTTTATCTGGCTTTACATGTGAATCTCCATGTTCCTCTGATGAGTCATTTGACTCCAACTATAAATTGTTCAAAACTCAGAATGCTAAAGTATTTGCCAGATATGTTGGAAGTAACTGCAGAAATGGTCCTCCTATGAAGAAAATCTGGGTTCCCAAGCGATACCTTGAAAGTTTTCAGGTGAATGTCCTCACGACACTACCCTTGAAGAACAGGAACCCCAGATCAAATTCATCATATGGATCAAAGTCTTCACATGGATCAAATTCCTCATATGGTCAAAAGTTTACTCATTCTCATGCTTATGCTTCTATTTCATAGGGAAATCTAAGGGATATGAATATGTGTGTTATTCTTCAAACCATTATGTCCATAAGTCCTCAAAGAATTTATCTGCTTATTCATATGTGTACTCTAACCCCTCTCATGTGAAACGAAGTGCACTAGCTTCAATGCCACCTTTCTCATATGGAGCTCACAGAATGATGAACTCTTTGCCACCACTCCAGATGTGAGTGGTGAAGAAAATGAACTAATGTCTTATGCAGAGTCAAGTCTCTAGACTAACTTGAACGTTTCAAGAATTTGCCGGAGACCTGGGTGTACTTGAAAGGACGCAAGCTAATCATGAAGAAATGAGTTACTCATTTCTCGCATCCTTATATTACTATATCTGTTGCACTACTACTTGATGAAATTCAATCTGATGAATCTGGTGTCATATTCTTCACTCTAAAGTATATGAGTTCGTAAGATGCACTAATTCGTCTGCATGATGAATCTGTCAAAGCTACTGAGTGTGTGCTCGAAAGTGGATGCACAATTCATATGACTGGTGACAAGAACTTATTGATGGACTCTGCTTTATCTCCATCTTATCTAAAGCATATCACCTATGCTGACAAAGGAAAACAGAAAGGTATTGGGTCTAGGTAGGGTTGCAATCTCAAAGGATCGACACATGGACAAAGTCATGCTTGTCGAATCCCTCGGATTCAACCTCATGTCTGTCTCAATGCTTTGTGATATTGATATGATTGTCGTCTTTGGCAAATATTTTTGCATAGTACTCATGGAATCTGACAAATCCAAAGTCTTCGAAGGCTTTAGGATAGGAGACTTGTATATTGTTGATTTCTCTGCATGACCACAACGTACACATGTCTACATGCAAAAGCTTCAGAAGGCTGGATATGGCATGAGCGACTTGGTCATGTTGGCATGAGGAACTTGCGCACTCTTGTGAAGAAGAACCATGTCATCGGCATCGAGGGTGTCAAATTACTCAAAGATCATCTTTGTGGCGCTTGTGAGGCTGGAAAGATGACCAGATCCAAGTATCCCTCAAAGACTATCATGACACCACTTGTCCTTTTGAATTTCTTCACATGGACCTCTTTGGCCTCACTCATTATGCCACACTAACAAATGTAGCATCATTATATTGTTGTTACACTTGGGTGCATATCATCACGTACAAAACTGAAGTGCAGGAAGTCTTCAGATGATTTTCTTCAAGGGCCTCAATGAATTTCGGTGTGAAGATCAAGCATATCAAGAACACTGGTATTGATGAACTTGGTATTACTCATGAGCTATCAACCCCATACACTCCTCAGTAGAATAGTGTCGCGGAGTGCAAGAATATGCCTCTTGTTGAGATGGCTCACACCAGGCTGGAGGAGTACAAGACGCCTAGTCACTTCTGGACTGAGGCTACTGATACTGCGTGCCACATCATCAACAGGGTATATCTTCACAAATTCCTCAAGAAATCCTCATATGAGCTCCTCATAGGCAAGAAACCCAATGTAAGTTATTTCAAAGTCTTCTGTGCTAAATGCTAGTTTAGAGATCCTCACCACAGTTCAAAATTTGCAACGAAAGCACATGAAAGTTTTATGCTTTGTTACGGAAAGGACTCACACACCTACAGAGTCTTCAGCACCCATCACCATAAGGTTGTTGAAACTATAGATGTGCAGTAGACTAACGGATTGTAAAAGGAGCACCTACCTCATGAGCTAGATGAAAGTCCTCCTGAGGAATCCATTAGGTTCAAGGCTACCGAGGACATTATACCCACCGAAAAACCTTTTGAAGTGGTTTTTTACAGATAATGAAGAACCTCATGCTGGTGCTCCTGAAGAAAATGACGTCGAAGAAAATGCTTAGCCCAATTGAAGTCGTCAACCTGCTCATCCTCACGTGGCTAATGAAGTGTAGATTGAGAAAATCCACGCTCAAAAGCTTCACATTTGTCTAACTTTTGTGGGCACTTCGCTTTTGTCTCTATCATAGAGCCCACTAAAGTTGATGAGGCCTTTCCGAAGCCCGGGTGGATTCAAACAATGCAAGATGAATAGAGTCAATTTGAACTAAACAACGTGTGGGAACGTGTCAAGCGACCAGATCCTCGCAAGCACAATGTCATTGATACCAAGTGGATCCACTTCAACAAGCAAGACGAAATGGCCTAGTGGTGAGGAATAAGGCTCTTCTTGTTGCTCACGGCTACACACAGGATGACGTAATTTACTTTGATGAAACTTTTGCACGTGTTGCTAGACTTGAAGCTATTCGCATATTGCTTGCTTACGCTAACCATCACAATATCATCTTATATCAAATGGTTGTGAAAAGTGCATTCCTCAATGGTAAGCTTGAGGAAGAAGTATATGTTGCTCAACCCCCAGGTTTTGAAGATCCTAAGCATCCTGACAAAGTATTCAGACTCAACAAGGCCCTCTATGGCCTCAAGCAAGCTCCTCGGTCTTGGTATGACACACTGAAGGCATTCCTCGTGAAGAAAGGCTTCAAACCAGGTTCACCTGACCCAATTCTTTTCACAAAATCTTACGATGATGAATTATCTGTATGCCAAATATATGTGGATGATATTATATTTGGCTGCACTAACGAACGTTACAGTGACGAATTTGCTTACATGAAGAGTGAAGAATATCAAATGTCTATGATGGGAGAATTGAAATTCTTCTTAGGTCTTCAAATTCGTCAACAACGCAATGGCATCTTCATATCTCAAGAGAAATACCTCAAGGATGTCCTGAGGAAATTTGGCATGCAATACTGCAAAGGCGTCAAAATTCCAATGCCCACAAATAGCCATCTCCACACTGACGAAAATGGTAAATATTTTGATCAAAGGTATACCGCTACATGATTGGTTCTTTATTGTACCTATGTGCATCTAGGCCAGATATTATTCTTAGTCTATGCATGTGTGCCCATTTTCAAGCTACACCAAAGGAATGACACCATAAGGCTGTGAAGCATATTCTTCAATCACTACTGTAGGATGCTGCGAACGTGACACTACGATCAGAGACCCTTTGACGAAACTGTGTGTGATGCATTAATCGCAAACGTTGATGCAAAAAAAGTCAAAAAATAAGCAAAACGCTTGCGATGAATGATACATCAAACGATTCAGATTTTAGTTGCGTGTGTGATGGCATACGGTTGTTCCAGCAGAACTGTTTGCGATGTGGCAGAACAACAGAAACGGGCAGCCATATCAATGTGTGTGCGATATACGACATACAGTTCGCTATGATGAACCGTCTGCGATGGTCGAGGTGAACACAAATGATACGGCATAACAAGATGTGTGTGATACCCGACAAACATGTTGGTAATCAGAATTGTGTGCGATCATTATAAGCAGCCCATACGGTCTTTTTTGTGAATTGTGTGCTCGTTAGGGCATACAGTTCAACAAGCCAACCTGTGGGCAATAATGTAGAAGATCCCTATCGAATATGTATTACTAACCGTCTGCGATGGGATGGACATGATAAACAGTGATAACAAAATAGTATGAGCGAACGGAAACAGAGATATATAAAGTCTGCTTAATTTAGTCCTTCTTCTTCTTCTTGTTGTTGTTGTTGGATGGCCTCGCGACATCGTATTGGCGAGGACGCTTCTTGCCGCTGACCATTAGCTTTTCATCGGCACCGCCGTCGTCATCATCGTTGTTGTCATCATCCTTGTCGGATTCAGGGCTCTGCAAAACCCTTGTAAGTTCGAACACTGGGGTGCGTGCTAAGAACTAAACTTCCCCTATCTGCCTACTCGCCGTCTCTATGAACTAGCTCAACGAACAATAAGGAAAATGACAGTGGGCAATTTACCCAGGTTCAGGCTACCTATCGGTGAGTGGCCCTACTCCTGCAATGTGGTGGATTGCCTCAAGGTGGGCCGAGGAAGAACTAGTGTAGTGGTTGGACAACCTCGTTAGGTGTGTTCTTGCTTGTGGTGGTGAGGGAGGTCTGAATGATTCGTCCCCTTCTATGTGGTTGCTAAGCTATATTTATAGTGGCCTTGGTCCTCTTCATCCAAAATGTAGGCGGGAAGGGATCCCACAATGGCCAAATTTGAAAGGAGACAACTAGTACATCTTATCCTGACTAAAGATGGTATTCTCCTGCAAAGGTTCTGATCCTGACGCCACGGTGGGCTCGGTGATGACCTCTGTCCTGCCGTCCTGGCGACCCTGTTCTTGTTGCATGGAAATGGAAACCTTTCGTTGATTCCTCGGGACACCGCATCTTTCTCATTGCAGGCGATCGTGATGATGCCGCCGCTTCCTGACATCTTGAGGACTTTGTAGCTGTGGTGGGTCGCTGCCATGAACTTGGCCAAGGCCGGGTACCCGAGGATGGCATTATACGTGAGATGGATGTGGGCGACGTCGAAGTCGATGAGCTTGGTGTGGTAGTTCTTGCGGTCGCCAAAGGTGACAGGGAGGCGGACCTGCCCTATCGGGATGGTGGAGCCGCCAGTCACACCTGGAAAGGGCCTGGTAGGATGAAGCTGATCATATGGCACTTGGAGCGCATCGAAGGTCTCGACGGATAGGATGTTGAGTCGTGCTCCGCCATCGATGAGTGTCTTGGTGACATGGACATTGCTGATGGTAGGCGAGCAGAGTAGCGGGAGGGCGCCGGCGCAGCCGCACACTTGAGCTAATCAGCCGAGTCAAAGGTGACGACGTACTTGGACCACTTGAGCATACGGGTTGCCTCAAGCTTGCGGAGGACTGCATTCACCTCACGAGCAAACTGCTTGAAGACGCGGTGAGATGCTGGGTCCTGAGCGCCACCCAGGAGGCAAGCTATGGCACGAGGCTCTTGGAAGCCCCCAACCCCATCATCTTAGTTGCGGTCCTCGTTCGTTCTTGGCGGTGGTGGCAGTGGAGGAAGGCCAATGCTTCCTTCTGGACGGTCCTCACGAAGCTGGCCCCTCCATGGACCCTCACGAGGCTGGTCCCTCCAAGGACCCTCATGAATTTGGCCCTGCCAGTGATCCTCGCGAGGCTGATCGCGCCAGCCTTGGCAAGAGTCACGGTTCTCCCAGCGTCCTCCACCTCGACCACCTCCGCGGCCATATCCTCGGCCGCCACACTCGAGGCGATGACCAAGGAGCCCATCGCGGATGGCCCTGAGCTCCTGCAGTCGTTGGTGTAGTGGCTGTGCATGTTGTGGAAGACGCAGAATGGGCGGCTACCTTTGGAGGATTCGGGGTAGTCGCACCCGCACTTCATCTCGCGCTCAGCTGCGAGCACAACAGGTCCCTTGCGCTTGGCTTACTTGGTCTTGGCCTTCTTATCTTCTGGGTCAGCCTCAGGGAGCTCGACGAGCGAGAGGCGGCCCTCTTCTGCCCTTGGACACTTGACTGCCATGTTGAACATCTCCAGAGCCGAGCAGAGGTCCTCATGAATGGTGAGCTCCTCCTTCATCCTGACATCCCGGACGCCGTCAGTGAAAGTGGAGATGATGTCCTTGTCTAACACCTTGGGAATCTTGATGCGGACGGTGGTAAAACGCTGGATGTACTTGCGCAAGGTTTCCCCTGGCTGCTGCTTGATACGCCGCAGGTCGCCTATCGTAGGGGCGTGGTCACGAGTTCCTTCGAAGTTGGAGATGAACTGCTCGCGCAGCTCCTCCCAGGAAGAAATCGACTCCATTGGGAGGTTCAGGAGCCACAAGCATGCGCCGTCCTTGAGGGCCATGGGGAACCAATTGGCCATAACCTTCTCGTCGCCACTGGCCGCCTTGAAGCTCAGCTCGTAGAGCTGCAGGAACTCAGTTGGGTCGGGTGTTCCATCATAGCGTGGAGGCAGGTCTGGCTTGAACTTGTCAGGCCAAACAACGCATCGTAGCTCCGGGGTGAACACCCGGCAGCCTGCCACGCCTCTGGGTGCCCGCTGTTGAGGTGGAGCTTGATCAGGGTGCTCACGCGCCGTTGCAGGAGGCGGCGCATGATATGCCTCCAACGTATCTATAATTTTTGATTGTTCCATGCTATTATATTATCCTTCTAGGATGTCTTATGGGCTTTTATATACACTTTTATATGATTTTTGGGACTAACCTATTAACCCAGAGCACAGTGCCAGTTTCTGTTTTTCCTTGTTTTTGAGTTTCGCAGAAAAGGAATATCAAACGGAGTCCAATTGATGAGCCAATTTTTGATGATTTTTTCTGGACCAAAAGAAGCCCCCGAAGCAAAAGAGTTGGGCTAGGAGAGCCACGGGCTGCCCACGAGGGTGGGGGGCGCGCCCTCCTATCTCGTGGACAGCCCAGAAGCCCCCCTAACTTGTGCCCTACGACAAAAAATCCTATAAATACTGAAACCTTCGGAAATTAACCTAGACCGGGAGTTCCTCCGCCGAAAGCCTCTGCAGCCACCGAAAACCAATCTAGACCCGTTCTGGCACCCTGTCGGAGGGGGAATCCCTCTCCGGTGGCTATCTTTATCATCCCGGCGCTCTCCATGACGAGGAGGGAGTAGTCCACCCTCGGGGCTGAGGGTATGTATCAGTAGCTATGTGTTTGATCTCTCTCTGTCTCTCGTGTTCTTGAGATGGCACGATCTTGATGTATCGCGATCTTTGCTATTCTAGTTGGATCTTATGATGCTTCTCCCACTCTACTCTCTTGTAATGGATTGAGTTTTCCCTTTGAGGTTATCTTATCGGATTGAGTCTTTAAGGATTTGAGAACACTTGATGTATGTCTTGCACGTGCTTATCTATGGTGACAATGGGATATCATGTGATCTACTTGATGTATGTTTTGGTGATCAACTTGCGGGTTCTGTGACCTTGGGAACCTATGCATAGGGGTTGGCACACGTTTTCGTCTTGACTTTCCGGTGGAAACTTTAGGGCACTCTTTGAAGTTCTATGTGTTGGTTGAATAGATGATTCTGAGATTGTGTGATGCATATCGTATAACCATGCCCACAGATACTTGAGGTGACAATGGAGTATCTAGGTGACATTAGGGTTTTGGTTGATTTGTGTCTTAAGGTGTTATTCTAGTATGAACTCTATGATAGATTGAACGTTACTACAGACTCTTCAATAGATCGATCAGAAAGAATAACTTTGAGGTGGTTTCGTACCCTAACATAATCTATTCATTTGTTCTCTGCTATTAGTGACTTTGGAGTGACTCTTTGTTGCATGTTGAGGGCTAGTAATATGATCCAATTATGTTATCCTTGTTGAGAGAACTTGCACTAGTGAAAGTATGAACCCTAGGCCTCGCCTACTATCATTGCAACACCGTTTATGCTCATGTTTACCACTTGCTACCTTGCTGTTTTTATATTTTCCTATTACAAAAACCTATACCTACCATCCATATTGCACTTGTATCACCATCTCTTCGCCAAACTAGTGCACTTATACAATTTACCATTGTATTGGGTGTGTTGGGGACACAAGAGACTCTTTGTTATTTGGTTGCAGGGTTGCTTGAGAGAGACCATCTTCATCCTACGCCTCCCATAGATTGATAAACCTTAGGTCATCCACTTGAGGGAAATTTGCTACTGTCCTACAAACCTCTGCACTTGGAGGCCCAACAACGTCTACAGGAAGAAGGTTGTGTAGTAGACATCAAGTTCTTTTCTGGCGCCGTTGCCGGGGAGGTTAGTGCTTGAAGTTATATCTTTAGATCTGGCAATCAAATCTTTTAGTTTCTTGTTTTATCACTAGTTTAGTTTATAAAAGAAAACTACACAAAAATGGAATTAAGGTTACCTCATATGCTTCATCTTTTTAATATCTTTCGTGAAAATGATGGGAAGGAAAATTGTGCTCATGTACTAGAAGAAGAATTACATAGAATGCTTGGCATAGAATATGTGCATGATGAGCATGATTACAATGTTGTTAGTATGAATTCTTTGGATAACCATGATGCTAATGATATGCAAAGCCACAAGCTTGGGGATGCTATGTTCGATGAAGATGATATGTTTAGTCCCCCAAGTTTTGATGAGCAAATTTATTACGATGAAAGCATGCCTCCTATATATGATGATTATTGTGATGACACGTATGCTATAAAGAATAAAGATAACCATGATTTTAATTTTCAATTGGATTATGCTTCACATGATATTTATTTTGTTGAGTTTGCTCCCACTACTATTCATGAGAAAAAAATTTCTTATGTGGAGAGTAGTAAAGTTTCTATGCAAGTAGATGATGAAAAGAATGCTTTATGTGCTGGTTATATTGTTGAATTCATTCATGATGCTACTGAAAATTATTATGAGAGAGGATCATATGCTTCTACATATTGCAATAATATCAAGTTTCCTCTCTATGTGCTTAAAGTTTTGAAGTTATGCTTGTTTTGCCTTCCTATGATAGTTGATTATTGTCCCCATAAGTTGTTTGCTCACAAAATCCCTATGCATAGGAAGTGGGTTAGACTTAAATGTGCTAGTCATATTCTTCATGATGCTCTCTTTATGTTTCAATTCTTATCTTTTATGCGAGCATCATTGAAATCATTATGCCTAGCTAGGGGTGTAAAACGATAGCGCTTGTTGGGAAGCAACCCAATTTTGTTTTTGTTTTTGCTCCTGTTAGGGAATAAATATTGCATCTATCCTCTGATTATATGTGGTTTCATGTTTTGTTTAGTGTGTGTGCCAAGTAGAACCTTTGGGAAGACTTGTGTGAAGTTTATGTGATCTTGCTGTGAAAAACAGAATCGTTAGCTCTCGCTAAAGTAGTCTTCGGATTTTACTGGAGCGTGATTTTTAGTTGATTCTTCCTGCAGATGATTGGTAGACAAATTCCAAAAATTTACCAATTTAGTTTGAATTTTTTGGAGTTCCAGAAGTAGGCGAAACCTGCAGATTACTACAGACTGTTCTGTTTTGGACAGATTCTGTTTTTCGTGTGTTGTTTGCTTATTCCGATGCTTCTATGAGTAGTATTGGAGGATATAAACTATAGAGAAGTTGGAATACAGTAGGTTTAACACCAATATAAACAAAGAATGAATTCATTGCAGTACCTTTGAGCAGTGGTTTGCTTTCTTATACTAACGGAGCTCACGAGATTTTTGTCTAAGTTTTGCGTTGTGAAGTTTATAAGTTTTGAGTATTGCTTTGATGGACTATGGAACAAAGAGTGGCAAGAGCCTAAGCTTGGGGATTCCCAAGGCACCCCAAGGTAAAATTAAAGGACAACCAAAAGCCTAAGCTTGGGGATGCCCCGGGAAGGCATCCCCTCTTTTGTGTTCATCTATCGGTAACTATACTCGGAGCTATATTTTTATTCACCACATGATATGTGTTTTGCTTGGACGTCATTCTATTTTAGTTTGTTTTGCTTGCTGTTTGAATAATATCCCAAGATCTGAAATTCTTAAATGTTATAGAGTCTTCACATAGTTACATAATTATACAACAACTCGTTGTTCTTCACTTGTATCTTTTGGAGTAGTTTGTCATTTGCTCTAGTGCCTCACTTATATCTTTTAGAGCACGGTGGTGATAATATTTTGAAAAAATTGTTGAACTCTCGTGCTTCACTTATATCCTTTTGAGAGTCTATTAAAATAGCATGGTAATGTGCTTAGGCTATAAAACTAGTCTTCACATGATAGACATCCAATATCAATGTAGTAAAAACTTTCACACTAAGTGCATTGAATATGATGAGAAGTTGGATGCTTGATAAATGTTTTTGAGATATGAGGATAGTGATATTAGAGTCATGCTAGTGTATTTATTATGAAATTGAGAAATACTTGTGTTAAGGTTAGTGATTCCCGTAGCATGCACGTATGGTGAACCGCTATGTGACGAAGTTAGAGCATGAGGTATTTGTAAAGTGTCAACCTTTCTGTGGAGGTAGGGGCGCGTGATGGTTAACTCCTACCAACCTCCCCCCTAGAAGCATGCGTTGATTGCTTTGTTTTGATGACTCGTAGATTTTTGCAATAAGTATATGAGTTCTTTATGACTAATGTTGAGTCCATGGATTATACGCACTCTCACCCTTCCACCATTGCTAGCCTCTCTTGTACCACACAACTTTCGCCGGTACCATACACCCACTATATATCCTTCCTCAAAACAGCCACCATACCTACCTATCATGGCATTTCCATAGCCATTCCGAGATATATTGCCATGCAACTTTCCACCATTCCGTTCATATGACATGCTTCATATTGTCATATTGCCATGCATGATCATGTAGTTGACATCATATTTGTGGCAAGGCCACCATGCATAACTTTTCATACATGTCACTCTTGTTTCATTGCACATACCGGTACACCGCCGGAGGCATTCATATAGAGTCATACTTTGTTGTTGTAGTATCGAGTTGTAATATCGAGTTGTAATGAAAGTGTGATGATCAACATTATTAGAGCATTGTCCCATGGGAGGAAAGGCTAAAACTATAAAGCCCCTCTGCAAAAAAAAAGAAGAAAAAAAGGCCAAAGAAAAAAAAGAAAGGCCCAAAAAAAAGAAGAAGAAAATAAAAAGGGACAATTGCTACTACTTTTTTTTTCCACACTTGTGCTTCAAAGTAGCACCATGTTCTTCGTTGTAGAGAGTCTCATGTTTAGTCACTTTCATATACTAGTGGGAATTTTCATTATAGAACTTGGATTGTATATTCCAACGATGGGCTTCCTCAAGAGCCCTAGGTCTTCGTGAGCAAGCAAGTTGGATGCACACCCACTAGTTTCTTTTGTTGAGCTTTCATTCATATTTAGCTCTAGTGCATCCGCTGCATGGCAATCCCTACTCACTCACATTGATATCTATTGATTGGCATCTCCATAGCTCGTTGATACGCCTCGTTGATGTGAGACTATCTCCCTCCTTTTTGTCTTCTCCACAACCACCTCTATTCCACCCATAGTGCTATATCCATGGCTCACGCTCATGTATTGCGTGAAAGTTGGAAGGTTTGAAAGAATAGAGTATGAAAACAAGTGCTTGGCTGAAATCGGGGTTGTGCATGATATGAATATTTTGTGTGATAACGAGGGAGCATAGTCAAACTATATGATTTTTAGGGATAACTTTCTTTAGCCATAGTATTTTGAGAAGAAATGATTGTTTTGCTAGTATGCTTGAAGTATTATTATTATTTCTTATGTCAATATAGACTTTTGTCTTGAATCTTTCAGGTCCAAACATTCATGCCACAATTAAGAGAATTACATTGAAAACTATATTGGTTAGCATTCCACATCAAAAATTCTTTCTTTATCATTTACCTACTCGAGGACGAGCGGGAATTAAGCTTGGGGATGCTTGATATGTCTCCAACGTATCTATAATTTTTGATTGTTCCATGCTATTATATTATCCTTCTAGGATGTCTTATGGGCTTTTATATACACTTTTATATGATTTTTGGGACTAACCTATTAACCCAGAGCCCAGTGTCAGTTTCTGTTTTTCCTTGTTTTTGAGTTTCACAGAAAAGGAATATCAAACCGAGTCCAATTGACGAGCCAATTTTTAATGATTTTTTCTGGACCAAAAGAAACCCCTGAAGCAAAAGAGTTGGGCCAGGAGAGCCACGGGCTGCCCACGAGGGTGGGGGGCGCGCCCTGGGTAAGGAGGCGCGCCCTCCTATCTCGTGGACAGACCATAAGCCCCCCTGACTTGTGCCCTACGCCAAAAAATCCTATAAATACTGAAACCTTTGGAAATTAACCTAGATCGGGAGTTCCGCCGCCGAAAGCCTCTGTAGCCACCGAAAACCAATCTAGACCCGTTCTGGCACCCTGCCAGAGGGGGGAATCCCTCTCCGGTGGCTATCTTCATGATCCCGGCGCTCTCCATGACGAGGAGGGAGTAGTCCACCCTCGGGACTGAGGGTATGTATCAGTAGCTATGTGTTTGATCTCTCTCTCTCTCTCTCTCGTGTTCTTGAGATGGCACGATCTTGATGTATCGCGAGCTTTGCTATTCTAGTTGGATCTTATGATGCTTCTCCCCCTCTACTCTCTTGTAATGGATTGAGTTTTCCCTTTGAGGTTATCTTATCGGATTGAGTCTTTAAGGATTTGAGAACACTTGATGTCTGTCTTGCACGTGCTTATCTATGGTGACAATGGGATATCTTGTGATCTACTTGATGTATGTTTTGGTGATCAACTTGCGAGTTCTGTGACCTTGAGAACCTATGCATAGGGGTTGGCACACGTTTTCATCTTGACTTTCCGGTGGAAACTTTGGGGCACTGTTTGAAGTTCTATGTGTTGGTTGAATAGATGATCCTGAGATTGTGTGATGCATATCGTATAACCATGTCCACGAATACTTGAGGTGACAATGGAGTGTCTAGGTGACATTAGAGTTTTGGTTGATTGGTGTCTTAAGGTGTTATTCTAGTACGAACTCTATGATAGATTGAACGTTACTATGGACTCTTGAATAGATCGATCAGAAAGAATAACTTTGAGATGGTTTCGTACCCTACCATAATCTCTTCGTTTGTTCTCCGCTATTAGTGACTTTGGAGTGACTCTTTGTTGCATGTTGAGGGCTAGTAATATGATCCAATTATGTTATCCTCGTTGAGAGAACTTGCACTAGTGAAAGTATAAACCCTAGGCCTTGCCTACTATCATTGCAACACCGTTTATGCTCACGTTTACCACTTGCTACCTTGCTGTTTTTATATTTTCCTATTACAAAAGCCTATATCTACCATCCATATTGTACTTGTATCACCATCTCTTTGCCGAACTAGTGCACCTATACAATTTACCATTGTATTGGGTGTGTTGGGGACACAAGAGACTCTTTGTTATTTGGTTGCAGGGTTGCTTGAGAGAGACCATCTTCATCCTACGCCTCCCATAGATTGATAAACCTTAGGCCATCCACTTGAGGGAAATTTACTATTGTTCTTCAAACCTCTGCACTTGGAGGCTCAACAACGTCTACAAGAAGAAGGTTGTGTAGTAGACATCAGCGCACGACCTTGACGAGGCGGCGCTGGGAGTGCACGCGCCTCACCTTGGGGCCGTTGCACCACCTCACAGCTTTCTTCATCGCGCGTAGGCGCCCTGCAGGGCTAGTTGTGCTGGGGAGCCTCAAGCCTTGGCTCGGGGATGATGTCACACCGGAGAGGAGGAGGAGATGTGACGTGGGCTAGGTCGCCCGCCTGAGGTTGTGGAGGAGGAAGCGAGTTGGACGATGCTGGAACTTCTCCCGCGACGCTGACGAGCTCGGCGATGCGGTCTAGACATTCCTCATAGAGGTCATCGGCTGGGCGGTAATGCAAGAGCTCATGCGCCATGAGCAGCGTGGCCTGCGAGTTCGCTGGCCCACGACGGACATGGGAGGACGAAGCAGCCGCTGGAGCCAGTGACGGGGTTGTAGTGTGGCCGTCGCGTCATGCGGACTGCGGGAGCGACGAATCTTGCTGCTCTCGGGCAGCAGGCCGGTGGCAGCGTCTGCCGCCGGTGATGGAGAATGATAGGGGATGTCGTGGAATTAACAGGGCAGATGTCCGGTTTAACGGACTTAGTTGAGGAACCATCGCACGGGTTAGCTTGAAGGGGTTAAAAGCACACTAAGGACACAGAGGGTTTATACTAGTTCGGCCCCTTCGATGAAGGTAAAAGCCTACATCTAGTTTGGTTTGGTATTGCTTGGGTGTCGATGAACAGGGAGCTGATTGCTTGCTTGCATCTCGACGGGTTGTTGCCTATCCTGAACTATCGCCAGGTTGTCCCTTTATATAGAGGTGACGCCTGGTCCGGTTTACAGAGTCCCGAGGCCGGCTCATATTTGTGTCCGCCTCGGTCTGTGCTCTTTCTTCCTTGTATCTCAAGTTACATAATAAGACGATTTTACAAACTGTAACCCTATTCATGGGCCCTAAGCCTTCATGGGCCATAATCTCTACTGAGCTCATAATTATACAAATATATCATCAAAATCCGGTTTAACCTAGCCGGTTTAAACCTGCTAGTAATATCCCTGACATTAGGCCCCAGAATGATTTGAACTTGTTCATATCAGTCTTCTCAATCTGGCATAAACTTCTTTCTTGCATTTTCTCAAATTTTTGTAAACCGGCGATGACGTCATCCCTGGAAATCACTTGATTCGATCGTGACATCACTTCCTCATTTACCGCGCACAGCTGTTCATTATCTTCGCTTTAAAGGCCATCCCGAGAATCGAGGCGACAGGGAATCTTTATCCAATCTCTTTCTTCCTCAAATCCCGCGCTTACCGTTTCGTCTCTGCTCGACCTATAAATACCGCTCGAGACCCATCTCTTTCTCCTTCTGCTTCTCCTTCCTCCGTCTCCGCACCCGAGCTTCCGCCGTCGCCCGTCGAGCTCGCCGTCGCCAGCAAGCCCGGCCGCCGCATCAACCTGAACGCGACCAGATAACTCGCCGCCCCTCGTTTCTTTGTGTCTCAGGTACTTCTCTTTCCCTCACCATAGATCCATAACTTAGGGTTCTTCTATGCCTCCACCATTAAACCTCAAAAGCTTCGGCTGTTCATCCTATATGCCATACCCGTAGTAGTTTTTAACCTTGGATTTATCTTCAAAACTTACTTCTGCTCCGCTGCCTTATGCTTAGATCTTGGCATTAGATTCATTCCTTAGATTCATCCGCTCTGTATAAGACCCCCGTAATTCTTCTGTAATAGACCTGCATAAGTTTTCTCTTTTTCTTATCGCTCAGATCTGTTTTACCTTAGCTTTTTGTAGAAACTTGTTTCTTCATATTTATAGATTTGTAAGATATTCGCCGGTTTAGTCGGTGATATATTACTTCTGTAATGCATCGATAATGAACACGACGGTTGAGCTCCTCTCCTTAGTTATCATGAACCGGTAGTAGCTCATTTCCTGCTTACTTCCGGGTTAGTAATATCATTAGTCCCTTGTCTAAACTGTCGTTGTGATTTTGCATATGTGATCCGGTTTATGCCTCTGTACTTGAATAATCCGGATTTTATACTTCACTCTTTCAGCACTTTCCTTCTGCTACTATGTCTACCAAATAGTTTGTTTCTTGCGACTAGGTCCCTTCCATCATCACGGAAGAAGATTTGGCTAATGTTGCTGCAGTTGGCACTCTGGGCCCTCAAGCAGTTCTGAAATGGCGGGCCCCAGGAAATGAATGCCCCCCTACTCCCAAAGAAGGAGAAGTTATTGTCTTCTTTGACCACATGGCCCGAGGCTTTAGTCCTCCCGGTTCAAAGTTCTTCCGGGATGTGCTTTCCGCTTTTCAACTTCACCCTCAGGACATAGGTCCAAACTCCATATCAAATATATGCTATTTCCAAGTTTTCTCCGAGGTGTATCTTCAAGAGGAGCCATCTGTCGACTTGTTCCGTGATTTTTTCCATTTGAACCGGCGCACTGAGTTTACTGGCGGACCTCATCAAGAGCTGGGTGGAGTTAGCATTCAAAAGAGAAGGGACGCGGTCTTTCCTCACGCTGCTCTCCATACACACCCTAAAGATTGGAACAAGTCTTGGTTCTACTGCCACGACACTTCACCTGAAGGAGAGAACCCACTGCCGGGTTATCGCGAACATCGTCTTCCTGAAGACCACCCTCTGCCGCAGCGTCTTAGTTCCTCAGAACGGCCCCGGTTTGCCTCTCAGCTCGCCAAACTCAAAGCCTTTATGGCCAATGGATTGACTGGAGTGGATTTTATGCGTTGCTGGCTTTCCTGGAGTATCCTCCCTCTGAGCCGGCGCTCCAGTTTGATGTGTAAGTATTCCGGAAAGCCGGATGATCCTCAACGGTTTTCTGATGTAACACTTTCTGAAACGGAAGTTATTGAATCTACCAAGAAAATGCTCAACATCTCCTTAGAAGAATGTAGCCAAACCGGATTGGCTCCATACTATAAGAAGAACAAACTGCCTGCGGTAAGACTTAATCTCTTCTGTTTGTTTCTAATCCGTTCCTTTAAATTATCTTTCGTTCATCTCTCATTTTTTGCACACGCCGACGACCCTTTCTGGAAGAGGAAACCTCAGGATAAGGCAGGCAAATAGCCGCGCAGAAAAACCTTCGTTGTTAAGAAGAGAAAAGCGGCTGCTGGCTCCGGTTCACATGCTGAAGAAGATGATCCGGATTCTGAGGTATGAGTTAATCCGGGTTCGATTTGTTCACTTTTTATCCAGACTTGTGTTAACAGTGTCTTTTCACAGGATTTGGCTGAAGGGGATAAAGCGGCAGAAACTGAGGTAATCACTCTTTCTTCAGATTCAGAACCGCCTCCACCAAAAATTCGTCGGGTAGTCCGGAAATATCAGTTTTCTCATCCTTATGCTCAACTGGACCCCAATTTTCTATTGAAGAAGCAGCAACATGAAGCTCGCCGGGCTACACGTCATAGTGGCCTTGTAGTTGAGTCTTCCGGAATATCTCTTACTCCGGCTCGGAAGCGCCGCACTGAGGTTTTACTTTCCCCAACTCTCCTTCATCCCAAGGCTGGACTTATACGCAAACCACTTAAACCGTCTGACCCTAATTATCAGGAGACTCCCTTATCTTCTTCTGGCGAATCCACTGCTACACAAGTCCCAACTCTGAAGACTGTCCCTGGGTAAATCCTTTATTTCATCCGGTTTATCTTTGTATTTGCTTTTGTAACTCTGATTTCTTTTCCAATTCCTTTCAGCAAACCTAAGCCTAGAAAAAGGGCAAAGGCCAGTAAAACCACTGCTGAGACTGCCACTGATGATCCGGTAGCTGATCCGGATACAGTCATCCTTCCGGAAAATGAGCCTACGGTTCAGCTGGAAGATCCCGCTCCCATGGATCATAATTATGCCACTGCTCCTGAGAATCCCAACATTGAAGATGTGCATGAACCGGCGAGTCTTGCCCGGGCCAACCCTCCACGGACTAGCCCGGTTCCCGCTAGTCCGGCTCATACCGCCAATCCACAACCGGCCACTGCCTCTCCTCCTGATGTTCAAATAACCGGTACAGGTTATACCGCTCCTGCTGAGCCTGTCATTTTAGCTAAGCATACTGCTAAAGCGGAGAAACTCCAGCAAGAGAAAGGTAAATGGAGTACAGATTTGTCCAGTTTCACCGAGCTCAGTGCCCAGGAGCTTTATTCCGGATATTTGAACCGGCTGCATAATAGTCGGGATTATGAAGCAGGCTTGGTCAACATGATGAAGGACAAGTATGAGGTATTCTTCTTGTCTTTTGCTTTTCACCTTTGCCGTATCTCTGTCTATATCATGGTAGCCCCCAAGTTCCGGTTTAGCTGTGTTAGAAGGTGAACCGGTACTTTCAAATGTGATCAAATAATCTTACATTAGCCCCCAAGTGCCAGGGGCATAACTCGGTTTATGTGCCTGGGACTTGTCTGAATCTTTCTTTAGATGTTTCAACTGCCCATTAGCCCCCAAGTGTCCAGTAGACAACTTGTTTGTGTGCTTGAGACTTATCTTTAATTGTCACTCTTTGATACTTCAATTGCCCATTAGCCCCCAAGTGTCAAGTGGATAACTTGGTTATGTGCTTGAGACTTGTCTGAATTTTGCCCCTTACTCGACTTGATTTCCCTTGCAGGCTGATTTAAACCGGAGGGCTGAAGAAATAACTGAACTCCGGAACAGACTTCCTGAAACTGAATCTGCTGCTGCCAAGGCCAAAAAAGATCTGGCGCTGAGCTTAACCACTGCTGAACAGTTGAAGAAGTATTTTGAATCGGAACGGGCAACCTGGGAAGTGCAGAAAAATGCTCTTGAAAAGAGAGCAAAGGACGCTGAAGAAGCTCTTAATACGGTGACAGAAGAGTTGACTGGTTTAAAGCGGCAAATTGAACTTATGACTTCTGCCGTCTTCGGTAAATACTTAACCTGCACATGCTTTCATTTTTGCAACATTTAATCCGTTCCAGTTTAACTGTGATAATCATATGTAGGGCGCCGCGTCACCCATCTTGGGGATGATTTACGGAAGAAACTCAAAGCGTCTTATACTCTGGTTGAGCAGCTGTATTCCGGCGCTCAAAGGATTATAAGCGCAATGTCTTTCAGTAAACCGGCTCCCACCACTATCCAAGGCACTCTGGAGAAGCTTTCTATCTTGCCAGCACGCTTGGAAGAAGTGAAGAAGTCTGCTGCCTGAGCCGGCTCTCTTGTAGCGCTCACCAGAGCCAAAGCGTGGGTTCCAGACTTTGATCCGGAAGAAGCTCTGAACGGGTACCCCAGCACCAAAGAAGACGGATCAGCCTTCACTGGTAAAGACCTTCATGCTTTGACAAAGGAGATGCGTCCTCTTGCCAGCAAACTTGCTGTGGAATCAGATTTGACCAGGTATCATCCGGCGTACGATTTACAGAATGAGCGGGTGGATCGACCGGTTTATGATACCGTGAATCTAATTCCACCAGTGCGCCCCCACACTTTCGCCCCAGATGTTGATCCGTCTGATCTTATTATGGAAGAGATGTACTTCCGTTCCTTAACAAAAATCGATTGGTGTGTCCCTGACTTTCAGCCGCTTCAAGAAGACGAAGAAGCTCCGGAACAGGTCGAGCCTCAGCCGTCGCAGCAGGAGGAAGCATAGGCCACACAGTTTATCTTTGTAGTTGCTGTCTCATTTTGCTGGAAAACTTTAATCCGTTCGGGCTTGCTATGCCTTGTAATAGGATAGCTCAAAACGTTGCTGTTTTAATCCGGATGTTCCAACTTTGTTTGGCGTCTGTCAATTTGAATCCTTTGCCTGATTTGCATACTATCTGTTTCTGCATAGATAACACTTGAACGATGTCCTAGCGGTTTACCGCCGGACTGATTAAAGTGCTCTTATAAATATATCAAACAAGTGTCTGTTGTACACCAGAAATAACTTCATACCTGTGATTAAGTGTGCTTGATATCCTTAATCCGGTGAATATTGTTGTTCCTGAGGAAACTCTTGGCTCCGTTGGGGTGTACCCAATTACTCGAACTGCCGGTTTAAATAATGCTGGAGCTCTGTGTCCAGACTTTTGAAGGTATGTGGTCAATCTTGAAGTTGTCCCACTCCGGATTAGAGAACCATAGAAACACATGAAAACAGATACGAAAAACACAAGTTTGCAAATAAGACCATGTAGTCGAGGCTTTTTGCGAGCTGCCAGGCTCCAAATCGAGACTTCTGATTCGAATACTATCAGTAAACCGGACCATAGGGGCTAAGCTAGGATTCGAATGCGATCCTAACCCCCTACTGGCCTTGAAATTTTAGCCAAGCAATGGATTCGAATATGATCCATTGAGCTTATGATTCAAATACGATCATACAAAACCAGACCATAGGGGCTAAGCTAGGATTCGAATACGATCCTAACCCCCTACTGGCCTTGAAATTTTAGCCAAGCAATGGATTCGAATACGATCCATTGAGCTTATGATTCGAATACGATCATACAAACCGGACCATAGGGGCTAAGCTAGGATTCGAATACGATCCTAACCCCCTACTGGCCTTTGCCATGTCCTCTTTGGTTCGAATACGACCTATGTTTGAACAGAAATGGCTATGTTCTCTTTGGTTCGAATACGACCTATGTTTGAACAGGAAGCCCTTTAGTGATCACAGCGGCATAGTACATATATGGGAGTTGTCCTGCACAACCAGATAGACTGATCAAAGCATCTTATTTTCTTTAAAAATGACATATAGTAAGAGAGATAAACTTTAGATGGTTATCACCATAAGATACTTATATTGGGAAAAAGGCTAATCCCCCGGTTTACCGAGGGTGCCGGTTTATTCATTAATCATAATATATACATAGGATACAGCAGAGCTCATGGCTCAGGTATAGTAGGGCCGCAAGAGGGCGATGTTCCACGACCTCTTTGTCTCTTCCTCCGATGTCCGTGAGTCCTTGTGTTCTCGAACGTCCACTAGGTAATATGAACCGTTGTGTAGATTCTTGCTGACCACGAAGGGCCCTTCCCAAGGTGGGGATAATTTGTGCATGTCTGTTTGGTCCTGGATGAGCCGGAGTACCAAATCTCCCTCCTGGGACGTCCTGGTCTTGATCCGGCGGCTGTGATATCTACGCAAGTCCTGTAGATAAATTGCGGACCGTGCTGCTGCTATGTCACGTTCTTCATCCAGCCGGTCCAGACTGTCCTGTCTTGCCTGCTCATTGGCCTCTTCAACATAAGCCGTCACCCGTGGCGAATCATGACGGATATCACTTGGAAGGACCGCTTCAGCACCATACACCATGAAGAAAGGTGTATAACCTGTGGACCGGTTCGGCGTAGTATTGATGCTCCAGAGGATAGAAGGTAACTCCTCAACCCAGCACCCTGGTGTTCTTTGCAGGGGAGTAATAAGCCGGGGCTTGATACCTCGCAAAATCTCCTGATTCGCTCTTTCAGCTTGACCATTGGATTGAGGGTGAGCTACAGAAGATACATCTAAACGAATATGCTCGCGTTGACAAAACTCTTCCATCTCTCCCTTAGATAAATTGGTGCCATTATCTGTGATGATGCTGTGTGGGAAGCCAAACCGGAAAATTACCTTTTTGATGAATTTAACCGCTGTTGCCGCATCACACTTTCTCACAGGCTCTGCCTCAATCCACTTTGTAAATTTGTCCACAGCAACCAGCAGATGAGTTTTTTGATCCTGGGATCGTTTGAAAGGCCCAACCATATCAAGCCCCCAAGTCGCAAACGACCAAGTAATCGATATCATCCGGAGCTCCTGTGCAGGAACAAGAGCACGTCGTGAAAATTTCTGACAAGCATCGCACTTCCGGACTAGATCCGCTGCATCAGCATGGGCTGTCAGCCAATAGAACCCATGTCGAAAAGCTTTAGCCACCAAGGATTTTGAACCGGCATGATGACCACAATCCCCTTCATGGATTTCACGCAGAATATCACACCCTTCCTCAGATGACACATACCGCTGAAATGCTCCAGAAACACTGCGATGGTGAAGTTCTCCGTTGGCAATTGTCATGGATTTGGAGCGCCGGATTATCTGTCTTGCTTCGATCTCATCGTCCGGCAACTCCCCACGACTTAGATATGCCAAGTATGGGAGAGTCCAATCCGGAATAACATGAAGCGCTGCAACTAGCTGTGCCTCCGGATCAGGAACGACCAGATCTTCCTCCGATGGTACCTGAACTGATGGACTGTGCAGCTCATCCAAAAAAGTATTCGGTGGCACTGGTTTACGTTGAGAACCTAGCCGGCTTAGAGCATCAGCCGCTTCATTCCTTCACCGGTCGATGTGGTCCACTTGATACCCTTTGAAATATCCTGCGACTGCTTCAACTTCTCGTCTGTAAGCTGCCATGAGAGGGTCTTTTGAATCCCACTTGCCGGATACTTGCTGTGCCACCAAATCTGAGTCACCAAAACACTTGACCCGGCTCAAGTTCATCTCCTTAGCCATCCGTAAGCCATGAAGCAATGCCTCATATTCTGCTGCATTGTTAGTGAAAGGAAACATTAGACGAAGGACATAACCGAACTTGTCACCTCGCGGGGAAGTTAACACAACTCTAGCCCCCGAGCCTTCTAACTGCCTTGAACCGTCAAAATGAATCGTCCAATATGTAAGATCCGGCTTCTCCTCTGGTGCTTGCAGTTCCGTCCAATCATTGATGAAATCCACCAACGCTTGAGATTTGATAACGGTGCGTGGCACATACTTCAATCCGTGCGGGCTAAGCTCAATGGCCCACTTCGCCAGTCTGCCCGTAGCTTCCCTGTTCTGGATTATATCCCCCAATGGTGCTGAACTGACAACAGTTATTGGGTGGCCTTGGAAATAATGCTTTAACTTCCGGTTTGCCATGAACACACCGTATACCAGCTTCTGCCAATGCGGGTACCTTTGTTTGGATTCAATGAGAACTTCACTGACATAATAGACCGGACGTTGAACCGGATATTCCTTTCCTGCTCCCTTGCGTTCGACCACAATGGCCACACTGACTGCCCGTGCGTTGGCGGCGACGTATAACAACAATGGCTCATTATCAATAGGGGCAGCAAGGACCAGCGGTTCTGCCAGTTGCCGTTTCAAATCCTCAAACGCAGCGTTTGCCTCCTCACTCCATATAAACCGGTCTGTCTTTTTCAGCATCTGATAAAGCGGAATTGCTTTCTCTCCCAGACGGCTGATGAACCGGCTTAATGCTGTGATCCGGCCAGCGATACGCTGAACATCATTGATGCAAGCTGGTTTAGTCAAAGATGTGATTGCCTTGATCTTCTCCGGATTGACTTCTATTCCTCTGTTTGACACCAAGAATCCAAGGAGCTTACCCGCCGGAACACTGAAAGCACACTTCTTCGGATTAAGCATCATTTTATAGGCTCGAAGATTGTCAAAGGTCTCCTTGAGGTCCTCTATCATTGTCTCCTCCTTCCTTGATTTCACCATAATATCATCCACATAAGCATGAACATTCCTCCCTATCTGCCCCTTAAGACAATTCTGTATGCAACGCTGGTAAGTTGCTTGGGCACTCTTGAGCCCAAAGGGCATAGACACATAGCAAAAAGCACCAAAAGGGGTTATGAAGGACGTCTTCTCCTGATCTTTAACTGCCATCTTGATCTGGTGATACCCTGAATATGCATCCAAAAAACTTAGCCGCTCACATCCCGTCGTAGCATCAATGATCTAGTCAATACGAGGGAGAGCAAAAGGATCGGTTGGACAAGCTTTGTTTAGGTCTGTGTAATCTACACACATTCTCCACTTTCCATTTTTCTTTAACACTAGCACCGGATTAGCCAACCACTCCGGGTGAAAAACTTTAACTATGAATCCCGTGGCCAAAAGCCTGGCCACTTCTTCTCCTATAGCCTTGCGACTTTCTTCGTTGAAGCGGCACAGATACTGCTTGACCGGTTTAAACTTCGGATCAATGTTAAGACTGTGCTCAGCGAGTTCCCTCGGTATACCTGGCATGTCAGAAGGTTTCCATGCAAAGATATCCCGGTTCTCACGGATGAACTCGATGAGCGCGCTTTCCTATTTAGGATCAAGGTTAGCGCTGATAGTGAACTGCTTGGATGAATCGCCTGGCACAAAGTCAACTTGCTTAGTCTCCTCCGCAGACTTGAACTTCAATGCCGGATCATGCTCTGTAGTTGGCTTCTTCGACGGGGACATATCTGCCGGATCAACATTGTCTTTGTAAAACTTCAACTCCTCCGTAGCACATACTGCTTCCGCATAAGCAACGTCTCCTTCTTCGCACTCCAATGCAATCTTGCGACTCCCATGAACCGTGATGGTTCCTTTGTGACCCGGTATCTTGAGCTAAAGATAAACATAACACGGCCTAGCCATAAACTTGGCATAAACCGGCCGTCCGAACAAGGCATGATATGGGCTCCGGATCTTGACCACTTCAAAGGTTATCATCTCCGACCTGGAATCCTGTTCATCTCCAAAGGTAACTTCTAGGTCAATTTTCCCAACGGGGTAAGCTGATTTACCTGGCACCACTCCATGAAACACCGTGTTTGATTGTCTTAGCTTCTTATCCGTCAGCCCCATGCGACGGAAAGTCTCATAATATAAAATATTGATACTACTGCCACCGTCCATGAGGACTTTGGTGAATTTGTAGCCACCCACCTGTGGTGCTACCACTAAGGCCAATTGGCCTGGATTATCAACTCGCAGCGGGTGATCCTCCCTGCTCCACACAATAGGTTGCTCTGACCAGCGCAGGAATTGCGGTGTTGCCGGTTCAACCGCGTGGACCGCCTGCTTTAAAACTTTTTGATCCCGCTTGCACAAACTTGTCGTGAACACATGATACTGTCCACTGCTGAGCTCCTTCGGGTTACTCTGATATCCGGGCTGCTACTGCTGCTGACGCTGCTGATTGCCCTGGTTATTGTGATTACCCTAGCTCTGTTGTTGGTTGTTTTGGTTATTGTAACCGCCCTGATTATGCTGCTGATTGCCTTGGTTATTGTAACCGCCCTGACCATACTGATGATTGCCTTGGTTATTATAACCATTGTTGTTGCCACAATATCCTGATCCGAAGCCGTTCCCCTGGTGACCCAGACCGTAAAACCCGGGGCCTGATCCGCCGCCAGGTGGCCTGTTGTTAGATCTGAACGGGCTCATGGCTTCCATCATGGCCTTGCATTCTCCTATGGTGTGTTTAGCTGGATGTTCCTTTGATCCGTGTTTCGGGCAAGGCTCATTCAACTCTTGCTCCCAGCTAACGGCCCCTTCGCCGGTTTGTAGAGGCGGTTTACCCTTGTTGCGCTGAAAGCCCCCTTGAACTTGGGTATTAGCCACGAAATCAGAGCCACCCTCTGCCTTTCGTTTGCCTAAGAAGCTTGTTCCGACCGGATTAGCCTGTGCCGGTTTACTGGGTTTATTGGCTTTTCCAGTTTTATCTCCATCCGCTTCTGGATACTTAGTGTTGTCGGAGTCCCCGTACTTCACCAGAGCGCTCATGAGAGTTCCCATGTCATTACAATCCCGTTTGAGCCGTCCCAGCTTTAATTTCAGAGACTCAAACCGGAAATTGTTTTCCAGTGTCACTATTGCCATACTGGGATTGATACCGTTCGAAGAGTGCAAGATTTCTGATACTCGCCGCACCCATGCACTTGTAGACTCCTGGTCTCTTTGTATACAGGCTGCCAGATCCACCACTGACATTGGCTGCTTGCACGTATCCTTGAAAGTTTTGATAAACTGGCGGCGTAACTCTCCCTATGATCTGATGGAATTAGGTGGTAAGCCCTTCAGCCAGGTCCGGGCTGTACCCTCAAGCATCATGGTAAAGTACTTCGCACAAGCCGCTTCATCCATGTTCAGCATCTCCATAGCCATCTCGTAACTCTCAACCCAAGCCTCTGGAGCTAAATCTACTGTGTAATTAGGCACTTTCCATGGACCCTTGAAATCCTTGGGTAACTTCACGCTCTGTAGAGTGGGGACAAGACACTGCACCCCAAAGGAACTCGTCGCAACTCCTGTTTCTGCTGTGGTTGTGTGAACCGGCGTCGTTTGGCGGACCTCCTCGCGGACCGCAGATCTAACCCGGTTTACCTCTTGAGCTAGCGCCTCTGCGCCCGCCGGATTATCCTCTCTGTGACGGTGTCGCCTCCGTTCACTACTGGACACCTCTGGCTCTTCCCAATGCCTAGAATAACTCCGGCTGTGGCGGGGTGTTGAATGAAGCCTCTCCCTGCTATAAGAATACGCTTGCTGTTGTGTCAACGCGGTGTTAAGCAGATCCTTGACCCGGCGTGCCTCCATAGCCACGGGGGATGTCCCCTCAATGGGTAAACCGGCCAGGCGTGAAGCGGCAGCAACAATGTTTTCCAAAGGGTTTGAGTAATGACCCGGAGGAGTGGGGATGTGAGGTGTGGACGTAACCCGGCGATCTGGCTCCGCAGTGGGTTGTCGGACCGGATCACCCCTCACCGGGGCCGTCCTCCGGTTTACCTCCGGATCATTGCTAGCTCTCGCTCCTGGCGTCCCGAAGAGATTCATCGCCTCATAGACCGGCGGTAAACGAGACTGGTACCTTCGAGCCCTTACTCCTTGAGCAGAGGCCTATTCCACCCTTAGCTGAAAAGCCTGAGACTCCAACTCTGCCTGCCTTGTCGCTATCATAGCTTTTTCTGCCTTCAGATCCTCTCTTGCTTGCTCGATCCGGCCCCTCAGCTGAAGGAGTTCTGCATCGTGTTGCGCCTTGTCTGCTGGAGCCACCACTGCTACTGCCCGGGTTGTCAACTCCTCGACCAAGGCGGATAGAGCGTCAGAGGGCGAGAGGGCCTAGCCGCTCCCCCCTGCACCAGCTTCTGCTGTGTTCGCTCCGTTCACCGTGGACTGCGGCGTAGGTTGTGAACCGGCCATAAAGACAGCCACCCGGTTTGGCAGATCAAAGGGGTCCGGAATCCTATCTCCGTCGGACACCCCCTCAGACCGGCCGTCCCGCAAGAGATACAAGGACTCAGTCTCTCCAGATGAGGATCCATCATCGGAATAGACAACTGTCTCGCCACCAGAATCCGATCCGTCCTTGGCTTGGACTCCGTGAATCGCTCCGACGAAGACGCGCTTCATGGCAGACTGAATCCGGGCCGATCTCGCACGCTGAGCCGGCTCGACGATGTTGGGGAAGACGTCCGGCTCAGGTACCGGTTCACCAATCTTGCCGATGAAGACGTGGATGCCGCTGAAGGGAACCCGGTACCCGTATTCGATTGAATCGGCCTCCGGTCCCCAGCTTGCGTCATCGATGTAGATCCGGCCGCGGCGACTCTTGGTCATCCGGCCGACCGCGTAGCCCCTGAGCCCTTCAAAGCTGCCCTTCAAGAACTCGAAACCATAGTGCGGAGGCCCCACGGTGGGCGCCAACTGTCGTGGAATTAACACGGCAGATGTCCAGTTTAACGGACTTAGTTGAGGAACCATCGCACGGGTTAGCTTGAAGGGGTTAAAAGCACACAAAGGACACAGAGGGTTTATACTAGTTCGGCCCCTTCGATGAAGGTAAAAGCCTACGTCTAGTTTGCTTTGGTATTTCTTGGGCGTCGATGAACAGGGAGCTGATTGCTTGCCTGCGTCTCGACGGGTTGTTGCCTGTCCTGAACCGTCGCCAGGTCGTCCCTTTATATAGAGGTGACGCCTGGTCCGGTTTACAGAGTCCCGAGGCCGGCTCATATTTGTGTCCGCCTCGGTCTCTGCTCTTTCTTCCTTGTATCTCAAGTTACATAATAAGACGGTTTTACAAACTATAACCCTATTCATGGGCCCTAAGCCTTCATGGGCCGTAATCTCTATTGAGCTCATAATTATACAAATATATCATCATAATCCGGTTTAACCTAGCCGGTTTAAACCTGCTAGTAATATCCCTGACAGGGGATGCTGTCGCCTGGAGGCGCAGTCTGAGCCACGCGGCTGGCGAGGGCAGCCCGACGCTCAGCACGAACTCGACGAGCATCCACCATGGAGACGGTGAGGCGATGGCGAACCGGTTGGAAGAAGAGAGACTCCGACGCACCCCTACATGGCGCGCCAAATGTCAGATTCAGGGCTGCACAAAACCCTTGTAAGTTCAAACACTGGGGTGCGTGCGAATAACTCAACTTCCCCTATCTGCCTACTCGCCGTCTCTATGAACTAGCTCGAGGAACAAGAAGGAAAATGACATATGGCAGTTTACCCAGGTTCAGGCCACCTATCGGTGAGTGGCCCTACTCCTGCAATGTGGTGGATTGCCTCAAGGTGGGCTATGGAAGAACTAGTACAGTGGTTGAACAACTTCGCGAGGTGTGTTCTTGCTTGTGGTGGTGAGGAAGGACAGAATGATCCGTCCCCTTCTATGTGGTGGCTAAGCTATATTTATAGTGGTCTTGGTCCGCTTCCCCCAAAATGCAGGCGGGAAGGGATCCCACAACGACCAAATTTGAAGGGAGACAACTAGTACATCTTATCTTGACTAAAGGTGGTCTTCGCCTTCAAAGCTTCTGATCCTAACGCCACGGTGGGCTCGATGATGACGTCCATCTTGCCGTCCTGGCGAGCCTGGTCTTGTTGCATGGAAACGGAAACCTTTGGTTTATTCCTCGGAACTCTGCGCCTACTCTTGCCGCTTTAGCACCAAAGAGGAAACATGTCATCATGCGCTCGCTGGCGCCCGTCTGGCCTTGGTCATCATGGCTTGCGTCATCTGAACATCACGAGGTGGGGCCTTGCATAGAGATCTCTGCCCCTCGGGAGCCAGCCAAGTGAGGCTGCTCCTTCCGGAGGTCTTGATGTCGTCCGCCTCGCGAGGCTTGGCCCCTCGCGAGGGTCTGGAGTGTCGATGCTGAAGATGGGCCGTACCAGGCCGGTGAAGGAGCCATGTCATGGGCCGCAGGCAGGCAATTCTGGGTACCTGATACGTCTCCAACGTATTTATAATTTTTGATTGTTCCATGCTATTATATTATTTGTTTTGGATGTTTAATGGGCTTTATTATACACTTTTATATTATTTTTGGGACTAACCTACTAACCCAAGACCCAGTGCAAATTGCTGTTTTTTTGCCTATTTCAGTGTTTCGCAGAAAACGAATATCAAGCGGAGTCCAAATGGAATGAAACCTTCGGGAGGATCATTTTTGGAACAAACGCGACACGGAAGACTTGGAGTACACGCCAGGGAAGCCACGGGGTGGCCACGAGGCAGGGGCGCCCCCAGGAGGGGTAGGCGTGCCCCCCACCATCGTGGGACCCCCGTAGCCCAACCGACATGCCTCTTCATCCTATATATACCCATGTGCCCTGAAAACATCAGAGAACACAATGAAACCCTAATTCCACCACCACAACCTTCTATACCCGTGAGATCCCATCTTGGGGCTTGTTCTAGAGCTCCACCGGGGGGGGGGGAATCGATCATGGAGGGCTTCTACATCAACACCATAGCCTCTCCGATGAGTTGTGAGTAGTTTACCATAGACCTTCGGGTCCATAGTTATTAGCTAGATGGCTTCTTCTCTCTCTTTGGATCTCAATACAAAGTTCTCCGCGATCTTCTTGGAGATCTATTTGATGTAATTATTTTTGTGGTGTGTTTGTTGAGATCCAATGAATTGTGGGTTTATGATCAAGATTATCTGTGAACAATATTTGAATCTTATGTGAAATCTTTTATGCATGATTTAAATATCTTTGCAAGTCTCTTCGAATTATCAGTTTGGTTTGGCCTACTAGATTGATCTTTCTTGCAATGGGAGAAGTGCTTAGCTTTGGGTTCAATCTTGCGGTGTCCTTTCCCAGTGGCAACAGGGGCAGCAAGGCACGTATTGTATTGTTGCCATCGAGGATAAAAAGATGGGGTTTATATCATATTGCATGAGTTTATCAATCTACATCATGTCATCTTGCTTAAAGCGTTACTCTGTTCTTATGAACTTAATACTCTAGATGCATGCTGGATAGCGGTCGATGTGTGGAGTAATAGTAGTAGATGCAGAATCGTTTCGGTCTACTTGTCATGGACGTGATGCCTATATACAATGATCATGCCTAGATATTCTCATAAATATGCGCTTTTTCTATCAATTGATCGACAATAATTTGTTCACCCACCGTACAAATCTTCTATCTTGAGAGAAGCCACTAATGAAACCTATGGCCCCTGGGTCTATCTTCCATCATATAAATCTTCCATAAACTATTTATGTTTACTTTACTTTCATTTGGCAATCTTTACTTTCAATCTATAACAAAAATACCAAAAATATTTATCTTATTATCTCTATCACATCTCACTTTTGCAAGTGGCCGAGAAGGGATTGACAACCCCTTTATCGCGTTGGTTGCAAGGTTCTTATTTGTTTGTGTAGGTACGAGGGACTCACTTGTAGTCTCCTACTGGATTGATACCTTGGTTCTAAAAACTGAGGGAAATACTTACGCTACTGTGCTACATCACCCTTTCCTCTTCAAGGGAAAAACAACGCAAGCTCAATAGGTAGCAAGAAGAATTGCTGGCGCCGTTGCCGGGGAGATCTACGCAGAAGTCATATACCAAGTACCCATCACAAACTCTTATCACTCGCATTACATTATTTGCCATTTGCCTCTCGTTTTCCTCTCCCCCACTTCACCTTTGCCGTTTTATTCGCCCTTTTTCCGTTCGCCTTTTTTTGCTTGCTTCTTGTTTGCTTTTGTATTTGATTGCTTGTTTGTCTCAATGGCTCTACCAAATAGCATTGATCCTCACCTTAGAAGGTTGGAAGAGATTGAAAACAATGTTAGAAGTTTTATGTCTTTGCAATTTGAGCATAATAATTTATTCAGAAATGAGTTTAAAGAATAGAAAAGTTTTATGGAGTATATGAATAAAGAGCTAGATGATATGTCTAAAGAATTTTATGGTTTAAAATCTCAGTTTGCTCATCTTGAGAACTTAATAGCCCAAATTTTGGATAAGCAAGCCACCCTAGTAAATAAGATGACCGCTAAACCGGAAGGTCATGATAATAAAGATGAGGATCTAAAAGTAATTGATGTGTCTCCTATTAAATCCTTGTTTTCTAATATGAATCTTGATAAAGATGGGACTGGAGACGAGTCAACTTTAGTTAAAAGGCGTCCCAATGATTCAGAGTTTTTAGATCTTGATGCTAAAACTATTAAAAGTGGGATTGAAGAGGTCAAAACTTTACATAGCAATGAACCCACTATTTTGGATTTCAAGGGATTTAATTATGATAATTGCTCTTTGATAGATTGTATTTCCTTGTTGCAATCCGTGCTAAATTCTCCTCATGCTTATAGTCAAAATAAAGCTTTTACCAAACACATAGTTGATGATTTAATGCAATCTTATGAAGAAAAACTTGAACTAGAAGTTTCTATCCCTAGAAAACTTTATGATAAGTGAGAACCTACTATTAAAATTAAGATTAAAGATCATGAATGCTATGCTTTGTGTGATTTGGGTGCTAGTGTTTCCACAATTCCAAAAACTTTGTGTGATATGTTAGGTTTCCATGAACTTGATGATTGTTCTTTAAATTTGCATCTTGCAGATTCTACCATTAAGAAACCCATGTGAAGGATTAATGATGTTCTTATTGTTGCAAATAGGAATTATGTGCCCGTAGATTTCATCGTTCTTGATATAGATTGCGATCCTACATGTCCTATTATTCTTGGTAGACCTTTCCTTAGAACGATTGGTGCAATTATTGATATGAAGAAGAAATATTAGATTCCAATTTCCGTTAAGGAAAGGCATGGAACACTTTCCTAGAAAGAAAATCAAATTACGTTATGAATCTATTATGAGAGCCACTTATGGATTGCCTACCAAAGATGGCAATACCTAGATCTGTTCTTATATCATGCCTAGCTAGGGGTGTTAAAACGATAGCGCTTGTTGGGAGGCAACTCAATTTTATTTTATTCTCCTTTACTTCTGTTTAGTAATAAATAATTCATCTAAATTCTGGTTAGATGTGGTTTTGTGTGTTAATTAGTGTTTGTGCCAAGTAGAACCTTTGGGAAGACTTGGGTGAAGTCTTTGCGATCTTGCTGTAAAAAACAGAAACTTATACGCTCACGAGATTTGCTGCCATTTTTTTACTGGAGAGTGCTTTTAAGTTGATTCTTTTTTAATATGATTAATAGACAAATTCCTCACGTACACCAATTTATTTTGAAAAAAATAGAGTTACAGAAGTATTCGAAAGTTACAGATTGCTACATACTGTTATGTTTTTGACATATTCTGTTTTTCGTGTGCTGTTTGCTTATTTTGATGAATCTATGAGTAGTATGGAGGGGGTATGAATCATAGAGAAGTTGGAATAAAGTAGGTTTAACACCAATATAAATAAAGAATGAGTTCATTACAGTACCTTAAAGTGGTGGTTTGTTTTCTTATACCAACGGAGCTCACGAGATTTTCTGTTAAGTTTTGTATTGTGAAGTTTTCAAGTTTTTGGGTAAGGATTTGATGGACTATGGAACAAATAGTGGCAAGAGCCTAAGCTTGGGGATGCCCAAGGCACCCCAAGGTAAAATTCAAGGAAAACCAAAAGCCTAAGCTTGGGGATGCCCCGGGAAGGCATCCCTTCTTTCGTCTTCGTCTATCGGTAACTTTACTTGAGACTATATTTTTATTCACCACATGGTATGTGTTTTGCTTGGAGCGTCATGTATGATTTGAGTCTTTGATTTTTAGCTTACCACAATCATCCTTTCTGGACACACCTTTTGAGAGAGATACACATGAATCCGAATTTATTAGAATACTCTATGTGCTTCACTTATATCTTTTGAGCTAGATAGTTTTGCTCTAGTGCTTCACTTATATCTTTTTAGAGCACGGTGGTGGTTTTATTTTATAGAAATTATTGAACTCTCATGCTTCACTTATATTATTTTGAGAGTCTTTTAGAACAACTTGGTAATTTTCTTTGGTTATAAAATTAGTCCTAATATGACAGGCATCCAAGATGGGTATAATAAAAACTTTCATATAAAGTGCATTGAATATGATGAGAAGTTTAATACTTGATGATTGTTTTGAGATATGAGGATGGTGATATTAGAGTCATGCTAGTAGAGTAGTTGTGAATTTCAGAAATACTTGTGTTGAGGTTTGCAAGTCCCGTAGCATGCACGTATGGTAACCGTTGTGTGACAAATTTGAAGCATGAGGTATTTCATTGATTGTCATACTTTGTGTGGAGGTCGGGATCGTGCGATGGTTAACTCCTACCAACCCTTCCCCTAGGAGCATGCGTGTAGTACTTTGTCTTGATGACTTGTAGATTTTTGCAATAAGTATGTGAGTTCTTTATGACTAATGTTGAGTCCATGGATTATACACACTCTCACCCTTCCACCATTGCTAGCCTCTCTTGTACCGCGCAACTTTCACCGATACCATACACCCACCATATAACTTCCTCAAAACAGCCACCATACCTACCTATTATGGCATTTCTATAGCCATTCCGAGATATATTGCCATGCAACTTTCCACCATTTCGTTTACTATGACACGCTTCATCATTGTAATATTGTCATGCATGATCATGTAGTTGACATCGTATTTGTGGCAAGGCTACCATGCATAATTTTTCATACATGTCACTCTTGATTCATTGCACATCCCGGTACACCGCCGGAGGCATTCATATAGAGTCATATTTTGTTCTAGTATCGAGTTGTAATCTATGAGTTGTAAATAAATAGAAGTGTGATGATCATCATTATTAGAGCATTGTCCCAAATAAAAAATAAGAAGGAAAGGCCAAAGAAAAAAAGAAAGGCTCAAAAAATGAAAAGAAAAAGAAAAAGAAAAAAGGGACAATGCTACTATCTTTTTCCACACTTGTGCTTCAAAGTAGCACCATGATCTTCATGATAGAGAGTCTCTTGTTTTGTCGCTTTCATATACTAGTGGGAATTTTCATTATAGAACCTGGCTTGTATATTCCAATGATGGGCTTCCTCAAATGCCCTAGGTCTTCGTGAGCAAGCAAGTTGGATGCACACCCACTTAGTTTCTTTTATTGTGCTTTCATACATTTATAGCTCTAGTGCATCCGTTGCATGGCAATCCCTACTCACTCACATTGATATCTATTGATGGGCATCTCCATAGCCCATTGATACGCCTAGTTGATGTGAGACAATCTTCCTCTTTTGTCTTCTCCACAACCACCACTCTATTCCACCTATAGTGCTATATCCATGGCTCATGCTCATGTATTGCGTGAAAGTTGAAAAGGTTTGAAAAAATTTAAGTATGAAACAATTGCTTGGCTGAAACCGGGGCTGTGCATGATTTGAGTATCTTGTGTGACGAAGATGGAACATAGCCAAACTATATGATTTTGTAGGGATGAACTTTCTTTGGCCATGTTATTTTGAGAAGACATAACTGCTTTGTTTGTATGGTTGAAGTATTATTATTCTTACGTCAATATTAAACTTTTGTCTTGAATCTTTCGGATGTGAACATTCATGCCACAATAAAGAAAATTACATTGAGAATTATGTTAGGTAGCATTCCACATCAAAAGTTCTGTCTTTATCATTTACCTACTCGAGGACGAGCAAGAATTAAGCTTGGGGATGCTTGATACGTCTCCAACGTATCTATAACTTTTGATTGTTCCATGCTATTATATTATTTGTTTTGGATGTTTAATGGGCTTTGTTATACACTTTTATATTATTTTTGGGACTAACCTACTAACCCAAGGCCCATTGCAAATTGTTGTTTTTCGCCTATTTTAGTGTTTCTCAGAAAAGGAATATCAAACGGAGTCCAAATGGAATGAAACCTTCGAGAGGATCGTTTTTGGAACAAACGCAACACAGAAGACTTGGAGTACACGCCAGGGAAGCCACGGGGTGGCCCCGAGGCAAGGGGCGCGCTCATAACCCACAAGTGTAGGGGATCGCAACAGTTTTCGAGGGTAAAGTATTCAACCCAAATTTATTGATTCGACACAAGGGGAGCCAAAGAATACTCTTAAGTATTAGCAGCTGAGTTGTCAATTCAACCACACCTGGAAACTTAGTATCTGCAGCAAGGTAGTTTAGTAGCAAAGTAATATGATAGTGGCGGTAGCGGCAATAAAAGTAACGATAGTGTTTTTGTAATAGTAACAGCTGAAAAGTAAATAAGCAACAAGCAATATGGGAAAAGCTCGTAGGCATTGGATCGGTGATGGGAAATTATGTCGGATGCAATTCATCGTGTAGAAGTTATAACCTAGGGTGACACATAACTAGCTCCAGTTGATCAATGCAATGTAGGCATGTATTCTGAATATAGTCATACGTGCTTATGGAAAAGAACTTGCATGACATCTTTTGTCCTACCCTCCCGTGGCAGCGGGGTCCTATTGGAAACTAAGGGATATTAAGGCCTCCTTTTAATAGAGTACCGGACCAAAGCATTAACACATATTGAATACATGAACTCCTCAAACTATGGTCATCACCGGGAGTGGTCCTGATTATTTTCACTTCGGGGTTGCCGGATCATCACACATAGTAGGTGACTATAGACTTGCAAGATAGGATCAAGAACACACGTATATTCATGAAAACATAATAGGTTCATATCTGAAATCATGGCACGGGCCCTAGTGACGAGCATTAAGCATGGCAAAGTCATAGCAACATCAATCTCAAAACATAGTGGATACTAGGGATCAAACCCTAACAAAACTAACTCGATTACATGATAGATCCCATCAAACCCATCACCATCCAGCAAGCCTACGATGGAATTACTCACGCACGGCGGTGAGCATCATGAAATTGGTGATGGAGGAAGGTTGATGATGACGATGGCGACGATCTCCACTCTCCGGAGCCCCGAACGGACTCCATATCAGCCCTCCCAAGAGGGATTAGGGCTTGGCGGCGGCTCCATTTCATAAACGCGATAATTCTTCTCCCTGATTTTTCTCTCCCCAAAAGTGAATATATAGGATCTGGGGATACGTCGGTGGAGCACCAGGGGGGCCACGAGGCAGGGGGCACGCCCTAAGGGGGGCGCCCCCCACCCTCGTGGACAGGGTGTGGGCCCCCTGGTCTGGATCTTCTTGCAGGTATTTTTTATATTTTCCAAAATAATTCTCCGTGGATTTTCAGGTCATTCCAAGAACTTTTTATTTGTACACGAAAACAACACCATGGCAATTCTGCTGAAAACAGCGTTAGTCCGGGTTAGTTCTATTCAAATCATGCAAGTTAGAGTCCAAAACAAGGGCAAAAGTGTTTGGAAAAGTAGATATGTTGGAGACGTATCAACTCCCCCAAGCTTAAACTTTTGCTTGTCCTCAAGCAATTCAGTTTATAAACTGAAAGTGATAAAGAAAAACTTTGACAAACTATGTTTGCTCTTGTTGTTGTAAATATGTAAGCCTTCATTCAGGTTTTCAGCAAGATCATGAACTAACCACATTCACAGTAACTTTCAGGTCTCAAGTCTACTCACATCAATGGCATAATCAACTAGCGAGCAATAATAATAAACCTCGGATGACAACACTTTCTCAAAACAATCATGATATGATATAACAAGATGGTATCTCGCTAGCCCTTGCTGAGACCGCAAGACATAAATGTGGAGCACCTTTAAAGATCAAGGACTGACTAGACATTGTAATTCATGGTAAAAGAGATCCAGTCATGATCATACTCAATGCAAATTAATAGTAATACATGCAAATGACAGAGGTGCTCTCCTACTAGTGCTCTTTGATAAGAGGATGATGACTCTGCATAAAAGTAAATAGATAGGCCCTTTGCAGAGGGAAGCAGGGATTTGTAGAGGTGCCAAAGCTCAATTTTTAAATAGAGATGAATAACATTTTGAGCGGTATACTTTCATTGTCAACATAACAACCAAGAATCTCGATATCTTCCATGCTACGCACATTATAGGCGGTTCCCAAACAGAATGGTAAAGTTTATACTCCCCCAACCACCAACAAGCACACTCCACGGCTAGCCCGAAACAACGGGTACTGTCCAAACCAGCAACAACCCTGGGGGAGTTTTATTTAATTATTATGATTTTGAGCATGGGACTGGGCATCCCGGTTACCAGCCATTTTCTCATGAATGATGAGCGGAGACCACTCATCGTGAGAATAACCCACCTAGCATGGAAGATATAGACAGCCCTAGTTGATACATGAGCTGTTCGAGCATACAAAACAGAATTTCATTTGAAGGTTTAGAGTTTGGCACATACAAATTTACTTGGAACGGCAGGTAAATACCGCATATAGGAAGGTATGGTGGACTCATTGGAATAACTTTGGGGTTTATGGAAGTGGATGCACAAGCAGTATTCCCGCTTAGTACAGGTGAAGGCTAGAAAGAGACTGGGGAGCGACTGGCTAGAGAGCAACAACGGTCATGATCATGCATTAAAATTAATCAATAATGAATGCAAGCATGAGTAGGATATAAATCACCATGAACATAAACATCGTGGATGCTATGTTGATTTGTTTCAACTACATGCGTGAACATGTGCCAAGTCAGATCACTTAAATCGTTCGAAGGAGGATACCACCCCATGATACCACATCACAACCATTTTAATATCATGTTGGCACGCAAGATAGACCATTATAAACTCTCAGATAATGAAGCATGGCATAAGCAGCTATGATCTCTAATTGTCATTGCAAGCATGTTTCATTCATAACAAGCTGAATCAGGAACGATGAACTATCATATTTACAAAAACAAGAGAGGTCGAGTTCAAACCAGCTTTTCTCATCTCAATTAGTTCATCATATATCATCCTTATTGCCTTTCACTCGCACGACATATCGGTGTGGATAATAATAATAGTGCACGTGCATTGGACCAAGTTGGAATCTGCGAGCATTTAATACAAGAGAGAAGACAAGGTAATATGGTTCAAGGTTAAATCAACAATAAAGCATAGGAGAGCCACTAAGCATTTTAATCATGGTCTTCTACTCTTGACCCCCCCCCCCAAAATGAAATTATTTACACGGGAAAGCTCCCAACAAACAAAAGAAGAACGAGAAATCTTTTTGGGTTTTCTTTTAGTTGCTCCTACAAGCAGGAAAAGTAAACTAGCTAGAAGCTACAACTAATATTCTTTTGTTTTTCTTAAGGTTTTTTCTAGCACACGAGAAAAAGACTAAGAAAAAGAATTGAAACTAAACATGGATGGTACAATAAAAGAGTGTGAGCACCGACAACTAGAATACGTGTAGCGACCAGACCTCAAACAGTCTGATCTCTGTGCATCAGTGTCATCCCTGGATCAGTAATGCTGACACGCACAGTACTTGAAGGATTTATAACAGAGTAGCAATCACACACTTATTACATCGATAGTTCCAACGATGAACTTATTACAATAAAAATGGCTTAAGGCCATCTAACACGATAACAGCGGAAGGCTAGGAAGATAAGTGAGTCCATCAACTCCAACGGCATCACCGAGTATAAAAAACGACCTAAAAGGCACCTTACTCGTCGTCTGAAAAGTCTGCAACATGAACGTTGCAGCCCGAAAACGGGTCAGCACATGGAATATGCTGGCAAAGTAACACATAGAGAGTAACAAAAGTAAAGCTATACTATATGCAATATGGCTGGTGGAAAGCTCTATGGTTACAGTTTTTGCGTAAAGCCAATTTTTCCCTACTTCAAAGGAATATATTTTAATTAACTATTACGGTAGTTGAAACATCGTTGAGAAGATAGATGTCCTCTCAACCCCAATTAATAAATCATCATTAAACCCAGCAAAATTAAATTTAGAGTAACATGATGAGATTCACATGATATCCAAGTACTAGATACTCAAGACGTCCATAACCGGGGACACGGCTAATCATGATCAGTTTGTACATTCTGCAGAGGTTTGTGCACTTTTCTTCACAAGACTCGATCGCCTCCGTTTGGTTTCTCGCACTGCATGGTGTTTGAGAAACAGATGATCGAGACACATTTTTTCCAAAGAGGTCCCCTTAACCAGATAGATAGGCCGGTACACCTACAATCCCTCTACATCTGCTAGCCCATCATGGAAAGGCTTCCCAAAACTTACTCAACTATGCCAGAGCCCATATTGGCAAGTGGCTGCACACGGAAGTTTCTAGTCTGAATAATCTCATGATCCCTTTGAGCCTGGGTGGCGGTCTAAAAAAAAGGCAAACAATGGAATACCCAGGTGCCTCAATCCACCCAGATGTGTGTTAAAGTTGCCACCTTAAGTTGAACCATTAATTAACAACTCACATCTGTCATGGATACACTCACCCAATCCACGTCTACGAGCATAGCATGGCCTAACAACAAACGTAGAAGTAACTCCCAAAGCTTTGAATGTAATGCAGGTAATAGGTACTACCTCAATCTACTTCCCAGTCCCACAAGTTAAATGATCCTACTCATGCAATATGTGAGGGTTTGACTAATGCAATGAAAACAGGGTAATAGGAAAGTATGATCAAAGTGTTACTTGCCTTGCTGATGATCCGCAAAACCTAGAGATTCAAAGTAGCAAGCGGCGCACTCCGGGTATTCTATCACAAAAAAACAAGCACACAATAAGTACTTAACTAATGCACGGGTAAAACTCAAATAAGAGATCTAACCAGAAAGTTCAACTTAAGAACTCCGGTTTGCAAAAGAAACGGCAAAAGAAAAGCAACGAAAGGTAAACGGCGAAAGAAAAACAACTACCGAACCAATCTGGACCTAAGTCCAAATTTAGCAGAAGCAATCGCTTGAGTTACTAGGTTAAATGGAAAGCGAATTTCAAGATGAAACTCCAGGCGCTTGAATCGCCTGATTCCGATAAACGAGCGAAAAGATAAACTAAAACAAAGATCGGATCGGAGATCGCGATCAAAAAATAACTGCGAAAAATCAAACTAAAACAACTTAACGAACGGACGTTCGTCAGCTGAGACTAAACGACGAACATCGTTTGTTAGAACGAAAGAACGGGTGAATGTTTACTAATTAACTAAACCGAAAAAAACAGAAAACCGATCTAATAAAACCGATCTAAAGAAAAACCGACTAGGGTTCTTTTTTAAAAAAAAAACCGACGGTCTTTAAGAGAAGAACCGGGCGGCTACCTCGTCGACGACCGGCGGGGCGGCGGCTGTGGCGGGCGGCTGCGGCGGTGGTGGTGGCGGCGGTGGGCAGCAGCAGCAGCAG
>LR738715.1:308398188-308411675 GCA_902687465.1 Secale cereale | reverse complement strand
AGTATCGAAAAGAACTATTGCGGTAAATGTCTTAACCAAAAACTTACCGACAACAGCATCCGGTTGCTCTTCTACCTCCTCCACAGTCACGTGGTTCACTTGTCCCTTGTTGAACGGGTTGGGCTTCTTTGCGGCACTTCCGTTGCCGTTCCCATTCTTAGCTTCTGGGCATTCATTGGCATAATGTCCATTCTCCCCGCACTTGCAACAGGTGACATGGTTGAAATCCTTCTTGGTGGGTGTGGACGGGGTAGGGCGGCTCTGGTTACTACTTGCTCCATTCCCATTTCCATTCTTAGGGCCATTATGATTGTGCGAGCTACCTCCTCCATGGGTATGCTGAAACTGTCCTACCATTTTAGGGGTAAAACGAGGCTTCTGCTGTGCTCCAGAATTATACTTTCCTTGTCCATACTTCCTCTTGCGACTTTCAATCTGTTGGTGCTTCCTTTCAATCATTAGGGCGCGGTCAACCAGCTCCTGATAGTTATTGAAAGTGGCCACCATCAACTGTACACTCACCTCATCATTCAGCCCTTCCATGAATCTCTCCTGCTTAGCGGCATCTGTGGCCACATCATCTGGGGCATAACGAGATAGGGTACTAAACTCATCCACGTACTGGGCCACAGTACGGTTGCCTTGGCGCAAATTGCGAAACACCTGCTTCTTCATACTCATAGCTCCAGTTGAGACATGGGCGGTACGAAAAGCTTGCTGGAACGGATCCCAAATCACGTTGGCTATGGGATAAGTGGCTGTGTAATTCTCCCACCATGCTGCGGCTGGTCCAGACAAATGGTGTGCGGCAAAACGCACCTTCTCAGCATCTGAGCAGTTAGCAGTGGTCAAATCCCTTCCAATTTTGTGCAGCCAGTCGTCAGCGACTATTGGTTTGATGCTGCTAGCAAACACTGGTGGTTGCAACCTTAAGAAACGTGTCAGGTTGTCCACGGGTGGTGGTGGTGGGTTGTTGTTGTTTTTCTGGTTGTTCTGAGTATTCTGGACAAGTAGTTGCATCAGGGTGTTCTGCTGTTAGATCGTGAGCTCAGGGGGAAACTCAAATTCGGGCTCACGTCTTGGAGGCATCTGATGGGTGTAGAGGGAAGAGATTAGAACAGAAAAGAGGTCTAAGTGAAAATCACTACCCATATGCACATGAGGCAAACACACAATTTTATCACACCAAATCAATTTCAAACAAGGGCTTACACGGATCTAATCGTTACAAAAGTGCTCTAAGTCTACTAAATGGAAAAACTACTAGTCAAGGGAAGGTCTTCTAGAAATTTTGATCGACAGAGGATTCCATGATATCTGCTCCAGCTTCATCTTCATAGTCTTCGTCTTTGCTATCATCGGGTTCCGAATCTGTGTCTTCAATGATGATGTAGTCTTCCGGTGGAATCTCTTTGGGTTCTTCTTCCTCTTCTTCTTATCCCATAAGTATCCCTAACTTCCGTGTCAAGTCATCATTCTTCTCCACAAGTATTAGCATCTCCTCCTCGTATCCATCGCGTGTAGACTTGAGTTCCTCTTCTAACTCCAAGTTTATGTTTAGTGCTTTCTTCAAGTCTATCATCCCTGCACACATCTGGTGCTCCTGGCGACGAATGTGATGGTTCAACTCCTGAATGAAGGCTGCAATGGATCTATCCTTCCGGGTGCTGATCATGTCCCAATTCTCATCTCGGCATCCACAGATCTGGTAGATGGTGTCCTTTAGCTCCTGCTTGTAGACTTCTCCAATCCTTCCCATAGCGATGTGGGCTGCCATGCTCCTGCCTAGGCTCCATGTAGGCGCATTAAAAGAAAATGCTATGAGTGCGGTGACGGGCTTGAACATCCTTCCTGGAACTTGAGCTTGAATCAACCAACGCTCCTCCTCAGGTAGAGTGGCGTTGTAGGTTCCGGTAAAACTTGGTAGTCCAATGTTTAGATATCTGGTGACTTCCTTCAGGTGTCGTCCAAATGGTGTATCTTCATCCGGTTGAGTGAACTTGTTCTTTGCATCCACCATCCTAAAAGAGTAGAAAAGATGAGGAGTCAGAAAAGAGAAGAGTGAATAGTGTTCTAGGGCTTTAACTTAGTGGTCGTGTCCTACAGTCAGCGTGTGCTCTGATACCATCTTGTAGCGATCAGACCTCAAACAGTCTGATCTCTGTGCATCAGTGTCATCCCTGGACCAGTAATGCTAACACGCACAGTACTTGAAGGATTTATAACAGAGTAGCAATCACACACTTATTACATCGATAGTTCCAACGATGAACTTATTACAATAAAAATGGCTTAAGGCCATCTAACACGATAACAGCGGAAGGCTTGGAAGATAAGTGAGTCCATCAACTCCAACGGCATCACTGAGTATAGAACCACGACCTAAAAGGCACCTTACTCGTCGTCTGAAAAGTCTGCAACATGAACGTTGCAGCCCGAAAACGGGTCAGCACATGGAATATGCTGGCAAAGTAACACATAGAGAGTAACAAAAGTAAAGCTATACTATATGCAATATGGCTGGTGGAAAGCTCTATGGTTACAGTTTTTGCGTAAAGCCAATTTTTCCCTACTTCAAAGGAATAGATTTTAATTAACTATTACGGTAGTTGAAACATCGTTGAGAAGATAGACATCCTCTCAACCCCAATTAATAAATCATCATTAAATCCAGCAAAATTAAATTTAGAGTAACATGATGAGATTCACATGATATCCAAGTGCTAGATACTCAAGACATCCATAACAGGGGACACGGCTAATCATGATCAGTTTGTACACTCTGCAGAGGTTTGTGCACTTTTCCCCACAAGACTCGATCACCTCCGTTTGGTTTCTCGCACTGCATGGTGTTTGAGAAACAGATGATCGAGACACAGTTTTTCCAAAGAGGTCCCCTTAACCAGATAGATAGGCCGGTACACCTACAATCCCTCTACATCTGCTAGCCCATCATGGAGAGGTTTCCCACAACTTACTCAACTATGCCAGAGCCCATATTGGCAAGTGGCTGCACACGGAAGTTTCTAGTCTGAATAATCTCATGATCCCTTTGAGCCTGGGTGGCGGTCCAAAAGAAAAATAGGCAAACAATGGAATACCCAGGTGCCTCAATCCACCCAGATGTGTGTTAAAGTTGCCACCTTAAGTTGAACCATTAATTAACAACTCACATCTGTCATGGATACACTCACCCAATCCACGTCTACGAGCATAGCATGGCCTAACAGCAAACGTAGAAGTAACTCCCAAAGCTTTGAATGTAATGCAGGTAACAGGAACTACCTCAATCTACTTCCCAGTCCCACAAGTTAATGATCCTACTCATGCAATGTGTGAGGGTTTGACTAATGCAATGAAAACAGGGTAATAGGAAAGTATGATCAAAGTGTTACTTGCCTTGCTGATGATCCGCAAAACCTAGAGATTCAAAGTAGCAAGCGGGGCACTCCGGGTATTCTATCACAAACAAACAAGCACACAATAAGTACTTAACTAATGCACGGGTAAAACTCAAATAAGAGACCTAACCAGAAAGTTCAACTTAAGAACTCCGGTTTGCAAAAGAAACGGCAAAAGAAAAGCAACGAAAGGTAAACGGCGAAAGAAAAACAACTACCGAACCAATCTGGACCTAAGTCCAAATTTAGCAGAGGCAAACGCTTGAGTGACTAGGTTAAACGGAAAGAGAATTTCGAGATGAAACTCCAGGCACTTGAATCGCTTGATTCCGATAAACGAGCGAAAAGATAAACTAAAAAAAAAGATCGGATCAGAGATCGCGATCAGAAAATAACTGCGAAAAAGAAAACTAAAACAGCTTAACGAACGGACGTTCGTCAGCTGAGACTAAACGACGAACTTCATTCGTTAGAACGAATGAACGGGTGAACGTTTACTAATTAACTAAACCGAAAAAAACAGAAAACTGATCTAATAAAACCGATATAAAGAAAAACTGACTAGGGGTTCTTTAAAAAAAAACCGACGGTCTTTAAGAGAAGAACCGGGCGGCTACCTCGTCGACGACCGGCGGGGCGGTGGCTACGGCGGGCGGCTGCGGCGGCGGTGGTGGCGGCGGTGGGCAATAGCAGCAGCAGCGGCGGGGGGGCGGCGAGGCGGCGGGCTGCGGCAAGGCGACGGGGCGGCGACTTGCGGTGGGGCGGCGGCTGCGAGGCGGCGGGGCGGGGTGCGGCAAAGGGGGGGTGCTGCGTTTATATAGGGGGGAGAGGGGGTAGAAGGCTTGTGGGAGGGGGCAATAACGGCGGCGGCGGAGTCCGGCTCAGCTACGGCCGTCGCTGGCGGGGAAGGCGATGCGGGCGGCGGCTTGGGCCTGGCTCGGCTAGACTTCGGCCCAGTCAGGTCGGGTCCCCTATTTTTTTTTCTAATTAACGCCGGCGCTACGAAAAAGAAATCTAGAAAATAAAATAAAAATCTAAATTTGCCAAAACAAATTTTCACCGTCTAAATGGAATATTTAGAACAAGATGAACATTTTCTTGGCACTAAAATGCATTTTTGAAAACATGCAATTTTTCCTAATTCAAATAAAACTCCAAATAAAACTTGTTTGATTTTTCTATTAAATCCTCCGTATTTCTTATTATTTTGGGAGAGTCATTTTACTCCCTCTCTCATATATTCATGATAGAAATACTTGAAGATAAAATAAATAAAATCAAATGATCCTATTTTCAAAATTTGAGAAACCTCAAATATGAAAATATTGAAATCCCCAACTCTCTCCGAGGGTCCTTGAGTTGCTTAGGATTTTCTTGGATCACCAAAAGCAAGAAAATATGATATGCATAATGATCTAATGTATAACATTCCAAATTGAAAATTTGGGATGTTACAATAAGTGTGTGAACTTGAATGTAAAGTCGGTGAGAAACACATACTCCCCCAAGCTTAGGCTTTTGGCCTAAGTTGGTCTATGGCTAGTATTGGCCTGACGGATATCCAAAGTCGTAGTTGGGGTTGTACTGAGATGCAACAGCTATTGCCTGCTGAGCTGCCGCGCGAAGGCGGGCTGCTTCCATCATATTATGATACTCATTTGCCTCCTCCATGGTTATAGTGTATCTCCCTTTTGCCTGAAAGTCAAACAAAGTAGGGGCAGGAAAAACAATAGGGATGGCATGACGCCTGTTAAAGATTAGTCGATATTTGAGGGATTGATCATCCCTCTCTATAAACCGGTGAGTAGTCATAGCATGGCAATCCAAATGAGCCAGAGGTAAAGGTTCATAATTCTCGTGCACATGCACACCAAGACGGCGAGCTATGCGAGTGGCATAGATCCCACCAAATAAATCTCCATGCAAACCATTATGGTGTAGCCTACGTGCAACAATGGATCCCAAGTTATATTGTCTATCACCCAGTACATCACTCTTGAGAACACTAAGATCTGGGACACACATGTGACAAGCCTCATCTTTACCATTTATGCATCTACCAATAAAGAGAGCAAAGTAATGAATAGCAGGAAAATGAAAGCTCCCTATAGTAGCATGTGTGATTTCTCTAGATTCCCCCACTGTGATACTAGCAAGGAAATCTCTAAATTCAGATTTGCGAGGATCATCCATACTGCCCCATTGAGGGAGCTTACAAGCATCATTAAAATCCTCTAAGTCCATGGTATAGGATTTATCATAAAGGTCAAACAAGACAGTGTGAGAATTACGTGAAGATGAAAATTTAAACCTTCTCCCACAGGTATCAGTTAAGCCACGGTATTGAGGGCACTTATCTTGTATGAAGCCCTCGAGGTCAGCGTTGCGCACATATGCGTAAAATTCGTCCTTGTTGCCAACCTGATCCCAAAAGTCATCTGACGACCATTCACAAGGCCGCACGTCAGCATCCCTCGGTAGTTCATCGTTCGGCTCACGAAACATGAGCATCGGTTCTTGCTTCCTTGAAGAACCACCTTGAAAGTTTTTCCAATGCATTTTTCTGAAATTTTCTAAAATTTCTAGTAACTCAAAATAAAAGTGAACAAACTCAACAAGATTGATAGCAACAACTCCTACAAGTGGCTAGAGACTATATCATGCATTAGAACTACTTGGGACCAAGAAAATTTAATCATGCAAGCTCAAGAACAAGGTCACCACAGCAGCAAAAATTTGCAATAAATAAAGCACTAGAGCAAAAACTAATTGGACCAATGGATGAGTCACATACCAAGGAACAATCTCCCCCAAACAGTTTGGTGAATGGTGCTTTGAGCAAGGAGATCGAAAATGGCAGCAAGATGACCTAGAACTCGTGCTTGAGCTGGGTAGTGATTTTTTTGGGAGGAAGAAGAAGGGAATGGGTGCAGCAATAAGTGGATGGGGGCCACGTGGGGCCCACGAGGCAGGGGGCGCGCCCTATGATGGTGGGCGCGCCCTGGACCCTCGTGGCCAGGTGCTGGCTCCCCTCGTGGTGTTTTCGGTGCCATATATTCTCAAATATTCTAGAAAATATCATATTTCATTTTCAGGGCATTTGGAGAACTTTTATTTTCGGGGTATTTTTTTATTGCACGGATAAGTCTGGAAACAGACAGAAAATACTATTTTTCTTTATTTATCCTAATTAACAGAAGGTAAAAGGAGGGTACAGAAGGTTGTGCTATCTAGATTCACCTATCCCATGCTCATCAAAAGGAATCCATTAACAAGGTTGATCAGGTCTTGTTAATAAACTCTTTCCGAATAACATGAAACCGGAGAATTTTCGAATAACACTAGGTTACCTCAATGGGGATATGTATGTCCCCAACAATAAGAATGTCATATGTCTTCTTGATAGTAGGAAGAGGAGATTCAAAACCTCCAATAGTAATGGTTGAAAATTTTCCAATATAATTGATACTGTGGACCTGAGGTTGTTTCCTCAGAAAGTGTACCGTATGCTCATTACCATTGACATGAAAAGTGAAATTGCATTTGTTGCAATCAATTACAGCCCCTGTAGTATTCAAAAAGGGTCTACCAAGGATAATAGACATACTATCGTCCTCGGGAATATCAAGGATAACAAAGTCTGTTAGAATAGTAACATTTGCAACTACAACAGGCACATCCTCACAAATACCAACAGGTATAGCAGTTGATTTATCAGCCATTTGCAAAGATATTTCAGTAGGTGTCAACTTACTCAAGTCAAGTCTACGCTATAAAGGGAGATGCATAACACTAACACCGGCTCCAAGATCACATAAAGCAGTTTTAACATAGTTTCCTTTAATGGAGCAAGGTATAGTAGGTACTCCTGGATCTCCTAGTTTCTTAGGTATTCCACCTTTAAAAGTGTAATTGGCAAGCATGGTGGAAATTTCTACTTCAGGTATCTTTCTTTTATTGGTAATAATATCTTTCATATACTTAGCATAAGGATTTGTTTTAAGCACATCAGTCAAACGCATACGCAAAAAGATAGGTCTAATCATTTCAGCAAAGCGCTCAAAATCCTCATCATCCTTTTTCTTGGATGGTTTCGGAGAGAAAGGCATGGGTTTCTGAACCCATGGTTCTCTTTCCTTGCCGTGCTTCCTAGCAACAAAGTCTCTCTTATCATAACGTTCTTTGATTGTGGGTTATCAAGATCATTAGCAGGTTCAATCTCTACATCATTATCATTGCTAGGTTGAGCATCATCATGAACATCATCATTAACATTGTCACTAGGTTCATGTTCATTACCAGATTGTGTCTCATCATCAGAAACAGATATATCATTGGGATTCTAAGGTGTGTCAGCTACAGGTTCACCAGAAGCATGCAAAGTCTTATCATTTTTCTTTTTCTTCTTCTTAAAAGAACTAGGTGCATCTAAATTAGCTCACTGAAATTCCTACTCAATTCTCTTAGGGTGGCCCTTAGGATACAAAGGTTCCTGAGTCACTTTACCACCTCTAGTAGCGACTCTAATAGCATAGTCATTATTCTTACCATTTAATTCATTGAGCAAATCATTCTGAGCCTTAAGTACTTGTTCTACTTAAGTGGTAACCATAGAAGCATGTATACTAATGAGTTTCAGTTCACCTTCAACTCTAGACAGATAATCACTCAAGCATTCAATCATATAAGCATTGTGTTGCAATTGTCTACCAACATAAGCATTGAAGTTTTCTTGTTTCACAATAAAATTGTCAAACTCATCTAAGCATTGGCTATCAGACTTATAACGAGGGATATCACCTTCATCAAATCTATAAAGAGAATTTACCTTTACTACCTGTGTCGGGTTATCAAGACCATTTATTTCTTCAATAGGTGGTAAATTCTTAACATCTTCAGCTTTAATACCTTTTTATTTCTTAGATTTCTTCGCCTCTTGCATATCTTCAGGACTGAGAAATAGAACACATCTTTTCTTCGGAGTTGGCTTAGGGGCTGGTTCAGGAAGTGTCCAATTATTTTCATTGGCCAGCATATAATTCAATAGTAATTCAGCTTGATCAACTGTTCTTTCCCTGAAAACACAACCAGCACAACTATCCAGGTGGTCAATGGAAGCATCGGTTAGTCCAATATAAAAGACATCAAGTATATCGTTCCTCTCAAGAGGATGATCAGGCAAAGCATTAAGTAATTGGAGAAGCCTCCCCCAAGCTTGTGGGAGACTCTCTTCTTCAATTTGCACAAAGTTATATATTTCCCATAAGGCAGCTTGTTTCTTATGAGCGGGAAAATATTTAGTAGAGAAGTTATACATCATATCCTGGGGACTATGCACACAACCAGGATCAACAGAATTAAACCAAGTCTTAGCATCATCCTTTAACGAGAACAGAAACAACTTAAGGATATAGTAATAACGAATATTTTCATCATTAGTAAACAGGGTGGCTATATCATTCAACTTAGTAAGATGTGCCACAACAGTTTCAGACTCATAGCCATGGAAAGGATCAGATTCAACCAAAGTAATTAACTCAGGATCAACAGAGAATTCATAATCCTTATCAGTAACACAGATAGGTGAAGTAGTAAAAGCAGGGTCATGTTTCATTCTAGCATTCAAGGATTTTTCTTTCATCTTAGCTAATAGTTTCTTAAGATCATATCTATCGTTGCAAGCAAGAAAGTCTCTAGCAGTTTCTTCAACCATAACATAACCCTCAGGAACAACAGGCAATTCATATCTATTGGGAGAAGCTTCATCATCACTTTCATAAATATTATCAGTTTCAATATTTGCATTCTCCCTAACCTTACAATTTGTTCATCTATAAATTCACCTAGTGGCATAGTATCAGGCATAGAAGTAGTTTCATCATACATAGCAGAAGTGGCATCATCAAGAACATACGACGTATCAGATTCAATAGCAGGAGTAGGTGTCGCAAGTTTACTCATAACATAAGGAGAATCAAGTGCAGAGCTAGATGGAAGTTCCTTACCTCCCCTCGTAGTTGAGGGTAAGATCTTGGTTTTTGAGTCCTTCAAATTCTTCATAGTGATCAACAGATATAAAACCCAAGTGACTTAAAGAATAGAGCTATGCTCCCCAGCAACGGCGCCAGAAAATAGTCTTGATAACCCACAAGTGTAGGGGATCGCAACAGTTTTCGAGGGTAAAGTATTCAACCCAAATTTATTGATTCGACACAAGGGGAGCCAAAGAATACTCTTAAGTATTAGCAGCTGAGTTGTCAATTCAACCACACCTGGAAACTTAGTATCTGCAGCAAGGTAGTTTAGTAGCAAAGTAATATGATAGTGGCGGTAGCGGCAATAAAAGTAACGATAGTGTTTTTATAGTTTTTGTAATAGTAGCAGCTGAAAAGTAAATAAGCAACAAGCAATATGGGAAAAGCTCGTAGGCATTGGATCGGTGATGGGAAATTATGTCGGATGCAATTCATCATGTAGAAGTTATAACCTAGGGTGACACAGAACTAGCTCCAGTTCATCAATGCAATGTAGGCATGTATTCCGAATATAGTCATACGTGCTTATGGAAAAGAACTTGCATGACATCTTTTGTCCTACCCTCCCATGGTAGTGGGGTCCTATTGGAAACTAAGGTTTATTAAGGCCTCCTTTTAATAGAGTACCGGACCAAAGCATTAACACATAGTGAATACATGAACTCCTGAAACAATGGTCATCACCGGGAGTGGTCCCGATTATTGCCACTTCGGGGTTGCCGGATCATAACACATAGTAGGTGACTATAGACTTGCAAGATAGGATCAAGAACACATATATATTCATGAAAACATAATAGGTTCATATCTGAAATCATGGCACTCGGGCCCTAGTGACAAGCATTAAGCATAACAAAGTCATAGCAACATCAATCTCATAACATAGTGGACACTAGGGATCAAACCCTAACAAAACTAACTCGATTACATGATAGATCCCATCCAACCCATCACCATCCAGCAAGCCTACGATGGAATTACTCACGCATGGCGGTGAGCATCATGGAATTGGTGAGGGAGGAAGGTTGATGATGACGATGGCGATGATCTCCACTCTTCGGAGCCCCGAACGGACTCCAGATCAGCCCTCCCGAGAGAGATTAGGGCTTGGCGGCGGCTCCGTATCGTAAAACATGATAATTATTCCTCCCTGATTATTTCTCCCCGAAAGTGAATATATAGGATCCGGGGATACATCGGTGGAGCACCAGGGGGCCCACGAGGCAGGGGCGCGCCCTGGGGGGGGGGCACCCTCGTGGACAGGGTGTGGGTCCCCTGGTCTGGATCTTCTTGCAGGTATTTTTTTTATATTCTCCAAAATAATTCTCCGTGGATTTTCAGGTCATCCCGAGAACTTTTTATTTCTGCACAAAAACAACACCATGGCAATTCTGCTGAAAACAGTGTCAGTCCGGGTTAGTTCCATTCAAATCATGCAAGTTAGAGTCCAAAACAAGGGCAAAAGTGTTTGGAAAAGTAGATACGTTGGAGACGTATCACGCGCCTTGGGGGGTAGGTGCGTCCCCACCCTCGTGGGCCCCCCGTAGCTCCATCGACATCCCTCTTCCTCCTATATATACCCATGTACCCTGAAAACATCCGAGAGCACCACGAAACCCTAATTCCACTGCCGCAATGTTCTGTACCTATGAGATCCCATCTTGGGGCCTGTTCTGGAGCTCCACCGGAGGGGGAATCGATCACGCACGGCTTCTATGTGAACACCATAGCCTCTTCGAGGAGTTGTGAGTAGTTTACCACAGACCTTCGGGTCCATAGTAATTAGCTAGATGGCTTCTTCCCTCTCTTTGGATCTCAATACAAAGTTCTCCTCGATCTTCTTGGAGATCTATTTGATGTAATTATTTTTGCGGTGTGTTTGTTGAGATCCAATGAATTGTGGGTTTATGATCAAGATTATCTATGAACAATATTTGATTCTTCTCTAAAATCTTTTATGCATGATTTAAATATCTGTGCAAGTCTCTTCGAATTATCAATTTGGTTTGGCCTACTAGATTGATCTTTCTTGCAATGGGATAAGTGCTTAGCTTTGGGTTCAATCTTGCGGTGTCCTTTCCTAGTGACAGCAGGGGCAGCCAGGCACGTATTGTATTGTTTCCATCGAGGATAAAAGATGTGGTTTATATCATATTGCATGAGTTTATCCCTCTACATCATGTCATCTTTGCTTAAAGCGTTACTATGTTCTTATGAACTTAATACTCTAGATGCATGCTGGATAGCGGTCGATGTGTGGAGTAATAGTAGTAGATGCAGAATCATTTTGGTCTACTTGTCACGGACGTGATGCCTATATACAATGATCATGCCTAGATATTCTCATAACTATGCGCCTTTCTATCAACTGCTCGACGGTAATTTTTTCACCCACCGTAGAAATCTGCTATCTTGAGAGAAGCCACTAGTGAAACTTATGCCCCCGGGTCTATCTTCCATCATATAAATCTTCCATCAACTATTTATCTTTACTTTACTTTTATTTTGCAATCTTTACTTTCAATCTATAACAAAAATACCAAAAATATTTATCTTATTATCTCTATTAGATCTCACTTTTGGAAGTGGCCGAGAAGGGATTGATAACCCCTTTATCGCGTTGGTTGCAAGGTTCTTATTTGTTTGTGTAGGTACGAGGGACTCGCGTGTAGTCTCCTACTGGATTGATACCTTGGTTCTCAAAAACTGTGGGCAATACTTACGCTACTGTGCTGCATCACCATTTCCTCTTCAAGGGAAAAATAACGCAAGCTCAAGAGGTAGCAGTACCCTGGTTCCCAGAACGCCGACAGTCCTCCTCCTCCTCGTTCGACTATTCCTCCTCAACATCATCGTCGTCCTCTTCTTCGTCCTCTGACGGCTCTTCGTCCATCTGGTTGTCGTCTGACGACTCCGGAGGCGGCGTCCCTTCCATGATCCGAATATTATCAAGGTCTTGGATCGACGCCGGACTCATGGAAGACGAGCGGGATGATTCCATTGTTGACCTATCATCGAGCGCCAGACTGCTGGCCAAACTATCATCCTCGATGTCGCTCGACATGGCTGTAGAGTGTGTGCCAGTGTGTAGCGTGGCCTGCCGGGGACGATGAAGATGGTGGACACTTAAGCGGGGCATGCAGAGAAGAGGAAATGCCAATTTAAGCGGGGGTTGACGTATTATCTAACCGCTGATATAATCAACCACAATTATTTGTATCCAGTCACTCCAAATTCCCGGGGTTACGCAGGACTCCTATTGTGTATTTGGCTAGTTTCCTTTTCCAATACAAAAACAAGGAACGAGTTTTGGGATTATGCATCGGTACCGGTACGAACGGAGTAGGACAATTGGCAAGCAATACACTGAGCTCTTCTTATTGATAAAGCCAGTAATAAGCAAACTACAAAGGAAAACAAAAAAAGACAAAGGAAAATATTTGCACGAATCTCCGCGTATTATCAATGGCATAGGACCTAGATGTGCATTACTTAGAGCACATCTAGATGTGCTTTAGCAATACTGTCAAACAAAACCCCTAATCATCATTGCAAACAGCGCATAGAACATGGCTAATGCGACAACCACACCTACACATGCTAGTTCCTTCTTGTCTCTTGCCTTCATTTGTTGCATGCGATTGATTCTTTCTTGCTTCATCGTACAAATTGTACATTCCAGATCAGCCAGTTTCTTCTTCAACTTTACGTTATCTTCTGCGAGCTTGGTGATAACACTCCAAGCCCTACCATTCCATTCTTCATCCAGCCAGTTAACAAAGGCACAAGCCTCATATCCCTGCCAATGTTAAATAGTATTCAATATGAGCGGTGGCATTAACTCAAGTAAAATGATGAACTTAGCACTAACTACTAAGGGGCAACTGAGAAACCGCCTGCTAATGTCGAATCCCTCCATGCATACACGTCGAGTGGGAGTGTGCCCGTGCACACAACTCAGCTTTTGGTACTTCTCGATGGCGCAAAACTAGGAGTCGAACTCGTGTTGCGGGAGTCTGGAGTCATGCTCCGGATCCGGTGGCAGATCGCT
>LR738715.1:308375591-308398178 GCA_902687465.1 Secale cereale | reverse complement strand
GTCATTCAGGATGGATTCAGCAAGGAGCTACTTTGGACATGGTAAAAAGGATCGGGATAGATTGGAACCTGACATGACGATTCAGATCCGTAGTACACCTACCTTCTGATGACCTTAGGCAAGTGCTCGGCGGTGACCGCCTTCGTGACAACGATACGAGCAGGAGTAGCCGCATCGAAACCATCAGCACCACTCATCCACATTCCCCCAATGTGAGTGCCACGCGAGGGAATTAGGAGGCTATGTACGGATTTGGGGGAAATGGGGAAACTGTGGGGATAAGCTAACGGTCGGGAACTACTTATGGCACTATATGTTGTATATGGCACACTATTTATACATGTCGTTTGTGTTAGGTGTTACAACATCACACACGATTTCCGCACCAAACCGTGTGAGAAGACAACGTAGGCGAGACACGGTTGCTGTTACATAACCGTATGTGATATACTACCATGTACATATAATTGAGTTACAATGATACCGTGTAAATAGCCGCTCTGTGGATATCCGTAAAAAAAACAGCCGCTGTGCATATAGAGATGGCGGCGGCGGCCTAGGCAGTGGCTACCGGAGAACAGGTCGATCCTCGGTCGATGGGCGGCGGCGGCGTCATAGGAGGTCAATCCTCGGTCTGTGGCGGGAGATAGGAGGAGCTCAACCATCGAGGTGGGCGGTGGCGTGATTAGAGCACATCCATCACGGTCGATGGAGGGATAGTGGAGGTCTAGCTTCACGCATCAGTCACACTAAGCTTTGCTCCTCGACCCTGCTGTCTCGACGTGCCGCCGCATCGCACTTCTCTGTGTGCTGGGTGGAGGTCGCCGCGCGGCTAATTAATTAACATATTCTTTTCGTGAGTGGCTTAATTAAGGTATTCAATTCCCAAGGGTAGTGTTGTACTAGTACTCTCCATGTAAATTGACTGGCCATTAATTTTTGTCATTGCACATCTGGATAACAATATGGAGCGCCCGCAGTAATTATGAAGATAAAACCTTGTGATTTATGCATGCATTGTTGGATTCAAGGCTCCGCAAAACCCTTGTTAAGTTCAAACACTGGGGTACGTGCGAAGAACTCAACTTCCCCTATCCGCCTACTCGCCGTCAATATGAACTAGCTCGATGTACAACAAGGAAAGTGACATAGGGCAGTTTACCCAGGTTCAGGCCATCTAGCGGTGAGTGTCCCTACTCCTGCAATGTGGTGGATTCCTCAAGGTGGGCTGAAGAAGAACTAGTACAGTGGTCGAACAACCTCAAGAGGTGTGTTCTTGGGTGTATGGGTGCTGGTCGATCTGATTGACCCCCTCCCCCATGGTGGTGGCTAAGCTATATTTATAAAGGCCTTGGTCCTCTTCCCGCAAAATGTAGGCGGCAAGGGATCCCACAACGGCGAAACTTGAAGGGGGACAACTAGTACATCTTATCTTGACGAAAGGTGGCCTTCGCCTGCAAAGCTTCTGTTCCTGATGCCACGATGGGCTCGGTGATGACCTCTGTCCTCCCTCCTGGCAATCCTGGTCTTGTTGCATAGAAATGGAAACATTTGGCTGATTCCTTGGGACTCCACGCCTGCGCTTGCCCCTTTAGCACCAAAGAGGAAACCTATTGTCCTGCGCCCGCTGGCTCTCGCCGGGCCATGGTCGTCATGGCTTGCATCATCTGAACCTCGCGAGGTGGGGGCTTGCATAGAGATCTTCGCTCCTCGGGAGCCAACCTAGTGAAGCTGCTCCTTCCGGAGGTCTTGGTGTTGCTCGCCTCGCGAGGCTTGGCCCCTCGTGAGGGTCTTGAGTGTCGATGTTGAAGATGGGTCGTACTAGGCCGGTGAAGGTGCCACGTCATGGGCCGCAGGCAGGCAAGTCTGGGGACCTTGGTTCCCAGAACGCCGATAGTAGCCCCCGGGCCCAAGGCGCGCTCGGGCTTGGCTTCATGGCGAAGGCAAAGGGCAAGGGAGAAGCGTCGCGGGCACCAACTACATGTGGCCCAGTCGATGCGTCGCGCCAGGCGAGTGGTGGACGCCTCCACTTCTCCATGCAGCCTTGGCAACCGCTTGACTTGGCGTCCGCCTGTTGCTAGCACGACCCTGCCAGACTTGACCACTGCGCTCAGACTTGATTCCCCCTCCGCCTTGCGAGCTTGCGAACTTGTGGCTCTCCTTCCAGGCTTGGCGCCGCGCCAATCTCCCCTTGTCTCCATGGCACCTAGGCCGAAGAAGAAGAAGGGGAAGGCCAGCACTCCTGCTGAATCTTGGTCGGGTTTGGAGTCTGCGCTTGATCGATCGACGGTGATAAACTTGGAGGGGTTGGCCAAGGTCCGGCCGGCCCTCGCTGCCGACTCCAATGAGTGGAAGGCGACGACAGTCTGGCCTACCTCCCGGTCCATGGTGGATATGGAAGCCACTGAGATCCCCATCCATCTTCATGCTCTTCTTGTCGGCTTGGTCCCTCCTTTCTCCAATTTCTTCAATGTCATACTCTCGCATTATCAGATCCATGCGCTCCATCTAGACCGTGCGTCCATCATCCTCTTAGCCACCTTTGCCTTCCCGAGCGAGGCCATGGTGGGCATTACCCCGTCTGTTGCCTTGTTCCGCAATTTCTTCTCGCTCCATCTGGTCGACGACCGGCAACACTCGGGGTGTGTGGCCTTCCAGGCCGAGGCAGCGACCGCTGGCTCACGCATCGACTTCTCGCTCCACCCAGACGTGAAGGGGTTCCGTAAGCAATGGGTGTTCGTGGACGCCGCCACGCTCAACCCTCTACTCCAGCTCTAGCGAAGACCAGCGGAACCCAGCTCTGGCTGGGGCCACGAGAAGCTTGTCGATCGCCAACTTGCCTTTGTTTGGACCAGGTTCGCCAGATTGAAGAAGGTCGGGGTGACTGCTCCAATGGTGGTGAGGGAGTTTGTCAGGCGGCGCATCGCCTCGCTTTAACACCATTCCCACCCATGTGGACCTTTACCGGCCCCGCGGACCCCATAAGGCTCCAGGTGTCTTCGCTTCCTTCCAAGACGCTGTGCGTGGTGCTTGAGCTCCTGACTGGCGACCCAGCGCTCGCCGCGCTCCCTAAGGATGGCTGCCTCATGTACAACTCCTCGAACAAGGAGAGCTTCACGAGGAAAATGCCCCTTTTTGATGAATGGGGGCTGCGCCCGGAGGGCCTTGGAGGGCCCTGCGAGAATCCATTCTTGGTCAGTCCAGTGCTTGTTGATCCCGCGACGCGCGCCGCAGATGTCGGTGTAGGGGGGTGGACGCCGCTGGAAGCTCCCAAGGCGATTGATGCGGAGCAAACGTTGCTTGACGCTCCTGTGGTAGTCACTCCCGGAGCCCACGTGAGCGCTCCTGAGGTAGCCATCCACGAGCAGATGCGGCCAGTTGCTGCTGAAGAGGCCGCACCTGAGGGCCAGACGTGTGCCACCAAGTGGCGACTCGCCTCCCAGCTGCTGAGGATAATGCCCCAGCCTTCGGCCCGCTTCGCCTGAACCTCGAGGAACTCTGCAAGAGGAAAGGGTTGTGGGGCTGCAATAGCGATGGTCTCCACACTACAAAAAAATACACTTCCGTGATGATACGTGTTTGTCACAGTAGGTCACGTTTTCTGTCATGCATGTACATCCATGACAAATTTATGATAGAATGAAGATAGTCATACCTGTGCTGTCGTAGAAGTGTTCCTGTCACACCCTGATTTTCATACCACATTGCTTAAGCTGATCATCATGCTAAAATGTGGTTTGGCAAAAACTTTTGAGTGTTTTTGACTTTGCTTGATTGATTTTTCTGTCTGCTGTTTGCTAGTGCTCTAAAAACCAAATAAATCCTCCAACACTTATACTTCATCTCCTTGATCCAAAACCTTTTCCCAATGATCATGCCATGTGTATAGACCAGTATAGAACTTTCTTATAAAAATATTTTGGCCAAATAGTATTTTCTAAAATTAGTTTTCCAAAAAACCCTTGAATTGAGGTTTGCACTACAAGTACCTTATTTAAGGTGTGAAAAATCTTTCAAAAAGTATATTTGAATCGTATTAGGTATAGGACTCCCAGAAACCACAAAATTATAATTTTAAAAGTTATTTTTATATTTTATTTAAAAGCTTTTTCTTAAGGCCAGAAATGGTGTTTAATAGGAAAAAATTATTTAACTATTTCAAAAGTATTTGCCAAAATTCAGGGAAACTCATAGGACATATATTGTCCATATATAAGAGTTTCAACACATGGTCATGTTCAAAATATTGGGCAAATCCTTCCAAAACCCTTTCTGGATATTTCAAGCTTTTGAAATATTTACAAAGGAAATATTCTCCAAAAATTCCAGGGAAATTCTATCATGTCAAATATGACATATTTGATGATCTTGCAAAGCCTCATGCCTTGAAGATCAAGGAAACATCATCTAATCCCCTCAAAATCATTTCTGTCCATTTTGAAGTTTGAGCAACTTTACATTGCCAAACTTGTCCAAATGCTCTCAAACTTGGTGAACATGCTAAAACGATGTAATTATGCATCTATGCCAAATGGCACAAGTTTTGGAAAAGCATAACTTGATCTAAGTGCCCCAAAACCAATTCTGTTCAAATTCAAATTTGAATAACTTTACATTACCAACTTTTTACCTGGGGCTTCAAACTTTGTGAGCATGACCATAACCTCAAATGATGATACTACACCAAGTTGTGCATCAAGGGGAGATGATTAGCTTAACTCAAACAAGGTGAAACCATTTCTGTTGATTTCTAGGGTTCACCAAAGTTACATTGGCAACTTTTCCCAAATGAGCTCAAATTTGGTGAAAGGCCCTAATTATATGTGACATTTGATCCTGTTTAGTCTCATGACAAGTGGAGCTATTTTGCTTGCCCAAAACATGATCAAACACCTTCTGTCAGATTACCAAAACCATTGTTTGGACCCCTTTTTCTATTTCCCTTTACCTCAAATTCTTACCACAGCTTCTCCTAGTCCTATTCTACCTCCAGTAACTCTCCCTTGCCTCAGCTCAATCATTGGAGGGGGTCAAACCCCATTTTTACTCTTGTGGACAGCAACACTCTTCTCCTCTTTCACCTCTCTCCTCACTCCAGTGGCTCCCAGAGCATCCAAGACCACCTCCCTATAGTTTACTACTCCCTCTACCCCCTGGACACCATTGGCCACGCCCTGGACGCCAAGCAGTGCCAATGGCAGCCAAATGCATGCTCTGGAGCGCGCTTCAGTGCTCTGGAGCACTGTAGCCGCCCCCCATCCCAATGCCCAGACAGCCTCGGGCCTCTCCAGCATGTCCCCGAGGTTGCCTCGACGTCTGGGACACGGCACGTCGCCGGTCCTCGCCTGAACCTCTCTCCTCCCCCCTCTGTGAAGCTCGCCCGTGCGCGCCCTGGACCTCGCCCATGGTGCACCGACGCCTCCCTATATAGAGCTACCCCGAGCACTCCCTTGCCTCTTCTGGATCCTCCTCTCTCCCGAGAACCCTCTGGACAAGCTAGCTCTCCCCCTGGTGCTCTCTTCCCCTCTCCATGGCCGAAGTGTCGCCATCGGCCTCCTCCTGAATTCACTCCCTGTGGCCTCTCCCTCTCCACCTAACCATCACCAGAGCCTCATACGCTCTCCCTCGAGCCTCCCCGCGCTCCGCCCCATTCCCCCTGTGTCCGTAGCACCATGCCCCTCTTCGCCGTCACCTATCACCACCGCGCCAGGCGTTTCTCCTCTTCCCGAGCCCCTCCACGGGCGTGAAGCACATGGGCGGATGCGCCTCGCCACCCTGAGCACTCCGGTGCGCAGAACGCCGGCGGAGACCCCCTGGGTCGCCGGCGCGGTCGGCGGCCGAGCTCCTCCGCCCCGCTCCTGTCGCGGCGGGAGGAGGGAGACGGTCCTACAAGGGGGCCCCGCGAGTCAGCGACTCCAATGCTGGGCCCGCCGATTTTAAGTGGAGGCGGGGCAGGAGACACCGCTTCCCCCGCGCGGAGGCGCACTCTGCCAGGACGCCTTCGGCGTCACCACCTCTCCCCGCGCAGCCAAGCCGCTGGGCCGGCCCATCGTCTATCCCTCGCCCTGCGCGCAGTAAAGGGGTGTAACCCTTTTTCCTTTTCTTTTCCTTTCTCAGACAACTTCAAAAATGCTTAAATAATTCATTTGAACTCCAAATATGGTGATTCAAATTTCCAGTGACTCCATAAATCATGATCTACCTGTTGGTGCAACATGCACATTATTCCAGAGACTTTTCCTTCACAAATACTTATCAAATGCCAATATTTCATTTTCTATGATGAACTTTAGAAAATTACAGAGAGCTCAATTTTGATCCAAATGCAGTGATTCCAATTCCTAGGTGCTTGTCATATCCAAACTTAGTTTTGGAACATTTTTATTAATACTTTCTGTACCCCACCAAATATTGAGCCATTTCTTTATATTTAGCAACTTTGCAAAATCCTAGGAAATTCATTTGAATTCCAAATCCAGTGAAACCAACTCCTAGATGCTTCTAAAATCATGACTTGAGTAATGGGTGCCCTTGCCCATCATTCAAAAATATATTTATGTATACTTCTTTCAAATCCATAAACCCCTTGGTTCCATCATATTGTAATAATCCAAACTATCCATTGATCCAATACCTATGAAACCACCTTGGTCATTTCTCATATGACCAGAGGTATCCTAGAAAATCCAACTCCTATTTTTAGAGCACTTTTATTTTTGCTTTGATTGTGTTGCTTATTATGATTGTTTCCATCGTTAGTTGATGAAATAAGCGGAGTACTCGGAGATGGACCAGAAGGTTTGAAGACTCGGGAGAACAAGGCAAGCAGCCCTTTGACCATGTTCGAGAAACCTTTTTATGCATGTCTCATAGCACCTTATTATCAATGCATCGAAATCATGTTGAGGTGGAGACCACTTTGGTTGCTACCTTTGTTACTTACTATTGAAACTTGCATCAAGCATGACCCTACCTTCCTATGAGGGTTATGTGGGTGGGAGTAGTTAGGTTGCTATAATAGTGGCTACGCAAATGAGACGGGTATATGAATGGTGACGGAGGCAGTATACTTTCAAAAGACTTTTCGAAAACCCCGTCGGGTGCCATTTATGCCCGAGGGAGATGGTGAGATGGGTAACCACTTGATGATGAAGTGGTGTACCGAGACAAGTGTGTGTGATATTTTTCAAATGGATTGGTTTAAGTTGCGACCGTTATTCCAACCAAACATGCGCAACCACTCTACCCTGATATGGGAAAGGGCATTATTGATTACCTAGGTCGATACTAGCATGGTGCCTGCATTACTAGTGACGGGGGTGACATGAGGTCACTCTCGGGATGGGGTCGTGCTTGGATAGGCGGCCATGACTGTTTTCACAGGGCACCGGACACACCGTTGGTACCCCGTGTCAGTGGTATGTGATGAATATGGGAGCAAGTCTCCACAATTTTAAGATGTGAAATGTTGGTACGGGGCTATTACCAATCGAGTGGACTCTGTGTTAGTGTCGTCTAGGGAAAGGTAGTGATCGGGTGCTTACCCCGGGTACTTGAGGTACCGCGGGTCGTGGATGTCACGGAAGTTCCCCGGATCTAGTGGGTAAAGTGTGCAACCTCTGTAGAGTGTAAAACTATTCAAATAGCCGTGTCCACGGTCAAGGACAGTTGGGTAACCGCTCTTGGGCTACGTCCAATGTTTGCGAAACCTAGTGTGTGTGTGTGAGGAAACAACATGGTTCAGTGATGTTGATGATGTGATTCTTGAGGAAGTCACAATGAGCTTGAGCATGAGTTGATTACAACTCTTTCTCGATAATGATGTCTGTAACCTCCTGATGCTTGTTGCAGACACATGCATGCTGATAACCCTCAACCGTAAGGGATCGAGATAGTCTTCGCGGGTAAGAATAACCCAATTTATTGATTCGACACACGGGGAGCCAAAGAGTATTTATAAGCTTTAACAGTTGAGTTGTCAATTCAACCGCACCTGAAATATACTTACTTGCAACAAAAGATAAGTGGTAACAGTGATATGATAGTGATGATAGTAATAGTAAAAGTAAACAGCAAAAGTAAATAGCAGTAGTAAATGGCAAAAGTAGCAACTAGTGACAAGCAAGGTTTAAAATACTGTAGGCTAGGGAGATGGATGGTTGGGCGCTGCATGGATGAGATAGATTCTAACTTGGGGCACGGCACACGGAAAAGTAATGATCATCTAGGCAAATATCAAACATTAGGCATGTATCCCGTAGGTAGTTGTACGTGCTTGCAATAAGAACTTGCACAACATCTTTTGTCCTACCATCCCGCTACGAACGGGGCCAAAAGGAACTAATGGATATTAAGGTGCTCCTGTCAAAGAGCACCGGAACAAAGCAATGAACTCAATGGATACATGTAATCCTCAAACTACGGACCATCCCCTTTGGTGTCCCAAGCTGTCACTTTTGGGATCGCCGGTTCCGAACCGTAACAGGTGCATACAACTCATAGATAGAATCAAGAACACAAATATATTCATGCAAACACATATGGTTCAGATCTGAAATCATGGCACTCGGGCCCTAAGTGTCAAGCATTAAGAATAACAAGTTGTAGCAAAGATGATAAACACCATAGTAGATGATAGGCAACATGCCCCCAACAATCTGACGAACTATTACATGATCTAACTCATCCAATCCCTACCATACCCTTCGCCTACAGCAGGGGAATTACTCACACATGAAGGGGGAAGTCATGGAGGGATGATGGAGTAGTGATGATGATGACGATGGCGACGATCTCCCCTCTCCGGAGGCTAATTCAGCCTCCAGATTAGCCCTCCCGAGGAAGAACAGAGGGTGGCGGCGGCTCCGCGACGAAAAACTGCGAAAGAACTTCCGATCTGGGGTTTTTGCGTCGGGAGGAAAAATACGGGCTAAAGTAGGGCACCAGGGGGTGTGGGCCCCACCCAGGCGCCCCCCCCGGCGTGGCCCAGGGGGGGCGCCCACAGGGCGCCTGGGCACCCCCTGTCCCCCCTCTGGCCCCACTTCTGGTATTTGGTTCCTTCGGGTGCGTGGATTTTCTCTGATTTTTCGTGGATTTTTCCGAGATACTTAAAAATTCGTTTTCCTGCACACAAATAAACCATACAGGCAGCTCTGCTGAAAACAGCGTCAGTCCGGGTTAGTTTAGTCCAAATCATGCAAGAATGAGGTCAAAACAATATCAAAAGTGTTTGGAAAAGTAGATACGTTTGAGACGTATCAACTCCCTCAAGCTTAGCATATTGCTTGTCCTCAAGCAATTCAGTTCAACGAACTGGACGCGACAAAGAAAACTTTGACAAACTCATTTGCTTCATTAGATGTATATAAGCATGTACTACGAAAAGAGTTTAGCAAGTATTGAAACAGTACTTATGAGGACAATGCAAGGAGCAATCCTTCTTTCAAGTGACCAGTCACGAATACTTAAAAGTGAATAATATATTACTGAAAATCAAGACAAGATTACATTGCACATAGCTTGAGCATATTAGGGTGGTATCTCGCTAGCCTCCATGAGTGAAGCAAAACATAAATGCAGAGACTCCTCCAGAGTTTTAAAGGAGACTAGAGCTAAGAATTTCAGAATAAATCATATCACAAGTATGCAGAAGACAATGTAATACTTTGGGACAATGCACATTACACTCAGAATGACGATTATGCTCTCCTAGTCAGTGCTTTGAAGAAAGAAGATGAGACTCTCGAAACGTGGCTTTTATTGGCAAAGTTGAAAACCCGTGATCGGAAACAAAAACTAAGCATGTACCAGAGCTCTTGGTTTAAAAAAACAGAAGTAAATATGTTTTGAGAGGTGCATATTTCGTCAACGAATCCTAGCAGGTAACTCAATCACTTTTTAAGCTAGACAAGTCTCGAGGAACGGCTCCCGCATGAGGACGATCACATCCTCTTAATCTCCCTTGTTTATCACTGCCAAAGTTTTCTGATTTCTCATGAACAAAGCGTGAAGGAGGGTTTGTCTGTTATATTATCTTTTCGAGCCGGGTGCACTCAATGCCAGTTCCTTTTCATATTAGGGGTTTGCACATTATACATGCAATCCAGGGGTGAAACTTGTCCAACTTAAAAAGATTATGAATTAACTACTACTTCCTCATGAGCTAAAACATAGGCACACAAAGGGAAATGCTTTTGATTAATTTCGAGATGGTACATGAAAGTCTTCGTTAGGAATTGCAGGTAAATACCATGTATAGGAAGGTATAGTGGACTCATATGGCATAACTGGTTTAAAGGGTTTGGATGCACAAGCAGTCATTCCGCTTAGTACAGGTGGAGGTTTAGCAAAAGACTAGGAAGCGACCAACTAGAGAGCAATAACGGTCATAATCATGCAGAGCGACAAAGCAACATTGAATCGGGCATGAAAGTGATATAACTATTCTAAAACTCAAAGATCATCAAGGCAGAGTAGACTTTTTAGTCTTAAACATGTGTAAGCATGTGCCAAGTCAATCCAAAAATTCTCTAAAGGGAAATACCACCTTAGTATACCAGACTATGAACAGTGCAATGCATGTAGATCATTTTAATAACACATTATATACTCTAGTTATTCTGGACTAGCCACAAGGAAAGCATGAACCACTAGCAGAGCATTGTAAACATAGCACTATGTCGCTACAAGCTGGTCTCTAGATCATAAGTACAGGCATATGTACAAAAGTAGAAACAATAAGAGTTCATACCGGTCTTCCTTGTTGCTTCCTTTCAGTCGATCTTCGTCATCACTGCTTGTCACTTGCACGATTGAACGTAGGAAATATAATCAAATGCCATCACGGACTCGAGTTGATCTCTGAAAACAAAGCAAACTAAAGAGAAAAAGGAAATCTTTTTGGATTTTTCAAAGGTTGAATAAAAAGTAAAAGAAAGAGAAAATCTTTTTGTTGTTTTTGCAAAGAGAGAAATAAAGAAGAACGGGCAAAAACTTCGAAAAGATCAAAGTGAATCAAACGGATAATACAATGAAAAAGTGAGAAGGGCACATACTCCCCCAAGCTAAGGCTTTTGGCCTAAGTTGGTAGCAGCTACTGCCCCCAGGAGCCTCCTGCTCCAAGGGTATGGTGGTGAGACCAAGGGTCGTAGAAGGATGCTGGCGCGTACACCGAACTCCTCGGAGTCTCCCACGAGGAAGGTTCCGAGCGCCAAACAGAGGAAGACCCTTCACCAAACTCGGTGGCGGTCTCTTCCTGAAAATGTGGTATCTCACCGTGCCTCTCCTCGTCGGGCACAACCCCCTCCATGGGGTTATGAAACTGATGCTGGACCATGAACTCATCGAACTGGACAACATCAAAGGACCATCTGTTCCCGCGAGAAAAATCAAACAAAATAGGTGCAGGTAGACGGATCTCGCGTTCCGCGGTAGTTCCGAAATGCAAGATATAAACAAGGTTATCAAGCTCAGAACCCATGGTAACAAACTTATGCCTTTTCATAGCAGCAAGATCAAAGCTTAAATAAGTAAAAGGAGTATCATCAGGGTGTGGGGTGCCTCCAAGATGCTCTAAGATAAGTGTGGCATAAATGCCACCATATAAGTCCCCCTTGTTACCGTTCATAGCAAGGTGTCGAGCAATTAAGGTACCCAGATTATAATCAGACCTCCCTGAGAGGGTTGCTGCCAGGATAGCAATATCCGGAGCAGAAATGCTGCTCGTGTTGTCACGAGCTAACACCCCTCTAGCAATATAATATGCAAAATACCTGAGGTGAGGAAACAAGATGCTGGAGATCTTCGACCGATGAATATCCCTCGTACCCATGCTGCAGAGAGAGTTGATGACGGTTTTCAGCTCGGAGGGCTGAGTGGCCATCCTTGCCGTCCTCCCAACGTTCGGCACACCTATTACTTCACAAAAATTTCCTAGAGTCATGGTGATAAGATCATTATAAATTTTAAACTCAATAGCACCTGAATCAGGATTATATCTAAAGCTGTTAATGAAACTGGAGGTGAGTTTTTGATACTGAGTAACACGGCTTGTGAAGAGCCGTGTCAAACCTGCATTAGCACAAAGATTATAAAACTCATCCTTGATTCCCGCAGCTTCCATAAATTCATCACATGGAAATGTCATCGCACGTGCTGGACTTGTGTCTTCCAACAACTCCAGGGGCACATGATCCTCATTATAGCTCACCCTGGCAGTCGATGGTGAAGCTGCGGCTCTAGTGACTCGATCGGAGTGTGCGGGCCTCCTCTTCTCAAGCCATCCTTTTGCCCTTCCTAACAAACTCATTTCTGAAATTTTTTACAATTTACAAAAACGAGGATTAAAACAAAGTGAGCTAAGGCAAACTACTCAACTCACTTGCCCAAGGCATAAACTTGCATCAAAACTTGGAAAATAACCTTCTACACATGCATGCAAGCTCATCTCTACAGCACCAAGAACTACTAAATACTCACAAATGAGGCCACCAATCAAAAATCTAATTGGAGGGGTGGAGGAGTCACATACCAGGGAGTATTTGCTCAAAATTTCAGCTCAAATGACGGGCTGTAGAGAGAGATCAAAGAATCGCCTCCAAGAACAGCAAGAACAGCAAGAACAAGACCAGAACTCGGGTTTCTGGAGAAAAAGAGAGAGAGGGGAAGAAGAAGTACCTGGAGGGGGGTCCCGTGGGCCCCAGGCGCCCTGTGGGCGCGGCCAGGGGCTGGGCCGCGCCAGCTGGCCGCCTGGGCCACTGGTGTCCCCCCTGGCTGGCCCCAGGACTTTCCGGGTCTCTCCCGACGTGGAAATTTTTATTATAATTTTTCTGGAATTTTTCTGAAAACTTCACTATTGAAATTTTTTCGAAGTTCAAAAAGCTGCGAAACTCTCTGAAAACTTGAAGCAGTTAGTAGTATTGTGAAGCTTAAAAAACATAGATACTTGGTACAGCAAGTAGGACAACACTAAAAACAAATGAAAACATAACAAGCTCAACTTTTTATCCATATAAAACATATTTACTAGTAAGGTTGATCAAGTTTTACCAACAAACAAGCGATATATAGAGCAAAAAGTCTCACCTCCTACGAAGTAATCACTGAACCTTTACCTTGATGGACATTGTCCCTACCATGATAATTTTGTATTTATGAGGCACATGTAGTGGACAGTCCCATTCTCCAATTTTCACGGTCTCGATATTCTCTATAGAGTTGAGGGCATGCCTCCTGTCGGTCTTCTTCGGAAAATATACCGTGTGTTCTTTATCATTCACATGAAAGGTAACCTTCCCTTTGTTGCAATCAATAATAGCACGTGCAGTGTTAAGGAAAGGTCTACCAAGAATAATGGACATGCTCCCATCCTCGGGCATGTCAAGCACAACAAAATCAGTAAGAATTAAACAATTAGCAACTTCTATGGGAACATCCTCACAAATACCTATCGGAACAGCGGTTGACTTGTCAGCCATCTGAAGGGAGATATCTGTAGGAATTAGTTTCTCTAAACAAAGCCTCTCGTAAAGAGAGAGAGAGGCATAACACTCACTCCCGCTCCAAGATCACATAAAGCAGTTTTGACATAATTATTCTTTATGGAGCAAGGGATGGTGGGTATACCTGGATCACCGAGCTTCTCAGGAATCTTTCCACTTAAAGAATAGTTAGCAAGCATAGTAGATATTGCATCATTAGGAACTTTTCTTTTGTTGGTGACAATATCTTTCATATATTTTGAATAAGGAAGTAACTTAATAGCGTCAGTCAAGCGTATCTGAAGAAAAAGAGGTTTAATCCATTCACAAAACTTATTATAATGCTCTTCTTCTTTAGATTTGATGGACTTACCTGGAAAGGGCATGGGTTTCTGTACCCATGGTTCTTTCTACTTCCCATGTTTTCTTGCGATGAAGTCTTCTTTAGTGTACCTCTTACGTTTGTCAGGTGCTTCTTCTTCTCGAACTTCAGGCGGATCATTCTTCTCATTATTATTACCTTCAGGTTCAGCACCATCTTCAGTCTCAGCATCGGAAATAGATACACTGTTGGGATCAATAGCTGGCTCTTCATCTGCAATAGGATCATTAGAATTGTCAGTCTCTTTATGTTTCTTCTTCTTATTTGGACAGACAACAGTTTCTTCTTCCTGCATTTGAGAATCTTGCTCAATTCTCTTCGGATGTCCCTCTGGATAAAGAGGATCTTGAGTACTAGTTCCTCCTCGGGTCTTAATCCCAAAAGCCTGCAATTTATCTTGTTTGGCATTGTTAGCAAGTAAATCTCTTTGCACATTAGAAATTTGATCAAGCTGAGTTTGAACCATATGAAAATGCTTCACAAGACATTGAACATCATTAACTGTTCTATCTAAAACATCAAGCAACTTTTTGATAGCGAAGGAATTATCATGCAACTGACTTTCTATCCTCTCATTAAAATGATTCTATTTCATAATAAAATTATCAAACTCATCTAAACATTGATCAGGAGGCTTACCATGAGGGATGTCACTTTCTTTGAAATCTAAAAGAGAGTGTACCTCTACCATAGGAGGGTGAGTTGTAGGCTCACACAGCTTCTCAATAGGGGGTAGATTCTTCACGTCTTTAGCTTTAATACCTTTCTCTTTAATAGACTTCTTTGCTTCTCGCATATCCTCGGGGCTTAGAACAAACATGCCCCTCTTTTTTGTTGGTGGAGGTGGTTCAGGGACGGACCAATCTTCATGGTTTTTGGCAATCCTGCCCATTAAATCTTCCGCATCATCCGGTGTTCTTTTCCTGAAAACACAACCAGCACAACTGACCAAATAGGACCTGGATTCATCAGTTAGACCAGCATAGAATATATCGATTAATTCATTCTTAGGAATTTCATGTCCTGGTCTAGCCCGAATCAAACCGCAGTACCTCCCCCAAGCTTTAGGGAGGGACTCATCCTGCAACTGTTTGAAGTTATAAATTCTTTGTAAAGCAGCATGTTGCATATGAGCAGGGAAGTACTTATCAACAAAAGAGTGAGCTAAGTCCTGAGGACTCTTAATGGAACCGCATGGAAGTGAATCATACCATGCTTTAGCACCCTCCTTCAAGGAGAAAGGAAGAAGCTTGGTCACATAAAAGTATCGTATCTTTTCATCTGTGGTAAACAGGCTACCTAGCTCACCAAGTTTAGTTAGGTGTGCAATAGCATCATCATTTTCTCTGCCATAAAAGGGGTCAGCTTCAACCATAGGTATAAGTGAAAGATCAACAGAGAAGTCAAAATCTGGATCATCAATGCATATAGGAGATGTAGCAAACTCAGGATTAGGAACGGTTTTGGTTTTCAAAGAGTGTTTTTCAAATATTTTCTTAATAACTTCAGGGTCAGAGCCAGCAAACTCTGTCAGTTCCCTGCATAGATCTTCATCAAGCATATAGCAATCATCATCAAGGAGACTCTCCTTGAGTTTACTCAAATAAGGATAATCATAAGTTTCACCAATAGGGTAGCGAGTAACAGGAAGTTCGATTCCATATTTTTTAGCAGCAACAGCAATTTGTTTCTCAAGAGCATAACCAAGCGAACTAATATCATCATCAAAAGTAGTAGAAGCACCATCAAGAGTATCAGACATAGTAACATATTCAATAGGAGCATCATGTGGTGGTGGTGAGGCAAACTTACTCATAACAGAAGGTGAATCGAGCGTAGCACTAGTGCTCAGAGCAGTACCTCTTCTTGTAGTAGATAGTAAGATCGGAACCTTGGGGTCTCCTTTCTTACCCATAGTGAATAAAGTGCAGCAGGTAGAATACCTCAAGTAGACTTGTAAATATTGCTATGGTCCCCGGCAACGGCACCAGAAAACGGTACTTGATAACCCTCAACCGTAAGGGATCGAGATAGTCTTCGCGGGTAGGAATACCCCAATTTATTGATTCGACACACGGGGAGCCAAAGAGTATTTATAAGCTTTAACAGTTGAGTTGTCAATTCAACCGCACCTGAAATATACTTACTTGCAACAAAGGATAAGTGGTAACAGTGATATGATATTGATGATAGTAATAGTAAAAGTAAACAGCAAAAGTAAATAGCAGTAGTAAATGGCAAAAGTAGCAACTAGTGACAAGCAAGGTTTAAAATACTGTAGGCTAGGGAGATGGATGGTTGGGCGCTGCATGGATGAGATAGATTCTAACTTGGGGCACGGCACACGGAAAAGTAATGATCATCTAGGCAAATATCAAACGTTAGGCATGTATCCCGTAGGTAGTTGTACGTGCTTGCAATAAGAACTTGCACAACATCTTTTGTCCTACCATCCCGCTACGAACGGGGCCAAAAGGAACTAATGGATATTAAGGTGCTCCTGTCAAAGAGCACTGGAACAAAGCAATGAACTCAATGGATACATGTAATCCTCAAACTACGGACCATCCCCTTTGGTGTCCCAAGCTGTCACTTTTGGGATCACCGGTTCCGAACCGTAACAGGTGCATACAACTCATAGATAGGATCAAGAACACAAATATATTCATGCAAACACATATGGTTCAGATCTGAAATCATGGCACTCGGGCCCTAAGTGTCAAGCATTAAGAATAACAAGTTGTAGCAAAGATGATAAACACCATAGTAGATGATAGGCAACATGCCCCCAACAATCTGACGAACTATTACATGATCTAACTCATCCAATCCCTACCATCCCCTTCGCCTACAGCAGGGGAATTACTCACACATGAAGGGGGAAGTCATGGAGGGATGATGGAGTAGTGATGATGATGACGATGGCGACGATCTCCCCTCTCCGGAGGCCAATTCAGCCTCCAGATTAGCCCTCCCGAGGAAGAACAGAGGGTGGCGGCGGCTCCGCGACGAAAAACTATGAAAGAACTTCCGATCTGGGGTTTCTGCGTTGGGAGGAAAAATACGGGCTAAAGTAGGGCACCAGGGGGTGTGGGCCCCACCCAGGCGCCCCCCCCCGGCGCGGCCCGGGGGGGGGGGGGCGCCCACACGGCGCCTGGGCACCCCCTGGCCCCCCTATGGCCCCACTTCTTGTATTTGGTTCCTTCGGGTGCGTGGATTTTCTCTGATTTTTCGTGGATTTTTCTGAGATACTTAAAAATCCGTGTTCGTGCACACAAATAAACCATACAGGCAGCTCTGCTGAAAACAGCGTCAGTCTGGGTTAGTTTAGTCCAAATCATGCAAGAATGAGGTCAAAACAATATCAAAAGTGCTTGGAAAAGTAGATACGTTTGAGACGTATCACATGCCCATGTTATATGTTGATCATACTTGCATATGAAAAACTAGCTTTCCGCAAAACGGCCAATTTAGCAGTAGAGCTTTGCATAACTATTATGTCATCGCACTTGGGTTGCTTGCGAGTACATTCAAAGTACTCATTGGCTTGCCACTTGTTATTTTATTGGCCAGGCATGAGTGAACAGGATTTGATGAAGATTTCTTGGTGACGAGCATGCGAGCTAGGATGCTTCCCAGTCAGAATGCCTGTAGGGTTAAGGCAGATGACATGGGTGCATGTTGTTATTGAAGATATCCGCTGCAACGATATACTCAAGACTTGACCATTATGGTCCTATTTGTGTAATGCGGTATGTATGGATGTAAGACTCTTGTTGTTCAGCTTATGTGTGTTCAGTGAGCATTGATCTCTGGGATCACTGTACACGTGCATTCGGTGATCACGACTTATGAGTCGGGGTCCCCACAGAGCTGGTATCAGAGCCAAGTTGACTGTAGGAAGCCTTAGTTAGCACGGTCGTTAGTTAGGGTAAAAACTATTTTCAAAACTATTACTAGTTTTCGAAACTATCTATACTTTTCTTCCCTTCTCAGTTTTTCGAAAATTAGGCTATACTTGATCTCTTCCCCTTCAAAACTTTGGTCGCTAGAACCCTTATGCCCCTGACCACTGGATTTCCTGTAATCCTCGTGGAGTGCACCTTACCAAACACTCACCCACCTCTTCTGAACGCAAGATTGGTGACACCACGACAAGACGATACCAACAGAAATTGCATCCTCGATGAATGAGGACATGAAGACCCAGAAGATGGTAACACCCTTGACAGTGCCCCAAGAAGATGCAACATTGGCCTATGATGACCAGGGTATAGGTTATGCAAAATCCTGATATACGTCGCTAATAGAGTAATCCTGTCACTACCGTTGTTGTATCGGCAACCACCGGTGGATGAGAACCTCGCCATTTGGTCCGCCTCACTATAGTGAGCAGGAAAACGGTTCTCTTCGTCCCCTGCTCTTGGTGTCGATGTTGTCATCAACGAAACCGACATGTGGGACCTCTATTATGCCTTGTTATTGTCATTGCATACGGATTGCCTACCTGGTACCTCGACGCCCCAGAAGGCACAAGGGATCGTCATGATTAAAGAGACAAGAAAAGACCAAGTCAACGCCAGCTACAAGGGGGAACCTTCACCACCTCACCTCATCAGGTGAGAAGTTGTTGAAGATTCTTCAGGCTCAACCCGGGTCGTTCATCAAGCAACTACAAGGGACATAGCAACACCTGAGGAAGCTCAGAAGACTGCACGAGGCACATGTCACGACACTGAGTCCGAGAACCCCTAGGGTAGGATGAGTCGTGTACCCCCTATGCGCAGTCGAGTCTGTATGATGGCTCGAATAGAATCATGATTGTGTGTTGTTTGCTTTTATTTGTTTGTGTTTTGAAATAAGTCGCACTTTTGCCCTAGGCAACAAGTGCATGGCTACGTCATCTTCCTTGCCTTGTTTCTTTTGTTTTGGCCTTTTTGCGCCTGTTTGTTGCACCTGCACTATAGAACCCCCTTTAGGCATTTCCCTCCTCTACGCTGCTTTTTCCCTCTCCTCTCTCTCTCCCCAACTGAACACCCGCAAGACAAGATGCACCAAGAATTCTACCTCGGCAACCAACTGGCACTGAAGACTTCTGCTACAACCTCCGTGAACAAGTGCAACCCCGTAGAATTATGTTTAACCCTCTAGACTAGTAACCCATTCCTAGACCCTTGAGACTTCACGAGACATTCCAGCACGAACCCTTAACCATGTGCCTAACCTATAGTATTGCGAGAGAACCAGTTAAGCCTTTATAACCTTGCACAACACTGGGTTCGTAATGGAACTAGTGGACATAGTGAGTGAGCACAATTTCGTCCTAATATAGCACAAGAACTGACGATGCCATAGATAGACCAGTTCGAGGATATTAGACAGATGACTTGGTGGCTTTATATCAGTGACTTCGAGGAATTATCTAAGACCTTGATGGATTGTGAGGTTTTCATATTGGTGGGATCATGACTTTGGGGAAGCATGTGGGAATTCTCGTCGGGCATGAGATTTGGATTTATGTAGGTGATTCTGGTTGGTATAAATGCTAGATACGTCTCCATGGTTCAGAGTAAATTGGATTTATACCAATGATCCTGATCATGATACCATGCTTCTCGGTGGACAATAACCTAGGAGATTGGATTATTTGTTGGAGTTGACTTAGGGATTTGTATGATCATGACCTTGGAGTTTACTTGACCCGGATGGTGGGAATTTGGTGGACATACTATCGTAATGCATAGTCCTTCCCAGTATTTGGGTATTGTAGGGATTTGAGATCTTGTGGAACACCGTAGACATCGGATTCTTAGAATTGTTGGGTTATGTGGTGATTGATGGGAATTACCGGGCTATTGGAGTTGATCTATAGGAAGGAAACAAAATCTTGGAGTGGCATATGACGTGTTTCCTTAGAATAGAGATGCATTGTCGTGGATCTTGCAAGAATAGATTGAGTGCTTGGATTGTGAAGATTAATTTAAGCTTAGTAGCATGAATGCCCTACCCATGGATTTTAGGGGTAGACATACGTATGGATTTGGGGATCGTAGGCAAGTACAATTTCGTTAGACCGCCTCTTGAGAGTCATGAGGATATGTATGGCATGAGTGGTGATTGAAGATGGTCTATGCGAAAGGATGCTTTTTCGTTTGGAGTACTAGATAGAGCTATGGCATCTCAGAAACCGTGCTTAAGGATAAGATGATAAACGTTCACTCACTCACTAGAATCCTTGAAACCCTTAAGCCCCACCAAGCCACAACCTGGTCAGATTCTGACCACGGGCCTTCGCTCTAAGTCAGGAAGACCTTGCAAATACTCAACGGAGACCACCACCAATACCCCAGCCTACCTTGCGTACCCCATAGACCTCATGGAGTAATTGGACAAGTTGGGTAACATCGTTATTTGATGGCCTACTTGTCTGCCCGAAGACAAAAGAAGAGACGGACAGCTGGATAGAAGATATTTGAAGACCGCCCTGTCAAGAAGGAAGAACTACACCGACCACCGTCATCAAGAAGTAAACTTCCGCCTCAAAGACCGAGCGTATCTGCAAACCACTCCTCTCGAAGGAACCGAGCATTTCCGTGTCGAAGGAACGCTCACACCAAGATTTATCGACCTTCTTCAAGACCACTGCAAGTCAAATAGTAGACGGCTACCAGCTAGATTTACCACCTGAGTTACCCTCCGTGCACCAAATATTCCGCGGGTCACCACCCTGGAAGTACTTCTTACTTCCTAACTAGCCCGGTGCCCGCAAAGACATCGATCACCGAGCCTTTGACAACTAACCCAACCTAACCTACGCAAGAGACCCCTCAGCAACCTCCATCAAAGAGGGTAACAAGCAAGAAGCCACACCACCAAGTACTTCAAGATTCCAAGGAGCACCACTCGGAAGCAGAACCAACAAGAGGAAGTGAAGACTACCCCGTATCCAAGACTCCGTATTCCTTTCCACGCCTAGTCTGGGAATCTCGGGGACGAGATTCTTGTAAGGGGGGTAGGTCTGTCACACCCTGATTTTCATACCACATTGCTTAAGCTGATCATCATGCTAAAATGTGGTTTGGCAAAAACTTTTGAGTGTTTTTGACTTTGCTTGATTGATTTTTCTGTCTGCTGTTTGCTAGTGCTCTAAAAACCAAATAAATCCTCCAACTCTTATACTTCATCTCCTTGATCCAAAAACTTTTCCCAATGATCATGCCATGTGTATAGACCAGTATAGAATTTTCTTATAAAAATATTTTGGCCAAATAGTATATTCTAAAATTAGTTTTCCAAAAAACCCCTGAATTGAGGTTTGCACTAGAAGTACCTTATTTAGGGTGTGAAAAATCTTTCAAAAAGTATATTTGAATCCTATTAGGTATAGGACTCCCAGAAACCACAAAATTATAATTTTAAAATTTATTTTTATATTTTATTTAAAAGCTTTTTCTTAAGGCCAGAAATGGTATTTAATGGGAAACAATTATTTAACTATTTCAAAAATATTTGCCAAAATTCAGGGAAACTCATAGGACATATATTGTCCATATATAAGAGTTTCAACACATGGTCATGTTCAAAATATTGGGCAAATCCTTCCAAAACCCTTTCTGGATATTTCAAGCTTTTCAAATATTTACAAAGGAAATATTCTCCAAAAATTCCAGGGAAATTCTATCATGTCAAATATGACATATTTGATGATCTTGCAAAGCCTCATGCCTTGAAGATCAAGGAAACATCATCTAATCCCCTCAAAACCATTTTTGTCCATTTTGAAGTTTGAGCAACTTTACATTGCCAAACTTGTCCAAATGCTCTCAAACTTGGTGAACATGCTAAAACGATGTAATTATGCATCTATGCCAAATGGCACAAGTTTTGGAAAAGCATAACTTGATCTAAGTGCCCCAAAACCAATTCTGTTCAAATTCAAATTTGAACAACTTTACATTACCAACTTTTTACCTGGGGCTTCAAACTTTGTGAGCATGACCATAACCTCAAATGATGATACTACACCAAGTGGTGCATTAAGGGGAGATGATTAGCTTAACTCAAACAAGGTGAAACCATTTCTGTTGATTTCTAGGGTTCACCAAAGTTACATTGGCAACTTTTCCCAAATGAGCTCAAATTTGGTGAAAGGCCCTAATTATATGTGACATTTGATCCTGTTAAGTCTCATGTCAAGTGGAGCTATTTTGCTTGCCCAAAACATGATCAAACACCTTCTGTCAGATTACCAAAACCATTGTTTGGACCCCTTTTTCTATTTCCCTTTACCTCAAATTCTTACCACAGCTTCTCCTAGTCCTATTCTACCTCCAGTAACTCTCCCTTGCCTCAGCTCAATCATTGGAGGGGGTAAAACCCCATTTTTACTCTTGTGGACAGCAACACTCTTCTCCTCTTTCACCTCTCTCCTCACTCCAGTGGCTCCCAGAGCATCCAAGACCACCTCCCTATAGTTTACTACTCCCTCTACCCCCTGGACACCATTGGCCACGCCCTGGACGGCAAGCAGTGCCAATGGCAGCCAAATGCATGCTCTGGAGCGCGCTTCAGTGCTCTGGAGCACTGTAGCCGCCCCCCATCCCAATGCCCCGACAGCCTCGGGCCTCTCCAGCATGTCCCCGAGGTTGCCTCGACGTCTGGGACACGGCACGTCGCCAGTCCTCGCCTGAACCTCTCTCCTCCCCCCTCTGTGAAGCTCGCCCATGC
>LR738715.1:308354155-308367950 GCA_902687465.1 Secale cereale | reverse complement strand
CCCCCCCCCCCCCCGTGCCGAGCTTTTTCTCCGGCGATCCCCACGCCACCGCCCCATGATACGTCTCCAATGTATCTATAATTTTTGATTGTTCCATGCTATTATTTATGAAGTCTTGGATGTTTAATGGCCTTTATCATTCACTTTTATATCATTTATGGGACTAACCTACTAACCCAAAGGCCCAGTCCAGATTGTTTTTTTGCCTATTTCAAGGTTTTGCAGAAAAAGAATATCAAACGGAGTCCAAACAGAATGAAACCTTCGCGAGAGATATTTTTGGATAAAATCACGCTCGGGAAACTTCTGGACCAAGTCAGGGGACAAAAGGCCTGCCCTCTAGGGTGGGGGGTGGCGCCCCCCTTCCCAGGGCGCGCCCCCTACCTCGAGGCTGGCCCGTGTGGCCCCCGGTGCCCTCCTTCTTCCTATATATACCTGAGTACCCCATAAACTCCATACGCACATAGAAAACCCTAATTCCACCGCCGTAGCTTGTGTTCCCATGGAAATCCCATCTTGGAGCCTTTTCCGGGAGGGGGATCCACCACGGAGGCCTTCTTCATCATCATCATCGCCCTCACCATGAGTTGTGAGTAGTTTACCACAGACCTTCGGGTCCATAGCTAGTATCTAGATGGCTTCTTCTCTCTCTCTAGATCTCAATACAAAGTTCTCCTCGGTCTTCGAGGAGATCTATTCGATGTAATCTCTTTTTGCGGTGTGTTTGTCGAGATCCGATGAATTGTGAGTTTATGATCAAGGTTATCTATGAAAGATATTTGGTTCTTCTCTGAACTTTTTACGTGTGCTCATAATATCCTTGCAAGTCTCTTCGAATTATTGGTTTGGTTTGGCCTACTAGACCTATAGTTCTTGCAATGGGAGAAGTGCTTGGCTTTGAGTTCAATCTTGCGGTGTCCCTTCCCAGTGATAGTAGGGGCAGCAAGGCACGTACTGTATTGTTGCCATCGAGGATAAAAAGATGGGGGGTTTCATCATATTGCTTGAGTTTATCCCTCTACATCATGTCATCTTGCTTAAGGCGTTACTCTGTTCGTATGAACTCAGTACACTAGATGCATGCTGGATAGCGGTCGATGTGTGGAGTAATAGTAGTAGATGCAGAATCGTTTCGGTCTACTTGTCTTGGACGTGATGCCTATATACAATGATCATGCCTAGATAGTCTCATAATTATTCGCTTTTCTATCAATTGCTCGACAGTAATTTGTTTACCCGCCGTAGAATATCGCTATCATGAGGGAAGCCACTAGAGAAAACTATGGTCCCCGTGTCTATTCTCAACATATCAATCTACATCTACTTTACTTTTGCCGCTTTTATTTGCTGTTTTATTAAACTAAAAATACCAAAAATATAAACTATCATCTCTATCAGATCTCACTCTCGTAAGTGACCGTAAAGGGATTGACAACCCCTTATCGCGTTGGCTGCGAAGTTCTTATTTGTTTGTGCAGGTGCGAGGGACTTGAGCGTGGTCTCCTACTGGATTGATACCTTGGTTCTCAAAAACTGAGGGAAATACTTATGCTACTGTGCTGCATCTCCCTTTCCTCTTCAAGGGAATACAACACAAGCTCAAGAGGTAGCAAGAAGAATTTCTAGCACCATTGCCGGGGAGGCATACGCAAAAGTCATATACCAAGTACCTATCACAAACCCTTATCCTGCGCATTACATTTATTTGCCTCTCGTTTTCCTCTCCCCCACTTCTCCCTTGCTGCTTTATTTGCCCTTCTTCTGCCGTGTGTTTATCGTTCGCTTGCTTCTTGTTTGCTTGTGTTTCTATGTGCCCTCTATTAGCTTGCATCTTCGCCTGCTAAATTATGGATCCTCATCCACTTGCTAATCTCTTTAAGAGATCCAATTATGTTGAACCAATTGCTAGTGAGCTGCGTGCACTAGATTATCTTTATGGGGTTTTGCTTGAAATTTATGGATCTGATAATTGCGAGGAATTGTTAAAAGAAAAAGTGATTCATGATTGCTTGTTAAATAAAAAGCATGATTGCAATGATGTTATTTTAAATTCTATTAATGTCAATTGTGTTAATGATATGCAAAACCCTAAGCTTGGGGATGCTAGTATTGCTATGTCCACTACTTGTTGCAATGATCATGATTGGGGTGATTCTTCTTATGATCTTGAAAATTTATTTAATCCCCATGATGAATATAAGATTGATAATCATGTTTGCAAAAATATTGAAAGTGGAAATGGAAGAGTGTCAACTTTAGATCCCACTATTTTGGAAGAGTGTCAACTTCGTACGCATGTGGGTCGTGTTGAAAATATGTTTTTGTGATAGCTATATTGTTGAATTTTCTTATGATTCTACATGCAATTATTATGAGAGAGGAAAATATGGTTGTAGAAATCTTCATGTCACTAAATTACCCCTCTTCGTGTTGAGATTGATCTTGTTTCTTTCTTCTTCCTTGCATATGCTAGATCTTGCTTGTCTTGCTAATTTGTTTTCTTATAGAATGCCTATGCATAGGAAGCATGTTAGAATTAGATGTGATTTTCACATGCTTTATGATGCTCTCTTTGTACTTCAATTCTTATCTTTCATGTGAGCATCATCGAAATTATCGTACCTAGCTAGGGGCGTAAAACGATAGCGCTTGTTGGGAGGCAACCCAATTTTATATTTTTTGTTTTTGTTGCTGTTAGGGAATAAATATTGCATCTAGCCTCTGATTAGATGTGTTTTCATGTTTTGTTTAGTGTTTGTGCCAAGTAGAACCTTTGGGAAGACTTGTGTGAAGTTTATATGATCTTGCTGTGAACAACAGAATTGTTAGCGCTCGCTAAAGTAGTCATGGGATTTTACTGGAGAGCGCTTTTTAGTTGATTGTTTTTGCAGATGATTGGTTTACCAATTTATTTTTAATTTTTTGGAGTTCCAGAAGTAGGCGAACCCTGCATATTACTACAGATTGTTCTGTCTTTGACAGATTCTGTTTTTCGTGTGTTATTTGCTTATTCCGATGCATCTATCAGTAATATTGGAGGATATGAACCATATAGAAGTTGGAGTACAGTAGGTTTAACACCAATATAAACAAAGAATGATTCATTGCTGTACCTTTGAGTAGTGGTTTGCTTTCTCATACTAACGGAGCTCACGAGAATTTTTGTCTAAGTTTTGTGTTGTGAAGTTTTCAAGTTTTGAGTATTGCTTTGATGGACTATGGAACAATTAGTAGCAAAGGCCTAAGCTTGGGGATGCCCATGGCACCCCAAGTAAATTCAAGATAATTAAAAGCCTAAGCTTGGGGATGCCCCGGGAAGGCATCCCCTCTTTTGTCTTCATCCATCGGTAACTATAGTTGGAGCTATATTTTTATTCGCAACATGCTATGTGTTTTGCTTGGAGCGTCTTGTATAATTTGATTCTTTGCTTGTTAGTTTGCCACAATCATCCTTGCTAGACACACCTATTTGAGAGAGTTAAACATGGCCTAGAAATTATTAGAACACTCTATGTGTTTCACTTATATCTTTTGAGTTGAATAGTTTTTGCTCTAGTGCTTCACTTATATCTTTTAGAGCATGGTGTTGGTAATATTTTGTAGAAATTGTTGAACTCTCATGCTTCACTTATATCTATTTGAGAGTCTATTAGAACAGCATGGTAAAGTGTTTAGGCTATAGAAACTAGTCATCACATGATAAACATCCAATATCAATGTTGTAAAAAAATTCACACCAAGTGCATTGAATAGAATGAGATGTTGGATGCTTGATAATTATTTTGAGACATGAGGATAGTGATATAAGAGTCATGCTAGTGGATTTATTATGAAATTGAGAAATACTTGTGTTAAGGTTAGTGCTTCCCGTGTCATGCACGTATGGTGAACCTGCTGGGGAACGTAGTATTTTAAAATTTTCCTACGATCACGCAAGATCTATCTACCAGATGCATAGCAACGAGAGGGAAGAGTGTGTCTACGTACCCTCGTAGACCGGAAGCGGAAGCGTCAAGTGACGCGGTTGATGTAGTCGAACTTCTTCGCGATCCAACCGATCAAGCACCGAACGTACGGCACCTCCGCGTTCAGCACACGTTCAGCTTGATGACGTCCCACGAGCTCTTGATCCAGTTGAGCTTCACGGGAGAGTTTCGTCAGCACGACGGCGTGGTGACGGATATGATGTATCTACCGACGCAGGGCTTCGCCTAAGCACTGCGACGGTATGACCGAGGTGTGTTTCTGTGGAGGGGGGCACCGCACACGGCTAGAACAATTCAACTTGTGTGTCTTTGGATGCCCCCCTGCCCCCGTATATAAAGGAGCAAGGGGGGAGGCCGGCCGGCCCTCTATGGTGCGGCTAGGGCTGCAATCCTACTAGGAATAGGATTACAATCCTATTCCTAGTAGGAACTACCAAAGAAGGAAGAAGGGGGAAGGAAAGAGGGGGAGAGGGAGAGGGAAAGAGGGGGCGCGCCCCCCTCCCCTTGTCCTATTCGGACTCCTCCTAGGGAGGGGGGGCGCCACCTCCTGGCTGCTGCCCTCTCTCTCCCCTATGGCCCACCAGGGCCCACCATTCCCCCGGGGGGTTCCGGTAAATTCTGAAACTTTCCAGAACACTTCCGGTGTCCGAATATAGTCGTCCAATATATCAATCTTTATGTCTCGGACATTCCGAGACTCCTCGTCATGTCCGTGATCTCATCCGGGACTCCGAACTACCTTCGGTACATCAAAACTCATAAACTCATAATACCGATCGTCATCAAACGTTAAGCGTGCGGACCCTACGGGTTCGAGAACTATGTAGACATGACCGAGACTCATCTCCGGTCAATAACCAATAGCGGAACCTGGATGCTCACATTGGTTCCTACATATTCTACGAAGATCTTTATCGGTCAAACCGCATAACAACATACGTTGTTCCTTTTGTCATCGGTATGTTACTTGCCCGAGATTCGATCGTCGGTATCTCTATACCTAGTTCAATCTCGTTACCGGCAAGTCTCTTTACTCGTTCTGTAACACATCATCTCGTGACTAACTCATTAGTCTTTTGCTTGCAAGGCTTATTATGATGTGTGTTACCGAGAGGGCCCAGAGATACCTCTCCGACACTCGGAGTGACAAATCCTAATCTTGATCTATGCCAACACCACGAATACTTTCGGAGACACCTGTAGAGAATCTTTATGATCACCCAGTTATGTTGTGACGTTTGATAGCACACAAGGTGTTCCTACGGTATTCGGGAGTTGCATAATCTCATAGTCATAGGAACATGTATAAGTCATGAAGAAAGCAATAGCAGTAAAACTAAACGATCAAAGTGCTATGCTAACGGATGGGTCTAGTCCATCACATCATTCTACTAATGATGTGATCCCGTTGATCAAATGACAACTCATGTCTATGGCTAGGAAACATAACCATCTTTGATCAATGAGCTAGTCTAGTAGAGGCATACTAGGGACATACTGTTTTGTCTATGTATCCACACATGTACTAAGTTTCCGGTTAATACAATTCTAGCATGAATAAAAGACATTTATCATGATATAAGGAAATACAAATAACATCTTTATTATTGCCTCTAGGGCATATTTCCTTCAGTCTCCCACTTGAACTAGAGTCAATAATCTAGATTACAAAGTGATGATCCACACACCCATGGAGTCCTGGTGCTGATCATGTTTTGCCCGTGGAAGAGGCTTAGTCAACGGGTCTGCAACATTCAGATCCGTATGTATTTTGCAAATCTCTATGTCTCCCTCCTTGACTAGATCGCGGATGGAATTGAAGCGTCTTTTGATGTGCTTTGTTCTCTTGTGAAACCTGGATTCCTTCGCCAAGGCTATTGCTCCAGTGTTGTCACAAAAGATTTTCATTGGACCCGATGCACTAGGTATAACACCTAGATCGGATATGAATTCCTTCATCCAGACTCCTTCATTTGCTGCTTCCGAAGCAGCTATGTATTCTGCTTCACACGTAGATCCCACCACGACGCTCTGCTTGGAACTGCACCAACTGACAGCTCCACCGTTCAATAAAAATACATATCCGGTTTGTGACTTAGAGTCATCCGGATCAGTGTCAAAGCTAGAATCGACGTAACTGTTTACGACAAGCTCTTTGTCACCTCCATACACGAGAAACATATCCTTAGTCCTTTTCAGGTATTTCAGGATGTTCTTGACCGCTGTCCAGTGATCCACTCCTGGATTACTTTGGTACCTTCCTGCTAGACTTATAGCAAGGCACACATCAGGTCTGGTACACAACATTGCATACATGATAGATCCTATGGCTGAGGCATAGGGAATGACTTTCATTTTCTCTCTATCTTCTGCAGTGGTCGGGCATTGAGTCTTACTCAACTTCATACCTTGTAAGACATGCAAGAACCCTTTCTTTGACTGATCCATTTTGAACTTCTTCAAAATCTTATCAAGGTATGTGCTTTGTGAAAGTCCAATTAAGCGTCTTGATCTATCTCTATAGATCTTGATGCCTGATATATAAGCAGCTTCACCGAGGTCTTTCATTGAAAAATTCTTATTCAAGTATCCTTTTATGCTATCCAGAAATTCTATATCATTTCCAATCAATAATATGTCATCCACATACAATATTAGAAATGCTACAGAGCTCCCACTCACTTTCTTGTAAATACAGGCTTCTCCAAAAGTCTGTATAAAACCATATGCTTTGATCACCTCATCAAAGCGTATATTCTAACTCCAAGATGCTTGCACCAGTCCATAGATGGATCGCTGGAGCTTGCACACTTTGTTAGCACCTTTTGGATCGACAAAACCTTCTGGTTGCATCATATACAACTCTTCTTTGAGATATCCATTCAGGAATGCAGTGTTGACATCCATTTGCCAGATTTCATAATCATAAAATGCGGCAATTGCTAACATGATTTGGACAGACTTAAGCATCGCTACAGGTGAGAAAGTCTCATCGTAGTCAACTCCTTGAACTTGTCAAAACCCTTTCGCAACAAGTCGACCTTTGTAAACAGTAACATTACCGTCTGCGTCGGTCTTCCTCTTGAAGATCCATTTATTTTCGATGGCCTGCCGATCATCGGGCAAGTCAACCAAAGTCCACACTTTGTTCTCATACATGGATCCCATCTCAGATTTCATGGCCTCAAGCCATTTTGCGGAATCTGGGCTCATCATCGCTTCCTCATAGTTTGTAGGTTCATCATGGTCTAGTAACATGATTTCCAGAACTGGGTTGCCGTACCACTCTGGTGCGGAATGTACTCTGGTTGATCTACGACGTTCAGCAGAAACTTGATCTGAAGTTTCATGATCATCTTCATTAACTTCCTCACTGATTGGTGTAGGAATCACTGGAACAATTTTCTATGATGTACTACTTTACGATTTGGGAGAAGGTACAATTACCTCATCAAGTTCTACTTTCCTCCCACTCACTTCTTTCGAGAGAAACTCCTTCTCTAGAAAGGATCCATTCTTAGCAACGAATATCTTGCCTTCGGATCTGTGATAGAAGGTGTACCCAACAGCCTCTTTTGGGTATCCTATGAAGACATATTTCTCCGACTTGGGTTCGAGCTTATCAGGTTGAAGCTTTTTCACATAAGCATCGCAGCCCCAAACTTTAAGAAACGACAACTTTGGTTTCTTGCCAAACCATAGTTCATAAGGTGTTGTATCAACGGGTTTAGATGGTGCCCTATTTAACGTGAATGCAGCTGTCTCTAAAGCATAACCCCAAAACGATAGCGGTAAATCAGTAAGAGACATCATAGATCGCACCATATCCAATAAAGTACGGTTACGACGTTCGGACACACCATTACGCTGTGGTGTTCCGGGTGGCGTGAGCTGTGAAACTATTCCACATTGTTTCAAATGAAGACCAAACTCGTAACTCAAATATTCTCCTCCACGATCAGATCGTAGAAATTTTATTTTCTTGTTACGATGATTCTCTACTTCACTCTGAAATTCTTTGAACTTTTCAAATGTTTCAGACTTGTGTTTCAATAAGTAGATATACCCATATCTACTCAAATCATCAGTGAAGGTCAGAAAATAACGATACCCGCCGCGAGCTTCAACACTCATTGGCCCACATACATCAGTATGTATGATTTCCAACAAATCTGTTGCTCGCTCCATAGTTTCGGAGTATGGAGTTTTAGTCATCTTGCCCATGAGGCATGGTTCGCAAGCACCAAGTGATTCATAATCAAGTGATTCCAAAAGTCCATCACTATGGAGTTTCTTCATGCGCTTTACACCAATATGACCTAAACGGCAGTGCCACAAATAAGTTGCACTATCATTATTAACCTTGCATCTTTTGGTTTCAATATTATGAATATGTGTATCACCACAATCGAGATCCAACAAGAATAAACCACTCTTCAAGGGTGCATGACCATAAAAGATATTATTCATAAAATAGAACAACCATTATTCTTTGATTTAAATGAATAACCGTCTCGCAACAAACAAGATCCAGATATAATGTTCATGCTCAACGCTGGCACCAAATAACAATTATTTAGGTCTAAAACTAATCCCGAAGGTAGATGTAGAGGTAGCGTGCCGACGGCGATCACATCGACTTTGGAACCATTTCCCACGCGCATCGTCACCTCGTCCTTAGCCAATCTTTGTTTAATCCGTAGTCCCTGTTTCGAGTTACAAATATTAGCAACCGAACCGGTATCAAATACCCAAGCACTACTACGAGAATTAGTAAGGTACACATCAATAACATGTATATCACATATACCTTTGTTCACCTTGCCATCCTTCTTATCCGCCAAATACTTGGGGCAGTTCCGCTTCCAGTGTCCAGTCCCCTTACGGTAGAAGCACTCAGTTTCAGGCTTGGCTCCAGACTTGGGTTTCTTCGTGGGAGTAGCAACTGTCTTGCTATTCTTCTTGAAGTTCCCCTTCTTTCCCTTGCCCTTTTTCTTGAAACTAGTGGTCTTGTTAACCATCAACACTTGATGCTCCTTTTTGATTTCTACCTCCGCAGCCTTGAGCATAGAGAAGAGCTCAGGAATTGTCTTTTGCATCCCTTGCATATTATATTTCATCACGAAGCCTTTATAGCTTGGTGGTAGTGATTGAAGAACTCCATCAATAACACTATCCTCGTCAACTTTGCAACCAAGTTGAGTCATATGATTGTAGTACCCAGACATTCTGAGCAAGTGTTCACTGATAGAACTATTCTCCTCCATCTTGCAGCTATAGAACTTATTGGAAATCTCATATTTCTCAATCCGGGCATTTGCTTGAAATATTAACTTGAACTCCTGGAACATCTCATATGGTCCATGACGTTCAAAACGTCGTTGAAGTCCCGGTTCTAAGCCGTAAAGCATGGCACACTGAACTATCGTGTAGTCATCAGACCGCGACTGCCAGACGTTCAAAGCGTCTACATTAGCGGGAGGGGGCTTGTTACCTAGCGGTGCTTCAAGGACATAATTCTTCTGTGCAGCAATGAGGATAATCCTCAAGTTACGGACCCAGTCCGTGTAATTGCTACCATCATCTTTCAACTTAGCTTTCTCTAGGAATGCATTAAAATTCAAAGGAACGGTAGCACGGGCCATTGATCTACAACAACATAGATATGCAAAAACTATCAGGACTAAGTTCATGATAAATTAAAGTTCAATTTAATCATATTAATTAAAGAACTCCCACTTAGATAGACATCCCTCCGGTCATCTAAATGATCATGTGATCCAAATCAACTACACCATGTCCGATCATCACGTGAGATGGAGTAGTTTCAATGGTGAACATCTTATGTTGATCATATCTACTATATGATTCACGCTCGACCTTTCAGTCTCCAGTGTTCCGAGGCCATATCTGCATATGCTAGGCTCGTCAAGTTTAACCCGAGTATTCTACGTGTGCAAAACTGGCTTACACCCGTTGTATTTGAACGTAGAGCTTATCACACCCGATCATCACGTGGTGTCTCGGCACGACGAACTTTCGCAACGGTGCATACTCAGGGAGAACACTTATACCTTGAAATTTTAGTAAGGGATCATCTTATAATGCTACCGTCGTTCTAAGCAAAATAAGAAGCATAATAAGATAAACATCACATGCAATCAAAATATGTGACATGATATGGCCATCATCATCTTGTGCTTTTGATCTCCATCTCCAAAGCAACGCCATGATCACCTTCGTCACCGGCGCGACACCTTGATCTCCATCGTAGCATCGTTGTCGTCTCGCCAACTATTGCTTCTACGACTATCGCTATCGCTTAGTGATAAAGTAAAGCAATTACATGGCGATTGCATTTCATACAATAAAGCGACAACCATATGGCTCCTGTCAGTTGCCGATAACATTACAAAACATGATCATCTCATACAAAACCGTATAACTCATCATGTCTTGACCATATCACATCACAACATGCCCTGCAAAAACAAGTTAGACGTCCTCTACTTTGTTGTTGCAAGTTTTACGTGGCTGCTACGGGCTTAGCAAGAACCGTTCTTACCTACACATATAAAACCACAACGATGTTTCGTCAAGTATGTGCTGTTTTAACCTTCACAAGGACCGGGCGTAGCCACACTTGATTCAGCTAAAGTGAGAGAGACAGACACCCGCCAATCACCTTTAAGCAACGAGTGCTCATAACGGTGAAACCAGTCTCGCGTAAGCGTACGCGTAATGTCGGTCCGGGCCGCTTCATCTCACAATACCGCTGAAGCAAAGTATGACATGCTGGTAAGCAGTATGACTAGTATCGCCCACAACTCATTGTGTTCTACTCGTGCATATCATCTACGCATAGACCTGGCTCTGATACCACTGTTGGGGAACGTAGTATTTTAAATTTTTCCTACGATCACGCAAGATCTATCTACCAGATGCATAGCAATGAGAGGGAAGAGTGTGTCTACGTACCCTCGTAGACCGGAAGCGGAAGCGTCAAGTGACGCGGTTGATGTAGTCGAACTTCTTCGCGATCCAACCGATCAAGCACCAAACGTACGGCACCTCCGCGTTCAGCACACGTTCAGCTTGATGACGTCCCACGAGCTCTTGATCCAGTTGAGCTTCACGAGAGAGTTTCGTCAGCACGACAGCGTGGTGACGGATATGATGTATCTACCGGCGCAGGGCTTCGCCTAAGCACTGCGACGGTATGACCGAGGTGTGTTTCTGTGGAGGGGGGCACCGCACACGGCTAGAACAATTCAACTTGTGTGTCTTTGGGTGCCCCCTGCCCCCGTATATAAAGGAGCAAGGGGGTGAGGCTGGCCGGCCCTCTATGGTGCGGCTAGGGCTGCAATCCTACTAGGAATAGGATTGCAATCCTATTCCTAGTAGGAACTACCAAAGAAGGAAGAAGGGGGAAGGAAAGAGAGGGAGAGGGAGAGGGAAAGAGGTGCCGCGCCCCCTCCCCTTGTCCTATTCGGACTCCTCCTAGGGAGGGGGCGCGCCACCTCCTGGCTGCTGCCCTCTCTCTCCCCTATGGCCCACCAGGGCCCACCATTCCCCCGGGGGGTTCCGGTAACCCCCCCCCCCCGGCACTCCGGTAAATTCCGAAACTTTCCAGAACACTTCCGGTGTCCGAATATAGTCGTCCAATATATCAATCTTTATGTCTCGGACATTCCGAGACTCCTCGTCATGTCCGTGATCTCATCCGGGACTCCGAACTACCTTCGGTACATCAAAACTCATAAACTCATAATACCGATCGTCATCAAACGTTAAGCGTGCAGACCCTACGGGTTCGAGAACTATGTAGACATGACCGAGACTCATCTCCGGTCCATAACCAATAGCGGAACCTGGATGCTCATATTGGTTCCTACATATTCTACGAAGATCTTTATCGGTCAAACCGCATAACAACATATGTTGTTCCTTTTGTCATCGGTATGTTACTTGCCCGAGATTCGATCGTTGGTATCTCTATACCTAGTTCAATCTCGTTACCGGCAAGTCTCTTTACTCATTCCGTAACACATCATCTCGTGACTAACTCATTAGTCTTTTGCTTGCAAGGCTTATTATGATGTGTGTTACCGAGAGGGCCCAGAGATACCTCTCCGACACTCGGAGTGACAAATCCTAATCTTGATCTATGCCAACACCACGAATACTTTCGGAGACACCTGTAGAGAATCTTTATGATCACCCAGTTAGGTTGTGACGTTTGATAGCACACAAGGTGTTCCTACGGTATTCGGGAGTTGCATAATCTCATAGTCATAGGAACATGTATAAGTCATGAAGAAAGCAATAGCAGTAAAACTAAACGATCAAAGTGCTATGCTAACGGATGGGTCTAGTCCATCACATCATTCTACTAATGATGTGATCCCGTTGATCAAATGACAACTCATGTCTATCGCTAGGAAACATAACCATCTTTGATCAATGAGCTAGTCTAGTAGAGGCATACTAGGGACATACTGTTTTGTCTATGTATCCACACATGTACTAAGTTTCCGGTTAATACAATTCTAGCATGAATAAAAGACATTTATCATGATATAAGGAAATACAAATAACATCTTTATTATTTCCTCTAGGGCATATTTCCTTCAGAACCGCTATGTTACAAAGTTAGAGCATGAGGTATTTGTAGAGTGCCAACCTTTATGTGGAGGTCGGGGGCGCGCGATGGTTAATTCCTACCAACCTCCCCCCTAGGAGCATGCGTTGATTGCTTTGTTTTGATGACTCGTAAATTTTTGCAATAAGTATATGAGTTCTTATGACTAATGTTGAGTCCATGGATTATACGCACTCTCACCCTTCCACCATTGCTAGCCTCTCTTGTACCGCGCAACTTTCGTCGGTACCATAAACTCACTATACATCCTTCCTCAAAACAGCCACCATATTGTTCCTCAAAACATCCACCATACCTACCTATCATGACATTTCCATAGCCATTCCGAGATATATTGCCATGCAACTCTCCACCGTTCCGTTCATATGACACCCTTCATATTGTCATAGTGCCATGCATGATCATGTAGTTGACATCGTAGTTGTGGCAAAGCCACCATGCATAATTTTTCATACGTGTCGCTCTTGATTCATTGCACATCCCGGTACACCGCTGGAGGCATTCATGTAGATGTTGGGGAACGTTGCATGGAAAACAAAAATTTTTCTCTACGTTCACCAAGATCAATCTAGGAGATGCAACTACGAGGGGAGAGTAGGATCCACATACCCTTGTAGATCGCTAAGCGGAAGCGTTAAGAACGCGGTTGATGGAGTCGTACTCGCCGCGATTCAGATCGCCGAAGATCCTAACACCGAAGCAACGGTGCCTCCGCGTTCTTCACACGTACGGCTCGGGGACGTCTCCTCCTTCTTGATCCAGCAAGGGGTGGAGGAGAGGTTGATGGAGAGACCGGCAGCACGACGGCGTGGTGGTGATGGTGGAGGAGAATTCCAGCAGGGCTTCGCCTAAGCACCGCGGGAGATGAAGATGTTATGGGAGAGGGAGGGCAGCACCGAGGCACAAACGTGTGTTGGCTGCCCTCCCTCTACCTCTCTATATATAGGGGGAAGGAGGAGAGGGGGGCGCCCTAGGGTTTCCCCTAGGGGGGCCGGCGGCCAGGGCAGGGGGGGGCGGCGGCCAAGGGCTGCGCCTGGCCCTAGGGTTTCCCCCCCTAGGTGCCTTGCCCCCCACTCCAAGGGGTGCGGCTGCCCTAGGGGGTCCAGCCCCCTTAGCCGCATGAGGAGAGGGCCCAGGGGGGGGGGGG
>LR738715.1:308342813-308353594 GCA_902687465.1 Secale cereale | reverse complement strand
GGGGGGGCGCACAGCCCTATGAGGGCTGTGGTGTCCCCCCTTTGTGGCCCATTAGGCCCAGAACTACTTCCGGGACCCCCGAAACCCTTTTCGGTAATCCGCCGATTTCCCGATGCTCCCCGGAACACTTCCGGACTCCGAAACCTTTCATCCTATATATCAATCTTCGTCCCCGGACCATTCCGGAGACCCTCGTCACGTCCGGGATCTCATCCGGGACTCCGAACAACCTTCGGTAACCATGCACTATTCTCACTAACAACCCTAGCGTCACCGAACCTTAAGTGTGTAGACCCTGCAGGTTCGGAAACCATGTAGACATGACCGAGACACTCCCAGGTCAATAACCAATAGCGGGATCTGGATACCCATATTGGTTCCCACACGTTTCTCGATGATCTCATCGGATGAACCACGATGTCAAGGATTCAAGCAATCCCGTATACAGTTCCCTTTGTCTCGTCGGTATGTTACTTGCCCGAGATTCGATCGTCGGTATCTCTATACCTAGTTCAATCTCGTTACCGGCAAGTCTCTTTACTCGTTACCGTAATACATAATCCCGTGACCAACTACTTAGTCACTTTGAGCTCATTGAGATGACGTATTACCGAGTGGGCCCGGAGATACCTCTCCGTCACACGGAGTGACAAATCCCAGTCTCGATCCATGTCAACTCAACAGACACCCTCGGAGATACCTGTAGAGTACCTTTATAGTCACCCAGTTACGTTGTGACGTTTGGCACACACAAAGCACTCCTACGGTGTCAGTGAGTTACATGATCTTATGGTCATAGGAACTTATACTTGACATGCAGAAAACTATAGCGATAACTGACACGATCAAAAGCTATGTTTAACGTTTGGGTCTTGTCCATCACATCATTCTCCTAATGATGTGATCCCGTTATCAAATGACAACTCATGTCTATGACCTGGAAACCGCGGTCATCTTTGATCAACGAGCTAGTCCTGTAGAGGCTCACTAGGGACACAAAGTCTGTCTATTCATCCACACATGTATTTGAGTTTCCAATCAATACAATTATAGCATGGATAATAAACGATTATCATAAACAAGGAAATATAATAATAACTCTTTTATTATTGCCTCTAGGGCATATTTCCAACAGTCTCCCACTTGCACTAGAGTCAATAATCTAGCATTACAAGGTAATGAATCTAACACCCATAGAGTCTTGGTGTTGATCGTGCTTAGCCCGTGGAAGAGGCTTAGTCAACGGATCTGCAACATTCAAATCCGTGTGTACTTTGCAAATGTTTATGTCCTCCTCCTTGACCGAATCGCGGATGGAATTGAAGCGTCGCTTTATGTGTCTGGTCCTCTTGTGAAACCTTGGTTCCTTGGCTAGAGCAATGGCACCAGTGTTATCACAGAACAGAGTCATTGGGTTCAGTGCACTGGGCACAACTCCAAGATCTGTCATGAACTCCTTCATCCAGACACCTTCCTTTGCCGCCTCCGAGGCAGCTATATACTCCGCTTCACATGTAGAATCAGCTACCACGCTCTGCTTGGAACTGCACCAGCTTACCGCTCCCCCGTTGAGAATATATACGTATCCGGTTTGAGACTTAGAGTCATCCGGATCAGTGTCAAAGCTTGCATCGACGTAACCCTTTACGACGAGCTCTTGATCACCTCCATAAACGAGAAACATATCCTTAGTCCTTTTCAGGTACTTTAGGATATTCTTGACCGCTGTCCAGTGATCCATACCAGGATTACTTTGAAACCTTCCGGCCATACTTATGGCAAGGCTGACATCTGGTCTTGTGCACAGCATTGCATACATGATAGAGCCTATGGCTGAAGCATAGGGGACGACACTCATCTTTTCTCTATCTTCCGCAGTTACTGGGCATTGAGTCTTACTCAACTTCGTACCTTGCAATACCGGCAAGAACCCCTTCTTGGATTGATCCATTTTGAACTTCTTCAAAACTTTATCAAGGTATGTGCTTTGTGAAAGTCCTATCAAGCGTCTTGATCTATCTCTATAGATCTTGATGCCCAATATGAAAGCAGCTTCACCGAGATCTTTCATCGAAAAACTCTTGTTCAAATACCCCTTCACGCTATCCAAAAATTCTATATTGTTTCCAATCAGCAATATGTCATCCACATATAATATTAGAAACGCTATAGAGCTCCCACTCACTTTCTTGTAAATACAAGCTTCATTGTAAACTTGTATAAACCCAAACGCTTTGATCACCTCATCAAAGCGAAGATTCCAACTCCGAGATGCCTGCACCAGTCCATAAATGGAATGCTGGAGCCTGCATACTTTGTCAGCATTCTCTGGATCGACAAAACCTTCCGGTTGCATCATATACAACTCTTCCTTAAGAAAACCGTTAAGGAACGCTGTTTTGACATCCATCTGCCAAATTTCATAATCGAAATATGCAGCTATTGCTAACATGATTCGGACGGATTTAAGCATCGCTACGGGTGAGAAAGTCTCATCGTAGTCAATCCCTTGAACTTGTGAAAAACCCTTTGCCACAAGTCGAGCTTTATACACGGTGACATTACCGTCAGCGTCCGTCTTCCTCTTAAAAATCCATTTATTCTGAATGGCCTTCCGCCCTTCAGGTAATACTTCCAAAGTCCATACTTTGTTTTCATACATGGATCCCATCTCGGATTTCATGGCCTCTAACCATTTGTCGGAATCCGGGCCCACCATCGCTTCTCCATAGCTCGTAGGTTCACCGTTGTCTAACAACATGACCTCCAAGACAGGGTTACCATACCACTCAGGTGCAGTGCGTACCCTTGTCGACCTACGAGGTTCGGTAGTAACTTGATCAGAAGCTTCTTGATCATCATCATTGGCTTCCTCTTCAACTTCTGCAGGCTCCACAAAAACATCTTTCTGTGCTGCGCTATTCTCTGGTTGAAGCAGAGGTTCAATAACCTCATCAAGTTCTACCTTCCTCCCACTCAATTCTTTCGAGAGAAACTCTTTCTCGAGAAAGGACCCGTTCTTAGCGACAAACACTTTGCCCTCGGATCTGAGATAGAAGGTGTACCCAACTGTTTCTTTTGGGTATCCTATGAAGACACATTTGTCCGCTTTGGGTTCGAGCTTTTCTGGCTGAAGCCTTTTGACATAAGCATCGCAACCCCAAACCTTGAGAAAAGACAACTTAGGTTTCTTACTAAACCATAGTTCATACGGTGTTGTCTCAACGGACTTAGATGGAGCCCTATTTAAAGTGAATGCAGCTGTCTCTAACGCATATCCCCAAAACGATAGTGGCAAATCGGCAAGAGACATCATAGAACGTACCATATCTAATAGGGTTCGATTACGACGTTCGGACACACCATTACGCTGTGGTGTTCCAGGTGGTGTCAACTGTGAAACAATTCCACATTTTCTTAAGTGATCACCAAACTCATAACTCAGATATTCTCCCCCCCGATCAGATCGTAGGAACTTGATCTTCTTGTTACGATGATTTTCAACTTCACTCTGAAATTGTTTGAACTTTTCAAAAGTTTTAGACTTATGCTTCATCAAGTAAATATACCCATATCTACTTAAGTCGTCAGTGAAGGTGAGAAAATAACGATATCCACCGCGCGCCGTTACACTCATCGGACCGCACACATCAGTATGTATGATTTCCAATAAGTCACTTGCCCGTTCCATTGTCCCTGAAAACGGGGTCCTTGTCATCTTGCCCATGAGGCACGGCTCGCACGTGTCAAGTGATTCAAAATCAAGAGACTCCAAAAGTCCATCAGCATGGAGCTTCCTCATGCGTTTCACGCCGATATGACCGAGACGGCAGTGCCACAAGAAAGTGGTATTATCATTATCTACTCTACATCTTTTGGCATCAATGTTATGAACATGTGTATCATCGCTATCGAGATTCAATAAGAATAAACCCCTAACTTCGGGTGCATGACCATAAAAGATATTACTCATATAAATAGAACAACCATTATTCTCTGACTTAAATGAGTAACCGTCTCGCAATAAACAAGATCCAGATATAATGTTCATGCTTAACGCAGGCACTAAATAACAATTATTCAGGTTCATAACTAATCCCGATGGTAATCGAAGAGCGAGCGTGCCGACGGCGATCACATCAACCTTGGAACCATTTCCCACGCGCATCGTCACTTCGTCCTTCGCCAGCCTCCGTTTATTCCGCAGTTCCTGTTTAGAGTTGCAAATGTGAGCAACCGAACCGGTATCAAATACCCAGGCACTACAACGAGAGTTGGTAAGGTACACATCAATAACATGTATATCACATATACCTTTGTTGTTGTTGGCCCCCTTCTTGTCCGCCAGATACTTGGGGCAGTTCCGCTTCCAGTGGCCGTTCCCCTTGCAATAGAAACACTCAGTCTCTGGCTTGGGCCCAGCCTTGGGTTTCTTCATTGGATTAGCAACTGCTTTGCCACCCTTCTTAGAGTTACCCTTCTTGCCCTTGCCATTCTTCTTGAAACTGGTGGTTTTATTGACCATCAACACTTGATACTCCTTCTGGATGTCTGCCTCAGCGACTTTCAGCATTGAAAACAGCTCGGCGATGGTTTTATTCATCCCTTGCATGTTGTACTGCTGCACGAAGCTCTTGTAGCTTGGCGGGAGTGACTGGAGAATTCTGTCAATGATAGCCTCATCCGGGAACACAAGTCCCAGATCAGCTATGCGGGTATAGTACCCAGACATCTTCAGTAAGTGTTCACTGACAGACGAATTCTCCTCCATCTTGCAAGCAAAGAATTTATCGGTGGTCTCATACCTCTCGATCTTAGCATTCTTTTCAAAGATGAACTTCAACTCCTGGTACATCTCATATGCACCATGACGTTCAAAACGCCTTTGAAGTCCTCCTTCCAAGCCGTACAACATGGCACACTGCACTATCGAATAGTCATCCGAACGCGACTGCCAGGCGTTCAAAACGTCTGCAGTGGCTGTAGGAGCGGGGGGTTCACCTAGCGGTGCATTTAGGACATAAACCTTTTGGGCAGCTGTGAGGATGACCCTCAGATTGCGGAGCCAGTCCACAAAGTTGCTCCCATCATCTTTCAGTTTAGCTTTCTCTAGGAACGCATTAAAATTCAGGGGAGCTACTGCGCGAGCCATCTACAACAAAGATTTGCAAAGACATTTTAGACTATTGTTCATGATAAGTGAGTTATTACCTAATCAAATTAATTATAACTCCCACTCAAATTGACATCCCTCTGGTCATTCGAACGTGACATGATCCAAATTCACCAACCCAAGTCCGATCATCACGTGAGATGAGGTGGTGTCAATGGTGAACATCAACATGTTGATCATATCTACTATATGACTCATGCTCGACCTTTCGGTCCTCCGTGTTCCGAGGCCATGTCTGTACATGCTAGGCTCGTCAAGTCTAACCCGAGTGTTCTGCATGTGCAAAACTGGCTTGCACCCGTTGTATGCGAACGTAGAGTCTATCACACCCGATCATCACGTGGTGCTTCGAAACGACGAACCTTCGCAACGGCGCACACTCGGGGGGAACACAATTTTATCTTGAAATTTTAGTGAAGGATCATCTTATAATGCTACCGTCGTCCTAAGCAAAATAAGATGCATAAAAGGATTAACATCACATGCAAATCATAAGTGACATGATATGGCCATCAACTCATGCTTTTGATCTCCATCTCCAAAGCACCGGCATGATCTCCATCGTCACCAGCGCCACACCATGATCTCCATCATCATGATCTCCATCATCGTGTCGCCATCGGGGTTGTCGGCGCCCACCATGCTCTTACTACTATTGCTACCGTTTAGCGATAAAGTAAAGCATTACAAAGCGCTTAATGATTGACACGCAGGTCATACAAAAATTAAAGACAACCCTATGGCTCCTGCCGGTTGCCGTATGCATCGACATGCAAGTCGATATTAACTATTACAACATGATCATCTCATACATCAAATATATCTCATCATGTCATTGGCCATATCATATCACATACATACCCTGCAAAAACAAGTTAGACGTCCTCTAATTTGTTGTTGCATGTTTTACGTGGCTGCTATGGGTATCTAGCAAGAACGCTTCTTACCTACGCAAAGCCACAACGGTGATATTCAAGTTGCTATTTAACCTTCTACAAGGACCGCCTTGTTCTATTCCGATTCAACTAAGATAGGAGAGACAGACACCCGCCAGCCATCTTATGCAACAAAAGTCACATGTCTGTCGATGGAACCGGTCTCATGTACGTGGACATGTAAAGTTGGTCCGGGCCGCTTCATCCCATAATACCGCTGAATCAAAAAAGACTAAGGAGGGCAGCAATTTAAACATCAACGCCCACAAACCCTTTTGTGTTCTACTCGAGAAAGCATCTACGCAAGATCCTAGCTCATGATGCCACTGTTGGGGAACGTTGCATGGAAAACAAAAAATTTTCTCTACGTTCACCAAGATCAATCTAGGAGATGCAACTACGAGGGGAGAGTAGGATCCACATACCCTTGTAGATCGCTAAGCGGAAGCGTTAAGAACACGGTTGATGGAGTCGTACTCGCCGCGATTCAGATCGCCGAAGATCCTAACACCGAAGCAACGGTGCCTCCGCGTTCTTCACACGTACGGCTCGGGGACGTCTCCTCCTTCTTGATCCAGCAAGGGGTGGAGGAGAGGTTGATGGAGAGACCGGCAACACGACGGCGTGGTGGTGATGGTGGAGGAGAATTCCAGCAGGGCTTCGCCTAAGCACCGCGGGAGATGAAGATGTTATGGGAGAGGGAGGGCAGCACCGAGGCACAAACGTGTGTTGGCTGCCCTCCCTCTACCTCTCTATATATAGGGGGAAGGAGGAGAGGGGGGCGCCCTAGGGTTTCCCCTAGGGGGGCCGGCGGCCAGGGCAGGGGGGGCGGCGGCCAAGGGCTGCGCCTGGCCCTAGGGTTTCCCCCCTAGGTGCCTTGCCCCCCACTCCAAGGGGTGCGGCTGCCCTAGGGGGTCCAGCCCCCTTAGCCGCATGAGGAGAGGGCCCAGGGGGGGGGGGCGCACAGCCCTATGAGGGCTGTGGTGTCCCCCCTTTGTGGCCCATTAGGCCCAGAACTACTTCCGGGACCCCCGAAACCCTTTTCGGTAATCCGCCGATTTCCCGATGCTCCCCGGAACACTTCCGGACTCCGAAACCTTTCATCCTATATATCAATCTTCGTCCCCGGACCATTCCGGAGACCCTCGTCACGTCCGGGATCTCATCCGGGACTCCGAACAACCTTCGGTAACCATGCACTATTCTCACTAACAACCCTAGCGTCACCGAACCTTAAGTGTGTAGACCCTGCGGGTTCGGAAACCATGTAGACATGACCGAGACACTCCCAGGTCAATAACCAATAGCGGGATCTGGATACCCATATTGGTTCCCACACGTTTCTCGATGATCTCATCGGATGAACCACGATGTCAAGGATTCAAGCAATCCCGTATACAGTTCCCTTTGTCTCGTCGGTATGTTACTTGCCCGAGATTCGATCGTCGGTATCTCTATACCTAGTTCAATCTCGTTACCGGCAAGTCTCTTTACTCTTTACCGTAATACATAATCCCGTGACCAACTACTTAGTCACTTTGAGCTCATTGAGATGACGTATTACCGAGTGGGCCCGGAGATACCTCTCCGTCACACGGAGTGACAAATCCCAGTCTCGATCCATGTCAACTCAACAGACACCCTCGGAGATACCTGTAGAGTACCTTTATAGTCACCCAGTTACATTGTGACGTTTGGCACACACAAAGCACTCCTACGGTGTCAGTGAGTTACATGATCTTATGGTCATAGGAACTTATACTTGACATGCAGAAAACTATAGCGATAACTGACACGATCAAAAGCTATGTTTAACGTTTGGGTCTTGTCCATCACATCATTCTCCTAATGATGTGATCCCGTTATCAAATGACAACTCATGTCTATGACCTGGAAACCGCGGTCATCTTTGATCAACGAGCTAGTCCTGTAGAGGCTCACTAGGGACACAAAGTCTGTCTATTCATCCACACATGTATTTGAGTTTCCAATCAATACAATTATAGCATGGATAATAAACGATTATCATGAACAAGGAAATATAATAATAACTCTTTTATTATTGCCTCTAGGGCATATTTCCAACAGTAGAGTCATACTTGTTGTAGTATCGAGTTGTAACTTCGAGTTGTAATAAAAAGTGTGATGATCATCATTATTAGAGCATTGTCCCATGTGAGGAAAGGCCAATAAAAAAAAGAGATGGCCCAAAAAAATATAGAGAGGGGCTAATAAAAAAAGAGGAGAAAGCCCCTCCAATAAAAAAGAGAGAAAAGAGAGAAGGGACAATTGCTACTATCTTTTTCCACACTTGTGCTTCAAAGTAGCACCATGTTCTTCATTGTAGAGAGTCTCATGCTTAGTCACTTTCATATACTAGTGGGAATTTTCATTATAGAACTTGGCTTGTATATTCCAACAATGGGCTTCCTCAAATGCCCTAGGTCTTCGTGAGCAAGCAAGTTGGATGCACACCCACTAGTTTCTTTTGTTGAGCTTTCATTCATATCTAGCTCTAGTGCATCCGTTGCATGGCAATCCCTACTCACTCACATTGATATCTATTGATGGGCATATCCATAGCCCGTTGATACGCCTATTCGACGTGAGACTATCTCCCTCCTTTTTGTCTTCTCCACAACCACCTCTATTCCACCCATAGTGCTATATCCATGGCTCACGCTCATGTATTGCGTGAAAGTTGAAAGGTTTGAAAAGATAGAGAATGAAAACAAATGCTTGGCTGAAATCGGGGTTGTGCATGATATGAATATTTTGTGTGATGAAGAGGGAGCATAGCCATACTATATGATTTTGTAGGGATAACTTTATTTAGCCATAGTATTTTGAGAAGACATGATTGCTTTGTTAGTATTGCTTGAAATATGTTATTTCTTATGTCAATATAGACTTTTATCTTGAATCTTTCAGATCTGAACATTCATGCCACAATTAAGAGAATTACATTGAAAAACTATATTGGTTAGCATTCCACATCAAAAATTCTTTCTTTATCATTTACCTACTCGAGGACGAGCAGGAATTAAGCTTGGGGATGCTTGATACGTCTCCAACGTATCTATAATTTTTTATTGTTCCATGCTATTATTTATGAAGTCTTGGATGTTTAATGGGCTTTATCATTCACTTTTATATCATTTTTGGGACTAACCTACTAACCCAAAGGCCTAGTCCAGATAGCTATTTTTTTGTGCCTATTTCAGGGTTTTGCAGAAAAAGAATATCAAACGGTGTCCAAACGGAATGAAACCTCCGCGAGAGATATTTTTGGAGAAAATCATGCTCGGGAAACTTCAGGACCAAGTTAGGGGACAGAAGGCCTGCCCTCGAGGGTGGGGGGCGTGCCCCCCTTCCCTGGGCGCGCCCCTTGCCTCGAGGCTGGCCCGTGTGGCCCCCGGTGCCCTCCTGCTTCCTATATATACCTACGTACCCCAAAAACTCCATACGCAGAGAGAAAACCCTAATTCCATCGTCGTAGCTTCTGTTCCCGTGGAGATCCCATCTTGGAGCCTATTCTAGGAGGGGGATCCACCACGGAGGCCTTCATCATCATCATCATTGCCCTCACCATGAGTTGTGAGTAGTTTACCATAGACCTTCGGTTCCATATCTAGTATCTAGATGGCTTCTTCTCTCTCTGTGGATCTCAATACAAAGTTCTCCTCGGTCTTCAAGGAGATCTATTCGATGTAATCTCTTTTTGCGGTGTGTTTGTCGAGATCCGATGAACTGTGAGTTTATGATCATGGTTATCTATGAAAGGTATTTGGTTCTTCTCTGAACTTTTTATGTGTGCTCATAATATCCTAGCAAGTCTCTTCGAATTATCGGTTTGGTTTGGCCTACTAGATCTATAGTTCTTGCAATGGGAGAAGTGCTTGGCTTTGGGTTCAATCGTGCGGTGTCCTTTCCCAGTGACAGTAGGGGCAACAAGGCACGTATTGTATTGTTGCCATCGAGGATAAAAAGATGGGGTTTTCATCATATTGCTTGAGTTTATCCCTCTACATCATGTCATCTTGCTTAAGGCGTTACTCTGTTCGTATGAACTCAATACACTAGATGCATGCTGGATAGCGGTCGATGTGTGGAGTAATAGTAGTAGATGCAGAATCATTTCGGTCTACTTGTCTCGGACGTGATGCCTATATACAATGATCATGCCTAGATAGTCTCATAATTATTCGCTTTTCTATCAATTTCTCAACAGTAATTTGTTTACCCATCACAGAATATCGCTATCATGAGAGAAGCCGCTAGAGAAAACTATGGCCCCCGGGTCTATTCTCAACATATCAATCTACATCTACTTTACTTTTGCAGCTTTTATTTGCTGTTTTATTAAACTAAAAATACCAAAAATATAAACTATCATCTCTATGAGATCTCACTCTCGTAAGTGACTGTAAAGGCATTGACAACCCCTTATCGCGTTGGCTGCGAAGTTTTTATTTGTTTGTGCAGGTGCGAGGGACTGGCGCGTGGTCTCCTACTGGATTGATACCTTGGTTCTAAAAAATTGAGGGAAATACTTAGACTATTGTGCTACATCTCCCTTTCCTCTTCAAGGGAATACAACGCAAGCTCAAGAGGTAGCTCCCCACCACCGGCGGCGACCACCGCCCCCACCCTAAACCCTAAGATAGATAGTG
>LR738715.1:308263849-308326182 GCA_902687465.1 Secale cereale | reverse complement strand
GGCCACTCTTCTTCCTCCCCCGCTACCTCCATGCTCCGCCGCCCCCTGCCACCAGAATCGGGCCTCCACGGCTCCCTAGCGATGCCTCGCCGTCGGATCCCAGCCTGCAAATTTGGGCCGCCCGTGCCGTGCCCGGCTCCATGGACAGCCCCATCACATCCGGATGGGAGCACGCGCCCACCACCACTCCCGCATCCGGCGGGACCACCACGGCGCCCCACGCTACCACATCTAGACCCCCTCCCCCCATCGCGCCGGCTACAGCCTCCCACCACACCGGCCTCCATCCTTCCAGATTTACTTACTTTACTTGCCCCCTCCCCACGACTCAAATCGATCCCCTTCCCCGAATCACCAAATCCGCTCGCCGCTCGCCGCCGCTGTAAAAACCCTCTCCCCTCCACCATGGAGAGATGGTGCTGTGGGAGATCACGACCATCACGGCCTACTTCCTCGGCCTCCGCCGCACCTACCGCCTTGCGCTCCGTGGCCAGCGCTGCCTCATCGGGCCCAACCACCCCAGGCTCCGCGACTTCGTCTACATGTACCAAATCGCCGCCCCCTTCGTACTCTGTCTCTTCTACGAGGCGAGGGACCCGATTCACGATGGCCTTCTCTACCCCTAGGGTTCTCCTCCTTGTGCTCAGCCAGCCTCGTCCGGCCCTCGCTGGCTGACTGGTCGTGTCCTGCCTCGCCGTGCCCATGGACCAATGCTTTTCTCCTGCTTAGCGTGCGTGTCCGGTGAACCGTGTGCCGTAGCAATGGGTACAGTGTCAGACCAAAGAGTTGGATTCGGATTAGGGGAAGCTTGGGCTCAAATCTGCGGTGAAATTGCAGCCTTGTGCTGCTACACGGCACCTACTAGCATCATAGGATGTGCTTCCGGTTACCTGTACTATATATCACTTCTAGCTTTGTCAGGTGTCTTTGGTAACTCGCAGCTATGCAGGCCATAATGTAGAAAATTGTTCTGCTTTGCTTGTCTCCTTTTTGCAGTGCACACAGCTCCTTCATCCCCCCCTCTTCCATCTGCTCGCTGGGGTGTGGGCATATGTCTCGCGTCTTGCTGCCGCCGGTGAGGTTGCGGCTCGCGCTGTGCAGTTGAAGGCGGTGTGCGGTGTCCATGTGCAGTTTTGCAGTTCAGTGGATGGATGTTTCAGTGTGTTTTGTTTTTTGTTGTGCCCATGGGGATGAATGCATGTTTGTAAAATGGGTGTGCCCACGGTCCAGCGTACTGCTGGCCTCCACTGTGCAGTACGACTGGCCGTGCCATGCGGTTCAGCAGTGCTCTTCTGCACTTCACAGATTTGTGATTTCTGAAGAGAGAAAAAATGCAAATGAAGTTCGCTATGGTTTGCTATTGAGGTTCATTTTACTCAGTTTTGCGGGAAAAAGAAGAAGTGATGCAGTTCTATTGGATGCCCCATTACTCAAATTTGTTGATGTTGAAAAGTGCACTTTATTGTTTCATTGTAAAATCTGCAGTTCATTACCGCGATTCAGCTGACGAAGATTGCAAATTATGTATGCTACAAAAAAGATCTCAAAATGAAGCTCGCTTCTATATTAGATGTAGTTCACTCGCTCAATCCCTGAGGTCCACTCGCTTGATCAACGTACGTAAAAATTAATAAGTACGAAAAAACGACAACAAAATCTCACGAGGTTACTTTTAATAGTATTGCGGTTCACTTTCGAAAGTGTTACGGTCCACTCTCGTTAAAAAAAAAGTTGAAAAAAAGACAACAAAAAATTGTGCGAGAAAGTTTACGTCCGACAAAAATAAAAACATGAAGTTCGCTTGACTGTCTGATGCAGTGCGGTTTTTAGTTTGAAGCAGTGCACTTTTCTGTCCGATGTAGTACACACGTCAATTTTGGTGTCGTGGAAAAACAGAGTGTCCGCATTTCGACAAAATCAAAACTGCTCTTAAACCGTAATAAATTAGAGGGAGTGTTCTACATGAAAAAGTAGCGTCTCGACGATATCTTTCCAACGGTGTACCATTTGAATCGATCCGACGAGCGATTTGTAAAAATTTCGTGAAAAACGTCCGCTGCATATCATGGTCAGCCGCACGATTTTCAAAATTAACTAAAAACCATGAGGAATCTCGAAAACATTTCAACATATGAAAGTTGCGCCTCGTTCGTAGCTTTCCAACGGTATATTACACGCATCATTTCAACAAACGGTTAAAAAACCGTTGCTAAAACAGTACCGAAAATTGCAAAAAATTCGAAAAAACTGAATTCCGCGATTTACTAAATTTAAAACTACTTTTAAACCGTTGCGAATTAGAGAAAACAATACATATGAAAAAGATGCGCCTCGACGATATCTTTCTAACGTTGTATAATGCGTTTCATTCCGACGAGCGGTTTAGAAGAAAACGTGAAAAAACGCTCGCTGTCATTCGTTGTGAGCCGCACGATTTTCTAAACTGCTCTTAAACTATGATGAATTTTGGAAAGTGTTCAACATGGCGAAGTTGCGTCTACTCCATAGCTTTTCAACGGTATATTACACGCATAATTCCGATAAACGGTTAAAAAACTAGAGCGAAAAAGGTACATAAAAAACAACACGTACAGTTTTTTCAAACATGAAGTTCACTCGTCTCTGTGTTGCAGTATCTGTGCAGTGCCCTCGCGTTGTGCGTGCAGTTCGGAAGTGTTATGAAAATATTATTATCATAATGTTATATATATATATATATATATATATATATATATATATATATATATATATATATATATATATGATACTATTCATCATCCAGGGTGCATAATAAAGTATTCTTCACCCGAGGTAATTTTACGATCATTTCATATTTAAATTACATCTAGAATTCAAATAGTTACATTCCTATTGATTCAGTACGTAAAATTTGGCACAATTAAATAAAAATATAGGTCATAAGATAAGAAAAATTGCAATTTATGTATATTTTTACACTATATTTTTCAGTTTGTAATTTTACGTAACATAAAATATTTTTTACAGCGATTATATATTTTCTCACAGTCTCTTTTTATGTCGGAAATAAGGCAAAACATACGAAGCGTAAAATTACGGTGCATTGATGATAAAAGAGAGGGGGTGAAGAATAACTATTACTCACCCAGGGTGATGAATAGTCATTTTGTTTTATATATATATATATATATATATATATATATATATATATATATATATATATATATATATAAAACAAAATGCTCAGCCCCTGTTTATTTTTTGATAACATTGATGCGCCCACCCCAACATTATAATTAGAATCAGCCCAGCAAAATTGTGTATTTCGAGAAAGTGTAAATGGCCTGTAAGTTTTTAGGAAAACATAAATGGACCGCATGGACGCTACATTATTTGTTCACCCAGCCCAGCTAATGGACTGTAATTCAAAAAAAATCAAATGGACTGTAAATTCTACCCCGCAAAAAAAGACTGGAAATTCTGAAAAATGGGTTGAATACGTGCCACATTTTGGGAGGCTGAAATATGGGCCAATAGGCCGAAACCAACGCAAGTCGTTGTCAACTTAGTCAACAAATGATTCTGACATCGTTAGCCATTGGATTTACGTCCAATGACCGGCATCCATCTTCATTCTCTCGTCTTCTTCCTCCAGCGCCGCCGGGACCACCTGCTCACGCCTCCTGCTACTAGCAGCACTACTTAGCACGCTTCGCTGTGAAGCGCTACTCCAGCGTTGGCCAGGCCATCCCTCCACCCCTCCACACCTCCTGTTCTTCTCCACCGACTGCCAAACCACACCGCACCAGAACCAGTTAACCCTCGTACACCTCTCCGTCTGCGACTCTACTCCCGCATTTTCCCATCTCCGGCTCGTTGCTGTCCGGGGCCTCGCCGTCGTCCACCACCTTGGATGTGCTCGGCGCGGAGTGGTCAACGTGGTCAACGAACGACACCATCGGAAGTAGACTATGCGTGAAGAGGTTGTCAGCTGGGTCCACGACCACACGCAAGGAAATGCCTCCTTATTACGCGCAAAATAATGAATCCTCCACCCGACAGCTGGGACCCACCAGAAGGGCCTCTCTATTTCGCGAAAAAATGTTCCCACCGCTGACAGGTTGGACCCACCAGCTATATCTTCGCACGCAAGGAAGTGCCTCCTTATTACGCACAAAAAAAATGAATACTCCCCCTGCTAGTTGGGACCCACCACAGTGGGAGGCTGACTTGTGGGCCTACTAAGTTGACGGGGACGGAGTGCTTTGTCAACTTAGTCAATATGAACAATTATAGCTCCAGTGACCGTATGATGTCCATCCAATGGCCGTAGTGCTTCTTCAACCTCTGGTCTTCTTGCTCGAGCCTCCCAAAGCAACGTCGGTTGTGCCGCCTGCTCCTGCCTCCCGTGGCCGGCTGTGCTGTCGCGGAGGCCTCACCGCCCCCATACTACTCCCACCATTGGCCAGGCCATCCATCCACTCACCCACAACCCCTGTTATTCCACGGCGACGGCAGCCTCACACCGCAGCCGAACCAGTGAACCCTCGTACTCCTCTCCGCGTGGGCAACCACTGCCGCGTCTTCCCCGGCTCCGCGTTGTCCCCTTCCTAGGCCTCGTCGTCGTCCACCGCCTTGGTGCTCTCGACACGGCGTGGTCAATGTGGTCAACGACCGACTTTCATCGGAAGAGTACTGTACGTGGAGAGGCTGACAGCTGGGTCCACGGCCACAGCCCAGTTTTTTTGTGATTTGCCAAGTAAGTCGCTTTGTCAGGCATGTTGGGCTGCAAATCTTTCAAGGCGAAGAGAGCTTCATTTGGCTGGCCGAGAAAATGGCCTGTCAGTAATGAGAAATGGGTTGTACATTTTTAAAACACATCAAACCGGCAATTAGTTTCAAATTTCTTTTTTACATTTCAAGATTTTAAATTGCATTGATTTTTATGTGTGGATAATTTGTTGGATTTTATATTGATATACATTTATTTCTAAAATCAGTTTGAACGTGACTCGAAATTTCGGGTTTAAAAATAGTTCAGACCGCACCGAAATATCCAAAATTTCGTATAATTTTTTAACCATGGCCACAATATGGGTTGTAATACTAACAAAAAGAATATGGGCTCCAAAAAAACCTTAAGAATTAGCAAATGGGCTGTAAATTATTTGAAATAATGGCAGATGGGTTTTATCGGCCGTCGTGCTTCTTCAATCTCTGCTCTTCCTGCTCCAGCCGCTCAAAAAAGCGCCAATGGGACTGCCTGCTCCCTCCTCCCCGCGGCTGGCTATGCTGCCGCGCAGGCCTCACCGCCCCATCGTATTCCCATCGCTGGCCTAGCCATCCCTCTACTCACCCACACCTGTTGTTATTCTCCGGCGACGGCAGATGAACCAGTGAACCCTCGTACAGTCGTACTCCCCTCCGCATGGGAAACAACTACCGAGTCTTCCCTGCCTTCGTATCGTTCCCTTCCTAGGCCTCGCCGTCGTCCACCGCCCTGGTGCTCTCGGGGCGGCCTGGTCAACGTGGTCAACGACCGACATGCATCTGAAGTGGACTGTACGTGGAGAGGCTGACAGCTGGGTCCATGGCCGCACGCAAGGAAATGCCTCCTTATTACGCGCAAAATAATGATTCCTCCACCTGACATCTGGGACCCACCAAAAGGGCCTCTGTATTTCACAAAAAAACGCTACCGCCGCTGACAGGTTGGACCCACCAGCTATATCTTCGCACGCAAGGAAGTGCCTCCTTATTACGCACAAAAAAATGAATACTCCCCCTGCTAGCTGGGACCCGGTATAGTGGCAAGCTGACTTGTAGGCCTACTAAGTTAACGGGGATGGAGGGCTTTGTCAACTTAGTAAATATGTAAGATTCTAGCTTCACTGACCGTACGATGTCCATCCAACGGCCGTACTGCTTCTTCAACCTCTGGTCTTCTTGCTCTAGCCGCCCAAACTAGTGCCGGTCGTGCCTCGTGCTCCTGCCTCCCGTGGCCGGCTGCGATGCGACGGAGGCCTCACCGCCCCCTACTAATAACCCACAAGTGTAGGGGATCGCAACAGTTTTTGAGGGTAAAGTATTCAACCCAAATTTGTTGATTCGACACAAGGGGAGCCAAAGAATACTCTTAAGTATTAGCAGCTAAGTGTCAATTCAACCACACCTGGAAACTTAGTATCTGCAGCAAGGTAGTTTAGTAGCAAAGTAATATGGAGATAGCGGTAACAGCAATAAAAGTAACGGTAGTGTTTTTGTAGTTTTTGCAATAGTAGCAGCGGAAAAGTAAATAAGCAACAAACAATATGTGAAAAGCTCGTAGGCATTGGATCGGTGATGGGGAATTATGTCGGATGCAATTCATCATGTAGAAGTTATAACCTAGGGTGACACAGAACTAGCTCCAGTTCATCAATGTAATGTAGGCACGTATTCCGAATATAGTCATACGTGCTTATGGAAAAGAACTTGCATGCCATCTTTTGTCCTACCCTCCCGTGGCAGCGGGGTCCTATTGGAAACTAAGGGGTATTAAGGCCTCCTTTTAATAGAGTACCGGACCAAAGCATTAACACATAATGAATACATGAACTCCTCAAACTACGGTCATCACCGGGAGTGGTCCCGATTGTTGTCACTTCGGGGTTGCCGGATCATAAGACATAGTACGTGACTATAGACTTGCAAGATAGGATCAAGAACACACATATATTCGTGAAAACAAAATAGGTTCAGATCTGAAATCATGGCACTCAGGCCCTAGTGATGAGCATTAAGCATAGCAAAGTCATAGCAACATCAATCTCAGAACATAGTGGATACTAGGGATAAAACCCTAACAAAACTAACTCAATTACATGGTAAATCTCATCCAACGCATCACCGTCCAACAAGCCTACGATGGAATTACTCACGCACGGCGGTGAACATCATGAAATTGGTGATGGAGGAAGGTTGATAATGACGATGGCGATGATCTCCACTCTCCGGAGCCCCAAACGGACTCCAGATCAGCCCTCCCGAGAGAGATTAGGGCTTGGCGGCGGCTCCGTATCGTAAAACGCGATAATTCTTCCTCTCTGATTTTTTTCTCCCCGAAAGTGAATATATGGGGTCTGGAGATACGTCGGTGGAGCGTCAGGGGGCCCACGAGGCAGGGGGGCGTGCCCAGGGGGAGGGGTCGCGCCCCCCACCCTCGTGGACAGGGTGTGGGCCCCTTGACATGGATCTTTTCACATATATTTTTTATATTTTCCAAAACAATTCTCCGTGGATTTTCAGGTCATTCCGAGAACTTTTTATTTCTGCACAAAAATAACACCATGGCAATTCTGTTGAAAACATCGTCGGTCCGGGTTAGTTCCATTCAAGTCATGCAAGTTAGAGTCCAAAACAAGGGCAAAAGGGTTTGGAAAAGTAGATACGTTGGAGACGTATCAACTCCCCCAAGCTTAAACCTTTGCTTGTCCTTAAGCAATTCAGTTGATAAACTGAAAGTGATAAAGAAAAACTTTGACAAACTCTGTTTGCTCTTGTTGTTGTAGATATGTAAGCCATCATTCAGGTTTTCGTCAAAGATCATGAACTAACCACATTCACAATAACTTTCAGGTCTCATGTCTACTCACATCAATGGCATAATCAACTAGCGAGCAGTAATAATAAACCTCGGATGACAACACTTTCTCAAAACAATCATGATATGATATAACAAGATGGTATCTCGCTAGCCCTATCTGAGACCACAAAACATAAATGCAGAGCACCTTTAAAGATCAAGGACTGACTAGGCATTGTAATTCATGGTAAAAGAGATCCAGTCATGATCATACTCAATGCAAATTAATAGTAATACATGCAAATGACAGAGGTGCTCTCCTACTGGTGCTCTTTGATAAGAGGATGATGACTCTGCATAAAAGTAAATAGATAGGCCCTTCGCAGAGGGAAGCAGGGATTTGTTCATGTGCCAGAGCACGATTTTTAAATAGAGATGAATAACATTTTGAGCGGTATACTTTCATTGTCAACATAAAAACCAAGAATCTCGATATCTTCTATGCTACGCACATTATAGGCGGTCCCCAAACAGAATGGTAAAGTTTATACTCCCCCAACCACCAACAAGCACACTCCACGGTTAGCCCGAAACAACGGGTACCGTCCAAACCAACAACAGCCCTAGGGAGTTTTGTTTAATTATTATGATTTTGAGCATGGGACTGGGCATCCCGGTTACCTGCCATTTTCTCATGAATGATGAGCGGAGTCCACTCATCGTGAGAATAACCCACCTAGCATGGAAGATATAGACAACCCTAGTTGATACATGAGCTGTTTGAGCATACAAAACAGAATTTCATTTGAAGGATTAGAGTTTGGCATATACAAATTTACTTGGAACGGCAAGTAAATACCGCATATAGGAAGGTATGGTGGACTTATGTGGAATAACTTTGGGGTTTATGGAAGTGGATGCACAAGCAGTATTCCCGCTTAGTACATGTGAAGGCTAGAAAGAGACTGGGAAGCGACCAACTAGAGAGCGACAACGGTCATGAACATGCATTAAAATTAATCAACAATGAATGCAAGCATGAGTAGGATATAAATCACGAGGAACATAAATATCGTGGAGGCTATGTTGATTTGTTTCAACTACATGCGTGAACATGTGCCAAGTCAAACCACTTGAATCGTTCAAAGGAGGATACCACCCTATCATACCACATCACAACCATTTTAATAGCATGTTGGCACGCAAGATAGACCATTATAAACTCTCAGCTAATTAAGCATGGCATAAGCATCTATGATCTCTAATTGTCATTGAAAGCATGTTTCATTCATAACAAGCCAAATCAGGAACGATGAACTATCATATTTACAAAAACAAGAGGTCGAGTTCATACCAGCTTTTCTCATCTCAATTAGTTCATCATATATAATCCTTATTGCCTTTCACTCGCACGACCGAACAGTGTGGATAATAATAACAGTGCACGTGCATTGGACTAAGCTGGAATCTGCAAGCATTTAATACAAGAGAGAAGGCAAGGTAATATGGCTCAAGGTTAAATCAACAATAAAGCATATGAGAGCCACTAAGCATTTCAATCATGGTCTTCTACTCTTAACCCCCAAAGAAAAGAAAAGAAAAGAAACTATTTACACGAGAAAGCTCCCAACAAGCAAAAGGAGAACGGGAAAACTTTTTGGGTTTTCTTTTAATTACTACTACAAGGAAAGTAAACAAGCTAGAAGCTACAACTAATATATTTTTATTTTTCTTAAGGTTTTTTCTAGCACACGAGAAAAAGACTGAGAAAAAGATTTGAAACTAAGCATGGATGGTACAATGAAAGAGTGTGAGCACCGACAACTAGAATAAGTGTGTGAACATGAATGTAAAGTCGGTGAGAAACACGTACTCCCCCAAGCTTAGGCTTTTGGCCTAAGTTGGTCTATGGCCACGGATCGAAGCTACTCCCTCTAGTGTATTGAGATGTGTCCTCTGGGTGCCACTGGTTGGCAAGCTCATCCAGATCCCACCCACAAACAGACTGATGATAAGGATCGACTGGTGGCTCCGTCTCAGGCTCTGAAGCTCGTGTCTGGCTCTGGTGCGAGTAGAAAGCATCTGATGTAACAAGATATATGCCTGTAGATAGATCAAACAGAGATGGTGCATGCAAGGTAACAATCTCACAATATTTTATATCAAACCTTAATTTATAATTAAGCAACCAATCCTTGTCTTTAACAACAAAATCATGTGCTATCATGCTCTTGTAATCTAGATAAACAGGGGCAAGCAATTTTTCTTCTTCTCATGATGCCTAATAGGTATTCTAAAATGTTCAGCAAGGCGAGAAGCAAAGATGCCTCCAAAGACGGGCCCCTTTCAGCGGTTCAAACTCAGTCACTTAGCAACGACGGCACCCAAGCTAAAAGTTGTGTCTTGAAACAAAGCATGGCGTAAAATGACACTAAGATTCCCACTGTTCCCGCGACCAATTAAACATCTACTATCAAATAAGGCAAAGTAGCGCAGAACAGGGAAATGTATACTAGTAATTCTTGCCCCTGAGACTTGTCTAGTTTCCCTTACAGCTATCATGTCAATAAACCCTTCAACGTCTTCACGACGTGGTTCATCAAGTCTACCTTCAAAGGTTATCTTGCACATTTCACAAACTCAAAGAATGATATTGCCTTAACCTCATCATATAAACGAAACTCCACTGTAGGTGGTGTTTTCTTAGCATGAAAATGAAAATTTTGCGTGAAAATATTAGAGAGTAAGAGATACTGTTCACGCTGGTCGTGGAGGAAGTCGATGAGGCCTGCATTATTTGCCAACCAATAAAAGTCTTCGTAAATCCCGACGGCTCTCATGAAGTCATTACAAGGCCATTCACACGACCGAACTTCTGCCATGCGAGGTAGATTATATTTGGGCTTCTTATTTTCTTCCTTCTTCTTCTCCTCTGAGCTTTTACTGGAGGAACCCCTCAACAATCTCTTTATCATTTTCCTCCTCTGAAATTTTCTGAAATTTTTAGTAACTCAAAATAAAAGTTAACCAAACTCAACAAGATTGGTAGCAGCAACTCCTACAAGTGCCTAGGGACTATATCATGCATTAGAACTACTTGGGACCAAAGAAACTTGACATGCAAGATCAAGAACAAGGTCACCACAACAATAAAAATTTGCAATAAATAAAGCATTAGAACAAAAACTAATTGGACCAATGGAGGAGTCACATACCAAGGAACAATCTCCCCAAACAGTTTGGTGAATGGTGCTTTGAGCAAGGAGATCGAAAATGGCAGCAAGATGAGCTAGAACTCGTGCTTGAGCTGGTTGGTGATTTTTTTGGGAGGAAGAAGAAGAGTATGGGTGTGGGAATAAGTGGAGGGGGGCCACGTGGGGCCCACGAGGCAGGGGGCACGCCCTGGACCCTCGTGGTCAGGTGCTGGCTCCCCTCATGGTGTTTTCTGTGCGATATATTCTCAAATATTCCAGAAAAAATTATATTAAATATTCGGAGCATTTGGATAACTTTTATTTTTGGGGTATTTTTTTATTGCATGGATAAGTCTGGAAACAGGCAGAAAATACTATTTTTGCTTTATTTATCCTAATTAACAGAAAGTAAAAGGAGGGTACAGAAGGTTGTGCTATCTAGATTCACCTATCCCATGCTCATCAAAAGGAATCCATTAACAAGGTTGATCAGGTCTTGTTAATAAACTCTTTCCCAATAACATGAAACCGGAGAATTTTCGAATAACACTAGGTTACCTCAATGGGGATATGTATGTCCCCAACAATAAGAATGTCATATGTCTTCTTGATAGTAGGAAGAGGAAATTCAAAACCTCCAATAGTAATGGTTGAAAATTTTCCAATATAATTGATACTGTGGACCTGAGGTTGTTTCCTCAGAAAGTGTACCGTATGCTCATTACCATTGACATGAAAAGTGAAATTACATTTGTTGCAATCAATAACAGCCCCTGTAGTATTCAAAAAGGGTCTACCAAGGATAGTAGACACACTATCGTCCTCGGGAATATCAAGGATAACAAAGTCTATTAGAATAGTAACATTTGCAACTACAACAGGCACATCCTCACAAATACCGACAGGTATAGCAGTTGATTTATCAGCCATTTGCAAAGATATTTCAGTAGGTGTCAACTTACTCAAGTCAAGTCTACGATATAAAGGGAGAGGCATAACACTAACACCGGCTCCAAGATCACATAAAGCAGTTTTAACATAGTTTCCTTTAATGGAGCAAGGTATAGTAGGTACTCCTGGATCTCCTAGTTTCTTAGGTATTCCACCTTTAAAAGTGTAATTGGCAAGCATGGTGGAAATTTCTACTTCAGGTATCTTTCTTTTATTGGTTATAATATCTTTCATATACTTAGCATAATGATTTGTTTTAAGCACATCAGTCAAACACATACGCAAAAAGATAGGTCTAATCATTTCAGCAAAGCGCTCAAAATCCTCATCATCCTTTTTCTTGGATGGTTTCGCAGGAAAAGGCATGGGTTTTTGAACCCATGGTTCTCTTTCCCTACCGTGCTTCCTAGAAACAAAGTCTCTCTTATCATAATGTTGATTCTTTGATTGTGGGTTATCAAGATCAACAGCAGGTTCAATCTCTACATCATTATCATTGCTAGGTTGAGCATCATCATGAACACCATCCTTAACATTATCACTAGGCTCATGTTCATTACCAGATTGTGTCTTAGCATCAGGAACATATATATCATTGGGATTCGCAGGTGTGTCAGCTACAGGTTCACTAAGCATGCAAAGTTCTATCATTTTTCTTTTTCTTCTTCTTAGAAGAACTTGGTGCATCTTAATTAGTACTCTGAGAATCTTGCTCAATTCTCTTGGGGTGGCCTTCAGGATACAGAGGTTCCTGAGTCATTTTACCACCTCTAGTAGCAACTCTAACCGCATAGTCATTATTCTTACCATTTAATTCATTGAGCAGATCATTCTGAACCTTACGTACTTGTTCTACTTGAGTGGTAACTGATACGTCTCCAACGTATCTATAATTTTTTATTGTTCCATGCTATTATTTATGAAGTCTCGGATGTTTAATGGGCTTTATCATCCACTTTTATATAATTTTTGGGACTAACCTACTAACCCAAAGGCCCAGTCCAGATTGCAGTTTTTTGCCTGTTTCAGGGTTTTACAGAAAAAGAATATCAAACGGAGTCCAAACGGAATGAAACCTTCGCGAGAGATATTTGTGGAGAAAATCACGCACGCAGAGCTTGAGAACCACGTCAGGGGACACAGGGCTGGCCCACGAGGGTGGGGGCGCGCCCCCTTCCCAGGGCGCGCCCCCTGCCTCGTGGCCCCCTCGAGCGTCCCTCGGTGCCCTCCTTCTTCCTATATAAGTCTACGTACCCCAGAAACTCCGTGGACAGAGAGAAAACCCTAATTCCACCGCCGTACCTTCTGTTCCCGTGGAGATCCCATCTTGGAGCCTGTTCCGGAGCTCCACTGGAGGGGGATCCATCACGGAGGCCTTCATCATCATCATCATCGCCCTCACCATGAGTTGTGAGTAGTTTACCATAGACCTTCGGGTCCATAGCTAGTATATAGATGGCTTCTTCTCTCTCTCTGGATCTCAGTACAAAGTTCTCCTCGGTATTCGAGGAGATCTATTTGATGTAATCTCTTTTTGTGGTGTGTTTGTCGAGATCCGATGAATTGTGAGTTTATGATCAAGGTTATCTATGGAATATATTTGGTTCTTCTTTGAACTTTTTATGTGTGCTCATAATATCCTTGCAAGTCTCTTCGAATTATTGGTTTGGTTTGGCCTACTAGATCTATAGTTCTTGCAATGGGAGAAGTGCTTGGCTTTGGGTTCAATCTTGCGGTGTCCTTTCCCAGTGACAGTAGGGGCAGCAAGACACGTATTGTACTGTTGCCATTGAGGATAAAAAGATGGGGTTTATATCATATTGCTTGAGTTTATCCCTCTACATCATGTCATCTTGCTTAAGGCGTTACTCCGTTCTTATGAACTCAATACACTAGATGCATGCTGGGTAGCGGTCGATGTGTGGAGTAATAGTTGTAGATGCAGAATCGTTTCGGTCTACTTGTCTCGGACGTGATGCCTATATACGATGATCATGCCTAGATAGTCTCATAATTATTCGCTTTTCTATCAATTGCTCGACAGTAATTTGTTTACCCGCCGTAGAATATCGCTATCATGAAAGAAGCCACTAGAGAAAACTATGGCCTCTGGGTCTATTCTCAACATATCAACCTACATCTACTTTACTTTTATCGCTTTTACTTGCTGTTCTTGTAAACTAAAAACACCAAAGATATAAACTATCATCTCTATCAGATCTCACTTTCGTAAGTGGCCGTAAAGGGATTGACAACCCCTTATCGCGGTAGCTGTGAAGTTCTTGTTTGTTTGTGCAGGTGAGAGGGACTCGCGCGTGGTCTCCTACTGGATTGATACCTTGGTTCTCAAAAACTAAGGGAAATACTTACGCTACTGTGCTGCATCTCCCTTTCCTCTTCGAGGGAATACAATGCAAGCTCAAGAGGTAGCAGTAACCATGGATGCATGTATACTAATGAGTTTCAATTCACCTTTAACTCTAGACAGATAATCACTCAAGCATTCAATCATATAAGCACTATGTTGCAATTGTCTACCAACATAAGCATTGAAGTTTTCTTGTTTCACAATGAAATTGTCAAACTCATGTAAGCATTGGCTAGCAGACTTATAATGAGGAATATCACCTTCATCAAATCTATAAAGAGAATTTACCTTTACTACCTGTGTCGGGTTATCAAAACCATGTATCTCTTCAAAAGGTGGTAAATCCTTAACGTCTTCAGCTTGAATACCCTTTTTCTTTCATAGATTTCTTTGCCTCTTGCATATCTTCAAGACTAAGAAATAGAACACCTCTTTTCTTCGGAGTTGGCTTAGGGCCTGGTTCAGGAAGTGTCCAATTATTTTCATTGGCCAGCATATTATTCAATAGTAATTCAGCTTGATCAGTTGTTCTTTCCCTCAAAACACAACCAGCACAACTATCCAGGTGGTCTCTGGAAGCATTGGTTAGTCCATTATAAAAGACATCAAGTATATCGTTCCTCTCAAGAGGATGATCAGGCAAAGAATTAAGTAATTGGAGAAGCCTCCCCCAAGCTTGTGGGAGACTCTCTTCTTCAATTTGCACAAAGTAATATATTTCCCGTAAGGCAGCTTGTTTCTTATGAGCGGGAAAATATTTAGCAGAGAAGTAGTACATCATATCCTGGGGACTACGCACACAACCAGGATCAAGAGAATTAAACCAAGTCTTAGCATCACCCTTTAACGAGAAAGGAAACAACTTAAGGATATAGTAATAATGAATCTTTTCATCGTTGGTGAAAAGGGTGGCTATATCTTTCAACTTAGTAAGATGTGCCACAACAATTTCAGATTCATAGCCATGGAAAGGATCAGTTTCAACCAAAGTAATTAACTCAGGATCAACAGAGAATTCATAATCCTTATCAGTAACAAAGATAGGTGAAGTAGCAAAAGCAGTGTCATGTTTCATTCTAGCATTGAAGGACTTTTCTTTCAGCTTAGCTAATAATTACTTAAGATCTTATCTATCATTGCAAGCAAGAAAGTTTCTAGCAGTTTCTTCATCCATAACATAACCCTCAGGAACTACAGGCAATTCATATCTAGGGGGAGAAGCTTCATCATCACTTTGATAAATATTATCAGTTTCAATATTTGCATTCTCCCTAACCCTAGCAATTTGTTCATCTAGAAATTCACCTAGTGGCACAGTATTATCAAGCCTAGAAGTAGTTTCATCATACATAGCAGAAGTGGCATCATCAAGAACATATGACATATCAGATTCAATAGCAGGAGTAGGTGTCGCAAATTTACCCATAACAGATGGTGAATCAAGTGCAGAGCTAGATGGCAGTTCCTTACCACCCCTCGTAGTTGAGGGTAAGATCTTGGTTTTAACGTCCTTCAAGTTCTTCATAGTGATCAACAGATATAAATCCCAAGTGACTTAAAGAATAGAGCTATGCTCCCCGGCAACGGCGCCGGAAAATAGTTTTGATAACCCACAAGTGTAGGGGATCGCAACAGATTTCGAGGGTAAAGTATTCAACCCAAATTTGTTGATTCGACACAAGGGGGGGCAAAGAATACTCTTAAGTATTAGCATCTGAGTTGTCAATTCAACCACACCTGGAAACTTAGTATTGCAGCAAGGTAGTTTAGTAGCCAAGTAATATGGAGATAGCAGTAACAACAATAAAAGTAATGGTTGTGTTTTTGTAGTTTTTGTAATAGTAGCAGCGGAAAAGTAAATAAGCAACAAGCAATATGTGAAAAGCTCGTAGGCATTGGATTGGTGATGGACAATTATGTCGGATGCAATTCATCATGTAGAAGTTATAACCTAGGGTGACACAGAACTAGCTCCAGTTCATCAATGTAATGTAGGCATGTATTCCGAATATAGTCATACGTGCTTATGGAAAAGAACTTGCATGACATATTTTGTCCTACCCTCTCGTGGCAGTGGGGTCCTATTGGAAACTGAGGGATATTAAGGCCTCCTTTTAATAGAGTACCAGACCAAAGCATTAACGCATAATGAATACATGAAATCCTGAAACTACGGTAATCACCGGGAGTGGTCCCGATTGTTGTCACTTCGGGGTTGCCGGATCATAACACATAGTAGGTGACTATAGACTTGCAAGATAGGATCAAGAACACACATATATTCATGAAAACATAATAGGTTCAGATCTGAAATCATGGCACTCGGGCCCTAGTGACAAGCATTAAGCATAGCAAAGTCATAGCAACATCAATCTCAGAACATAGTGGATACTAGGGATCAAACCCTAACAAAACTAACTCGATTACATGGTAAATCTCATCCTACCCACCACCGTCCAGCAAGCCTACGATGGAATTACTCATGCACGGCAATGAGCATCATGAAATTGGTGATGGAGGAAGGTTGATGATGACGATGGCGACGATCTCCACTCTCCGGAGCCCCGAACGGATTCCAGATCAGCCCTCCCGAGAGAGATTAGGGCTTGATGGCGGCTCCGTATAGTAAAACGCTATAATTCTTCCTCTCGGGTTTTTTTCTCCTCGAAAGTGAATATATGGGGTCCGGAGATACGTCGGTGGAGCGTCAGGGGGCCCACGAGGCAGGGGGCGCGCCCAGGGGGAGGGGGCGCGCCCCCACCCTCGTGGACAGGGTGTGGGCCCCCTGACATGGATCTTTCCGCAGATATTTTTTATATTTCCCAAAACAATTCTCCGTGGATTTTCAGGTCATTCCGAGAACTTTTTATTTCTGCACAAAAACAACACCATGGCAATTCTGCTGAAAACAGCGTCAGTCCGGGTTAGTTCCATTCAAATCATGCAAGTTAGAGTCCAAAACAAGGGCAAGAGGGTTTGGAAAAGTAGATACGTTGGAGACGTATCACCTACTACTCCCACCGCTGGCCAGGCCATACCTGTACTCACCCACACCCTCTGTTATTCTGCGGCGATGACAGCCTCACACTGCAGCAAACCAGTGAACCCTCATACTCCTCTACGCGTGGGCATCCACTGCCACGTCTTCCCCGGCTTCGCGTCGTCCCCGGCTTCGCGTCGTCCCCTTCCTAGGCCTCGTCATCGTCCACCGCCCTGGTGCTCTCGGCGCGGCGTGGTCAACGTGGTCAAGCAACGATTTCCATCAGACGTGGACTGTACGTGGAGAGGCTGACAGTTGTGCCCACGACGGCAGCAAGGAAGTGCCTCCTTATTACGCGGAAAATAATGATTCCTCCACCTGACAGCAGGGACCCACCGGACAGGCCATCGTATTTCGTGAAAAAAAACATTTCCCCCTGAGTGTTGGGACCCAGCGGACGGGCCACCATATTGCGCGAAAAAAACGTTCGCCCCGCTGTTAGCTCCGACCCACCGGAAGCGCCTCCTTATTACGCACAAAAAAAATCAATACTCCCCCTGCTGGTTGGGACCCACCTTGGTGGGAGGCTGACTTGTGGGCCTACTAAATTGACGGGGATGGAGTGCTTTGTCAACTTAGTCAGTATGAACGATTCTAGCTCTAGTGACCGTACGATGTCTATCCAACGGCCGTAGTGCTTCTTCAACCTCTGGTCTTGTTACTCCAGCCGCCCAAAGTAGCGCCGGTCGTGCCGCCTGCTCCTGCCTCCCGTGGCCGGCTGTGTTGCCGCGGAGGCCTCACTGCCCCCTACTATTCCTACCGCTGGCCAGTCCATCCCTCTACTCACCCACACCCCCTGTTATTCTACGGCGATGGCAGCCTCACACCGCAGCGAACCAGTGAACCCTCGTACTCCTCTACGTGTGGGCATCCACTGCCGCGTCTTCCCCGGCTCTGCGTCGTCCCCTTCCTCGGCCTCGTCGTCGTCCACCGCCCTGGTGCTCTAGGCGCGGCATGGTTAACGTGGTCAAGGAACGGCTTCCATCCAAAGTGGACTGTATGTGGAGAGGCTGACATCTGGGTCCATGGCCGCAGCAAGGAAGTGCCTCCTTATTACGCGCAAAATAATTATTCCTCCACCTGACATCGGGGACCCACCGGACGGGCGACCATATTTCGCGAAAAAAATGTTTCCCCCTGACTGCTAGGACCCACCAGCTACATGTTCGCACACAAGGAAGTGCGTTCGAAAAAAAAAGATTTGCCCCCCTGAATGCTGGGACCCACCAACTACATCTTCGCAGGCAAGGAAGTGCCTGACAGTCAGGACCCACCTGGTCGAAGCGTACGTACCGTTGTCATTCTGGTCGCGAACGTGTACGTACATACTGGTCGATGTAGAGGTGCGCACGTGTCGTAGCAGAGGAGCGCACGTAGCATGTACACGTACGTAAAGCGGCCAGTGTGCAAGAAAGAAAATACGGCCACGTACGTACATACGGGCAGGGTCTCGAACGCCTACTCGCGCATACGTATGGCCGAGGCTCGTGTACATGGCTGGGTCGGAACGGAGAAACAGCGTCGTCGTCGTGTTCATGGGGAGCCAACCGGCTGGGTCGGAATGGAATGCATCGTCGTGTTCATCGGGAGGGCTTGGACGGAACAGCCGATGGAAACGAGACCTGGCGTACCGCGGAATGGAGGAAACGAGGCCTGGCGTACCGCAGAATGGAGGAAACGGCCTTGTGTTCGACCGGCCACGGTTGAAACGGGATCCTGTTCATCGGGAGGGGTCTAGCGTACCGCAAAACGGAGGAAACGGACCTCCTACGGTCAAAACAGGGGTCCTGTTGATCGGGAGGGGTGTGGCGTACCGCAAAACGGAGGAAACAAACTTGTGTTGGAGCGCTATGGTCGAAACGGGGGTCCTGTTCATCGGGAGGGTTGTGGCGTACCGCAAAACGGAGGAAACGGACTTGTGTTGGAGCGCTACGGTTGAAACGGGGGTCCTATTCGTCGGGAGGGGTGTGGCGGACCACAAAACGGGACTCCACGGGATACTGGTAATCACAACCGTCGACCCCCTCCAGCCTCCACAGGCTACTGTTCATCCACTGTCGACCTCCTCCAGCCTCCACCTGCGACTATTCAGCCTCCACCGCGCGCTACTCCATCGGCTACTGTTCAACCAGCCCTCTCCACGGGCTCCTGTTCAACCACCCCTCCACGGGCTACTGTTCATCCAGCCCTCCACTGTCTACTGTTCATGCAGCCCTCCATGGGGTGGTCCTGTTCATGCAGCCCTCCACGGGGTCCTGTTCATGCAGCCCCAACCGGCTGGATCGAACGGGGTCCTGTTTATGCAGAGGCAACACCACGGGGTCCTGTTTAGCCACCCCCACCGGGAACTATTCATCCAACCCCCCCAGCAACACTCATTGTTCATGCAGAGGCAGCATCGATCGGCTACAGTTAGCAGCAGTAGCGAAGGAATCGCTCGATCGGGTTCAGTTAACAGCCATCGATCGATCGCTCGGGTTCAATAACGCGTAGCCTGCAGTGCAATCGCTCGGGTTCAGTTAGAGCCCAATGCCTCGCTCGGGTTCAGTTAGAGCCCAACGCCTCGCACCCACGCACGTGCGTGTACGAGAGAAACGTGCATCGCTCGGCCCCGAACACCCACCGTAACCACGAACACCCCGATATTTTCCTCGCCCTTGCTTCTACCACGGTTTTTTCCGTCATGGACGGCCCAAAGAATGTCAAGCAGCTGCGTCTCCGGCCCGCCCAGGACGAAAAGCCCATTTTCTGTCATGATTTTTTGTCATAGAAGTAGGACCCCACCACATCTATGATGATACCGTGTTTTGTCACAATTATTGTCATAGAAGTGTCATAAGTATGAAAGAAAAAAGTTTCATTCGGCCCAAAATGTCACGGATGTGTCTTTTTTTGTAGTGACGGCCCCTGAAACAGAGGAAGTATATAGCAGTAAACGGGTAAGTGCCTTATCTTTGTGGTTCTCCATGAGCGGCGCTCTTTCTTGACCCTGCCTCCTCAGGGTTTCTTCGGTCGTGACGGCGAAAGCTCTTGAGGTTTGCCCCTCGGGGGCTCTTGGCTCGCAGTCGACTTCGGGCTCCCTGCGCCAGGCACTCGCACAAGGAATGGTGACGGCTCGCGAGGCGAGCATGCCTCCGGGGGGCTAATGGCCTGGGCCTTCTGCATCCCTGCTTCGGGGTCACTTCCGGGGTGTTGAAGGTGTGCTGAGGGTTCCCTCGCTAGTCCTCGCTAGCGGTTGGGCTCCCTTGGTGCCGGCTCCGTCTTTGTGCGTTGGAGCCGCATCACTTGACCCTTCTGTGGGGGCCGACGAAGTGCCTGGGGGAGCGCCGACTACTAGCCCCTCGCGAGGGACAGGCGGGGCACCTCGCGTCCCCCGGCAGCCTCCTGAGCCGAGGAGGGGCTCGGTCACGCGCTGTAGCTTGCGCGTGGGCGCATTGTTGTACGCCATGACCTTTTCCAGGAAGCCAACAGTGCATTGGGCCGGCTTGGGGAAGAGCTCGTTGATGTTGATGTACGCCTTGAATCGGAGAATCTTCGCCTCGCGCAGGAGTGGCACATGCTGAAGGTTGCCATCAAACTTGGGCGCCAGCAACACGAGCGAGCCTGTGCGGGGGTCCCACATGTAATAGACTCAAGTTTTCTTTACAAAGTCTATTTAGTTATTCCTAATTAGTTGGGGCCCAAACGTCATTGATACATTAGACTAATCATATTTCTTATTAGCGCCTAATTTAACAGGGTTGGCCTAGCAGTAGTGGTACAAGCCGGTAGGGGGAGGCGCACGCGCGCATAGGCGGTGGCTGGCCACGGCGCGACCACCACGACGAGCGGGGCAACTGCCCGCAGCATACGGAGGCAAACGGTGGTGGCAAACGATGGCATCACTAGGTGTGGCAAGCAGGGAGTGAGTGGCTGCGAGCGAGCGTAGGGGCGGGCGGCGGCGAGCGGGTGAGGGCGCAGCCACGGGGGAGCGGGCTGGTCGTGCAGCATGGAGTAGCAAGTGCGGCGGCGACGGAAGCAGGGGGCGGACGGGCGCCGGGCGTGGCGGTTTGGGCGCGGCCAGTCGGCGGGGAGCGGGAGGCGAGCGGCCGCAGTGAGCGGCAGGAGCAGGGGTGTGGCGCGGCCAGCATAACCTAGGAGCGGCCAGGCAAAGCAGCACCGGCGGTAGCCGCAGTGAGCAGCAGCGCGGGAGCAGGTGAGGCCACGGGTGCAGGCGGGGCCAGGCAGGCGACGGCGGGAGCGGGTCCAGGCAGACAACGGCGTGTGCGGGGTGAGTAGCAGCAGAAGCAGGGGCTTGGCCGGCGCGTCGGCCATGAGCCCGGGTGCGGTGATGACAACGTCCTATGGCACCAAATCAAAGTGGAGAAGGGGATCGACGGAGAGGGGCTCACAGTGAGCAAGGGTGAGCACAGGAGGCTCGGGGACATCATGGAGGTGGTGAATCGAGGGCAGCGTCGGGCGACCGATGCGGAGGAAGAAGTCGTGGTAGTCGTCTTAAGGGCTTCTCGTATCGAATCCGTCCGCGCAGTCACTGAAGACGGGGATGGCGCTCCACCCGGGCACCAAAAGACGGAGGATGGCGGTTGATGGCGACGACAACGAGGGGGGGTGCAACGGTGCTCACTGGATCGAGCATAGCGAGGGAGGGAGTGGGGGATTCGAGGGTCAGGGTTTCGCCCTGGGGCCGCGGGGTGGTTTTAACCCAACAGGGGACCGAGGGGATGGTCGGCACATGGAGGGCGCCATGGGGATGGCCTCCACACAGCCCCCAGCTCCTGTAGCGGGCGGTAGAAGACATGTGGGAAGGGGGGTTTGGGTTGGGCCTCCTACAGAGCGCGTTGGGCCGCAGTGCACTATGGCACTAGGCCTAGTGGCACAATAGGTGTTAGGTGTTTTCTCCTTCTTCTTCTTTTTTTGTTTGATCTTTTAAACCTTTTTTGTTTTCTTTATTTTAGTTACAAAAAATAGTTTTACAAAAATATAACCCTTGCTCCTAAATTAGCATAACAATATAGGCCACTCCCACAAAAAGTTTGATGACTAAATGTACTAGTTTAATATTTGTTTATCATTTGAAAGCATTTAAATAATAGTTTTGGCCCCTAATTTATTTGTTTTAGAGCATTTAAGAATTTTCTAAAAATGTGGTTCCTTCATCATATTTACTCATGATTTATTTGACACATTTAGAACATTTTAGTTTTATTGTTTGAAAACTTTTGTTGTTTGCCTTTATTTTTAAATTTGAATTTTATTCGTTTTTGAACCATGGTGATGTGGCATCATTAGTAGAGGGTTACTGTACCTTAATTTCCCGGGCGTCACAATTCTCCTCCACTACAAGAAATCTCGTCCCGAGATTTTAAGAGGTGGAGTAAGGGGGAAAATCTGGTTACGAAATTCTAACGAATCTTCTCGGTCTTGGTTGTTCTTCTCGAAGTGGTAGACCCACTAGTTGATGTCTTCATTTCTCTGCTTCGGGTCATCATGATGAAGTCATCATCCTTTCTTCGGGGACTCCAACGTACTTACGAAAAGGATAATGGGTAACTTCATAAGAACGGACCTCTACAAGGTTGCTTATCTGGTAGATAACATCTGGGAAGGTGGAGGATAGTAACTCTTGAATTGAACCTCAAGAAAATGTCAAGAGCAAAGTAAGAAGGTACCCTGAGAAGTTTCATACGGGCAAGCAATCGTTCGATGTCCGACACAACACGTGAAAGGGGTTCAGAGCAACGAGATTAAGTATAATGTCTGATACCAGAATAGATCACAAGGTAGTTGGCCCGTGAATTACATATGAATACAAGTATGAGGAATAATTTGGTAACAGGGGTGTACACAAGAGTCAGGTTTCGATCCCATGGAACTGTGGATTATGGGCCCACCATGTGGTTAAAAGTAGAAAGAGAGATGACATCTTGCATGGTTATGATAGCAAGGCATGTCAGAGGATAGACCGTCAGTTATGTCGGGAACAACATCGGTACCAAGGGCGAGGGGCGAAGAGAACCATTTTCCTGCTCGTTGAACGAGGCGGACCAATAGGCAAGGTTCTCGTCCATCGGTGGTTACTGGAATGTCATCAACAGTAGTAACAGGGTCTTACTGACAGAGTTGTACACCGAGGTGCTTACATAAGCAGGGAATTATCAATGTTCAGATAATTCAGATTACAAGGAAGGATAAACAAACCAATGGAAAGGAAATGTGTTTAAACACATATTTCAGGGGTATATCCTTCCCAAGCTTCCCAAGGACAAGCAGAGCATGATATCCATGACAGGATTGAAAGTAGAAAACCAACTAGGTAATGGGAGAGGAATTTCATGACATTACCCATTCAACGGCGTTAGGATAATTGATAAAGAAAATCTAGCATTGTGCTTCAAATGTTCTTATTGAAGATCGAAGTACCACAAACATGCTTAGAGATAGCATTGGCATGGTCTTCAAACAATGTCGGACTATGGATACACAAAGGATCCATCGAAAACAGCTTATCAAATAAGCCATTCAATTTCGACAACAAAAAGAAAAAAATGTGGCCGACGGGCTCAACAACAATTCATCGAGATTTCCATAATCATGGATTTTCACAATTAAATGAACAAGGTGGTAGCATTGGACACCAAAGTATATAATGAAGTATGTTTGAGGAGAACCTTCATGATTAAGCATTGAACGAAAGTGCACTTGGAAATATGGTCCAAGTAGTTCGATCATTGTTAAAATGGTGATTCAATAGCCAAAGTCTTAGAATGAAATTATCAATCATTAACTTCAAAGCAATATGGTTGCTAGAAGTACAGAATCCAAGGAGCAATGTTCACTTGTTGGTATCCCAGTTAGAGTCAATAAGGGGACCAAGAAAGAATGGTGATGGTGAGAAGTATCACCATACCAAGAATTCTTAAGAGGTGGTTAAATACTCACAACATTCTTGACAAAAATATGGTAATACTCCAAGGTAGAACATCACATTAGTTGGATAGCAAAGAACTCAGGGTACAACACAAAACAAGAACAAGTTTTGTGTTGTAAGGAAGGCAAGACTGTTGTCGATGTTAACACAAATCATCACGGGGCAAGGATGGTATGTCTCATCGTGAATTCAATTGATATCCTAGAAGGAGTACAATTGTTAAAGATGATCACGACCATTTTGTCGAGAGGCTCCACGAAGAAGCAACCGAACAACGACTACATCAAGCAAAAGGACTGATGCGGCAAAACATCATTGGGACCACGAATATGCCAACAATCCAGAATCAAGCTTCTATTCGAGCTGAAAGATAAGACAAGGAAGATCGACATAAGCTTAGCTCATTGTCGAAAGTTGTGCTCGAGAATAAGGACCAGGTGCCACGGTTAAATTCAGCATGATAAGAATATAGCCAATCAGGCTAGGAATGATGTGATCGGGTACAAACTCGTAAGTAAGGAAGATTACTAAATTCTAATAGTTGTTTAATCGTGGTGCGGACCCGATCTAGTTACGGTGTTCTCGAGTGACTAACCACTCAGAACCCAGGAAAAATTGGAATCCGTGGAAATTAGTACTTGATGAAGGCTCATAATTAAGCAACATGATCCTGTGATATTAACAAAATTCTAGGGGGTAACACTCGAAAATAGGATAGAATAAATGTTGGAAAAGTGTATCGATTTGTAAAAGACAAGTACTTTAACTTGTCCGAGAAAAGAAAGCAAAGAATATCAATATGGCCAGATCCACGATTGCAAAACACCAGATCCAAGATATAAGATGAACTTATACCAAGGGGATAATTAATTTAAGAGAAGCTTCCATGATAAGATCTACATCGTGTCCATGGGAATGAACATAAAGTTCAAGGTCGACTCCCACTTCTCCAATGCATGACTATTCATTCACCACTCTTATAAAAATGATTTGAGTTTGAAAACCTACATGGTAAATTACCTGAGGAGTATGACCCATGAAAACTTTTCGGGCCCACACACTTTAAGGAAGGCATAGGCGTATCTTAGAAACATATACCTAAAGCTTCAAGAGTAAATATCACCAGCTCGAAAGCAGAGCATGGTTGACAAAGTAGAGGATACAATTTACCAAAGGCATTATGTATCCGAGGAAAGACTCACAAAGTTATAGAATATGAAGGACAATGTTGGATAACACTCAACAAAGGATCGGACGGTCCATAATGGAGCCGACGTGAGCATCGGCACACAACCAGAGAAAGAAACAATGCAAAGGTATTGGATCGTAGAAACAACTAACTAATTCAAAGCCCAAATGCGAAGGAATTATGATTTCCAATTCAAGGGATTAGAAGAAAACGCTCTGATTAAGGATGGATAAGTTGAGTACGCTTAGGGGTACAACCGGTGGCAATTTGAACGCGCGGGATCCAGCTCATCTTTAAAATGACTTCTGAGCCGGAAGGATGAATTCTAGGACCTGATTGAGAATTGCAAGCATTCGCAATCATAACAAACCAACGGACTCAAAATGATAATGACAAAGGATGTCAATAAGATTACTAGACTATGGGATTAACCAAATGCAGGAAGGCAAGGAATTCAAGAGCAATAGGCTACCGAGGATTTCGGAAGACCGAATAGAATTACGAGGTATTATGTGGAACACATGAACAACTAGGGATCAATGAATCCTCGATAAGTGTGAGGTATTACTCGTAGGGGTATACAGGTTGCAAAGAACTACAAGGTAGTGGGCACACAGTATTCTCGAAACAACAGAGAGAATTTCGGGGTATCTTGTAATAACAAGACCAACTAGGAATAAAAGTAAGAGCGATAGGTGTAAGTATTTATTCATAGGGATATTTTGATGGTAGGGAATTGCAAAAGCAATGGGCACACAGTCTCAAGAGAACATTGGAGAGTATCTTCAGAATCTTCGGGTGCACCAAGCGAACATCTGGAGTGAGGGGCTCTCCGGGAAAGTATTTTCTAGAACCTAAAGTTACATTTTTAGCAAAATCATTTAACCCGAGTAGAAGAGAGATCAGAGTCGGAGATCATAGACGAGAAATAAAAGATCCTAATGCCATCCAATGGCGACATGGGCTCATAAGCCACACAACCATGTTAGTAAAAGTTTTGCAACGACTATTCTCAACTTCGGCCAAGGAGATCGAAAGGGGGATTCCTATAGGCAGTCGGCTCTGATACCAACTTGTGACACCCCCGATTTGATCATACACTAATCATGCACGCAAATGTGTACGACTAAGATCAGGAACTCACTAGAAGATATCACAACACAACTCTAGAAACAAATTAAAATAATACAAGCTTTATATTACAAGCCAGGGGCCTCGAGGGCTCGAATACATAAGCTCGAATACACAAGAGTCTGCCGAAGCTATAATATCTGAGTACAAACCTAAGTTAAACAAGTTTGCCTTAAGAAGGCTAGCACAAATTTAGCAACAATCGAAAAGGCAAGGCCTCCTGCCTGGGACCTCTAACTACTCCTCGAAGTCGAACTCCACGTAGAAACCTCCTCAGTATCCTCTAGCTCCTGGACTCCATCATTAGGATGCGACATCCGAGAAGAAGGCAAAAGGGGGAAAGGGGGGAGCAAAGCAACCGTGAGTACTCATACAAAGTACTCGCAAGCAAGGATCTACACTACATATGCAATGGTATCTGTGTAAAGGGGTAATATATGCGGGCTGAACTGCAGAATGCCAGAATAAGAGGGGGATAACTAGTCCTATCGAAGACTACGCTTCTGGCAGCCTCCATCTTGTAGTAGTAGAAGAGAGTAGCTGGAAAGTAACAAGTATCCTCGCTTCTCGCAGCCTCCGTCTTGCAGCAGTAGAAGAGAGTAGATGGTAAGTTCTACAAGTAACATCGTATAGCATAATCCTACCCGACGATCCTCCCCTCGTCGCCCTGTGGGAAAGCGATCACCGGGTTATATTTGGCACTTGAAAGGGTGTGTTTTATTAAGTATCCGGTTCTAGTTGTCATGAGGTGAGAGTACAACTCCGGGTCGTCCTTTTACCGAGGGACACAACTATTCGAATAGATAAAATTCCCGGCAGGGGTGCACCACATTACCCAACACGCTCGATCCCCTCTGGCTGGACACACTTTCCTGGGTCATGCCCGGCCTCGGAAGATCAACACGTCGCAGCCCTACCTAGGCACAACAGAGAGGTCAGCCCGACGGTCTAAATCCTAAGGGTGCAGGGGTCTGGGCCCATCGCCCATTGGACACTTGCACGTTGTGTGGGCGGCCGGTAAGTAGACCTAGCCTCTCCTATTACTAGAGCAAGCGCTCCAGTCCAATCCGACGCGCGCCGCTCAGTCGCTGACGTCAAGAAGGCTTCGGCTGATACCACGACATTGAGTGCCCATAACTGGTCCCGCGTAGCTGGTTAGTGCATATAGGCCAGTGGCCAGACTCCGATCAAATATCTAAACTCGTTAATCATGTTATTATGAAATAACCACGGACAATGACCAGGGCCAGGCCACCTCTCAACTTGGCATCTCAATCCGCCCTGTCGCTTCGCCACAAAGAATCACTTGGGGGCCGTCGGGAACCCAGGCCCACCACTACCTGGATGGAGCCACCTGTCCTTTCAGCCCCCAATCCGTGAATCACTTGCGGGTACTCTACGAGCTGACCTGACTTTTAGTCACAACATGTATCATGTATAATTCGTATATAGTAAAATACCCGTCATCACCTCCCGAAGTGATCACGGCCCAATAGTATAGCATGGCAGATGGACAAGGTTGTGGGACCATTGATGGAATACTAGCTTCCTATACTAAGCACTAGTGTAAGGGTATCAGCAGTTGTAGCAACAATGATAGGCTATGCTACAGAGTAGGAGCTATCAAATCATCAAAAGAAGGAAACCTAATGCGAGAATAAGAGAGAAGAGAATGGGCAATATCTGGTGATCAAGGGGGGCTTGCCTGGTTGCTCTGGTAAGAAGGAGGGGTCGTTGTTGATGTAGTCGATCACAGGGGTATTGGGAGCGGTCTCGGGGTCTACCAGAAAGAAGTAATGATACGTCTCCAACGTATCTATAATTTTTTATTGTTCCATGCTATTATATATGATGTTTTGGATGTTTAATGGGCTTTATTATACACTTTTATATTATTTTTGGGACTAACCTATTAACCCAAAGGCCCAGTCCAGATTGCTGTTTTTTTGCCTATTTCAGGGTTTTGCAGAAAAGGAATATCAAAGGGAGTCCAAACGGAATGAAACCTTCGGGAGAGATATTTTCGGAGCGATATCTTCACGGGAGACTTGAGAACCATGGCATAAGAGACATGTGGCGTCCACGAGGGTGGGGGCGCGCCCCACGTTGCTTCCCCTATGCCCTCCTTCCTCCTATATATACCCATGTACCCTGATAACATCGAAGCAACAGAGAAAACCCTAATTCCACCACCGCAACATTCTGTTCCCGTTAGATACCATCTTGGGGCCTGTTCCGGAGCTCCGCCGGAGGGGGGATCTTCCACGGAGTGCTTCTACATCAACACCATCGCCTCACCATGAGTTGTGAGTAGTTTACCACTGACCTTCGGGTCCATAGTTAGTACCTAGATGGCTTCTTCTCTCTTTTTGGATCTCAATATCAAGTTCTCCTCAGTCTTCGAGGAGATCTATTCGATGTAATCTTTTTGCGGTGTGTTTGTCGAGATTCGATTAATTATGGGTTTATGATCAAGATTATCTATGAGAAATATTTGGTTCTTTTCTAAATTCTTTTATGTATGATTATAATATCCTTGCAAGTCTATTCGAGTTATTGGTTTGGTTTGGCCTACTAGATCTATAGTTCTTGCAATGGGAGAAGTGCTTGGCTTTGGGTTCAATCTTGCGGTGTCCTCCCAGTGACAGCAGGGGCAGCAAGGCACGTATAGTATTGTTGCCATCGAGGATAAAAAGATGGGGTTTATATCATATTGCTTGAGTTTATCCCTCTACATCATGTCATCTTGCTTAAAGCATTACTCTGTTCTTATGAACTTAATACTCTAGATGCATGCTGGATAGCGGTCGATGTGTGGAGTAATAGTAGTAGATGCAGAATCGTTTCAGTCTACTTGTCACGGACGTGATGCCTATATATAATTATCATGCCTAGATATTCTCATAATTATTCGCTTTTCTATCAATTGCTCGACAGTAATTGATTCACCCACCATAGAATTCTGCTATCATGAGAGAAGCCACTAGTGAAACCTATGCCCCCCGGGTCTATTCTCAACATATCAATCTACAATCTACTTTACTTTGCCATTTTTACTTTCTGTTCTTATACCCCAAAATATTAAACTATCCTATCTATCAAATCTCACTTTCGTAAGTGACCGTAAAGGGATTGACAACCCCTTCTAGCGTTGGCTGCGAAGTTCTTATTTGTTTGTGCAGGTGCGAGGGACTCGCGCGTGGTCTCCTACTGGATTGATACCTTGGTTCTCAAAAACTGAGGGAAATACTTCAGCTACTATGCTGCATCTCCCTTTCCTCTTTGAGGAAATACAACGCAATATCGAGAAGTAGCAAGAATAATTTCTGGCGCCGTTGCCGGGGAGGCTGACGCAAAAGTCATATACCAAGTACCTATCATAAACCCTTATCCTTCACATTACATTTATTTGCCTCTCGTTTTCCTCTCCCCCAATTCACCCTTGCCATTTTATTTGCCCTTCTTTTGCCTTGTGTTTACCGCTCGCTTTGCGTCTTGTTTGCTTGCGCTGCCATGTGCCCTCTATTAACTTGCATCTTCGCTTGCTAAATTATGGATCCTCATCCACTTTCTAATCTATTTAAGAGATTCAATTATGATGAACCAATTGCTAGTGAGCTGCGTGCACTAGATTATCTTCACGAGGTTTTGCTTGAAATTCATGAATATGAAAATTGTGATGAAGTGCTCAAAGAGATTCATGATAGCTCCTTCAATAAAAAGAATGATTGCAATGATGTTATTATAAATTCTTTTAATGTCAGATGTGCTAATGATATGCAAAACCCTAAGCTTGGGGATGCTTATTTTGTTGTGCCCTCTACTTGTTGCAATGATCACGATTGGGGTGATTCTTCTTATGATCTTGGAAATTTATTTAAGCCCCATGATGAATATGAGATTGATAATAATGTTTGCAATAATATTGAAAGTGGGTTTGGAAGAGTGTCAACTTGAGATCCCACATATTTGGAGAATGTTCAATCTTATGCTATTTTTGATAAAAGTGGGTTTGGAGAGGTCATGACTTTAGTTAATGTTGATCCCACTATTTTGGAAGAGTGTCAACTTCGTATGCACGTGGATGGTGTTGAGAATATGTTTTGCAATAGCTATATTGTTGAATTTGCTTATGATCCTACATGCAATTATTATGAGAGAGGAAAATATGGTTGTATAAATCTTCATGTTACTAAATTACCTCTCGTTATGTTGAGATTGCTATTGTTTCTTTCTTCTTCCTTGCATATGCTAGATCTTGCTTCTCTTGATAATTTGTTTTCCTGTAAAATGCCTATGCATAGGAAGTATGTTAGACTTAGATGTGATTTTCACATGCTATATGATGCTCTCTTTGTGCTTCAATTCTCATCTTTCATGTGAGCATCATTGAATTCTGAGGCCTATCTTAATGGCTATAAAGAAAGAGCTTGTTGGGAGGCAACCCAATTTTATTTTCTTTGTTTTTTTGCTTCTGTTTAGGAATAAATATTGCATCTAGCTTCTGTTTAGATGTGGTTTTGTGTTTTAGTTAGTGTTTGTGCCAAGTAGAACCTTTGGGAAGACTTCTGTGAAGTTTATATGATCTTGCTGTAAAAAACAGAAACGCTAGCGCTCACGAGAATAGTCAGCAGATTTTACTGGAGAGTGCTATTTATTTGATTCATTTTGCAGATGATTAATAGAAAAATTCCTCACATTTACCAATTTATTTCAGTTTTTTTGGAGTTACAAAAGTATGCAAAAGTTACAGATTACTACAGACTGTTCTATTTTTGACAGATTCTTTTTTTCGTGTGTTGTTTGCTTATTTTGATGAATCTATGAGTAGTATTGGAGGATATGAGTCATAGATAAGTTGGAATACAGTAGGTTTAACACCCATATAAACAAAGAATGAGTTCATTACAGTACCTTTGAGTGGTGGTTTGTTTTATTATACTAACGGAGCTCACGAGATTTTTGGCTAAGTTTTGTGTTGTGAAGTTTTCAAGTTTTGAGTATTGCTTTGATGGACTATGGAACAAAGAGTGGCAAGAGCCTAAGCTTGGGGATGCCCAAGGCACCCCAAGGTAAAATTCAAGGACAACCAAAAGCCTAAGCTTGGGGATGCCTCGGGAAGGCATCCCCTCTTTCGTCTTCATCCATCGGTAACTATACACGGGACTATATTTTTATTCACCACATGATATGTGTTTTACTTGGAGCGTCATGTTTGATTTGAGTCTTTACTTGTCAGTTTGCCACAATCATCCTTGCTGGACGCACCTTTTTGTGAGAGATAAATATGGCCTAGAAATTGTTAGAACACTCTATGTGCTTCACTTATATCTTTTGAGCTAAATAGTTTTGCTCTAGTGCTTCACTTATATCATTTAGAGCACGGTGGTGATTTTATTTTGTAGAAATTGTTGATCTATCATGCCTCACTTATATCCTTTTGAGAGTCTTTTAGAACAGCATGGTAATGTGCTTTGGTTATAAAACTAGTCCTAATATGATAGGCATCCAAGATAAATGTAGTAAAAACTTTCGTACAAAGTGCATTGAATATGATGAGAAGTTTGATACTTGATGATTGTTTTGAGATATGAGGATAGTGATATTAGAGTCATGCTAGTGGAGTTATTATGAAATTGAGAAATAATTTTGTTAAAGTTTGTGATTCCCGTAGCATGCACGTATGGTGAACCGCTATGTGACGAAGTTAGAGCATGAGGTATTTGTAGAGTGTCATCCTTTGTGTGGAGGTCGGGGGCGCGCGATGGTTAACTCCTACAAACCTCCCCCCTAGGAGCATGCGTTGATTGCTTTGTTTTGATGACTCGTAATTTTTTGCAATAAGTATATGACTTCTTTATGACTAATGATGAGGTCATGGATTATACGCACGCTCGCCCTTCCACCATTGCTAGCCTCTCTTGTACCGCGCAACTTTCGCCGGTACCATACACCTACTATATACCTTCCTCAAAACAGCCACCATATACCTTCCTCAAAGCATCCACCATACCTACCTATCATGGCATTTCCATAGCCATTCCAAGATATATTGCCATGCAACTTTCCACCATTCCGTTCATATGACACGCTTCATATTGGCATATTGCCATGCATCATCATGTAGTTGACATCGTATTTGTGGCAAAGCCACCATGCTTAATTTTTCATACATGTCACTCTTGATTCATTGCACATCCGGGTACACCGTCGGTGGCATTCATATAGAGTCATACTTTTTCTAGTATCGAGTTGTAATATCGAGTTGTAGAAGAATAAAAGTGTGATGATCATCATTATTAGAACATTGTCCCTTGTGAGGAAAGGCCAAAAAAGGAGAAGGCCCAAAAAAATATAGAGGGGGGCTAAATAAAAAAGAAGAAGGAGAAAGCCCCTCCAAAAAAATGAGAGAAAAGAGAGAAGGGACAATGCTACTATCCTTTTCCACACTTGTGCTTCAAAGTAGCACCAAGTTCTTCGTGATAGAGAGTCTCATGTTTAGTCACTTTCATATACTAGTGGGAATTTTCATTATAGAACTTGGCTTGTATATTCCAACGATGGTCTTCCTCAAATGCCCTAGGTCTTCATGAGCAAGCAAGTTGGATGGACACCCACCGAGTTTCTTTTGTTGAGCTTTCATACATTTTTAGCTCTAATGCATCCATTGCATGGCAATCCCTACTCACTCACATTGATATCTATTGATGGGCATCTCCATAGCCCGTTGATGCGCCTAGTCGATGTGAGACTATCTTCCTCCTTTTTGTCTTCTCCACAACCACCACTCTATTCCACCAAGTGCTATATCCACGGCTCACGCTCATGTATTGCGTGAAAGTTGAAAGGTTTCAAAAAATTGAGTATGAAAACAAGAGCTTGGCTGAAACCGGGGTTGTGCATTATATGAATTTTTTGTGTGATGAAGAGGGAGCATAGCCAGACTATATGATTTTGTAGGGATAACTTTCTTTAGCCATGTTATTTTGAGAAGACATGATTGCTTTGTTAGTATGCTTGAAGTATTATTATTTCTTATGTCAATATAGACTTTTGCCTTGAATCTTTCGGATCTGAACAGTCATGCCACAATAAAGAGAATTACATTGAAAATTATGTTGGTTAGCATTCGACATTAAAAATTTTGTTTTTATCATTAAACAACTCGAGGACGAGCAGGAATTAAGCTTGGGGATGCTTGATACGTCTCCAACGTATCACTAATTTTTTATTGTTCCATGCTATTATATATGATGTTTTGGATGTTTAATGGGCTTTATCATACACTTTTATATTATTTTTGGGACTAACCTATTAACCCAAAGCCCAGTCCAGATTACTATTTTTGCCTATTTCAGGGTTTTGCAGAAAAGGAATATCAAACAGAGTCCAAACGGAATGAAACCTTCGGGAGAGATATTTTTGTAGTGATATCTTCACGGGAGACTTGAGAACCACGGTATAAGAGACACGTGGCGTCCTCGAGGGTGGGGGGTGTGCCCCCTCCCCCTGGGTGTGCCCCTGCCTCGTGGGCCCCACATTGCTTCCCCGATGCCCTTCTTCCTCGTATATATACCCATGTACCCTGAAAACATCGAAGCAACAGAGAAAACCCTAATTCCACCGCCGCAACCTTCTGTTCCTGTGAGATCCCATCTTGGGGCCTGTTCCGGAGCTCTGCCAAAGGGGGGATCTTCCACGGAGTGCTTCTACATCAACACCATCGCCTCACCATGAGTTGTGAGTAGTTTACCACAGACCTTCGGGTCCATAGTTAGTACCTAGATGGTTCTTCTGTCTTTTTGGATCTCAATACCAAGTTCTCCTCGGTCTTCGAGGCGATCTATTTGATGTAATCTTTTTGCGGTGTGTTTGTTGAGATCCGATGAATTGTGGGTTTATGATCAAGATTATCTATGAGAAATATTTGGTTCTTTTCTGAATTCTTTTATGTGTGATTATAATATCCTTGCAAATCTCTTCGAATTATCGGTTTGGTTTGGCCTACTAGATCTATAGTTCTTGCAATGGGAGAAGTGCTTGGCTTTGGGTTCAATCTTGCGGTGTCCTTTCCCAGTGACAGCAGGGGCAGCAAGGCACGTATAGTATTGTTGCCATCGAGGATAAAAAGATGGGGTTTATATCATATTGCTTGAGTTTATCCCTCTACATCATGTCATCTTGCTTAAAGCATTACTCTATTCTTATGAACTTAATACTATAGATGCATGCTAGATAGCGGTCGATGTGTGGAGTAATAGTAGTAGATGCAGAATCGTTTCGGTCTACTTGTCACGGACGTGATGCCTATATAAAATGATCATGCCTAGATATTCTCATAATTATTCGCTTTTCTATCAATTGCTCGACAGTAATTCGTTCACCCACCATAGAATTATGCTATCATGAGAGAAGCCACTAGTGAAACCTATGCCCCCCGGGTCTATTCTTAACATATCAATCTACAATCTACTTTACTTTGCCGTTTTTACTTTCTGTTCTTATATCCAAAAATACCAAAAGTATCAAACTATCCTATCTATCAGATCTCACTTCCGTAAGTGACTGTAAAGGGATTGACAACCCCTTATCGCGTTGGCTGGGAAGTTCTTATTTGTTTGTGCAGGTGCGAGGGACTCACGCGTGGTCTCCTACTGGATTGATACCTTGGTTCTCAAAAACTGGGGGAAATAGTTACGCTACTGTGTTGCATCTCCCTTTCCTCTTTGAGGGAATACAACACAAGCTCGAGAAGTAGCAAGTAACAGAGGGGGAACACAATAAATAACAGAGCAATCAAAGCATCACAAAGCATAACAAGGAAATACGCGGTGCTAGGTGTGATCTAACGCGGTACTATGCCATACTGGCGAAGGGGGGAAACATCCGGGAAAGTATTCACGGTGTTTCGTGTTTTTAAACAAACGGATCAGAGGGGAAAGGTTGCAGGTTCGCTATGCTAGGGACGCATGGCGGACGAACAGACTGCGTATTCGGATTCGTGTCGTTGTTCTGAGAAACTTTCATGTACAAAACATTTTCATCCGAGTTACAGATTATTTTATATGTTTTTTCAAAGTTTTGTTGATTTTCTAAAATAAATTAAAAGTCTCGAATTACCTTTTACACACGGCTGTCTAGCCCATTAGTATGACATGTGGGGGCTAGGGCTGAGTCAGCTGGGCGCGGCCTACTAAGTCAATAGTTGACCAGTCTAAGATGACTAGTCAACAGGTGCCAACGGGACCCACATGACATGGGTGGCTAGATTAATTATATCTTATCCTTTTAAACAATGCACGGGTCCCACATGTAATAGACTCAGGTTTTATTTAAAAAGTCTATTTTGTTATTCCTAATTTAGTTGGGGCCCACACACCATTGATACATAAGACTAATCATATTTCTTATTAGCACCTAATTTAACGGGGTTGGCCTAGTAGCAGTGGTACAAGCCGGTAGGGGGGAGGCGCACGCGCACAGGCGGTGGCTAGCCATGGCGTGACCACCACGACGAGCGGGGCAACTGCCCGTGGCGGTCGGAGGCAAACAACGGCGGCAAACGGCGGCAGCAGCAGGTGCGGCAGGCAGGGAGTGAGCGACTGTGAGTGAGCGTAGGGGCGGGTGGTAGCGAGCGGGCGAGGTCGCGGCCACGGGGGAGCGGGCCGGTCATGCAGCGTGCAACAGCAATTGCGGCGGCGACAGAAGCAGGGGCGGTAAGGCGCGGGGCGTGGTGGCTACGGGCGCGGCCAATCGGCGGGGAGCGAGAGGCGAGCGACCGCGATGAGCGGCGGGAGCAGGGGTGTGGCGCGGCCAGCACGAGCGGGGAGCGGTCAAGCGAAGCAGCACCAGCGGCGGCAGCAGTGAGCAGCAGCGCCGGAGCAGGTGAGGCCACGGGTGCAGGTGGGGCCAGGCGAGCGACGGCGGGAGAGGGGCCAGGCACATAACAGCGGGTGCGGGGCAAGTAGCAGTAGAAACAGGGGCTTGGCCGGCGCATCGGCCACGAGCCTGGGTGCGGTGATGACAGCGTCCTACGGCACTAAATCAAAGTGGAGAAGGGGGATCGATGGAGGGGGGACTCACAGTGAGCAAGGGCGAGCTCAGGAGGCTCGGGGACATTCTGGAGGTGGTGAATTGAGGGCGGCGTCCGGCGACCGATGCAGAGGAATAGGTCGTGGCCGTCGTCTTGAGGGCTTCTTGGCTCGAATCCGTCCGCGTAGTCGCTGAAGACGGGGATGTCGCTCCTCCCAGGCACCAGAAGATGGAGGATGGCGGTCAATGGCCACTGCAATGAGGGAGGCGCGGTGGAGCTCACTGGATCGAGCATAGCGAGCGAGGGAGTGGGGGATTCGAGGGTTAGGGTTTCGCCCTGGGGCCGCGGGATGGTTTTAACCCAACAGGGGACCGAGGGGATGGTCAGCACGTGGATGGCGCCATGGGGATGGCCTCCACGCAACCCCCAGCTCCTGTAGTGGGAGGTAGGAGACATGTGGGAAGGGGGTTTGGGCTGGGCCTCCTACAGTGTGTGTTGGGCCGCAGTGCACTATGGCACTAGGCCCAGCGGCACAATAGGTGTTAGGTGTTTTCTCCTTCTTCTTCTATTTTTGTTTGATCTTTTAAACTTTTTTTGTTTTCTTTATTTTAGTTACAAAAAATAGTTTTACGAAAATATAACCCTTGCTCCTAAATAAGCATAACAATATAGGCCACTCCCACAAAACATTTGGTGACTAAATAAACTAGTTTAATATTTGTTTACCATTTAAAAGCATTTAAATAATAGTTTTGGCCCCTGATTTATTTCTTTTAGAGCATTTAAGCATTTGATAAAAATGTGGTTCCTTCATCATATATACTCCTGATTTATTTGACACATTTAGAACAATTTAGTTTTATTGTTTGAAAACTTGTGTTGTTTGCCTTTATTTTTAAATATGAATTTGAATCGTTTTTGAACCATCACGAGATCGACAACAGTAATCGTGGTGATGTGGCATCATTAGTAGAGGGTTACTGTAGCTTAATTACACGGGCATCACATTCCCCATAACGGCTAGGGATCCATCCGGAAGCAGAGCAATGTCAAGCGTCGTCGCAACAATAAGTGGATGATTAGATCCTCGTTTCTCCTAGTTTAGTATGCATGTAATTGCTTACTTTGGTGTGTGGAAATGTTATGTGTGTAGTCACTTGTGTAATTGTATGCTTAATTTGGTTTTGCAATGCTGCCTTTTTAAGTATATATGTTGATGCTCTGTAGACAGAGAAAATCACATCGCACACGGACTAAACAATGGAACCCGTCAGTGATGATTTCATCAATCGCTAACAATTGTATACCAACAATCGTTTGCTCACAACACACGCAGCTTGTTAACAGGAATTGTCTGTGTTTTTATCGGCCTTCCCACACATTTCCGATTACAGACCTGTTTGCCGCGTATCACACACGTCTTGTTAAGTTGAACCATTTATGTTCTCTTGGCTCAACGCAAACAGTTCATCCGAGTGAACTGTATGCCATATATCGCACACACCTTCATCTGGCTTCCCGTTTCTGTTGTTATGCCTCATCACAAACAGTTTATCCGAGTGAACTATATGTCGTATATCGCACACACCTTCATCTAGCTGCCTGTTTCTTTTGCTCTGCCTCATCGCAAACAGTTCATTGAACTGAACTGTATGCCCCCCATCGCACATGTAACTAAAATTTGAGACGTGTTTGATGTATCCTTCATCGCAAATGTTTTGCATATTTTTTACGGTTATTTTACATCACTATTTGTGATTAATGCATCACACATAGTTCCGTGGAAGGGTCTCTGATCATAGTGTCGCGTTAGCAGCATCCTGCAGTAGTGCAGGAAGCATAAACTCTCACAACCCGACATTGCATCAATGATCTGGTCAATAGTAGCGAGAGCAAATAGATCAGCTGGACACGCCTTGTTGAGGTACGTGTAATCAACACATACGCCATGTGCCATTTTTCTTAAGTACAAGCACAGGGTTATCCAACCACTCAGGGTGGAAAACTTCCATGATAAACCCAGCCGCGAAGGTCGGGCTACCTCTTCTCCAATAGCTTTATGTCACTCTTCATTGAAACGATGAAGGAACTGCTTAACCGACTTAAACTTGGGATCCACATTAAGACTATGCTCAGTGAATTCTCTCGGTACACCTGGCATGTCAGAAGGTTTCCATGCAAAGATATCCTGATTCTCACGGATGAACTCGATGAGCGCGCTTTCCTATTTAGGATCCATATTAGCCCCCACAGTGAATTGTTTAGATAAATCGCCAGGGACAAAATCCACTTGCTTGGTGTCATCAGCTAACTTAAACTTCAACAGAGGGTCCTATTAGTATTAGGACTCTTCAGAGGGGCCATATCCACCGGGTAAACATTATCCTTATAGAATTTGAGCTCCTCAGTAGCACAAGCTGACTCTGCATAAGTTGCATCTCCTTCCTCGCACTCCAGGGCAAGTTTGCGACTTCATGAATAGTAATTGTCCCTTTTGGCCCTGGCATCTTGAGCTGTAAGTAAATATATAATGGGCGAGCCATAAACCGAGCAAAAGCCGGCCATCCAATAAAACACGGTATGGACTCTGGATTTTCATCACTTTAAACCACAATGTCTCTGTTCGATAATTGTACTCATCACCAAAGGACACTTCAAGCGCTATCTTTCCAACAGGATAAGCCAACTTGCCAGGCACCACACAATGGAACACTGTAGAGGATGACTTAAGATGTTTGTCAGTCAGATTCATTTAGCGAGAGGTATTGTAGTATAATATGTTGATTCATTCAGCAAAAGGTACCATAGTATAATATGTTGATGCTGCTACCACCATTCATGAGCACTTTTGTGAACTTATAGCTGCCCACTTGAGGGGCTACCACCAATGCTAGATGACTCGGATTCTCAACCCAAGGGGGTGGTCCTCCCGACTCCAGGTGATCGGATGCTCTGACCATCGCATGTATTGGGGTACTTCCGGCTCAACCGCATTGATCGTTCGCTTATGAACCTTCTGATCTTGCTTGTAAAGACTTGTAGTTAAAACGTGGTCCTAACCCCCGTTAAGTTGCTTTGGATTACTCTGGTATTCTGATTGATTATTTTGCTGCCGGCTACCTTGACCAGACTGCTAATTATAATCACCTTCACCATGATGACCGGATTTTAAACCACCACCACCAAAGTCGGATCCTTGAGAGCCAGATCCGAACCCGCCAGGCGGCCCATTGCTGCTACCATGATGCTAGTTAAGGCTGTAAATCCTGAACTCCCGCATAATGAAACAATCCTTCCAAGGATGAGTAGATGGCTTGCTGGGAAAACTATGCTTTGGGCAAGGGTCAATAAGGATTGCCTCAAGATTGAAAGGCGTTTTCCACCAAAAGGAGGCTTTCCATTGCATTTGCCGCGCTGGTTTCTATACCCAGTGTTGGTGTTAGCTACTAGATCTGACCCGCCATCGGGGTGCTTCTGCTTACCACCATTACCTTGGTTATTGACATTATTCCCCGTCACATTCTGTTGTTGAACCTTGTCATTGACATTCTTCTTGCCCTTGTTGGATTTCTCATCATTCGACCCAGGGTTGCTACTTCTCGAGCTTGTGTTGTACTCCCTCGAAGAGGAAAGGGTGATGCAGCACAGTAGCGTAAGTATTTCCCCTCAGTTTTTGAGAACCAAGGTATCAATCCAGTAGGATATCACGTGCGAGTCCCTCATACCTGCACAAACAAATAAGAACCTTGCAGGCAACACGATAAAAGGGGTTGTCAATCCCTTCTCGGTCACTTAAAAAAGTGAGATCTGATAGATATGATAATGTAATATTTTTGGTATTTTTGATATAGAGATTGAAAGTAAATAATGCAAAGTAAAGTAAATAGTTGTTGGAAGATTAATATGATGAGAATAGACCCAGGGGCCATAGGTTTCACTAGTGGCTTCTCTCATGATAGCAGATTTCTACGGTGGGTGAACAAATTACTGTCGAGCAATTGATACAAGAGCGCATAGTTATGAGAATATCTAGGCATGCTCATTGTATATAGGCATCATGCCCGTGACAAGTAGACCAAAACGATTCTGCATCTACTACTATTACTCCACACATCGACCGCTATCCAGCATGCATCTAGAGTATTGAGTTCATAAGAACAGAGTAACGCCTTAAGCATGATGACATGATGTAGAGGGATAAACTCAAGCAATATGATATAAACCCCATCTTTTTATCCTCGATGGCAACAATACAATACGTTCCTTGCTGCCCCTGCTGTCACTGGGAAAGGACACCGCAAGGTTGAACCAAAGCCAAGCACTTCTGCCATTGCAAGAACTATAGATCTAGTAGGCCAAACCAAACCAATAATTCGAAGAGACATGCAAGGATATTTAAATCATGCATAAAAGATTTCAGAAAAGAATCCAATATTGTTCATAGATAATCTTGATCATAAACCCACAATTCATCGGATCTCGACAAACACACCGCAAAAAGATTACATTGAATAGATCTCCTCGAAGATCGAGGAGAACTTTGTATTGAGATCCAAAGAGAGAGAAGAAGCCATCTAGCTAAAAACTATGGACCCGAAGGTCTGAGGTAAACTACTCACAACTCATCGGAGAGGCTATGGTGTTGATGTAGAAGCCCTCCGTGATCGATGCCCCCTCCGACGGAGCTCCGGAACAGGCCCCAAGATGGGATCTCACGGGTATAGAAGGTTGCGGCGGTGGAATTAGGGTTTCGTGTTCCTCCTTGATAGTTTCAGGGTACGTATGTATATATAGGCTGAAGAGGGACGTCGGGGGAGCAACAGGTGGCCCACGGGGGTGGGGGCGCGCCTACCCCCCTGGGCGCGTCCCCTGACCTCGTGGCCACCTCCTTCGCTTCCTGGCGTGTACTCCAAGTCTTTCGTGTTGATATTGTTCCAAAATAACTCTCCCGAAGGTTTCATTCCGTTTGGACTCCGTTTGATATCCCTTTTCTGCGAAACACTGAAATAGGCAAAAAAGTAGCAATTTGCACTGGGCCTTGGGTTAGTAGGTTAGTACCAAAAATAATATAAAAGTGTATAATAAAGCCCATTAAACATCCAAAATAGAATATATAATAGAATGGAATAATAAAAAATTATAGATACGTTGGAGACGTATCAAGCATCCCCAAGCTTAATTCCTGCTCGTACTCGAGTAGGTAAATGATAAAAACAGAATTTTGGATGTGGAATGATAATCAACATAATTCTCAATGTGATTTTCTCTATTGTGGCATGAATGTTCAGATCCGAAAGATTCAAGACAAAAGTCTATATTGACATAAGAAAAATAATACTTCAAGCATACTATCAAAGCAATCATGTCTCCTCAAAATAACATGGCCAAAGAAAGTTCATCCCTACAAAATCATATAGTTTGGATTTGCTCCATCTTCGTCACACAAAATACTCAAATCATGCACAACCCCGCTTTTAGCCAAGCAATTGTTTCACACTTTAATTTTTTCAAACTTTTTCAACTTTCACGAAATACATGAGTGTGAGCCATGGACATAGCACTATAGGTGGAATAGAGTGGTGGTTGTGGAGAATACAAAAGAGGAAGATGCTCTCACATCAACTAGGCGTATCAATGGGCTATGGAGATGCCCATCAATAGATATCAATGTGAGTGAGTAGGGATTGCCATGCAACGGATGCACTAGAGCAATAAATGTATGAAAGATCAATAAAAGAATCATAGTGGGTGTGCATCCAACTTGCTTGCTCACGAAGACCTAGGGCATTTGAGGAAGCCCATCATTGGAATATACAAGCTAAGTTCAATAATGAAAAATTCCCACTAGTATATGAAAGTGAGTAAACAAGAGACTCTCTATCATGAAGATCATGGTGCTACATTGAAGCACAAGTGTGGAAAAAGATAGTAGCATTGTCCTTTTTTTCATTTATTTTTTTTCTTTTTTGGCCTTTCTTTTTTTCTTTGGCCTTTCTTCTGTTTTTTTCTTTGGAACAATGCTCTAATAATGACGATCATCACACTTATATTGATTTACAACTCGATATTACAACTCGATACTAGAACAAAGTATGACTCTAAATGATTGCCTCCATGGTGTACCGGGATGTGCAATGAATCAAGAGTGACATGTATGAAAAACTATGCATGGTGGCCTAGCCACAAATACGATGTCAACTACATGATCATGCATGGCAATATGACAATGATGAAGCGCGTCATAATAAAAGGAACGATGGAAAGTTGCATGGCAATATATCTTGGAATGGCTATGGAAATACCATGATAGGTAGGTATGGTGGCTGTTTTGAGGAAGGTATATGGTGGGTGTCTGGTACCGGCAAGAGTTGCGCGGTACAAGAGAGGCTAGCAATGGTGGAAGGGTGAGAGTGCGTATAATCCATGGACTCAACATTAGTCATAAAGAACTCACATACTTATTGCCAAAATCTACAAGTCATCAAAACAAAGTACTACACGCATGCTCCTAGGGGAAGGGTTGGTAGGAGTTAACCATCGCGCGATACCGACCTCCACACAAAGGATGACACTCAATGAAATACCTCATGCTTCAAATTTTTCACACAACTGTTACCATACGTGCATGCTACCGGACTTGCAAACCTCAACACAAGTATTTCTCAAATTCACAACTACTCTACTAGCATGACTCTAATATCACCATCCTCATATCTCAAAACAATCATCAAGTATCAAACTTCTCATAATATTCAATGCACTTTTATGAAAGTTTTTACTATACCCGTCTTGGATGCCTAGCATATTAGGAATAGTTTTATAACGCAAGCACATTACCATGCTGTTCTAATAGACTATCAAAATAATATAAGTGAAGCATGAGAGATCAATAATTTCTACAAAATAAGACCACCACCGTGCTCTAAAAGATATAAGTGAAGCACTAGAGCAAAACTATCTAGCTCAAAAGATATAAGTGAAGAACATAGAGTATTCTAATAAATTCCGATTCATGTGTATCTCTCTCAAAAGGTGTGTCGCGCAAGGACGGTTGTGGTAAACTAAAAAGCAATGACTCAAACCATACATGACGCTCCAAGCAAAACACATATCATGTGGTGAATAAAAATATAGTCTCAAGTAAAGTTACCGATAGATGAAGACGAAAGAGGGGATGCCTTCCCGGGGCATCCCCAAGCTTAGGCTTTTGGTTGTCCTTGAATTTTACCTTGGGGTGCCTTGGGAATCCCCAAGCTTAGGCTCTTTCCACTCTTTGTTCCATAGTCCATCAAATGCTTACTCAAAACTTGAAAACTTCACAACACAAAACTTAGCCAAAAAATCTCGTGAGCTCCGTTAGTACAAGAAAATAAACCACCACTCAAAGGTAATGTAATGTACTCATACTTTGTTTATAATGGTGTTAAACCTACTGTATTACAACTTCTCTATGATTCATACCCCCCGATACTACTCATAGATTCATCAAAATAAGCAAACAACACACGAAAAACAGAATCTGTCAAAAACAGAACAGTCTGTAGCAATCTGTAACTTTTGAATACTTCTGTAACTAAAAGAAATTGAAATAAATTGGTGGAGGTGCGGAATTTTTCTATTAATTATCTGCAAAAATAATCAACTAAAAATCACTCTCCAGTAAAAAATGGTAGCTAATCTCGTGAGCGCTAAAGTTTCTGTTTTTACAGCATGATCGCATAAACTTCACACAAGTCTTCCCAAAGGTTCTACTTGGCACAAACACTAATTACAACACAAAACAACATCTAACCAGAAGCTAGATGAATTATTTATTACTATACAGAAGAAAAAGCAAAGAAAATAAAATTGGGTTGCCTCCCAACAAGCGCTATCGTTTAACGCCCCTAGCTAGCCATGCAATTTCAATGATGCTCACATGGAAGACAAGACTTGAAGCACAAAAAGAGCATCATAAAGCATGTGAAAATCACATCTAAGTCTAACATACTTCCTATGCCTAGGAATTTTATAGGAAAATAAATTAGCAAGACAATCAAGATCTAGCATATGCAAGGAAGAAGAAAGAGCCAATAGCAATCTCAACATAACAAGAGGTAATTTAGTAACATAAAAACTCCTACAACCATATTTTCCCCTCTCATAATAATTACATGTAGGATCATAATCAAATTCAACAATATAGCTATCACAAAACATATTCTCAACACGATCTGCATGCATACGAAGTTGACACTCTTCCAAAATAGTGGGAGCAACATTAACTAAATTCATGACCTCTCCAAACCCACTTTTACCAAAAATTCCATAATTCTCCAAATATGTGGGATCTAAAGTTGACACTCTTCCAAACCCACTTTCAATATTATTGCAAAGATTATTATCAATCTCATTCATCATGGGGATTAAATAAATTTTCAAGATCATAAGAAGAATCACCCCAATCATGATCATTGCAACAAATAGTGGACATAGCAATACTAGCATCCCCAAGCTTAGGGTTTTGCATATCATTAACACAATTGAAATTAATAGAATTTACAATACTATCATTGCAATCATGTTTTCATTAAAGAGCTATCATGAAACACTTCATAATCTTCTTCTTTCAACACTTCATCACAATTTTCGGACTCACGAATTTCAAGCAAAACCTCATAAAGATAATCTAGTGCACGCAGATCACTAGCAATTGGTTCATCATAATTGGATCTCTTAAAAAGATTAGCAAGTGGATGAGGATCCATAATTTAGCAAGCGAAGATGCAAGCAAATGCAAGGCACATGGACCCACAAGCAAACATAAGATTGAACGAGAAAAAGACGAAGAAAAGGCAAATGTGAAGTGGGGGAGAGGAAAACGAGAGGCAAATAATGTAATGCGAGGGATAAGGATTTGTGATAGGTACTTGGTATATGACTTTTGCGTAGATCTCCCCGGCAACGGCGCCAGAAATTCTTCTTGCTACTTCTCGAGCTTGCGTTGTATTCCCTCGAAGAGGAAAGGGTGACGCAGCATAGTAGCACAAGTATTTCCCTCAGTTTTTGAGAACCAAGGTATCAATCCAGTAGGAGACCAAGCGCGAGTCCCTCGTACCTGCACAAACAAATAAGAACCTTGCAGCCAACACGATATAAGGGGTTGTCAATCCCTTCTCGGTCACTTACAAAAGTGAGATCTGATAGATATGATAAGATAATATTTTTAGTATTTCTTATATAAATATTGAAAGTAAATAATGCAAAGTAAAGTAAATAGTTGATGGAAGATTAATAAGATGAGAATAGACCCGGGGCCATAGGTTTCACTAGTGGCTTCTCTCATGATAGCAGATTTCTATGGTGGGTGCACAAATTACTGTTGAGCAATTGATAGAAGAGTGCATTGTTATGAGAATATCTAGGCATGATCATTGTATATAGGCATCACGTCCTTGACAAGTAGACCGAAACGATTCTGCATCTACTACTATTACTCCACACGTCGACCGCTATCCAGCATGCACCTAGAATATTAAGTTCATAAGAACAGAGTAACGCCTTAAGCATGATGACATGGTGTAGAGGGATAAACTCAAGCAATATGATATAAACCCATCTTTTTATCCTCGATGGCAACAATACAATACGTGCATTGCTTCCTCTGCTGTCACTGGGAAAGGACACCGCAAGATTGAACCCAAAGCCAAGCACTTCTCCCATTGCAAGAACTATAGATCTAGTAGACCAAACCAAACCAGTAATTCAAAGAGACTTGCAAGGATATTTAAATCATGCATAAAAGTTATCAAAATGGAATCCAATATTGTTCATAGATAATCTTGATCATAAACCACAATTCATCGGATCTCAACAAACACACCGCAAAAAGATTACATCGAATAGATCACCTCGAAGATCGAGGAGAACTTTGTATTGAAATCCAAAGAGAGAGAAGAAGCCATCTAGCTAATAACTATGGACCCGAAGGTCTATGGTAAACTACTCACAACTCATCGGAGAGGCTATCGTGTTGATGTAGAAGCCCTCCGTGACCGATGCCCCCTCCGGTGGAGCTTCGAAACAGGCCCCAAGATGGGATCTCACGGGTACAGAAGGTTGCGGCGATGGAATTAGGGTTTCGTGCTCCTCCCTGATAGTTTCAGGGTATGTAGGTATATATAGACAGAAGAGGGATGTCGGGGGAGCAACAGGTGGCCCATGAGGGTGGGGGCGCGCCTACCTCCCTGGGCGCGCCCCCTGCCCTCGTGGACACCTCCTTCACTTCCTGGCGTGTACTCCAAGTCTTTCGTGTTGATATTGTTACAAAAATAACTCTCCCCAAGGTTTCATTCCATTTGGACTCCGTTTGATATCCCTTTTCTGCGAAACACAGAAATAGGAAAAAACAGCAATTTGCACTAGGACTTGGGTTAGTAGGTTAGTCCCAATAATAATATAAAAGTGTATAATAAAGCCCATTAAACATGCAAAACAGAATATATAATAGCATGGAACAATCAAAAGTTACAGATACGTCGGAGACGTATCAAGGGTCCTTTGTGTTATCAGAATCTGCATACTTAATGAGAGCCGCCATGAGTTCCCCCATGTCCGTACAAGTGTGCTTGAGCCGCCCGAGCTTCTGCTGAAGGGGGACAAAATGACAGTTCTTTTCTAAGAACAAAACCGGCTAACCTGCTGCAATACTATCCGATGAGTGGATAATCACGGAGACCCGCCGGACCCAATGGTGGACAGACTCATCCTCGCATTGCACGCAGTGGTCCAGATCAACAATCGTCAGTGGTTGCTTGTATGTCCCTTGAATATTCTTGATAAAATGCTCCTTTAACTCCGCCCATGAACTGATGGAATTAGGAGGCAGGCATTTCAACCACGTACGAGCCGGCCCTTCCAACATCATAGTAAAGTATTTAGCACGGACATCATCATTGTCATCCAACATCTTCATGGCTAGTTCATAACTCTCGATCCAAGCCTTAGGAGCAAGATCAGTTGTGTAATTGGAAACCTTACGGGGACCCTTAAAATCTTTGGGCAGACGCTCGTTGCGCAGAGCCGGTACTAAACGGGGCACCCGAAGCACCCGGGAAATTGTTCCGGCTCCCACGAAAGTAGAAGGGGTCACTAGAGACTGCTGGTAAGCTCCTTGGCGAGCCGCCTCATCCACCTCACGACGGGCTCTGGCCTCATCTACCATCGCGCAAGCATCAATCCTCGTATTAAGGGGTGGGTTATCAGCATAGAGCAGGTTATCATCACGGGGCGAGTTACGTGTCGTTCACTATAGGAGACTACGGGCGACTCAACCCGCCGACTGTAACTACGGCTTGGGAGGGGAGTCGAATGCATCCGCTCATGACTGTACGAATATTTTTCCTGCTGCGCCACCGCTGTTTCAAGAAGTTTGACCGCGTTCCATGCTTCCATAGCAATAGGCGGCTCACCAGTGATAGGGAGCGCCTTGAGCCGGGTGGACACTGCTATCTTGTTATCCATCGGGCTAGAAAAATGGCCCGACGGTGTTGAGAAATGTTGAGGCGGGTTCTGGCCTCTACGGGGCGGGTCCGACCGTCGAGGCTGAGTCGCCGCCCTGTTCATAGGCGCCTCTGCAGCCTATGGTATAACCAGTGGAGTACATGGACCCGCCCTCGGTGCGTTGAACAAATTCATGGGCTCATAGTGCAAGGGTAGGCGGGTCTGGTTCCTCCGGAGGAGGACCACGTTGGAGGCATTCTGATCTAGACTTAAGCGCCAGGCCTTTGCTTTCACACGCTCTGACTCGGCCTCAATCTGTGCCCGTACTATGGCCATCCTGGCATTCTCTGCGTTGATATCCTCCTGGGCCTTGGTCATCTATTCCCTAAGATTCGCGGTCTCTGTATTGCGTTCTACTTGGTTTTCAGCTGTGATCTTGACCCCTATTAAGGTTGTTAACTCATTCATCAACTCCCACAAAACCTGAGCAGGAAGCCTTGCTGAAACGGAACATGAAGGGTTCATGGCTGCTCCAGTCGTCGTGATGTTGTGAGCTGGCACCGTGCTGGCCATGAAGTGTTGGAAAATTTTGCATGGAAAACAAAACAAAATATCCGCACACGCAAGATCTATCCATGGAGATGCATAACAATGAGGGGGAGGGTGTGTCTACGTACCCTCATAGACCGTAAGCGGAAGCGTTAGACAACGCGGTTGATGTAGTCAAACTTCTTCGAGATCCAACTGATCAAGTACCGAACATACGTCACCTCCGCATTCAGCACATGTTTAGCCTCGCGCCGTCCACGCCTTCTTATTCCAGCAAGACGACGAGGTAGTAGACGAGTTCTGACAGCACGACGTCATGGTGATCGTGATGGTGATGCGATCTTCGCAGGACTTCACCTAAGAACTACGAAAATATGAACAAGGGAGTAAACGGTGGACGGGGGCGCCACACACAGCTACCACAATGTTCTGGGGTTGTGTGGGCCCCCTCCCTGATATATATAGGTGGGGGGAGGAGAGGCAGCCCCTAGGGCTCCCCAAGTGGCTGGTGGCTGCCCTAGGGAGCCTGCCCTGGCCGAATCCCCCTTCCATATTTGTGCATGGGGGGGAAGGGGGGATGGCTGCCTTTGGGGCGCCTCCCTTTCCTTTCCTCCCCGCTTTGGTGCATGGGCAAGGGTGTAGGGGTGCACCAACCCTTGAGGGAGTCCTGGATTAAGGGGTCCTCGGGTGGCCGGATAACCCATGGTGGGCCGGACTGGTGGGCCGTGAAGATCATTGTTGAAGATCGTCTCTCGTATCCGGATATGACTCCTATATTCGTATAATGGCAGGTTTTAGGTTCTGGTGTAATCTCTCCTTCCTCTGCAAGCTGGTTATGTAGAAACCCTAGACCCCTCTGGTGCATATATAAACTGGAGGGTTTAGTCCATAGAGGCTAGAGAATCATAACATCCTCATAGATTAGGGTTTAGGGTTTAGCCATTACGATCTCAAGGTAGATCAACTCTTGTAATCATATTCATTCAGATTAATATAGCAGGAAGTAGGGTATTACCTCGATCAAGAAGGCCTGAACCTGGGTAAACATAATGTCCTCAGTCTCCTGTTAACATCGATCCTCAGAGGCATAGTTCGGGACCCCCTACCCGAGATTTGCCGGTTTTGACACCGACATAGGTACTTCCATTGAGAGTTCCACTATGTCGTCGACCGAAGGACTGATGGATCGGTTGTCAACCACGACGGCAGCACCGAGGGAACTTTCCCTCCCGGCCAGCTTTTTGTGTTCGGCGCCTTCATGCTCCGTGCCAACACAGAAGGCTACCTCGAGCAGGTTGAGATCTACACCCCTGGCCGTCAGGTTAGGTTTGGAAGCTTGAACTACGTTGCTGATATCCGCAGAGACTTGATCTTCGACGGATTCGAGCCCACGGTGACCTCTCCCTACCACCATGATGAACACAACCTAACTCTGTCATCGGACCAGGAAATAGCACCTGTAACCATTCTGGCCCTAGATATGGAACAAATCGCGTCGCCCGAGGACGGGAAGCTCAACCCCGCTGAGGAAGCCGCAGACTCAACGGCACTGGAGCCGCACACGGACCCAGCTCTGAGCGGGATTTGTGTTACCGGAACTCCGTACTCGTCTCCGACGGTAGGTTCTGAACCATGCGCGTCTGCGCCCTTTAAGCTCGACCAGGCGTCTATTGCTGAATGCAGCACTCCAGATATCTTCCGACACTCACCTTTTGGCGATGTGCTAAACTCGTTAAAATCTCTCTCCTTAGCTAGGGACACATAGCCGAATTATATCCGGTTCGAACTGGAGGCTGATGATGGAGAATTTTGCTTCCCACCCACCACCCACTTGGTAGCCACGGTTGAAGATCTAACTGATCTACTTGACTATGCTTCTGAAGACTTCGAATGGATGGACCTCGAAGCCGAAGCAGATCTAGACCAAAACCGACCCGTGACGGGGCGATGGACAGCTACGTCTTCATACCACGTGTATATGGTGGATACACCTAAGGAGAAGGAGGGCAACGGCGAAAACGATCCCGCAAAGGACAAGCCTGTCAAGGAACCTCCCAAACGTCGGCGTCCGAAGCGCCGAACTAAATCCCATAAAGGGAAAGATAGCAACACTGTCACTAACGATGGTGATAGTCCGGAGCAAGCTGAAGACCCCACAGACCCAGCGATGGAGCAGGACGAGCAAGAAGATGGCGAACATAGTCCAAAACCGCTGTCCGATGATAGCGATGCCGAAGACAGTAATTATGAACTTGTCTCCGAAGAGGATGTTAGCCTGGGAGACGATGAATACATTATCCCAAAAGAACCCTCAGAACAAAAGCGCTTATTGCCACCGCAAGGAGCCTGAAAAAAGCAGCAGAGACGGCTTCGAGCCGCACAGGACACGCTCAATGGTAGATGGAACGAAGTGGTAGACGCTAAGCAAAAACATGGCTACAATTGCCAAATCAAAGGCTATCCTAAGCGTAAACTGCTGCCCGAATTCGACGATGAGGCCATTGCACCTATACCACCGAAGAATAACACCGCCGATAAGCCGGACCGACCACCTCGTGCATGGGACAGAGTGGCTAGCAACGGTGTGCACAAGCCCGCACCCCCACCCCGTAAAGGAAAAGAGGATACAACTCAGGCCCGGAAACGCGATCTGCATGAGGACCTGAACAAAAAGGCTGGCCAGACCAGATCCATCTACGGATCCAGGGACCGTGCTCCCGCACGGGACGGCGGCTATCAAGCCAATCATGTCGGTCATATACCAGTTCGGGGTCACCGTCGGACATATGCCATGACATAGAAAAATACAGGGGCGCCGCACACCCTCTGTGGTTCACCAATGAGGTGCTGGATCATGACTTTCCAGAAGGGTTTAAACCCATAAATATCGAGGCGTGTGATGGAATGACGGATCCTACCGTGTGGATAGAAGACTTCATTCTTCACATCCACATGGCTCGCAGAGATGGTCTCCACGCCAACAAATACTTACCCCTCAAGCTGAAAGGACCAGCTCGGCACTGGCTAAACAACCTCCCAGAGAACTCCATTGGAAGTTGGGAAGAACTTGAGGATGCTTTTCGGGCTAATTTTCAAGGGACCTATGTCCGGCCCCTGGATGCTGACGATCTAAGTCACATCATCCAACAACCTGGGGAGTCAGCCCACAAGCTTTGGAATCGGTTTCTCACTAAGAAAAACCAAATCGTCGACTGTCCGGACGCTGAAGCCTTAGTGGCCTTCAAACACAGTGTCTGGGACAAATGGCTAGCTAGACACATCGGCCAGGAAAAGCCGACAACAATGGCAGCCCTAACTACACTCATGACCTGCTTTTGCGCGGGTGAGGACAGCTGGCTAGCTCGTAGCAGCACCAGCGACTCTGGAACATCTGAAGTCAGGGAAAACAATGGGAAGCCACGACATAATAAAAACAAACGTCGAAATAACGCCGGAAGCCCAGATGATACAGCAGTAAACGCAGGATTCAGCGGCTCCAGCCCCGGTCAACGGAAGAAGCCATCCAAAAGCAACAAAGATGGTCCATCTAGCCTGGACAAAATATTAGATAGGCCCTGCCAGATCCATGGCACCCCAGAAAAACCTGCTAACCATACCAACCATAATTGTTGGGTCTTCAAGCAGACCGGCAAGCTCAACGCCGAACACAAGGGAAAGGGGCCTCAGAGAGAAGATGATGATGAACCTCGCCAGCCGAACACAGGGGGACATAAGAAATTTCCACCGGAGATCAAAACAGTGAACATGATCTATGCCACTCATATCCCAAAGAGGGAGTGCAAGCGCACTCCGAGATGTCTATGCCGTCGAGCCTGTTGCCCCCAAATTCAACCCATGGTAGGCCTGTCCAATCACTTTTTAATAGCAGGGATCATCCGACTAGTATCTGTCATGGGGGTTCGGTTGCCCTAGTGCTCGACCCAATAATTGATGGATATCATCTCAGTCGAGTCCTTGTGGACGGCGGCAGCAGTCTCAATATGATATATCAGGACACTGTCCGCGAGATGGGGATCGACCCGTCAAGAATCAAGCCAAGCAGCACGACCTTTAAAGGAGTGATACCGGGTGTTGTGGAATTAGCACGGCAGATGTCCGGTTTAAAGGACTTAGGTGTGGAGCCATCGCACGGGTTAGCTTGAAGAGGTTAAAAGCACAAAAAGGACACAGAGGGTTTATACTAGTTCGGCCCCTTTGATGAAGGTAAAATCCTACGTCTAGTTTGGTTTGGTATTGCTTGGGCGTCGATGAACAGGGAGCAGATTGCTTGCCTGTCTCTCGACGGATTGTTGCCTGTCCCTCTGAACCGTCACCGGGCCGTTCCTTTATATAGGAGGCAACGCCCGGTCCGGTTTACAGAGTCCCAAGGCCGGCTCATAATCGTGTCCGCCTCGGTCTCTACTCTTTATTCCTTGTATCTCAAGTTACATGATAGGACGGTTTATAAACCGTAAACTTTATACATGGGCCCTAAGCCTTCATGGGCCGTAATCTCTACTGAGTTTATAACTACACAGCTATATTACCATAATCCGGATCTCCTTAGCCAGTTTATACCTGCTAGTAATATCCCTGACATTAGGCCCCAGAATGATTTGAACTTGTTCATGTCAGTCTTCTAAATCTTGCACAAACTTCTTCTTTGTATCTCCTCGGCTTTGTAAACCGGCTATGACGTCATCTCTGGAAATCATTTTATTCAGTCGTGACATCACCTCCGCATTTATTGCTCACATCTGCTTGTTACATTTGTTTAAAGGCTATCCCAAAAATCGAGGCGACAGTAGAATCTTTATCCAATCTCTGACCTCCTCAAATCCCGCGCTTGCCGTTTCATCTCTCATCCCTTATAAATACCGCTGCGCCTTGTTATCTTTCTTCCTTCCGCTCTTCTTCTTCCTCCGTCGCCTGAAGCTCCGCCGCTGCCTTCGAGCTCGTCGCCGTCGTCAGCCAGGCCGCTGCATCACCCTGAATCGCGTCAAGAGTAGCTTCGCCGCCGTCTCCTTCTGTCTAAGGTATTCTTTCCCTCTCACTACAGATCTCCCATCTAGGGTTCCTCCATGGCTTCCGCCATTAGACCTCGAAGCTTTGCTGCTTATCGTATACGTCATGTCTGTAGTAGATCCCAACTCTGGATTTGCTTCGAACGCGCCCATGCTCCGTAGTTTCGACTTAGATTCAGACCTTTAAATTCGCCCTTAGACTCATTTGCTCTGTAGAAAACCTTCATAGTTCTTCCTGTGACAAACTTGCGTATATTTCCTCTTTTTCTTACTACTCAGATCTCTTTTTACTTTAAGATTTTGTAGAAACCTGTTTCTTTGTCTTGATAAACCTGTAAGTTACTCGCCGGTTTAACGAATCATATGTTCATCTCGCAAAATATCAACCAATAACCCGACGGTTTAGCCTCCTCTTTTTTGTTATCATAAACCGGTAGCAAGTCGTCCCCCATCTGCTTCCGGGTTGTCAATGCCATTAGTCCTCTGTCTAAACCGTCAATGTAAGTTGATAACACGCTCCGGTTTATGCTTTAGCATTTGAATAATTCGGACTTTGCACTTTATCTTTTCAGCATTTTTTTCCTTTCGCTCACATGTCTGCCAAGCAGTTCGTTTCCTGCAACTGGGTTCCTTCCCGCATTACGGAAGAGGATTTAACCAATGCTGCTTCGATTGGTATTCTGGGCCCCCAAGCAGTTCTGAAATGGTGGTCCCCAGGGGATGAGTGTCCTCCTACCCCCAAAGACGGAGAAGTTATTGTTTTCTTTGATCATATGGCCCGGGGTTTTAGCCCTCCTGGTTCAAAAAATTTCCGAGATGTGCTGGCCGCTTTTCAACTCCATCCTCAGGATATAGGCCCAAATTCCGTATCAAACGTCTGCAATTTCCAAGTCTTCTCCGAGGTGTACCTTCAAGAAGAGCCGTTAGTGGACTTGTTCCGGGATTTTTTCCATTTAAACCGGCGGACAAAGTTTACTGCCGGACCACATCAAGAGTTGGGTGGCGTCAGTATTCAAAAGAGAAGAGACGTAGTCTTTCCTCATGCTGCTCTCCATACACACCCCAAGGACTGGAACCAATCTTGGTTTTACTGCAAGGATACCTCGCCTGAAGGAGAAAACCCACTGCCGGGTTACCGTGAACATCGCCTTCCGGAAGATCATCCCTTGCCACAACGTCTTACTTCCTCCGAACGAGCCCGGTTCGCCCCTCAGCTTGCCAAGCTTAAGGCCTTTATGGCCAACGGTTTAACCGGAGTGGATTTCGTCCGCTGTTGGCTTGCTTGGAGCATCCTTCCTATAAGCCGGCGCTCCGGTTTAATGTGTCAATATAGCGGAAAGCCGGATGATCCTCAACGCCACATTGACATAATGCTTCCTGAGAAGGAAGTTGTTGAATCTGCTAAGAAAATGCTCAACATCTCTCTGGAGGAATGTAGCCAAACCGGATTGGCTCCATATTACAAGAAGAACAAACTGCCAGCAGTAAACTTTAATCTCTTTTGTTTGCTTCTAATCCGTCCATAGAATTGTCTTCCATTTATCTTTCATCTTCTACACAGGTCGACGATCCTTTTTGGAAAAGGAAATCTCAGGATAAGTCAGGTAAACAGCCACGCCGGAAAACTTCTGCTGTCAAGAAGAAAAAGGCAGTTGCTGGCTCCGGTTCACATCTTGAGGAAGATGATCCAGATTCTGAGGTATGAGTTGATCCTAACATGTTTTGATCTCTTTTATCCAAATTTATGGTAACAGTGTCTTTTCACGGGATTTGGCTGAAGGAGATAAAGCGGCAGAAACTGAGGTAATCTCTCTTTCTTCAGATTCTGAACCTCCGGTGCCCAAAACTCGTCAGGCATCTCGGAAGTACCCTTTTTCTCATCCTTACGCTCAACTGGACCCTAAATTTCTTTTGAAGAAGCAGCAACACGAAGCCCGCCGGACTACCCGCCATAGTGGCCATGTAGTAAAGTCTTCTGGAATATCTCTCACTCCGGCTCGGAGGCGCCGCTCTGAGGTTTTGCTTTTTCCAACTCTTCTCCATCCAAAGGCCGGACTTATACGCAAACCGCTTAAACCGTCTGATCCTAACTATCATGAGACACCTTTATCATCTTCCGGTGAATCGACTGCCACGCAAGTCCCAGCACTGAAAATTGTACCTGGGTAAGTCCTTTTCCTCATCCGGTTTATATTTGTATTTGTCCTTTATAACTCTGATTGCTTCTTCAATTTCTTTCAGCAAGCCCAAGCCTAGTAAAAAGGCAAAGGCCACTAAAGCGGCTGCCGAGGCTGCTGCTGCTGATCCGGTAGCTGATCCAGATGATGTCATCCCTCTGGAGAACGAGCCTGCAATTCAGCTCGACGATCCTGCTCCCATGGATCATGATTATGTTGCTGCTCCTGAAGATACCAATGTTGAAGATGTCCTTGAACCGACAAGTTCTATCCGGGCTAGCTCTCCTCGGACTAGCCCGGCTCCCGTTAGTCCGGCTCGTACTGCTGCCCCTTCACAGCCAACCACTGCTTCCTCTCTGGATGTTCAAATAACCGGGACGGGTTTTACCGCTCCTGCTGAGCCTATCGTCTTAGCCAAGCACACTGCTAAAGCGGAGAATCTTCAGCAAGAGAAGGGCAAATGGAGCACGGATTTGTCCAATTATGCAGAACTGAGTGCCTAGGAACTTTATTCCGGGTACTTGAACTGGCTTCATACCAGCCGCGACTATGAACAGGGCTTGGTGAATATGATGAAGGATAAATACGAGGTACCTTCCTTCACTTATCTTTGCTTTTGCTTTCTTTATACTTGTCTTTATAGCATAATAGCCCCCAAGTACCGGTTTAGCTTCGTTGTAGGTGAACCGGTACTTCCAAATGTATGGAAAACGAACTTACATTAGCCCCCAAGTGCCAGGGTCATAATTTGTGTTATGTGCCTGGGACTTGTCTGAACCTCTGCTTCGATACTTCAATTGTCCATTAGCCCCCAGGTGTCAAGTAGATAACTTGCTTATGTGCTTGAGACTTATCTTTAATTGTCTTCTTTTGATACTTCAATTGCTCATTAGCCCCCAAGTGTCAACTGGATAACTTGGTTATGTGCTTGAGACTTGTCTGGCCAGTCATTTATTCCACTTGATTTTCTTGTAAGCTGACTTGTCCCGGAGGGCTGCAGAAATAACTGAGCTCCGGAATAGGCTTGCTGTGACTGAAACTGCTTCTGCCAAGGCCAAAAATGATCTGGCGTTGAGCTTAACCACTGCTGAACAATTGAAAAAGTATTTTGAAGCGGAGCGGACAACCTGGGAAGTGCAAAGGAATGCTCTTGAAAAGAGAGCAAAGGATGCTGAAGAGGCCCTTAACCCGGTGACACAAGAACTGACCGGTTTAAGGCAGCAAATAGAGCTTATGACCTCTGCCGTCTTTGGTAAATACTTAACTTGCAATTGTTTTCATCTCTGCAATCTTTATTCCACTCCAGTTTAACTATGATAATCATATGCAGGGCGACGCGTCACCCATCTTGGGGATGACCTCGGGAAGAAACTCAAGGCCTCTTATACCCTAGTTGAGCAGCTGTATTCCGGCGCTCAAAGGATTATAAGTGCGATGTCTTTTCATAAAGCGCCCCCACCACTATCCAAGGCACTTTGGAGAAGCTTTCTATATTGCCTGTACGCTTGGAAGAGGTGAAGAAATCTGCTGCACGGGCCGGTTCTCTTGTAGCGCTGACCAGAGCCAAGGCGTGGGTTCCGGACTTTGATCCGGAAGAAGCCATGAACGGGTACCCCAGCACCAAGGAAGATGGATCGGCCTTCTCTGGCAAATACCTTCACGCTTTGACTAAAGAAATGCGTCCCCTTGCCAGCAAGCTTGCTGATGAATCAGACTTGACCAGGTATCATCCGGCATATGACTTAAAGAATGAGCGGGTGGATCGTCCGGTTTTTGACATCGAAAATCTAATCCCACCAGTGCGCCCCCATACTTTCGCCCCAGATATTGATCTGTCTGATCTCATTACCGAAGAGATGTACTTCCGTGCCTTATCAAAGATCGATTGGCGCGTTCCTGCTTTTCAACCGCTTCAAGAAGATGAAGAAACTCCGGAACAAGTCGATCCCCAGCCTCCGCAGCAGGAAGAAGAAGCATAAGCCGCTCAGTTTAACTTTTAGCTGCTGTAATCTTTTGTCGAGAAAAACTTTAATCCGTTCAGGTTTGCAGTGCCTTGTAATAGGATAGCTCGAAACATTTTCCGTCTTAATCCGGATGTCACAGCTTTGATTTTGCGTCTGCCAATTTGAATCCTTTGTCTGCAATGGTTTATCTGTGTCTGCATAGATAACGCTAAAAAAATGTCCTGGCGGTTTACCGCTGGACCGATTAAAATGCTCTCATATGTATATATATATCGAACGAGTATCCGCTTTATACAAAAAATGATTTCATACCTTTGATTAAGTGTGTTTGACATCCTTAATCCGACGAACATTGTAGTGTCTGAGGAAGCTCTTGGCTCTGTTGGGGTGGACCCAATAATTGTTCCGGGTTATAGTAACTACCAGTTTAAATGATGCTGGCTCTATGGCCAGACTTCTGAAAATATGTGGTCAACTTTGAAGTTGTCCAGCTCCGGATCAAAAAACCATAAAAAAAACATTTGAAAAATCACAAACACAAAACACAGGTTGCAAATAAGACCATGTAGTCGAGGCTTTTTACGAGCTGTCAGGCTCCATATGTGCCAATCAAAGGGTGCGACCCAAAGGGCTATTACTCTTTTTTCTTTTGCCATCAAAGGATGTACTCTAAGGGGCAATAATTTTTGCATTTGCCATCAAAGCAAGTACCCCTAGGGACAAGAACTTTTTCTTTTGCCATCAAAGGGAGTGGTCCACCAAGGGGCAAGAATTTTTGCATTTGCCATCAAAGGAGGATCCCTAGGGACAAGAACAGTTTTTTCTTTTGCCATCAAAGGGATTGATCAACCAAGGGGCAAGAATTTTGCATTTGCCATCAAAGGAAGGATCCCTAGGGACAAGAACAGTTTTTTCTTTTGCCATCAAAGGGATTGATCAACCAAGGGGCAATAATTTTGCATTTGCCATCAAAGGAAGGATCCCTAGGGACAAGAACAGTTTTTTCTTTTGCCATCAAATAGATTGATCAACCAAGGGGTAAGAATTTTGCATTTGCCATCAAAGGAAGGATCCCTAGGGACAAGAACAGTTTTTTGCCAATCGATGGAGTTTATCCAAAGGGCGCTTGATGTGAAGATAAGCATGTAGACCAGACCAGAAAAGACTTTAGCGAGGATTCACAAGTAATCCGTAGCCCCCTAGTTTGGTCCCTTCTGCATAAAATAGTTTGTTTCGAAATATCTGTAATAATTTTCCCAGGACATATATTTAGAAGAAAAAAGGCTGATCCCTCGGTTTACCAAGGGTGCTGGTTTATTTATTAATCATAATATATACATAGGATACAGCAGAGCTGATGGCTCAGGTGTAGTAGGGCCGCAGGAGAGCGATGTTCCACGGCCTCTTCGTCTCTTCTTCTGATGTTCGTGAATCTTTGTGCTCTCGAACGCCCAGCAGGTAGTATGAACCGTTGTGTAGGTTATTGCTGACCACAAAGGGCCCTTCCCAAGGTGGGGATAGCTTGTGCATGTCTGTCTGGTCCTGGATGAGCCGGAGTACCAAGTCCCCCTCCTGGAACGTCCTGGTTTTAACCCGGCGGCTGTGATATCTGCGCAGGTCCTGCTGATAAATTGCAAATCTTGCTGCTCCTATGTGACGCTCTTCATCCAGCCGGTCCAAACTGTTCTGTCTTGCTTGCTCATTGGCTGCTTCAACATAAGCCGCCACCCGTGGTGAATCATGGCGGATATCGCTTGGAAGAACCGCTTCAGCCCCGTACATCATGAAGAAAGGTGTGTAGCCTATGGATCTGTTCGGCGTAGTGTTGATGCTCCAAAGGACAGAGGGCAATTCCTCAACCCAGCATCCTGGTGTTCTTTGCAAGGGAGTCATAAGCCAGGGCTTGATACCTCGCAAAATTTCTTGATTGGCCCTTTCAGCTTGACTATTGGATTGAGGGTGAGCTACAGAAGACACATCTAGGCGAATATGCTCCCTTTGACAAAACTCTTCCATCTCTCCTTTAGATAAATTGGTGCCATTGTCAGTGATGATGCTGCGTGGAAAGCCAAACCGGAAAATTACCTTCTTGATGAATTTAACCACTGTTGCCGCATCACACTTGCTCACCGGCTCTGCATCAATCCACTTTGTAAACTTATCCACAGCAACCAGCAGTTGAGTTTTTTGATCTTGGGATCGTTCAAAAGGCCCAACAATATCAAGCCCCCAAGTCGCAAACGGCCAAGTAATTGGTATCATCCGCAGCTCTTGTGCCGGAACAAGAGCACGCCGTGAAAATTTCTGACAAGCATCGCACTTCCGGACTAGATCCTCCGCATTAGCATGGGCTGTCAGCCAATAGAACCCATGACGGAAAGCTTTAGCCACCAAGGATTTTGAACCGGCGTGATGACCACAATCCCCTTCATGAATCTCTCGAAGGATGTCACAGCCTTCCTCGGATGATACACACTGCTGAAACGCTCCAGAAACACTGCGATGGTGAAGTTCCCCGTTTACAATTGTCATGGATTTGGAACGTTGGATTATTTGCCTTGCTTCAATCTCATCATCCGGCAACTCTCCACGGCTTAGATACGCCAAGTAAGGGAGCGTCCAATCCGGAATAACACGAAGTGCCGCAACCAACTGTGCTTCTGGATCAGGCACAGCTAAATCCTCCTCCGATGATAGCTGAACTGATGGACTGCATAGCTCATCCAAAAAAGTATTCGGTGGCACCGGTTTATGCTGAGAACCTAGCCGGCTTAGAGCATCGGCCGCTTCATTTTTCCGCCGGTCTATGTGATCCACCTGATATCCTTTGAAATATCCTGCGACTGCCTCAACTTCTCGTCTGTAGGCTGCCATGAGAGGGTCTTTAGAATCCCACTTGCCGGATACTTGCTGTGCCACTAAGTCTGAATCACCAAAACACTTGAACCGGCTCAAGTTCATCTCCTTAGCCATCCGCAGGCCATGAAGCAATGCTTCATATTCTGCTGCATTATTAGTACAAGGAAACATTAGACGGAGGACATAACAGAATTTGTCACCTCGCGGGGAAGTTAACACAACTCCAGCCCCCGAGCCTTCTAATTGTCTTGAACCGTCAAAGTGAATAGTCCAGTATGTATGATCCGGCTTTTCCTCTGGTGCTTGCAACTCTGTCCAATCATTGATAAAATCTACCAATGCTTGCGATTTGATAGTGGTGCGTGGTACATACTTCAAGCCGTGTGGGCTAAGCTCAATGGCCCACTTTGCGACCCTGCCAGTGGCTTCTCTGTTCTGGATTATATCCCCCAATGGAGCTGAACTAACGACCGTTATTGGGTGGCCTTGGAAGTAATGCTTCAACTTCCGGTTTGCCATGAACACGCCATATACTAGCTTCTGCCAATGTGGGTACCTTTGTTTGGATTCTTGAGAACCTCACTGACATAATAAACCAGACGTTGAACCGGATACTCCTTTCCTACTTCTTTGCGCTCGACCATGATTGCCACGCATACTGCCCGTGCATTGGCGGCCACGTATAATAGCAGCGGCTCCTTATCAACGGGGGCAGCAAGGACCGGTGGTTCTGCCAGTTGCCGCTTTAAATCTTCAAACGCAGCATTTGCTTCATTGCTCCATATAAACCGGTCTGTCTTTTTTAGCATCTGATAAAGCGGAATCGCCTTCTCTCCCAGACGACTGATGAATCGGCTCAACGCTGTAATCCGGCCGGCGATACGCTGGACATCATTGATGCAAGCTGGTTTAGTCAGGGATGTGATTGCCTTGATTTTCTCCGGATTGGCTTCTATTCCTTTGTTTGACACCAAGAATCCAAGGAGCTTGCCCGCCGGAACACCAAAAACGCATTTCTCCGGATTAAGCATCATTTTATAGGCCTGAAGGTTATCAAAGGTTTCCTTGAGGTCCTCTATCAATGTCTCCTCCTTCCTTGACTTCACCACGATGTCATCCACATAGGCATGGACATTTTTCCCTATCTGCCCCTTAAGACAGTTCTGTACGCAATGCTGGTAAGTTGCTTGGGCACTCTTGAGCCCAAAAGGCATAGATACGTAGCAAAAGGCACCAAAAGGAGTTATGAAAGTTGTCTTCTCTTGGTCCTTAACTGCCATCTTGATCTGGTGATACCCTGAATACGCATCTAAAAAACTTAGCCGCTCACATCCCGCCGTAGCATCAATGATCTGGCCAATACGAGGGAGAGCAAAAGGATCGGTTGGACAAGCTTTGTTTAGGTCTGTGTAATCCACACACATCCTCCATTTTCCATTTTTCTTTAACACCAGAACCGGATTAGCCAACCACTCCGGGTGGAACACTTCAACTATGGACCCTGCGGCCAAAAGTCTGGCCACTTCTTCACCTATAGCCTTGCGCCTTTCTTCGTTGAAGCGGCGTAGATACTGCTTGACCGGTTTGAACTTCGGATCAATATTAAGACTGTGCTCAATGATACGTCCAAAACGTATCTATAATTTCTGCTTGCTCCACGCCACTTTTGGGTGATATTGCTATGAAATTCATACACTTCCATACACTTTTGATCATATTTGGACTAACTTACTAATCCAGTGCACCCCAGTGTCAGTTTCTGTTTTCGGCTGTTTTTGTATTTCAGGTTTTCACGTTTCGAGAACTGCCCAGAAAAATCCAAAAAAATTATATAAAAAATCAGCGATCCGGAAACAACACTGCCTCCTAAGGGCAGCCTGGGGGGGCACAGGGGCTCCAGGC
>LR738715.1:308201228-308263745 GCA_902687465.1 Secale cereale | reverse complement strand
CCACGCCGGGGGGGCGCCTGGGCCCCCCAAAGCCCGTCCGGTGCCCCCCTTTGGCATATATTTAGAGAGACCTCCGAAACACTCAGAAGAGGAACTCTTTTCTCGATCCCATCTCTGTTCCGTCGCCGCCGCCGCTTCCAAGATCGGGAGCACCAGGAGAACTCTTCCCGGCACCCTGCCGGAGGGGAGGATCACCACCGGGAGCTTCTCCACCACCATGGACGCCTCCCGGATGACTCGTGAGTAGTCTCCCTTGGACCACGAGTCCATGACCAGTAGCTATGTGATGTTCTCCTCCCGTTCTTGTGCTTCACTAATTAGTCCTCGTGAGCTACCCTACATGATCGAGGCACCTATGTAATCCTTATGCTGTTGCTATGTTGAGTTTGCTGGGATCCGATGGATTATGAGATTATGTTTAGATTGATCTTGAGTAATATATTTGATTCACCTCTTTTATATTTTAGTTCATAAGTAATTCTTGCATGTTCTCCGTTGTTATTTATTGCTTTGGCCGAGTAATAGGTAGTGACTCCAAGAGGGAACGTTATGCTCGATTGTGGGTTCATGCCCCTCGATGACTAGCTTGAGTGACAGAAACATGAGTCTAGGGGATGTGCTGTTGCCACAAGGGGGAAAACAACGGTGCTTGTGCCCGCGGGTGCAAGGATTGTTTACTTTACGCAAAGTTCTTTTAATGCAATTGTCTGTTGCATTGAGTTTACACTATGGGTGGGACTCGCAACTTAATACCAGCGAGATGTTCTGGATAGATATCTCAAGGTGGATGATTAATAGTCGATATTGATGGATTTCGGTCTACTTACTTTGGCGTACCGCCCATGCTTTGAACCTCAACCTTTCTTGCAATGTAGTCAGCATTGGTTTGCGTTCGTGGTCCTGTCAATTGCCCAGCTGTAATTTGTTTACCTCACATAGCTGTTTTATCGTCTTTTGGGAGAGAGACATCACTAGTGAACATCATGAGACTCCGGTCCATATTACCATCATTGATCACATCCACTATTTACTTTCCGCTATTTACTTACTATTGCAAAAACTATCTATCACTACTATCATTGCTTTTTACCCTTTGTGAACTACAAGGCCGGAGGGATTGACAACCTCTCTGTACTCGTTGGGAGCAAAGTTATTTGTATCTGTGTGCAGGTCCACGTTGATTGCTAATAGCGCCGTTAGCAGTTGACACCTACTTGTTGAACCTAGGAGTCTCTGGGGATTCGATCCTTGGCATCTTTGCTAGGGGAAAACACTTCTACTTACTGCATCTTACACCTTCCACTTGGGGTAACCAACGAGGGGTTCGAGGCCCATCAAGGAGTATTTTGTGGCGCCGTTGCCGGGGACTCCACTCTTCAGGATAGGGGAGTTGCATGCTATCTTTTACCTTTGCTTTTTAGTCTTGTTAGTTTACCTTTCATTTTTTGCTTTAGTTCCTTTTATCGAAAATCACAAAAAATAGTTATCTTGCTTGCTTGCTACTATGGGTTCCACAGAGAACACCAAGTTGTGTGACTTCACTAGTCACAACAACGATGACTTTATCAGCACACCTATCACTACACCTGCCACTTCAGCACCTTCATATGAAATTAAACCTGCTTTACTTAACTTAGTCATGAGAGAACAATTCTTCGGTGCTGGAGATGATGCTGCTTTACACTTGAACAACTTTGTAAAACTTTGTGATATGCAAAAGTACCAAGAAATAGATGGTAATATTGTTAAGCTTAAGCTTTTTCCTTTCTCCTTGAGAGGAGGAGCTAAAATTTGGTTTCAGTCTTTGCCTAGAAATAGCATAGATTCATGGGACAAGTGCAAAGATGCTTTTATTGGAAAATACTATCCACCTGCTAAAATTATCCAACTTAGAAGTAACATAATGAATTTTAAACAATTGGATAATGAACACGTTGTCCAAGCTTGGGAACGTATGAAATCTCTTATCAAGAACTGCCCTACTCACGGTTTGACTACTTGGATGGTTATCCAAACTTTTTATGCAGGCTTGAACTTTACCTCGCGGAACTTGTTAGACTCAGCCGCGGGAGGAACTTTTATGTCAACTACACTTGGTGCTGCCACGAAGCTTCTCGATGAGATGATGACCAACTATTCCCAATGGCACACCGAACGCGCTCCAATAGGTAGGAAGGTAAACTCTGTCGAGGAGATTTCCTCCCTCAATGAAAAAGTTGACTTGATCATGTCTCTACTTTCGAAGGAATCTACTGTTGATCCTCGTGATGTTCCTTTAAATTCTTTGATTGCTCAAGAACAAGTAGATGTGAATTTTATCTCTAGAAACAATTTTAACAACAATGCTTATAGGAGTAACTTTGGTAACAATTCTAGACCGTTCCCCTCTAACTCTTATGGGAACAACAATGCTTATCCTAGTACCAAGAACTCCAATACTGAACTAGAGACTATGCTTAGGGATTTCATCACTATCCAAAAAGCCTTTAATAAGAATGTAGAAGAGAAACTACATAAACTAGATGATCTTTCTTTTAAGGTAGACCACTTAGCCAATGAGGTAAAATTGCTAAAAATTGAAACTTCTCCTCTTAAGGAGAGGGAAGTCATCCCTATTAATGCTAATCAAGTACAAATTAATGAAAATATTAGGATGATGGCTAAGCTAAAAGAAAGATGGGCTAGAGAAAGGGAGGAAGAGGAAAGAATTAAGAGCCTTCCTACCCACCACACTGTTGCTACTATCTAAGTTATTGAGGATGTTCACACTCTTAGCACCCAATGTACTCCTGGTCCCAATGGACCTATTAATGGTGATGCCATGACTATAGAAGCTACCAAACAAGTGAACCTTAAAGACACCACTACCACTTTACTTGATGCTCGTGACCTTGATTTTGATAATTGCACTCTTACCGAAGTTATTGATTTCCTTCACAAGATGTCTAGAGATCCCCGCACTAGCACGCTTAACCTTGCCTTCACAGAGCATATCACTAATGCTCTCATCAAAGCTAGGGAGGAGAAACTTAGAGTAGAAGCCTCCATACCTAGAAAGCTAGAAGATGGTTGGGATCCTATGATAAAAATTAATTTGAATGACTTCTCTTGTTATGCATTATGTGATGTTGGTGCTAGTACCTCTGTTATGCCCAAAAGGATATATGATATGCTTAAATTGAAACCTTATGATTCTTGTTCTTTTGGTGTTCGTCTCGTTGATTCTTCCATAAAGAAACCTTTGGGGAGGATCGACGATGTTCTTATCATTGTCAATGATAATTATGTACCCGTTGATTTCACTATTATGGATATTGAATGTGATCCTTCATGTCCAATTATTTTGGGACGTCCCTTTTTGCGCACCGTAGGTGCTGTCATTGACATGAAAGAGGGTAATATAAAATTTCAGTTTCCTCTCAAGAAAGGGATGGAACACTTCCCTCGTAAGAAGGTCAAGTTACCTTTTGAGTCCGTTGTACGGGCTAGTTATTCTTTCACTCTTGATAAAACTTGATCTATGCATTATGCCTAGCTTAAAGGCATAAAAGAAAGCGCTTTTGGGAGGCAGCCCACATGAATAAAAATTTTGTTTTTGTTGTGTCTTGATGTTGTTTACTGCTGTAGCATCATCATTGTATCTTTGCTTTTCATATTTGTGCCAAGTATAGCCTCTGATTGCTGGAAAGTTCAAAAGTTGTGAGGTGCTGTCCAGGAAACAGATTCTGTTCTTGGATAGACAAATTCGTATAAAATCACCAGATCATCTTTTTGGTCTGAATTTTTTCGACAGCGTTCTCTATATAATTGTCTTTCGTGCGTCAGTTCTGAGTTTTTTGATTTGAGTTGCAGAAGTATCCCGAACAGGTCAATTACTGCCTGCTGTTCTGTTTTTCACAGATTATGTCCTGTTTTGCCTTACCTTCACTTTGCAAATTGAGAACTTGCTTTTTGGAAATCTTGAGAAACAGTAGAACTTCAAGAATATCCTTATTTCCAGCAAGGTATAATTATTTTATTAAGGGTACTAACCTCGCTAATCAGATTACGATGAGTTGTGTATGAAGGGAGTTTTCAAGTGTGCGAGGGAAGATGGTAAAAAGGTTCAGGAGTGTCAAGCGCTCAAGCTTGGGGATGCCCCCGTGCACCCCCAAGAAATATTCAAGGAGACTCAAGCGTCTAATCTTGGGGATGCCCCCGTGCATCCCCTTCTCCATCAACATTATCAGTTCGTCTTTCGTTTCGCTATATTTTTATCACTTCATGTGTTATGTGCTATGCTTGGAGCGTCTTGCTTTTAGTTTTCTTTTTAGTTTTTCATAACGAGTCGGAACCCAGCATTTCTTTATGTGGGAGAGAAACACGCTCCACCTCTACCTAGAACATTACATAGAATTTTCATGTGTATCTATGTTGTGTGTGTTCTTTGTCTTTTAAATAGCTACTATCGTGCTCTGCTCTTAGTATTCATGCTTATCTTTTCAAGAGCTTTTATTTAGTTGGTTGCTTGAACTCTCTTTAATTATCATGCTCACCTTATTAAGAGAGTTTGCTTCCGTTGCATGGGTTAATGTGTCTATGATAAAGATGCTACTTTCATGATGGTGCTTAGTAGTTCAGGTTTTCTTATGGTTAATCTCAGATAGCTGGGGGGTTCCCAATGTGTTATTGGAGTACCAACTTGGTTTGTTTGCCTATGATGTGGTATGGTTTAGTAATATCTTCCTTCGAGAATTTATTTTGATTGACTTGGCGTATGCTCACGCATATTCAAGACTGTAAAGAAAGTCTGTCAAGCCTTGATGATCTTTTATTTCTAGGTAGCGATATAACTACCATGCCTGATTCAATATTGCTTTGTCGCTCTGCATGATTATGACCGTCATTGCTCTCTTAGTTGGTCGCTCCCAGTCTTTTGCTAACCTCCACCTGCACTAAGCAAACTAACCATGCAATACATCGCTCATGGGAAAGTAGCCTACAAACTATTGTGGTAAAGAATATGTTGCTTATGTATCTTATTTCTTATAAGTTGCTTGCTGAACGGTAACCATGTTTCTGGGGACGCCATCAACTGTCACACTTTTGTTGAATATCATGTGAGTTGCTATGCATGTTCGTCTTGTCTGAAGTAAGGGTGATTTACCGTGGGTTGAATGAATATGCATATTGTTAAAGAAGAACATTGGGCCGCCAACCAAAGCCATGCATCATGGTGGAAGTTTTAGCTTGGACCTTAATCCTCAATCTCCTATGAGAATATGCCTATGCATTTAAGAGGAGTCCATCATTTATTTTCTATGTTGTCCCGGTATGGATGTCCTCAAGTTGAGATCTATCAAAAACGAGAAATCAAATGCGATCTATCTCCTTGGACCTTTGTACAGGTGGCATAGAGGTACCCCTTTGTGACACTTGGTTAAAACATATGCAATGCAATGATAACCCATGGGAATCCGAGCTAATTAGGACAAGGAGCGAGCACTATTGGTATTCGATGCATGAGGCTTGCAACTTATAGGATGTTTTATGCATGACACATATGAAGTACTACTACCATTGACATAATTGCTTCCATGTTTTCAAAATAAAAAGCTTTAGCACTTAACCATTCTTTTATCTTTATGTTGAAGCACCAACTACTGAGAGCATGATTGTCATTCTGAGTGTAATGTGCATTGTCCCAAAGTAGCATTGTCTTTTGCATGATTGTGATATCGTTTATTCTGAAATGATTGTATCTAGTCATCACTTAAACCTTGAAGGTGCCCTTGCATTTATGTTTTGCATCACTAAAGGGGGCAAGCTAGATATCACCTTGTCATATTCGCACATCATGTTCATTGCAAATCTTTTTGATGTTTCAGTTCCATGTTGTAAAACTTTCAGTCATTTGTGATTTTCTCTTGAGGCAACTTAATTACTATAGAATCATTGTCTCAGTAAGCTTTTGTAATATGACTATGAGAAAGTCCTATATGGTTAATAGCATGTCACCACAGAAATTATTCTTGTTATCATTTACCTACTCGAGGACGAGCAGGAATTAAGCTTGGGGATGTTGATACGTCCAAAACGTATCTATAATTTCTGCTTGCTCCATGCCACTTTTGGGTGATATTGCTATGATATACATACACTTCCATACACTTTTGATCATATTTGGACTAACTTACTAATCCAGTGCACCCCAGTGCCAGTTTCTGTTTTCGGCTGTTTTTGTATTTTAAGTTTTCACGTTTCGAGAACTGCCCAGAAAAATCCAGAAAAATTATATAAAAAATCAGCGATCCGGAAACAACACTGCCTCCGAAGGGCAGCCTGGGGGGGCACAGGGGCTCCAGGCGCCCTGTGGGCGCCCCCCTGGGCCGCGCCGGGGGGGCGCCTGGGCCCCCCGAAGCCCGTCCGGTGCCCCCCTTTGGCATATATTTAGAGGGACCTCCGAAACCCTCAGAACAGGAACTCTTTTCGCGATCCAATCTCTGTTCCGCCGCCGCCGCTTCCAAGATCGGGAGCACCAGGAGAACTCTTCCCGGCACCCTGCCGGAGGGGAGGATCACCACCGGGAGCTTCTCCACCACCATGGACGCCTCCCGGATGACTCGTGAGTAGTCTCCCTTGGACCACGAGTCCATGACCAGTAGCTATGTGATGTTCTCCTCCCGTTCTTGTGCTTCACTAATTAGTCCTCGTGAGCTGCCCTACATGATCGAGGCACCTATGTAATCCTTATGCTGTTGCTATGTTGAGTTTGCTGGGATCCGATGGATTATGAGATTATGTTCAGATTGATCTTGAGTAATATATTTGATTCACCTCTTTTATATTTTAGTTCATAAGTAATTCTTGCATGTTCTCCGTTGTTATTTATTGCTTTGGCCGAGTAATAGGTAGTGACTCCAAGAGGGAACGTTATGCTCGATTGTGGGTTCATGCCCCTCGATGACTAGCTTGAGTGACAGAAACATGAGTCTAGGGGATGTGCTGTTGCCACAAGGGGGAAAACAACGGTGCTTGTGCCCGCGGGTGCAAGGATTGTTTACTTTACGCAAAGTTCTTTTAATGCAGTTGTCTGTTGCATTGAGTTTACACTATGGGTGGGACTCGCAACTTAATACCAGCGAGATGTTCTGGATAGATATCTCAAGGTGGATGATTAATAGTCGATATTGATGGATTTCGGTCTACTTACTTTGGCGTACCGCCCATGCTTTGAACCTCAACCTTTCTTGCAATGTAGTCAGCATTGGTTTGCGTTCGTGGTCCTGTCAATTGCCCAGCTGTAATTTGTTTACCTCACATAGCTGTTTTATCATCTTTTGGGAGAGAGACATCACTAGTGAACATCATGAGACTCCGGTCCATATTACCATCATTGATCACATCCACTATTTACTTTCCGCTATTTACTTACTATTGCAAAAACTATCTATCACTACTATCATTGCTTTTTACCCTTTGTGAACTACAAGGCCGGAGGGATTGACAACCTCTCTGTACTCGTTGGGAGCAAAGTTATTTGTATCTGTGTGCAGGTCCACGTTGATTGCTAATTGCGCCGTTAGCAGTTGACACCTATTTGTTGAACCTAGGAGTCTCTGGGGAATCGATCCTTGGCATCTTTGCTAGGGGAAAACACTTCTACTTACTGCATCTTACACCTTCCACTTGGGGTAACCAACGAGGGGTTCGAGGCCCATCACTCAGCGAGTTCCCTCGGTATACCTGGCATGTCAGAAGGTTTCCATGCAAAGATATCCCGGTTCTCACGGATGAACTCGATGAGCACGCCTTCCTATTTGGGATCAAGGTTAGCGCTGATAGTGAACTGCTTGGCCGAGTTACCCGGTACAAAGTTGACTTGCTTTGTTTCTTCGGCCGATTTAAACTTCAATGGCGGATCATGCTGTGTAGTTGGCTTCTTCAACGGGGACATATCTGCCGGATCAACATTGTCTTTATAGGATTTCAACTCATCCGTAGCACATACTGCCTCTGCATAGGCGGTGTCTCCTTCCTCGCACTCCAATGCGATCTTGCGACTTCCATGAACCGTGATGGTTCCCTTGTGACCTGGCATCTTGAGCTGCAGATAAACATAGCACGGTCTAGCATAAACTTGGCGTAAACCGGCCGTCCAAACAGGGCATGATAGGGGCTCCGGATCTTTACAACTTCAAAGGTTATCGTCTGTGACCTGGAATCATGTTCGTCTCCAAACGTAACTTCTAGATCAATTTTCCCAACTGGGTAAGCTAATTTACCTGGCACCACTCCATGAAACACCGTATTTGACTGCCTTAGCCTCTTGTCCGTTAACCCCATGCGACGGAAGGTTTCGTAATATAAGATGTTGATGCTGCTGCCGCCGTCCATGAGTACCTTAGTGAATTTGTAGCCACCCACCTGTGGTGCTACTACTAAGGCCAACTGGCCCAGATTATCCACCCGCAGCGGGTGGTCCTCTCTGCTCCACACAATAGGCTGTTCCGACCAGCGCAGGAATCGTGGTATTGCCGGTTCAACCGTGTGTACCGCCCGCTTTAGGATTTTTTGATCTCGTTTGCACAAACTCGTAGTGAACAAGTGATACTGTCCACTACTCAGCTCCTTCGGATTACTCTGGTATCCGGATTGCTGCTGCTGCTGACGCTGCTGATTGCCTTGGTTATTGTAATTACCCTGGTCATGCTGATGGTTGTTTTGGTTATTGTAACCGCCCTGACCATGCTGATGGTTGCCTTGGTTATTGTAACCGCCCTGACCATGCTGGTGATTGCCTTGGTTGTAGCCACTATTGCCACCATGATATCCTGATCCGGAGCCATTACCCTGGTGACCCGGACCATGAAATCCGGGACTTGAACCGCCGCCCGGTGGTCCATTGTTGAATCTGGCCCTGTTCATGGCCTCCATCATGACCCGGCATTCCCCCCATGTGTGTTTAGCTGGGCGTTCCTCTATGCTGTGCTTCGGGCAAGGCTCGTTCAACTGTTGATCCAGGTTAATGAATCCTCCGCCGCTCCGAGGAGGTGGCTTACCCTTATTACGTTGAAAGCTTCCTTGAACCTTAGTATTGGCCACAAAATCAGAGCCACCCTCTGCCTTTCGCTTACCGTTGAAGCTTGTTCCGACCGGACTAGCATGCGCTGGTTTACCAGGCTTATTTGCTTTTCCGGACTTATCCCCATCCGCTTCTGGGTATTAAGTGTTGTCAGAGTCCCCATACTTTACCAGAGCGCTCATGAGTGTCCCCATGTCGTTACAATCCTGCTTGAGCCGTCCCAACTTCAGCTTCAGCGACTCGAACCGGCAATTGTTTTCCAGTGTTACTATTGCCGTACTGGGACTGATACCGTTCGAAGAGTGTAAGATTTCTGACACTCGCCGCACCCATGCGCTCGTAGGCTCCTGCTCTCCTTGAACACATGTCGCTAAGTCTACTACTGACATCGGCTGTTTGCATGTGTCCTTGAAATTTTTGATAAACTGGTGGCACAACTCACCCCATGATCCGATGGAGTTAGGCGGTAAGCCCTTTAGCCATGTACGGGCTGTACCCTCAAGCATCATGGTGAAATACTTTGCGCATGCCGCTTCATCCACGTCCAACATCTCCATAGCCATCTCATAACTCTCAATCCAAGCCTCTAGAGCCAGATCTGCCGTATAGTTGGGCACCTTTCGTGGACCTTTGAAATCCTTGGGTAACCTTACGCTTCGTAAAGCGGGAATGAGACACTGCACTCCAAAGGAACTTGCCGTGACTCCCGTCTCTGCTGTGGCTGTGTGAACTGGCGTTCTTTGGCGGATCTCCTCATGGGCAGTAGGTCTAGCCCGGTTCATCGCCTCCTGGGCGTGCGCCTCTGCTCCTGCCGGATTATCTTGTCTGTGACGGTGACGCCTCCGTTCGCTACTAGAAACCTCCGGTTCATCCCAATGCCTAGTATAACTCCTGCTGTGGCGGGGTGTTGAATGAAGTCTCTCCCTGCTGTAGGAGTACGCCTGCTGCTGTGTCAAAGCCGTGTCCAGCAAATCCTTAACCCTGCGCGCTTCCATCGCCACGGGGGATGTTCCCTCAATGGGTAAAGCGGCCAGGCGTGAAGCGGCGGCGACAATGTTATCCAGGGTGTTTGAGTAATGGCCAGGGGGCGTGGGGACGTGCGGAGTGGGTACAACCCAACGATCTTGCTCCGCGGTTGGTTGTTGAACCGGAGCGCCTGTTGCTGGGGCTCCCCTCCGGTTTACTTCTAGATTATTGTTGGCTCCCGCTCCTGGTGTGCCAAAGAGATTCATCGCCTCATAGACCGGAGGTAGACGAGTCTGATACCTCCTGTTCCTTACTCCCTGCGCAGAAACCTGATCCATCCTGAGCCGGAAAGCCTGAAAATCCAACTCTGCCTGCCACGTCACTATCATGACTTTTCTGCATCCAGATCCCGTTTCGCTTGCTCGATCCAGCCCTTTAGCTGAAGGATCTCTGCATCATGTTGCGCCTTGTTAGCAGGAGCCACCTCTGCTGTTGCTCGGGTTGTCAACTCCTCTACTAAGGCGGATAGAGCGTCCGAGGGTGAGGGGGCTTGGCCGCTCCCCCCTGCACCAGCCTCTGCTGTGAACGCCCCGGTCACCGTGGGCTGCGGCGTAGATTGTGATCCGGCCATAAAGACAGCCACCCGGTTTGGCGGATCAAAGGGGTCCGGAATACTATCTCCATCGGATGCACCCTCGGATCGACCGTCCCGCAACAGATACAAAGATTCAGTCTCTCCGGATGAAGATTCATCGTCGGAATAGACAGCTGTCTCGCCACCAGAATCTGATCCGTCCTCGGCGTGGACTCCATGTATTGCTCCAACGAAAACGTGCTTCATGGCAGGCTGAATCCGGGCCGATCTCGCACGCTGAGCCGGCTCGACGATGTTGGGGAGGATGTCCGACTCAGGTCCCGGTTCGCCAATCTTGCCGATGAAGACGTGGATGCCGCTGAAGGGGACTCGGTACCCGTATTCAATTGAATCGACCTCAGGGCCCCAGCCTGCGTCGTCGATGTAGATCCGGCCGCGGCGACTCTTGGTCATCCGGCCGACCGCGTAACCCTTGAGTCCTTCAAAGCTGCCCTTCAAGAACTCGAAACCATCGTGCGATAGCCCCATGGTGGGCGCCAACTGTCGTGGAATTAGCACGGCAGATGTCCGGTTTAAAGGACTTAGGTGTGGAGCCATCGCGCGGGTTAGCTTGAAGAGGTTAAAAGCAGACAAAGGACACAGAGGGTTTATACTAGTTCGGCCCCTTCGATGAAGGTAAAAGCCTACGTCTAGTTTGGTTTGGTATTGCTTGGGCGTCGATGAACAGGGAGCAGATTGCTTGCCTGTCTCTCGACGGATTGTTGCCTGTCCCTCTGAACTGTCGCCGGGCCGTTCCTTTATATTGGAGGCAACGCCCGGTCCGGTTTACAGAGTCCCGAGGCCTTGTCATAATCGTGTCCACCTCGGTCTCTACTCTTTCTTCCTTGTATCTCAAGTTACATGATAGGACGGTTACCGTAAACTTTATACATGGGCCCTAAGCCTTCATGGACCGTAATCTCTACTGAGTTTATAACTACATAGCTATATTACCATAATCCAGATCTCCTTAGCCAGTTTATACCTGCTAGTAATATCCCTGACACCGGGCATAGAAGCCCGCTGCATGGGCTATTTAACATTGGAGGTCGTATTCGGCTCTCCCGATAACTGTCGAATCAAAGAGCTAATCTTCGATATAGCTCCGTTCCGAAGTGGCTATCATGCACTACTCAGAAGAACGGCCTTCACCCGCTTTAATGCAGTCCCACATTATGCTTATATAAAGCTTAAAATGCCTGGACCACATGGCGTCATCACGGTCAATGGAAATATGGAGCGCTCTCTCCGCACGGAGGAGGATACAGCGGCCTTAGCAGCTGAAGTCCAAAATGGCATATTGAAGCCGGACAGCCTATCGGTCATTTAAACCGTGGACACGGCTAAACGTGTCCGGAATACGCCTCTGTGCGGCAGCTCAGATGAACCTGAGCTTGATTAGCACTTACGCCCCCATCGACCACCCCATAAGGTGATAGCATACGTGCCTCGTGTACATATTTATGCCCTCAAAATCACTTGGGCGGCGCTGGGGCACACTGCATAAACATAGTCCATAGCTCGGCTCGACCGTATTTGGACTCTAAAATTATCTTTCAAGGTTCACTAAACGAACCGGTCCTGTTTATGGCCACACTAGATTTCTTTTATTTTCCAGGTTTTTTTCTTTTTTTCTCTTTTTCACAGATGGCCATCACACTCCCCTCTTCAAGGACACATCACAGAGGAGGAAACGGTGCAAACGTGTAGCAGGGACCCACGCTAAGGTTTCTTTTTAGATTAAGACCCTATGTAAATTGTTTTTCTCTTTTTGTCTTATACTTTTCTGGCATATAAAATGTCCAAGAAAGTTATCGGCATTATCTGTAAGTTTACGGCTCGCCGTACTATAACGGGATATTATAGAAACAACTTGGTTCATATTATGTGTGGAGTTTTATTCTCTCACCACCTATGTTCTCTCCCCATGTGAGATTGCCACATGTGCCTTGTCAACAGGGTCCATTACCAGGGGCTGTATTCAGCCAGGTATATGTCGAAAAGTCCGGACACCTATAAGGAGTGTTCGGCCTCCTGGATATTTGCTCTATATGCATCAGTTCCGAATCATGTCTTGGGTCAATAGTTGGGTTGCCCGACTCCTATGCTTACCCCTACATTCCCGATTGTTCGGCTAGGGTGTAAAGGTAGAACTACTGCGATTGTACTTCTGGCTTGTCCAGTCAAGTACCTCAGTAGAGAAAGCCAAAAACTGAATGTCATGATATGTGAGAACCTGGTCCGCGATCCAGTGACTTAGTGATATACTATGATCGATGGAGGTCTACCCGTGTTATACGAGGGGTTGGTTTTTTTCACCCAGCCGTGTGCAAATGGATACCTTAATTCGGAAATGCCATATCCGCACCAGGGGCTAGTACCTAGCCCCACTTGTCAAACTCCTATGGCTAAGTGAAAGCAATAATGCCACATAGTCTGATTGCCTGGTTCGCTCCGCATATACCTCCTACACGGACCAAGACGTTGGATAAAGAGTGTCTATGCATATGACCGAACACCCCAGTATTATTTACATGGGGCTGAAGCCGATGACTGGAAACTTTCAGATTTAAATAAATAGCCACACAAGAGAAAAAGTCGCTCATATTATAATAGCGCAAAAGTTATATACATCGGTTCATAAGCTCATGTCTTTACAACCGGATACAATTACTCAAAGATAACATCCTTTGAGCACTGGCCTTCTACAAGGCGGGCGCCTTCTATGACGTCCTCTAAGTATTTCTCTGGCTTGCGGTGCTCCTTGCCTGCGGGTGGGGCAGCAGTAGCTATATCCTGCGCCTTCATCCTTGCCCAGTGCACTATTACACGAGTGAAGGCCATCCAAGCACCCTCTATGCAAGCCGAATGCTTTAATGCGTCGACCCTTGAACTCGCTTTGACGAGCCGCTTCACCAATCCGAAGTAGCTAGTTGGGATTGGATCAGCGGGCCAAAGCCGGACTATCAAGTCCTTCATGGCTGAACCCGCCATATTGTACAGCTCGACCAGCTGCTTCATCTGGTCGTTGAGGGGTACCGGATGTTTTGGCGCATAGAACTACGACCAAAACAGATTCTCTGTGTCGTTCCCCTCTTGGGCTCGGAAGTATTGGGCGACGTCAGCACTGCTCCTCGGAAGATCAGCAAACACGCCTGGAGAACTCCATAACCGTGTCAGCCCAAGATACTTCCGCCCTCCGAAGATGCTCTGTAAGAGAAAGGTCTTACCAGATGCTATCTCCCGCGCCTGCCTGATTTCTTCACAGGCGCTGCGCAACTCGCTTCGCACATCCTGGGCAGCCTTAACTGCCGCATTAAGCTCGGGCACTTATTCCGAAGCCTTCAACTCCAATGCCTCGCAGTTGCGAATAGCATCTTTGAGTTCGTCCTCGACTTCGGACACCCGAGCCACGTGCTTTTGGCATGCGGCCTTTTCGGCCTTTAAATTGGCAATCGCTTTGTCAGTGATTACCCTGCTCGCCTCGGCCTCCTTCTTGGCCTTCGTGAGCTCGCCCTTGAGGGCCTCGAGCTCAGTGGCGCCAACTATGTAATACATAATATCATAAAGAGTTTATATTCATACCCAATTACTTAGTCTTTTTGACATCTTAATTTTTTAATACGCATACTTTGTGTTTCATCTAAACGCTGGTTGACGTGGTCGAGGCCGCGTTGGCCAACAAAAGCTTCTGATTTAGTTCGGCAACTTCTGCATCTCGTGCAGTTGCCGCAACTAGTGAAGCCTGTTCAAATACAGAAGCATACAGTTCAGCTCTATAACATGCTATACTATGGATACTTCGTCCGATTCTATTCAGAATCACACAAAGCATCAGGGGCTACTGGCTATATATGTGCATATAAAATAAATAAAGTTCCATAAGGAACATTACATTGCTTACCCCAAAGCCTGTTAACAGGCTGTTAAAGGCTTCATTCAGTCTGCCTTTGACGGACGCACCCATCATGGTGCGGTGCTCCTCCACGACAGAAGCACTCTGTAGTGCTCCCTCCAGAGGGTCCGGCGCCTCCGGATTGACCCCGGGCACTGTCGTATCCTCCCCTGCCTTGGGGATCTGGTCTTCGGACCCCGGAGCCGCGCTAGGCTCCGGATCAGTATTCGGCAGGGCCCCGGACTGTGTGGGCCCCCTGTCTTCGGTCTCCATGGGGATTGTTTCCCCATGGTCAGTGGCAGCCGAGGTGTTACCATCGGTCGCCCTGTCACTTGCCCCGCCCCATCTCCTTGAGCGGAAGAGACACGCTGGGAGGACACTTAGGTGTCCCGGTGGGTCACGGGCGATGGAGCTCGGACCAGCGGGTCACTCTCCGTCTCTCCAGGAGCTAGAGAGTTCCCCTCCGATAAGGAGGCGTCGCGGTGTGCGCGGGGAGGGCTGTAGGTCAGCAGGTGAGTAACACTAAGTAAGCATTAAAATGCTAAACAAACAAGATGCAGTAATTAATATATCCAGACAAACTTACGTTTCGGTTGGGGGCTTCTCCCTGAGCTTCACCATAAAGCTATGTTCAGACGATGAGTCCGAACGACCAGGGAGGTTCAGCCTCCTCCGGGGTGTGGCCTTGCTTGTATCAGCGGCGACCACCCTCTTCTTCCCCATGCCTTGTGCAGGGGGATCTTCTTCTTCTTCGTCATCCTCCTCCTCTTCGGAGGAGAGGATGTTGATCTCCTCGGACTTCCCGTCCGCAGGGCGGGGGCCGCCCTCGGCCTCCTTGCTCTTCTTCTTGGAATTCTTGACCGGCGCCTTGTACGGCGCCGGGACCAGCATTACAGTCAGTCGAGGCGTCTCTGGGTCTTCTGGCAAAGGCGTGGGACACTTAATCCGGATTGCCTTCTTCGTCCAGCCTTGTATATCACGCAGAAAGTCCAATTCCCATGATCATTAAATAGGAAAGGGGATATATGTCCGGCAGAATCTTTTATTACCTCTTGAGCGGTGAACGCGATACTATAGCTCGCATCCTCGGTTTCCTTGGGCCACTCCTTCTGGCTCTTGAAGAGATGCTTCCAGATCTCTTTGTGCGAAAAGCCAAAGAGATGCTTCAGGGGGCCGATCTCCTGCCGGATCGAACACCATAGGGAGGAGTCCCGGCTTTGGTAAGGAAGGACAAGCTGGGCCAACATTACCTAGACCATGGTCGAGAGCTAATAGCCCTTAGAGATCATGCCGGACACACGGCCTTGGAGTCCCGTCACCTCCACCTGAGACCCCCAGTTTGGACTCTTATCGGTTCAGGAGGTTAACCTCTCCGGGGTCCAGATCTGAAAGTAGGTTCTGCCACCCATTTGGCGTCGCGGGGTTCAGTGATATAGAACCACTCCTACTGCCAGACCTTGTTCGTCTCCACGAACGGCCCTTTTGCCCAAGTTGCATTCGGGAGCTTGCTTATCATAGCGCCCCCGCACTCCGCGTGTTGCCTGTCCATGACCTTCGGCTTCGCGTTGAAGGTTTTGAGCCATAGGCCGAAGTGTTGGGGGACGCGGAGGAAAGCTTCACACACCACTATAAAAGCGGAGATGTGGAGAATTGAGTTCGGGGCTAGATCATGAAAATCTAGCCCGTAGAAAAACAGCAAACCCCAATCAAAGGGTGAAGCGGAAACCCTACCCCCTTACAAAGTGCGAGAGAAACACGACTCTCTCACCCGCCTCTGGGACGGGAACCACCTGGCCCTTGGCGGGGACTCGATGCGCAATATCAGCAGTGAGATAGCCCGCACTCCAAAGATCCTCCATGTCTTTCTCAATAACCATAGAGGCCTCCCACTTGCCCCTGGCGCCGGATCCAGCCATTGCTGGGGAAGGAAGTGGTGGTTGAGGAACGGAAAACTACGGGTGCAAGAGATGAGGATGCTGGGGCTAGGAAGATTGAAGAAATCGAGCTTGAGGAAAGCGAGGGGCTGATGAAAGGGATATGTATCCTTTTATAATGCTTTGAATACAGAACGTCCCCCCACTTTAGCCATAAACCTCGCCGGTTCCAAAAGTAGTCGTGCGTGATGCGCGGTTTGGATGCTCACGTCACATTGATAAGGATCCCATAATAAGCAGGCACGATCTCTGCTCTGATAAGACGTGTCAATGGGGTTATACCTCGAAACGCAAAACTAGGACCAAGTAAAACGGTTCGGTATGTTAATGGGATGGATGCGACGCTTCACCAAAAAGTTGTCAGTAAAGACATAATATTTGTTTTCTTTCGATGCCTTGCCTTTCGGGGCTAAGGGTTGTACTAACCATGCAGAGCCGAACACAATACACCTTTTGTAGAAGATATATTCGGAAGAAGGAACCCACCTTGCAATGTCGACGACAATACGGAAGCCGAACCCATCGTCATCGAAGACATGTTCAGGGGCTACTGAGGGAGTCCTGGATTGAGGGGCCCTCGGGTGGCCGGATAACTCGTGGTGGGCCGGACTGGTGGGCGTGATGATCATTGTTGAAGATCATCTCTCATATCTGGATAGGACTCCTATATTCGTATAATGGCAGGTTTTAGGTTCAGGTGTAATCTTTCCTTCCTCTGCAAGCTGGTTATGTACAAACCCTAGACCCCTCTGGTGCATATATAAATTGGACGGTTTAGTCCGTAGAGGCTAGAGAATCATAACATCCTCATAGGCTAGGCTTTAGGATTTAGCCATTTTGATCTCGGGATAGATCAACTCTTGTAATCATATTCATCCAGATTAATATAGCACGAAGTAGGGTATTACCTCGATCGAGAGGGCCTGAACCTGGGTAAAGATCGTCTCCACAGTCTCCTATTACCATTGATCCTCAGACGCATAGTTCGGGACCCCCTACCCGAGATCCGCCTGTTTTGACACCGGCAGCCCCCTTGTGGGACGGTGTGCTTCCCCCCTTTGGCCCATACACCTACCGAGGGTGTCCGGAACCCTTTCCGGTGACCCGATGACTACCCGGTGCACTCCGAAACCCTTCCGGTGTCCGAATATTGTCGTACTATATATCAATCTCTACCTCTGGACCATTCTAGAGCTCCTCGACATGTCTGTGATCTCATCCAGGACTCCGAACAACATTCGGTCACCAAATCATATAACTCATATAACATTATATCATCAACGAACGTTAAGCGTGCGGACCCTACGGGTTCGAGAACTATGCAGACATGACCGATACACCTCTCCGGTCAATAGCCAATAGTGGAACCTGGAAGCCCATATTGGTTCCTACATATTCTACGAATATATTTCACGGTCAAACAGTTATGACAACATACGTAATTCCCTTTGTTCGTCGGTATGTTACTTGCCCGAGATTCGATCTTCAGTATATCTATACCTAGTTGAATCTCATTAATGGCAAGTCTCTTTACTCGTTCCATAATACATCATCTCATAACTAACTCCTAGTCATTTTCTTGCAAGGCTTCTTATGATGTGTATTACCGAGAGCACCCAGAGATACCTCTTGGACACTCGGAGTGACTAATCCTAATCTTGATCCATGCCAACTTAGCAAACACCTTTGGACATACCTGTAGAGCATCTTTATGATCACCCAGTTATGTTATGATGTTTGATAGCACACAAGGCATTCCTCCGATATCTGGGAGTTGCATGATCTCATAGTCAAAGGAATATGTATTTGACATATGAGAAAGAAGTAGCAATAAACTGTACGATCAAATGCTAAGCTAACGGATGGGTCTTGTCCATCACATCATTCTCCTAATGATTTTATCCCGTTATCAAATGATAACTCGTGTCTATGGTTAGGAAAACTTAACCATCTTTGATTAACGAGCTAGTCAAGTAGAGGCTCACTAGGGATACAGTATTTGTGTATGTATTCACACATGTATTTATGTTTGCCGTCAATACAATTCTAGCATGAATAATAAACCTTTATCATGATTAAGGAAATATAATAATAACCATTTTATTATTGCCTCTAGGGCATATTTCCATCAGTCTCCCACTTGCACTAGAGTCAATAATCTATTTCAAATCGCATGTGATTAACACCCATAGTTCACATCACCATGTGATTAACACCCAAAGAGTTTACTAGAGTCAATAATCTAGTTCACATCACCATGTGATTAACACCCAAAGAGTTTACTAGAGTCAATAATATAGTTCACATCGCCATGTGATTAACACCCAAAGAGTTCTAAGGTATGATCATGTTTTGCTTGTGAGAGAGGTTTTAGTCAACGATTCTGCCATATTCAAGTCCGTGTGTACTTTGCAAATTTATGTCAATAATGCTCTACATAGAGCTACTCTAGCTAATTGCTTCAATATGTATCTAGATTGAGAACCAGAGTCATCTGGATTAGTGTCAAAGCTTGCATCGACGTAACCCTTTACGATGAACTCTTTATCACCTCCATAACCAAGAAACATTTCCTTATTTCTCTAAGGATAATTTTTGACCGATGACTAGTGATCCACTCCTGGATCACTCTTGTACCCCCATGCCAGACATGTGGCAAGGCCCACGTCAGATCTAGTACACAGCATGGCATGCTTTACAGTTAATATGGCTGAGGCATAGGGAATGACTTTCATTCTTTCTCTATCTTCTGTTGTGGTCGGGCTTTGAGTCTTACTCAACTTCATACCTTACAACTCAGGCAAGAACTCCTTTGACTGATCCATTTTGAGCTCCTTCAAAATCATGTCAAGGTATGTGCTCTGTGAAAGTCTTATCGGGTGTCTTGATCTATCTCTATAGATCTTGATGCCCAATATATAAGCAACTTCACCAAGGTCGTTCACTGAAAAATTCTTATTCGAGTATACTTTTATGCTATTCAAAAATCTATATCATTTCCAATCAATACTATGGCATCCACATATAATATTAGAAATGCTACATAGCTCCCACTCACTTTCTTCTAAATACATGCCTCACCGTAAGTCTGTATAAAACCATATGCTTTGATCACCTCATCAAAGCATATATTCCAACTCTGAGATGCTTGCACCAGTCCATAGAAGGATCGTTGGAGCTTGCACACTTTGTTAGCACCTTTAGGATCGACAAAACCTTCTGGTTGCATCATATACAACTCTTCTTTTAGAAATCCATGAAGGAATGCACTTTTGACATCCATTTGTCAGATTTCATAACCATAAAATGCGGCAATTGCTAACATGATTCGGACAGACTTAAGCATCACTACGGGTGAGAAAGTCTCATCGTAGTCAACTCCTTGAATTTGTCGAAAACCTTTTGCAACAAGTCGAGCTTTGTAGACAGTACCATTACCATCAGCGTGAGTCTTCTTCTTGAAGATCCATTTATTTTCTATGGCTTGCCAATCATCGGGCAAGTCCACCAAAGTCCATACTTTGTTCTCATACATGGATCCCATCTCAGATTTCATGGCCTTAAGCCATTTTTCAGAATCTGGGCTCTTAATAGTTTGAAGGTTTGCCGTTGTCTAACAACATGACTTCCAGGATAGGATTACCGTACCACTCTAGGGCGGTACGTGTTCTGGCCGACCTTCAAAGTCCAGTAGTTACTTGATACAAAGTTTCATGATCATCATCATTAGCTTCTTCTCTAGTTGGTGTAGGCATCACAGGAACCATTTTCTTTGGTGAGCTACTTTCCAATTCGAGAGAATGTACAATTACCTCATCAAGTTATACTTTCCACCCACACACTTCTTTTGAGAGAAACTCCTTCTCTAGAAAGGATCCATTCTTAGCAACAAATATCTTGCCTTTGGATGTGTGGTAGAAGGTGTACAAAAGTTTCTTTAGGGTATCCTATGAAGACGCACTTCTCAGATTTGGGTTCAAGCTTAACAGGCTGAAGCCTTGAAAGAACATGTGTTGTCCCCACGTTTGGTTTTGGTAATTGATGACAATCTCTATGGACTAATGGTTACCTTGAGTTATATTTGAAGGGTTTGTCCATAGGCTTTTCTTGGAGTACATTTGTTGGTTTCAAGGAGAGTTTGTGATCACCAAGGTGCTATTAAGGAATTTTCCAAAGTTTGCTCTTGTGAGTGTTGAGCTTATTGCAACCATGTCTTGAAGAAGAAGAGTGTGTGATCATTCATGTTTACCTTCAAGACATCATCCAAATGAAGAGAGTTGGAAAGATTCTAGGTTGATCAAGACTAAGTCAAAGAGTGAATCAAGTTGATTAACACACAAAGCGTAGAAGATGTACCGAGAGGGATCAAGTGATCCCATGGTAAGGTAAGCATTTTCCTTTAAGCTTTGTTTACTAACCCATGGTTTACATGAGAGTTCTATGTGGGGTTAGGTATGTTTCTATGGGCTTCCGCCAAGAGGAATATATTATACAACCCATGGAGGATGACATCAAGTGGTGATCGTCATCAAGTTTGCGGTGTGCAAATTCAAGTGGAGCATCACGAAGAGATCAAGTGCTTGAAGCTTGTCGTCCATTGTGGTGGCAATGGACTTGTGAAGATGTGCCGAAGAGTGGCTCACCCATAGTGGCGTATGGGGGAGCAATCAACGAGTCTTCATCAAGCCAATGCAATCAAGAAAGATGGTCCAACTTGAGGAAGACAAGATCGTCATCATCTAGCTCAAGTGGACTATATGTAAGGCAAAGGTTTGCCCTTGATAGGTTTTCTATTTTACCGGTCTCATAGTGCTAGTTGGGAGACCGGGTTGTAGCATTGCTTGTCGTACTATCAAGGGGGGCTCTCTAGTGAGTAGCTTGATCGTATCATTCGTCGAGAGCTCAAACTATTTCATCCTTGCATCATCTTTCTTAGTTCTTGTTAGGTTCTTCTCCTTATGAGATTTGGATCTGATGGTCATCTTCCTGACAAGCTCGAGTTCATCGAAAACCGATTTCTTATGCATCTTGTTTTGTGTTTTCAGTGTTGGAGTTTTCACCGGTCTTAATTGAGGAAGGGTTCTCACCATTTTATTTTGGGTATTTTCTCAATTGCTATTTCTATCAAGATTGTGTTTTCTGTTATCCTTAGCTTTCCAAAAAACTTGATTTCGTCGAGTTCGGAGCTCGTATGCGAAAGTTGTGGTTGTTTTGATCTTACCTGTTTTACATAGAGAGGTTGTACCGCCCCATAGAGAGGTTGTACCGCCCCATAGAGAGGTTGTACTGGTTGACCGGTACAACCGGTGTTTGGAGCGGTTGTACCGCTCGAGAATTGGTCTAAAGGTTGTACCAGCCATGTACCACTCTACCACCGGACTAGTTTATGTTTTGGAGCCGTTCTTGGGCGGTTATTGACCGGTTGTACTGGTTAGTTCAGTTTAACCGACGCTACCGGTTCCACGGGCTGTTGTACCACTTAGGGCTTTTTCCTATAGGTTGGTTTTTCCTCTGCTTTGACCGATTACACCGGTTCGTGCACCGGTTGTACCGGTCCTTTAGTTTTTTGCACATAATAGGCAGATTTGTGGGGACCTATAAAAGGGGGTCTTCTTCCCCATTGGAATCTATCCTTTGAGCTCGTGTTCTTCTCCCATTGTTGACCTTCTTCGAGCTTGCTATCTCTCAATCCCTCCATGGATTCTTGCTAGTTTTGGGGTGGGGAAGAGAGGAGATCTAGATCCACATTTCCACCAATCACTTTCTCCTCTATGTGTGGGGAACCCTTTGGATCTAGATCTTGGAGTTCTTCGTGTTCTCTTCTTCGTTCTTCCTCTCATTTCCCTCCCTGGCATTAGTTGCTTTGGTGGGATTTGGGAGAGAAGGACTTGGGCACTCCGTGTGCCCTTGCCATTGCATTTGGTGCATCGGTTTGAGTTCTCCACGGTGATAAGTGGAAGTGAAGTTGAGAAGCTTATTACTCTTGGGTGCTTGGGACCCTTGAGCTTGTTCCTCTTGGGTGCATGGGGGCCCTAGACGGTTGAGGTCACCTCGGAGCCATATTCCATTGTGGTGAAGCTTCGCGGTGTCATTGGGGGCCTCCAATTAAGTTGTGGAGATAGCCCCAACCTTTGTGGTGTTTGGAGCTCAATCATTGTGGTGTAAAGCTCTGGGAAAGCGTCGGGGTCTCCTATTAGGTTGTGGAGATCGCCCTGAGCAATTTGTACGGGTTCGGTGACCGCCCCCAAGGTTTCCCATTTGTGTCGGTGACCGCCCTCAAGGGTCCCTTAGTCGAATCACGGAATCTTGCATTGTGAGAGGGAGTGAGGAGATTACGGTGGCCCTAGTGGCTTCTTGGGGAGCATTGTGCCTCCACACCGCTCGAAACGGAGATTAGCATCCTCTTGCTATCACCTAGTTGTTTATCTTGCTTAGCATAAGTTGTTGGTGCACATAGGTGGTCCTAGTTGTTGTAGGTTTTGTGCTTGACAAATTAACCGCTAGGTTTATTCCTCATTTGTTCAAGCCTGAACCATAATTATTTTAAAGCGCCTATTCACCCCCCTCTAGGCGACATCCACAATCTTTCAATTGGTATCAGAGCCCTATCTCTCTTTATAGGGCTTAACCGCCTAGAGAGTAAGGATGTCAACTAGGGGTTTAAGATTCTCTGACACTCTTAGTTTCGATGGCACAAATTTTGATGTTTGGGTTATTCGCATGCTTAATCTATTTAGGGTCATGGACCCAAATTTAGAGCGAAGTGTAGATATGGGGTTTTCTCCTCCAAAGGATCTCCAAAGATTATCTTTAGAGGATGAGAAAAACTCTTATTTCAACGCTCAAGCTTCTAATGTGTTTTTCGACACATTGAGCAATGTAGTTTTATTTCAACTCATCTCGTTTCGGGATGCTCATGACTTGTGGACAAAGCTTCAAGATTAATATGGCGTGTCCAAGTTTTGTGAGGATGATTGCTCTCCCTCCACCTTCGGTCGTGTTGTCTTCTCAACTTCTTCTACTTCAGCTACATGTGGTTTGCCACAAGGTAATGATATGGTGAGTAGTGCTGGTCATTGCAATGATGATAGTATGCTTATTGTGGATGATCCTTCATCACTATCTTATTGCAATGCTCCATCTTTGGACTTCAACACTTCGAGCTCTCTAAATGTTTCACATGCTTGTGTTGATAGTCCTTGCATATCATGTAGAAAGTGCTTAGCTAAATCTCATGATGATATGCTTCCTATGTCTTGTTGCCATGATAAAAATTCATCTATTTCCTCAAATTGTTGTGCTAATAATGTAGAGGAAACACAACACCCCATGGAACAAGATGTAGTCTTGAATGGTGCTTCAAGGGATCCTACATCATCATCTATTGCATTTTGCCTTATGGCTAAGGCTTCAAAGGTATCTCCCACTTTGAACCCCAATATATCTTGTGATGATATTGATGATGATAAGAATGATGATGATGAGGATAATGATGAAGAGAAAGATAATGTTGCTTCCTTAAAAATTAAAGGAGAAATGATTTTTAAAGCTCTTCATAAGAATAAAATTGCTCATTCCAACTTCATGGAAATCATGTCTATTGCCATAGAGGGCAAGAAATACATTGATGATTTGGAATCTCATCTCAAGGAGCATGAGGTCACCATTGATAAAATGGAAGGTCATGAGCGTGATTACACTAATGAGATCGCGGACCTCTCTCAAGCTCTTGAACTTGAACAAACCACCAAGGAATCTCTTGAGGAGACCTTTGCTCTAGAATTATCTAGAATAAAGGAATCTCATGATAGAGCACTTGAGGTGGCCAATGATTTCAAAACTAAAAATGCTAAGCTTGAAGTTTCTCATGCTAAACTCCTTGAGGATTTTGAGCACCTCGAAAATGGCTCAAGGGTCATCAAGGGTGAGCTCATCAAACTCACCGAGTCTCATGCTCAACTTGAAGCTTCTTATTTAAATGATCTTGCAAAGTTGTCCTCTCCTCTTGTTGTTAATGATGATGCTTGTGCTACTAAGTCTATTACTTGTGAAGCATCCATTTTGAAGGAGAATGTTGAGCTACGGGCTCAACTTGAGTTGCTATCTACCAATTATGGGAAATGGGAAGAAAGTCATGAAAAGCTCTCAAGCTCTCATGATGATCTTCTAGTATCCCATAATGTGCTAAAGATAGCTCATGAGGAAATGATTGCTAAGCTAACATCTAGTGAGCCTCATGTGGATACTAGCACCACTTCAAGTCAAAATGCTATATTGCCATGTGCTAGTCCTTCTAATTCATCTACTCACAATGTTGGAACATCTTGTGATGAATTGCTTTCCTTGCCTTGTTTCTCGAATGATGAAGCTTATACTTCCTCTAGTACTTGTGTAGAAACTAACTATGTAGAGGAAATCAAAGAGCTCAAGGCCCAAGTCACTTCTTTGAAGAAATACTTGGAAAAGTGTCATGAAGGGAAATCCATACTCAACAATATCTTGAGTGTGCAAAAATCCCCCAATTACAAAGGTGGACTTGGATTCAACTCCAATAAGAAGAACAAGTCCAACATGAACAAGAAGAAGGGCCAAAAACAAGTCAAGAATTCGGCCAAGATTATTTGCTTCAAGTGCAAAATTGAAGGGCATCATGTTAGATCTTGCCCATTGAAGAAGAAGGCCATTAGTGACAAGCAACAAGGGAAGCGGCCAAAATTTCATTCTCATGCTCAAGCTCAAGTTGAAGAAAGGCACTTCCCAAGAAGACTCAAGTTAATGCTTCTCAAGTTGAGAAATCAAATGAGAAGAAAGTAAAGAGTAGACGTTGCTACCTATGTTGTGAGAAAGGTCACCCTGCTCCCTCATGCACTAGTAGTAACTTATCCAACCCAACTATAATTTATGATATATATTCCCTTGGGAAGGATAAGGTTGGCAACGTGTGTGCCAAGTTTCTTGGTACTCAAAGTGGCTTCAAGCAAAGAACCATTTGGGTTGCCAAGCCTATTGTGACTAACCTCTCAGGACCCAACTTGGTTGGGAACCAACTAGCTCAAACTTGATCAATAGGTGTTGTTGGAGGGCATTGGAGACTTGGCTACATCATGGAGAATTAAGGGATCTTCATCATTCATATTGTCTCAAGCCAAGTCAATTGGGTTATCAAGTTTCTATCTTATATCCAATGTGCCTCCTTGCGGTAACTTGTACTTAAATTGTTTACTTTGGAAGTTACTTGCCCCTATTGCATGTTTTGGTTTTGTAGCTTGCATGTGTTTGTATATGTTGCGCTTCCAATTTGCTTGTCCTGAGTAATCAAGTATGTGTATGTTGGTTTGCACATCATGTACATGTGAGAGTTGTGTTGAGCCTTTTGCATCTTGTTTGTATCCTTTTGGCTCTTGTGAGATATTAATGGAACATCCCATTTTGGGAGAGTGATATGCTTTGTGCACCTCACAATCTTATAAATGTGTGTACATGAGGAATACCATCTAGTTTTAATATTTCAGGATTATCTAATCGCTATGTGGTATGTCTTCTCATGAGAAATTCAAATTCTAAATAGTCCATTAATTATCTCTTGTTGGATCATTTTATTTGCCTCTTGTTTATCTTTAACTGGTATCACATTATGGGGGAGTAATATGCTATGTGTATATTACTAGCCTAGATAATGTGCACATTTGAGATATTGTCACCTGGAGTTGATATTATAGATTATCTTGTTCCTAAGTGGCAAGTTAGCTCTACAAGTTGCAAATTTGCTTGTGTTTGGTGTAAAGATGATGTTGGACATCCTTGCTATCTACCACCAGGAATTACTTCCAAATACTTCTTGTCTTTTGACAATTGGTACTCTCTTCTGTGGTAGAAATTATTGATCGTCTTTACATTGGCTTTTGCCTTTAGATTCCTTATCTCTTGCCAAGGATTGGGTCAACTCCCGTTGTCTTCCATACCACTTGTGGATCTTGTTTTTCTTCATCTTTTCTAATGTTTTCCAGGGATAGTGAAAGTGGTGATCCCACCTTGTGCATTTGTATTCAAATGCAAATTGTCTATAATGCACTACTCTTGTGGGAGCTATCCTATTTTCTATAAAACACTCATCTTATGATCCTTATCAAGTGTGTGTTGGTGGAAGGCAAGTCGTTTCTTTTTGGTACTTTGTGCCATCATGAAACTTTGTAGAGGGCTTGGTTTGTTTGGAACCATTCTCTCTTTTGGGAGTTTGATATCTTTCTTTGATATCTTCCAAGTGATTATTTCTCCTTTTGGTATCCTATTTTCACTTGGTATTTCTTTTTCATTTTGTTTCGGTCCTTGGAAGTTTTTGAGCATGCATATTTACTTCATGTATTTTATTTGGCATGCTTTCTTTCTTTGACCCAATATATAGGGGAAACTCCACCTAGTCTCAATTTGAATGAGATGTGCATGAAATTCATTTTCATATATATGCACATATGTATGTGGAGTTTGTCCTATGTATTGGTGTTTCTGACTCTTTGGTCCCAATGATTTTGGGTACCATTTTGTTTGTGTTGTTGTTCTAGGAACAATTGGGGATGCTTTGGATGCTCGGCTCACTCACAAAGGAGGTGTTGTCACCATGTGCTCATTGGAGTTAATCTAGGATGATCAATGAACTACTATCTACCTTTAATTGGTATCTACTACATCCTTCCAATGCTTTCTTGGTAACAAGTATCATCATCTACTTCATGCACACATTTCTTGCATCAACCTTGTGTAGGTTGTATCATGGCATGTAATTCATTCTTTCTTGTGATACTTGTTTCCTTTCTCAAAGAATCCCAACAATGATCTCTTGTTGCTAGTTGTTATGTCTTTGATGTTCGTTTGGTTGGAATTCATGTATATACAATAAGACCATATCTAGCCATGAACTATGCTTTCAAGCAAATATCTTATTAGTATACTTATGAATTCCATGTGGATATCTTATTACTTCCTTTTTGTAACTATTTCGTGTGTACATCCTTCTTTGTGGATTGATATCATCATGATTTTCATCTACCGAGAATCTTATACACTTGAGAGAAATTGCATATCGAGAAGATATCATTTTTCTTTCACGTCCACCTTGTTTTTCTTTCTTGTATTATTTCTCGGGTGGCCCCGTGAAAGCTTGTGCCTTGAGTGCAGATCTTATCTTGTTGCATATTGATGCATTCTTGTGTCGTGAAGATATTTTGTCTCTTGCTTGTCTTGATGAGGCTTTTGCCATCTCTATTGGTATCCCTCCTCTTGACAAAGCTTTCACTTTCTTTCTTCACCATGGGTTGCCACAAGCGTTGGTTATTCATTTTGCATAGTGAGTGTGCTTGTGAAACCCTTTACTTGGTGTGTGTGGGAAGGATATGTCATGGACCTTGTATCTCAACTATTAAAGACTATGTTCATGCTTAACGCTCATCCTTATATTAGTCTTCTCAAGTGCTTTGCCATGACTCACACACATCTTTTTGGTTGAGCCTTTTCTAAGTTGCCTCTTTTACTTGTTGCTCAACCATTTGTTTGTTGCTAGTGTTAGGCTTATTTTCCTACATGCTCACTTGCAATTGTTGTGAGTTTCTATTGATTTTGGGGGAGTGATGATCCTATTTTTTGCACTTGGTGTCCTAATGCAAATATTCTAAGGAGTGCACAAATAATGGGGAGCTTCACTAGTGTCTTTAGAACACTCTGTTGCTATCTTGCACTTATCGTGAGGTTCTATTGATTTTGGGGGAGTGACGATCCTATTTTGTGCTCGCTATATCCAAATACAAAACTAAATTATGCACAAATCATGGGAAACTTCTCTAGTTTCTATAGAACACTTTGTTGCTCTTATCATAATATATTTTATTCATGTGGCTCGTAGGATCATTGGTCTAGTTGTTTCAATTGGTATCTTTTGGTTGCTTGTTTCAATTGATATCTTTTGATTGTTTTCTTGTTTCTCTCTTTGTTATGTCTTTGTGGCATATCATTCTTTTGCAATCTTTGGGCCTCAATATAGTTTGTCTTCCTCCAAGTATTTACTATTGGATATGTGTATTGCATTCCACTCTCTTGTTGAGAAATACACAATTTATGGAGGAACACAATTTGTATTGGCCTTCTAATCTTTTCGCCCATTTTGGCAATCAATGCCAATGGGGATGAAGTTTCAGAGAGTTTTGTGAGGAAGTTTAGAGAGTTGTTTCTTCTCTTCTTGCTTTGGTTATGTTCCTAAGCTTTTGCATCTCATGCGCATACATTATTGTTGCATGGTATGGTGATGCATAATTCCTTATATAAACTCTCTTGAAAGTGATTGTCATCAATTACCAAATGGGGGAGATTGAAAGAACATGTGGTGTCCCCATGTTTGGTTTTGGTAATTGATGACAATCTCTATGGACTAATGGTTGCCTTGAGTTATATTTGAAGGGTTTGTCCATAGGCTTTTCTTGGAGTCCATTTGTTGGTTTCAAGGATATCTTGTGATGACCAAGGTGCTATTAAGGAATTGTCCAATGTTTGCTCTTGTGAGTGTTGAGGTTATTGCAACCATGTCTTGAAGAAGAGTGTGTGATCATTCATGTTTACCTTCAAGACATCATCCAAATGAAGAGAGTTGGAAAGATTCTAGGTTGATCAAGACTAAGTCAAAGAGTGAATCAAGTTTATCAACACACAAAGCATAGAATATGTACCGATAGGGATCAAGTGAACCCATGGTAAGGTAAGCATTGTCCTTTACGCTTTGTGTACTAACCCATGGTTTACGCGAGAGTTCTGTTTGGGGTTAGGTATGCTTCCATGGGCTTGCGTCAAGAGGAATATATTATACAACCCATGGAGGATGACATCAAGTGGTGATCGTCATCAAGTTTGTGGTGTGCAAGTTCAAGTCGAGCATCACGAAGATATCAAGTGCTTGAAGCTTGCCGTCCATTGTAGTGTCAATGGACTTGTGAAGATGTGCCGAAGAGTGGCTCACCCATAGTGGATTATGGGGGAGCAATCAACTAGTCTTCATCGAGCAAATGCAATCAAGAAAGATGGTCCAACTTGAGGAAGTCAAGATCATCATCATCTAGCTCAAATGGACTATGTGCAAGGCAAAGGTTTGCCCTTGATAGGTTTTCTATTTTACCGGTCTCATAGTGGTAGTTGGGAGACCGGGTTGTAGGATTGATTACCATACTATCAAGGGGGGCTCTCTAGTGAGTAGCTTGATCATATCGTTCATCGAGAGCCCAGACCATTGCATCCTTGCATGATCTCTCTTGGTTCTTGTTTGGTTCTTCTCCTTGTGAGATTTGGATTTTATGGGTATCTTCATGACAAGCTCGAGTTCATTGAAAACCGATTTCTTATGCATCTTCTCTTGTGTTTTCGGTGTTGGAGTTTTTATCGTCTTAATTGAGAAAGGGTTGTCACCATTTTATTTTGGGTATTTTTCTCAATTGATATTTCTTGATATTTCTACCAAGATTGTGTTTGCTCTTGTCCTTGACTTTCCAACGAACTTGATTGCGTCAAATTCAGAGCTCGTATGCGAAAGTTATGGTTGTTTTGATCTTACCTGTTTTACATAGAGAGGTTGTACCGCCCCATAGAGAGGTTGTACCGTACAACCGGTGTTTGGAGCGGTTGTACCACCGCTCCAGAATTGGTCTAAAGGTTGTACCGGCCATGTACCGCTCTACCACCGGACTAGTTTATGTTTTGGAGTAGTTCTTGGGCGTTTGTTGACCGGTTATACTGTTTAGTTCAGTTTAACCGGTACTACCGGTTCCCCGGGCTGTTGTACCGCTTAGAGCTTTTTCCTAAAATTTGGTTTTTCCTCTGCTTTGACCAGTTGTACAGGTCCTACAATTTTCTGCACATAACAGGCAGATTTGTGGGGACCTATAAAAGGGGGTCTTCTTCCCCATTGGAATCTATCATTTGAGCTCGTGTTCTTCCCCAATTATTGACCTTCTTCGAGCTTGCTATGTCTCAACCCCTCCATGGATTCTTGCTACTTTTGGGGGGAAAAGAGAGAGGAGATCTAGATCCACATTTCCACCAATCAATTTCTCCTCTATGTGAGAGGAACCCTTTGGATCTAGATCTTGGTGTTCTTCGTGTTCTCTTCTTCGATCTTCCTCTCATCCCTCCCTAGCATTAGTTGCTTTGGTGGGATTTGGGAGAGAAGGACTTGTGCACTCCGTGTGCCCTTGCCATTGCATTTGGTGCATCGGTTTGAGTTCTCCACGGTGATATGTGGAAGTGGAGTTGAGAAGCTTATTACTCTTGGGTGCTTGGTACCCTTGAGCTTGTTCCTCTTGGGTGCTTGGGCACCCTAGACGGTTGAGGTCACCTCGGAGCCATATTCCATTGTGGTGAAGCTTAGTGGTGTCGTTGGGTGGCTCCTATTAAGTTGTGGAGATAGCCCCAACCTTTATTCGGAGCTCAATCATTGTGGTGTAAAGCTCTGGGCAAGCGTCGGGGTCTCCAATTAGGTTGTGGAGATCACCCGGAGCGATTTGTACAGGTTCGGTGACCGCCCCCAAGGGTTGCCATTTGTACGGTTTCGGTGACCGCCCTCAAGGGTCCCTTAGTGGAATCACGACATCTTGCATTGTGCGAGGGCGTGAGGAGATTACGGTGGCCCTAGTAGCTTCTTGGGGAGCATTGTTCCTCCACACTGCTCCAAACGGTGATTAGCATCCGCAAGGGTGTGAACTTCAGGATACGTTGTCGTCTCTGCGTGCCTCGGTTATCTCTTACCCGAGCCTTTTACGTATGCACTTTACTTTGTGATAGCCATATTGTTTCTTGTCATATATCTTGCTATCACCTAGTTGTTTATCTTGCTTAGCATAAGTTGTTGGTGCACATAGGTGAGCCTAGGTGTTGTAGGTTTTGTGCTCGACAAATTAACCGCTTGGTTTATTCCGCATTTGGTCAAGTCTAAACCGTAATTATTTTAAAGCGCCTATTCACCCCCCTCTAGGCGACATCCACAATCTTTCAAGCCTTTTGACATAAGTGTCGCAACCCCAAACTTTAAGAAATGATAGCTTTGGTTTCTTGCCAAACCATACGGTGTCATCTCAACGGATTTAGACGATGCTCTAGTTAACGTGAATGCAATTGTCTCTAATGCATAACCCCAAAACAATAAAGGCAAATCGGTAAGAGATATCATAGAACACACCATAGCCAATAGAGTACGGTTACGACGTTCGGACACACCATTACGCTGTGGTGTTCTAGGTGGTGTGAGTTATGAAAATATTCCACATTCCTTTAAATGGAGGCCAAACTCTTAACTCAAATATTTGCCTCCACGATCAGATCATAGAAACTTTATTTTCTTGTTACGATGATTCTCCACTTCACTCTGAAATTCTTTGAACTTTTCAAATGTTTCGGACTTGTGTTTCATCAAGTAGATATACCCATACCTACTCAAATAATCTTAGATGGTGAGAAAATAATGATACCCGCCGCGTGCTTCAACACGCATCGGACCGCATACATCGTTATGTATTATTTCCAACAAGTCAAGTCATTAGCTCGCTCCATTGTTCTGGAGAACGGAGTTTTATTCATCTTGCCCATGAGGCATGGTTCACAAGTATCAAATGATTCATAATCAAGTGATTTCCAAAAGTCCATCCGCATGGAGTTTCTTCACGCGCTATACACCAATATGACCTAAACGCTAGTGCCACAGGTATGGTGCACTATCATTATCAACTTTGTATCTTTTGGAATCAATATTATGAATATGTGTATCACTATGATCGAGATTCGATAAACCATTTACATTTGGTGCATGACTATAGAAGGTTTCATTCATATAAACAGAATAACAATTATTCTCTGACCTAAATTAAAACCGTATTGGAATAAACATGATCCAATCTTGTTTATGCTCAACGCAAACACCAAATAACATTTATTCAGGTTCAAAAGTAATCCCAAAAGTATAGGGAGTGTGCGATGATTATCATATCAATCTTGGAACCACTTCCAACACAAATCGTCACCTCGCCCTTAACAAGTCTCTGTTTTTCCGCAACTCCTGTTTCGAGTTACTAATCTTAGCAACTAAACGGTATTAAATACCCAGGGGCTACTACGAACACTAGTAAGGAACACATCAATAACATGTATATCAATTATACCTTTGTTCACTTTGCCATCCTTCTTATCCGCCAAATATTTGGGGCAGTTCCGCTTCCAGAGACCATTTCCTCTACGGTAGAAGCACTCAGTTTCAGGCTTTGGTCTAGCTTTGGGCTTCTTCTCGGGAGTGTCAACTTTCTTGCCGTTCTTCTTGAAGTTCCCTTTCATTCCCTTGCCCTTTTTCTTGAAACTAGTAGTGTTGTTAACCATCAACACTTGATGCTCCTTCTTGATTTCTACCACCGCCAATTTCAACATCACGAAGAGCTTTGGGAATCGTTTTAGTCATCCCTTGCATTTTTATAGTTCATCACGAAGATCTAGTAGCTTGGCGATAGTGACTGGAGAAAAATGTCAATCACAATCTTATCTGGAAGATTAACTCCCACTTGATTCAAGCGATTGTAGTACCCAGAGATTCTGAGCACATGCTCACTGGCTGAGCCATTCTCCTAAGTGGCACCCCGGCTCAGAGCAACCAGTTTACCTTGCATTGCAAACCCAGAGATCATGTCTTCTGGCCATACACAACATCTTAGTACAGAAAATCACCGCTTTATTGAAACTAGAGGAAGCATAGTGTAATATCACATCAAGTAGCGAGGCCTAGCGGCACACTCAGTGCGGCTGAACAATATGTACATTATTTAGTGAACATAGAGGGGCCTCGAGCATGACATCTACATGGCAGCGGAACAACGACGTAGCGGGACTCCATGGCACAGGGACGCCGATGTGGAGACGATCTAGACACGGCAGCGCTCTGATCCAGTTAGACTTTCCTGAAATCTGGCATAACACTCTAGGTCAGTACATTGAATGTACTTGCAAGCTCACAGCAAACATAACCATAATGGCAAACAATATCATGACATTCAATCAATTTAAATACAAACAACAACATGCTACTCATGCAGTGAAACCAAACTTGTGTACTGAGTCACTTAGACTCTCACTTACCAACAAGTTGCCTTGCAACCGAACAGTGATCATGATGGATCACAAACGGAACCATACTCGGTTCAACAGGTTACTTCGTACCCAAGCGGTGATCGCTCAGGGATCACAAATGAAACCACCACAGTCAGCCTCACTGACTTCATCATGATTCAACCAGTGCAATGCAAATACCTTAGTGCGCAAGATTTCTTAATAAAAGTTGATCCATGGTGTGACTTACTTACGAACTGGGCCCTTATCCGTGGGCGTGGCTATCGATAGATTAATACACTCTATAGAGGTAGCGCACTTTACCCACACCACGGAACCCATGGCCTCGCACTCCCATTCGGGTGGACCAACGACATTCCGATAGAAATCACCCATTGCCCTCACACTCTTTCGGCCACTCCAACTATCTCCCCACTAGGCTTAGTCCTAGGTGGCCCAGCCTACCAAAGGCAAAACTGCCACCATCGTGGCAAACAAACGGTCCCAAACGGGGACAAGGTACCATAACAACAACAGGCTCACAAGGTTATGTCTGCTCACTGGGCCAGTCTAACGCACACCCATAACCTTCCCTCGTTGTAGGCACCGACAAGAGGCATGACAACAAGACGACTAACGGCCTCCCCATACTAAGGCAAATGTGGTTGCACTTGTCAGCCCGATTCAGTGGCACCATGACCCGACCAACTTTATGTTCAAGTTCAATTATCATCAGGTTTAACTTGAAATAAAATGCTCGAGTCAATATATGCCATGCTTATGCAACCATGTATCATGCATCACATAAAACTTAGAAACAATAGATCAACCTTATTCAAAGTTCTTCTTGCACAAACTCATCTTTCAACATTTCTGGTCCTTACATACTGGTCATCTAGATTTATCACTTTTTAGTTGGCATTTATCACACGTAACTCATCATGCATAAAAGGCAAATAATATCGATGCTCATATTACCATTGTCATAAAAAACTCACTTAGTTCAACTACTCAAGCTATATCTCACTAGTTCCAGCATTCATTTCTGTTAATTAGGCATCTTGATCTTGACAAACTAAATAACACAAGCATTATTTATTTTATTACTATATGCATGTGGAAAATCATGGATATTGCAAAGACACCATGAAAATGTTCTTGTGGCTTGCCTTAGTGCAGGAGCTTCAAACTCCTCCTGGATGTCTTCGGGACAAGCTTTGCCTTCTGAAAATTAATCAAAAGGCAAAAAAAAATATCAAGAACACTTCTGAGAATTACCAGAAATTCTAGACAGTAGAGAAAATTCTCATCTTGTCGAACAATGCAAATACTACCATTTGGACTTGTAGAATAAAAGTTACAGGTACTCAAAATTCTTGTCGAATTTGAATTAAATTTTAAATAAAAGAAAACCCAGAGGGGGGTGACATCGAAGGTGTAAACCAGCGGGATGCCACCACTCATACCGCTTTGGGCGCGACCTGAGTGGCTGACAGTGGGCCCCAGTGGTCAGGTCGAAGGGGAAGGGGGAGAGGAGCAGAGTCGGGCGGCGCATCGGCGGTGCTTTCTCCAGCGATGAGTGCCTGGCGACAAGATCTGAGAGGATAGGAGTGGAGAGGAGATCGAGGCGCACCTGCCCGTACCCGTAGTATGGCTAGGGGTAGCCGGACGGGGTCGGAACGAAGCTATCCAGCGGGCGGAGCTCGTCGGAGATGGTGATTCCAGCGAGGCAGGGCCAGTCCACCAGCTCCAACGGCACTAGCACACACCAGTGGACCACCACGGACATGCCGGAGAAGTCAGTAGAGCTCGAGCGGCTCTGGAGAGGGAGAGGACAGTGGACGGGGATCGCCTGCGAGCTCGGGACGGGGACGGCAACCAGAGGCCTGCCCGACCAGGCTACGGCTTCCTACAGCATTGTGGAGGTGTCTTGAGAGTGTGTGTGTGTGGAGAGAAACGAGTTCGGGGGGGCTCTATTTATAGGCGAGGCCGAGGTGGGGATCGAGAGCTCGCCGGAGCTCTCTAGAGTGGCGCCTGGCGACGAATGACGTCAGTGAGAGGGGAGGAAGGCTCCAGGGATCACGCGGGGACTGTGGGAGAGCGGAGACTAACACAGGAGCGGGGTACGTGACGAGCACAGTGGTGCGGTGCACTATTGGGTTGGCTAGGTCATGCCCGTGCTCGCTGCGGAGAGCTCCGGCATTGGCGAGCGCCAGGGTGGAGTTAAGTGGGTCGAGACAGCGATGGTGGCGCGGTTTGGCAAGGTGCAGCAGTCGGGGAAGCGAGCACGTGATGAACAGAGCACGCGGCGGCATCCAAAGCGCGTTGACTAGCACATTGACATCATGCACACGCGTGGTCACCGCGCGAACTCTGGCATAGAGACACGGCTTGCCATAAATTCGTGTCTGGAGTGTTGTCCTCGATGAGCTGAGTCACACCATGGGTTTGAGTTGATCACAGGTGCGCTGTGGGAGTTGGTTTCTTCCTGGCAAGTTTATGGACAAAAACTTGTGGAGTTAACTATGATCAAACCAGAGAGTTTAGGACTGATTTTTGGTGGTTAGCAGTTTCTTAGGAAAGTAATGATGCTCAAGAAAAATCATCCTTAAAGGAGCAAGGAAAAATATGAAGGAAATATGCTCTAGAGGCAATAATAAAGTTGTTATTTATATTTCCTTATATCATGATAAATGTTTATTATTCGTGCTAGAATTGTATTAACCGGAAACTTAGTACATATGTGAATACATAGACAAAATAGAGTGTCCCTAGTATGCCTCTACTAGACTAGCTCGTTAATCAAAGATGGTTATGTTTCCTAACCATAGACATGTGTTGTCATTTGATGAACGGGATCACATCATCAGGAGAATGATGTGATGGACAAGACCCATCCATTAGCTTAGCACTATGATCGTTTAGTTTTATTGCTATTGCTTTCTTCATGACTTATACATGTTCCTCTGATTATGAGATTATGCAACTCCCGAATACCGGAGGAACACCTTGTGTGCTATAAAACGTCACAACGTAACTGGGTGATTATAAAGATGCTCTACAGGTGTTTCTGAAGGTGTTTGTGGTGTTGGCATAGATCGAGAATAGGATTTGTCACTCCGAGTGTTGGAGAGGTATCTCTGGGCCCTCTCGGTAATACACATTCTAATAAGCCTTGCAAGCAAATGACTAATAAGTTAGTCATGAGATGATGTATTACGGAACGAGTAAACATGCTTGCCGGTAACGAGATTGGACACGATCGAATCTCGGGCAAGTAACATACCGATGACAAAGGGAATAATGTATGTTGTTATGCGGTTTGACCGATAAAGATCTTCATAGAATATGTAGGAGCCAATATGCGCATCCAGGTTCCGCTATTGGTTATTGATCGGAGATGTGTCTCGGTCATGTCTACATAGTTCTCGAACCCGTAGGGTCCGCACGCTTAACATTAGATGACGATTTGTATTATGAGTTATGTGATTTGATGACTGAAGTTTGTTCGAAGTCCCGGATGAGATCATGGACATGACCAGGAGTCTCGAAATGGTCGAGACGTAAAGATCGATATATTGGAAAGCTATATTCGGACATCCGAAAGGTTCCGAGTGATTCGGGTATTTATCGGAGTATCGGAGAGTTACGGGAATTCGTATTGGGTCTTAATGGGCCATACGGGAAAGGAGAGAAAGGCCTCAAGGGTGGACGCGCCCCTTCCCCATGGACTGGTCCGAATTGGACTAGGGAAAGGGGGCGCTCCCTTCCTTCCTTCTCCTTCTCCCTTCCCATTTTCCTATTCCATGTGGGAGGTGGAATCCTACTAGGACTAGGGAGTCCTAGTAGGACTCCACACTTTGGGCACGCCCTATGAGGGCCGACCTCCTCCTCCCTTCATCCTTTATATATGTGGCCAGGGAGCACCCCATAGACACACAAGTTGATTTCTTAGCCGAGTGCGATGCCCCTCCCCATTAGTTACACATTTCGATCATATCGTTGCAGTGCTTAGGCGAAGCCCTGCGCCGGTAGCTTCATCATCACCGTCACCACGCCGTCGTGCTGACGAAACTCTCCCGTGACGCTCAACTAGATCAAGAGCTCGTGGGATGTCATCGAGCTGAACGTGTGCTTAACGCGGAGGTGCCGTACGTTCGGTTGTTGGATCGGTTGGATCGCGAAGACGTTCGACTACATCAATCGCGTCACTAGACGCTTCCGCTTTCGGTCTAAGAGGGTACGTAGACACACTCTCCCCGCTCGTTGCAATGCTTCTCCTAGATAGATCTTGCGTGATCGTAGGAATTTTTTCTGAAATACTATGTTCCCCAACAGTGGCATCATGAGCCCGGTCTATGCGTAGATGATATGCACGAGTAGAACACAATGAGTTGTGGGTGATAACAGTCATACTGCTTACCAGTATGTCATACTTTGATTCGGCGGTATTGTGAGATGAAGCAGCTAGGACCGACATTACGTGTACGCTTATGCGAGACTGGTTTCACCGTTACGAGCACTCATTGCTTAAAAGTGGCCGGTGGGTGTCTGTCTCTCTCACTTTAGTTGAATCGAGTGTGGCTATGCCCGGTCCTTGTGAAGGTTAAAACATCACACTTGACAAAAAATTGTTGTGGTTTTTATATGCGTAGGTAAGAACGGTTCTTGCTAAGCCCGTAGCAGCCACGTAAAACTTGCAACAACAAAGTAGAGGACGTGTAACTTGTTTTCACAGGGCATGTTTTGATGTGATATGGTCAAGACGTGATGAGTTATACGTTATTGTATGAGATGATCATGTTTTGTAAATTACCGGCATTTGGCAGGAGCCTTATGGTTGTCTCCTTATTCTATGAATTGCGCAGCCATATAATTGCTTTACTTCATCACTATGAGTTAGCGATAGTAGTAGCAGCAATAGTTGGCGATGCGACCACGACGCTACGATGAAAATCATGGTGTCTTGCCGGTGACGATAGAGATCATGACAATGCTTTGAAGATGGAGATCAAAAGCACAAGATGATGGTGGCCATATCATGTCACATATTTTTGATTGCATGTGATGTTTATCTTATTGTGCTTCTTATTATGCTTAGTACGGCGGTAGCATTATAAGATGATCCCTCACAAAATTTCAAGGTACAAGTGTTCTCCCTGAGTATGCACCGTTGTGAAAGTTCGTCGTGCCGATACACCACGTGATGATCAGGTGTGATAAGCTCTATGTTCAAATACAACAGGTGTAAGACAGTTTGCATAGTTAAACTTGACGAGCCTAGCATGTACAGACATGGCCTCGGAACACTGGAGACCGAAAGGTCGAGTGTGAATCATATAGTAGATATGATAAACATAAGATGTTCACCATTGAAAACTACTCCATCTCACGTGATGATCGGACATGGTTTAGTTGATTTGGATCACGTGATCATTTAGATGACTAGAGGGATGTCTATCTAAGTGGGAGTTCTTAAGTAATATGATTAATTGACCTTTAATTTATCATGAACTTAGTCCTGGTAGTATTAGCATATCTATGTTGTAGATCAATAGCTCGCGATGCAGCTCCCCGTTTATTTTTATATGTTCCTAGAGAAATATAAGTTGAAAGATGATAGTAGCAATGATGCGGACTTGTTCCGTGATCTGAGGATTTTCCTCACTGCTGCACAGAAGAATTATGTTCTTGATGCACCGCTAGGTGACAAACCTATTCCAGGAGCAGATGCAGACGTTATGAACGTTTTTGACAAAGGCTCGGTATGATGACTACTTGATAGTTTAGTGCACCATGCTTTACGGGTTAGAACCGGGACTTCAAAAATGTTTTGAATGTCACGGAGCATATAAGATGTTCCTAAGAGTTGAAATTGGTATTTCATACTCATGCCCGTATCAAGAGGTATGAGATCTCTGACATTAGTTTGCCTACAAGATGGAGGAGAATAGCTCAACCAGTGAGCATGTGCTCAGATTTTCTGGGCACTACAATTGCTTGAATCAAGTGGGAGTTAATCTTCCGGATAAGATAGTAATTGACAAAGTTCTCTAGTCACTATCTCCAAATTACCAGAACTTCGTCATGAACTATAATATGCAAGGGATGACGAAAGTAATTCCCGAGCTCTTCGCGATGCTGAAATCGGCGAAGGTAGAAATCAAGAAAGAGCATCAAGTGTTGATGGTTAACAAGATCACTTGTTTCTAGTAAAGGGCAAAGGGATAGAAGGGGAACTTCAAGAAGAATGACAAGCAAGTTGTCACTCCCGTGAAGAAACCCAACGCTAAACTCAAGCCTGAAACTAAGTGCTTCTACTTCAAAGGAAATGGTCCCTGAAAGTGGAACTGCCCTAGATTCTTGGCGGATAAGAAGGATGGCAAAGTGAACAAAGGTATATTGATATACATATTATTGATGTGTACTTTACTAGTGTTCATAGCAACCCCTGAGTATTTGATACCGGTTCAGTCGCTAAAATTAGTAACTCGAAACGAGAGTTACAGAATGAACAGAGACTAGCAAAAGGTGAAGTGACGATGTGTTGGAAGTGGTTCCAAGATTGATATGATCATCATCGCACACTCCCTATACTTTCGGGATTAGTGTAGAGCCTAAATAAATGTTATTTGGCATTTGCGTTGAGCATGAATATGATTTGATCATGTTTGTTGCAATACGGTTATTCATTTAAAGTCATAGAATAATTGTTGTTCTGTTTACATGAATAAAACCTTCGATGGTCATAAACCCAATGAAAATAGTTTGTTGGATCTCGATTGTACTAATACACATATTCAAAATATTGAAGCCAAAAGATGCAAAGTTGATAATGATAGTGCAACTTATTTGTGGCATTGTTGTTTAGGTCATATTGGTGTAAAGCGCATGAAGAAACTCCATGCTGATGGGCTTTTGGAATCACTTGATTATGAATCACTTGGTGCTTGCGAACCATGCCTCATGGGCAAGATGACTAAAATTCCATTCTCCGGAACAATGGAGCGAGCAACTGACTTGTTGGAAATCATACATACTGATGCATGCGGACCAATGAGTGTTGAGGCTCGCGGCGGGTATCGTTATTTTCTGACCTTCACAGATGATTTGAGTAGATATGGGTATATCTACTTGATGAAGCACAAGTCTGAAACATTTGAAAAGTTCAAATAAATTTTAGAGTGAAATAGAGAATCATCATAACAAGAAAATAAAGTTTCTACGATCTGATCGCGGAGACAAATATTTGAGTTATGAGTTTTGTCTTCATTTGAAACAATGTGGAATAGTTTCACAGCTCATGCCACCTGGAACACCACAGCAAAATGGTGTGTCTGAACGTCATAAGTTGTACTTTATTAGATATGATACGGTCTATGATGTCTCTTACCGGTTTACCACTATCGTTTTGGGTTATGCATTAGAGACAGCTGCATTCACGTTAAATAAGGGCACCATCTAAATCCGTTGAGACGACGCCTTATGAATTGTGGTTTGGCAAGAAACCAAAGTTGTTGTTTCTTAAAGTTTGGGGCTGCGATGCTTATGTGAAAAGGCTTCAACCTGACAAGCTTGAACCCAAATCGGAGAAATGTGTCTTCATAGGATACCCAAAGGAAACTGTTGGGTACACCTTCTATCACAGATCCAAAGGCAAGATATTCGTTGCTAAAAATGGATACTTTCTAGAGAAGGAGTTTCTCTCGAAAGAAGTGAGTGGGAGGAAACTGGAACTTAATGAGGTAATTGTACCTTCTCCCGAATTGGAAAGTAGTACATCACAGAAACTAGTTCTAGTGATTCCTACACCAATCAGCGAGGAAGCTAATGATGATGATCATGAAACTTCAGATCAAGTTACTACTGAACCTCATAGGTCAAGCAAAGTGCATTCCGCGCTAGAGTGGTACAGTAAACCTGTTCTGGAAGTCATGTTACTAGACCATGACGAACCTACGAACTATGAGGAAGCGATGATGAGCCCAGATTCCGCAAAATGGCTTGAGGCCATGAAATCTGAGATGGGATCCATGTATGAGAACAAAGTGTGGACTTTGGTTGACTTGCCCGATGATCGGCAAGCCATTGAAAATAAATGGATCTTTAAGAGGAAGACTGACGTCGCTGGTAATGTTACTATCTACAAAGCTCGACTTGTTGCGAAAGGTTTTCGACAAGTTCAAGGAGTTGACTACGATGAGACTTTCTCACCTGTAGCGATGCTTAAGTCTGTCCGAATCATGTTAGCAATTGCCGCATTTTATGATTATGAAATCTGGCAAATGGATGTCAAAACTGCATTCCTTAATGGATATCTCAAAGAAGAGTTGTATATGATGCAACCAGAAGGATTTGTCGATCCTAAAGGTGCTAACAAAGTGTGCAAGCTCCAGCGATCCATCTATGGACTAGTGCAAGCATCTCAGAGTTGGAATATATGTTTTGATGAGGTGATCAAAGCATATGGTTTTATACAGACTTTTGGAGAATCATGTATTTACAAGAAAGTGAGTGGGAGCTCTGTAGCATTTATGATATTATATGTGGATGACATATTATTCATTGGAACTGATATATAATTTCTAGATGGCATAAAAGGATACTTGAATAAGAATTTTTCAATGAAAGACCTCGGTGAAGCTGCTCATATATTAGGCATCGAGATCTATAGAGATAGATCAAGACGCTTAATTGGACTTTCACAAAGCACATACATTGATAAAGTTTGAAGAAGTTCAAAATGGATCAGTCAAAGAAAGGGTCATTGCCTGTGTTATAAGGTGTGAAGTTGAGTAAGACTCAATGCCCGACCACTCCAGAAGATAGATAGAAAATGAAATTCATTCCCTATGCTTCAGCCATAGGATCTATCATGTATGCAATGTTGTGTACCAGACCTATTGTATGCCTTGCTATAAGTTTGGCAAGGAGGTACAATAGTGATCCAGGAGTAGATCACTGGACAGCGGTCAAAATTATCCTTAGTTACTGGATGACTAAGGAACTGTTTCTCGATTATGGATGTGATAAAAAGTTCGTCGTAAAGAGTTTCGTCGATGCAAGCTTTGACACTAATCCAGATGACTCTAAGTATCAATCTGGATGCATATTGAAAGTGGGAGCAATTAGCTAGAGTAGCTCCATGCAGATCATTATAGACATAGAAATTTGCGAAATACATACGGATCTAAATGTAACAGACCCGCTGACTAAACTTATCTCACGAAACAAAACATGATCACACCGTAGTACTCTTTGGGTGTTAATCACATGGCGATGTGAACTAGATTATTAACTCTAGTAAAGCATTTGGGTGTTGGTCACATGGCGATGTGAACTATGGGTGTTATTCACATAACGATGTGAATTGTCGGTATTAAATCACATGGCAATGTGAACTAAATTATTGACTCTAGTGCAAGTGGGAGACTGAAGGAAATATGCTCTAGAGGCAATAATAAAGTTGTTATTTATATTTCCTTATACCATGATAAATGTTTATTATTCATGCTAGAATTGTATTAACCGGAAACTTAGTACATGTGCGAATACATAGGCAAAACAGAGTGTCCCTAGTATGCCTCTACTAGACTAGCTCGTTAATCAAAGATGGTTATGTTTCCTAACCATAGACATGTGTTGTCATTTGATGAACGGGATCACATCACCAGGAGAATGATGTGATGGACAAGACACATCCATTAGCTTAGCACTATGATCGTTTAGTTTTATTGCTATTGCTTTCTTCATGACTTATACATGTTCCTCCGACTATGAGATTATGCAACTCCCGAATATCGGAGGAACACCTTGTGTGCTATCAAACGTCACAACATAACTGGGTGATTATAAAGATGTTCTACATGTGTTTCTAAAGGTGTTTGTGGAGTTGGCATAGATCGAGAACAGGATTTGTCACTCCGAGTGTCGGAGAGGTATCTCTAGGCCCTCTCGGTAATACACATCGTAATAAGCCTTGCAAGCAAATGACTAATGAGTTAGCCATGAGATGATGTATTATAGAATGAGTAAAGAGACTTGCCGGTAACGAGATTGAACAAGGTATGATGATACCGACGATCGAATCTCGGGCAAGTAACATACCGATGACAAAGGGAATACCGTATGTTGTTATGCGGTTTGACTGATAGAGATCTTCGTAGACTATGTAGGAGCCAATATGAGCATCCAGGTTCCGCTATTGGTTATTGATCGGAGATGTGTCTCGGTCATGTCTACATAGTTCTCGAACCCGTAGGGTCCGCACACTTAACGTTCGATGACGATTTGTATTATGAGTTATGTGATTTGATGATCGAAGTTTGTTCGGAGTCTCGGATGATCTCACGGATATGACGAGGAGTCTCGAAATGGTCGAGATGTAAAGATCGGTATATTGGAAGGCTATATTCGGACATCGGAAAGGTTCCGAGTGATTCGGTTATTTATCGGAGTACCGGAGAGTTACGGGAACTCGTATTGGGCCTTAATGGGCCATACGGGAAAGGAGAGAAAGGCCTCAAGGGTGGCCGTGCCCCTTCCCCATGGACTGGTCCGAATTGGACTAGGGAAAGGGAGCACTCCCTTCCTTCCTTCTCCTTCTCCCTTCCCCTTTTTCTATTCCATGTGGGGAGGTGGAATCCTACAAGGACCAGGGAGTCCTAGTAGGACTCCACACTTTGGGCGCGCCCTATGAGGGCTGACCTCCTCCTCCCCCCATCCTTTATATACATGACCAGGGGGCACCCCATAGACATACAAGTTGTTTTCTTAGCCGAGTGTGGTGCCCCTCCCCACAGTTACACACCTCGGTCATATCGTTGCACTGCTTACGTGAAGCCCTGCGCTGGTAGCTTCATCATTACCGTCACCACGTCGTCGTGCTGACGAAACTCTCCCGTGACGCTCAACTGGATCAAGAGCTCGTGGGACGTCATCGAGCTGAATGTGTGATGAACGCGGAGGTGTCGAACGTTCGGTGCTTGGATCGGTTGGATCGCGAAGACGTTCGACTACATCAACCGCGTCACTAGACGCTTCGGCTTTCGATCTACGAGGGTACGTAGACACACTCTCCCCACTCGTTGCTATGCTTCTCCTAGATAGATCTTGCGTGATCGTCGGATTTTTCTTTTGAAATACTACGTTCCCCAACGAAATATACTTGATGTGTAAAGTTCCAAATCTGCCTAGAAGAGAAATGATTTTCTCTCACAAAAATATTACAAAAAGTGATGCAATATTTTTGCTCAGGGAGGTGCCCTAGGGTCCAAAGAATATTTGTGAATTTATTCAGGATTTTAGGAGCAAGAAAACTAGGGGTTGCTTTGGAGCATACTTCTCTGAAGTGATTTTCAGGGAAGGAAACGAATATTTTTCTTTAATGAAAAATATTCCTTGGGATTTTGTTGGAGTTTTTCAGAGAAGGAAAGATGAGCTAGGGGTGGAGAGGTCACTTGGGGGAAAATCAAGGGTAGGCCCAAGTGGTCAAGTCCATTTGAATTGATTCAAAACTCAAAATCCAAAGCAAACGCAAAAGAAGTCCAAAAAAAGAGAGAAGGAAAATCCAGGCTGTCACAAACCTCCCCCACTTAAGATGAATCTCGTCCTCGAGATTCGGTTGCTTGGGAAAACAATTCTGGGTAGGATGTCCTTAAATATTCCTCTCTTTCCCAGGTGGCTTCTTCTTCGGTGTGATGCTCCCACTGGACCTTGTAAAATTTGATCGCTTTGCTAAGTGTAACCCTTTCTGCCTCATCCAAGATTTTGAACGGTCTCTCCTCATAAGTTAAATCCTTTGCAAGCTCAATCTCTGACATATCAGTCTTCTTCTCAGGTGGTGAAATACACCTTCTCAGCTATGATACATGGAACACTTTGTGTACTTCCGACAATTCTGGTGGCAATTCCAACTGATACGCGACTGTGAACGGGAACAGACCAATATATCTTGGTGCCAATTTGCCTCGGGTCTGAAATCTCATGATTCCCTTAAAGGGTAATGACTGGGATCGAACCAATATATCATGGTGCCAATTTGCCTCGGGTCTGAAATATCTTGATTCCCTTCATGGGTGTGACTCGGAGATACACGTGTTCACACGACTCAAAACTGATTTGCCGATGTTTGGCATCGTAATAACTCTTTTGTCGTGTCTTAGACAGTTGCATTCTATCTCGTATTTCCTTGACTTGTTTCTCTGCCTCAATATCAAGTCAGTGCCGAAGATACGATTGTCTCCGGTTTGAGACCAATTTAAGGGGTGCGGCACTTACGGTCGTATAAAGCTTCAAATGGTGACATCTTCAGACTGGTTCGCAAACTGTTGTTGTATGAGAATTTCGCATATGGCAGACAATCTTCCCATTTGGGTCCATGGGATAAGGCACATGCCCGAAGCATGTCTTCAAGGATTTGATATACCCGCTCAGCCTGACCGTCTGTTTGGGGGTGATATGCGGTGTTGTATTTGAGGGCGGTCCCCAAAGCTTGATGGAGTCGGGACTAGAATGCGGAGGTAAACAGTGAACCTCGGTCCGAAGTGCTTGTTTTTGGCACTCCATGCAAACTGACAATCCGGGATACATATAGCTGTGCAAGTTGATCAGCGTGGAATGTGGTGCGGATGGGAATAAAGTGAGCCACTTTAGTCAGCGTGTCCACTATGACCCATACATCATCACTGCCTCGGTAATTCCTGGGTAGACTAGTGATAAAGTCCATGCAGACATCATCCCATTCCCATTGCGAGACGGGTAGAGGCTGGAGAAGTTCGGCGGGTTTATGGTGTTCGGCTTTTACTTTGTTGCAGATGTCACAACAAGCGACAAAATATGTGATGTCCCTTTTCATTTCATCCCACCAAAATATCTGTTGAAGGTCTTCGTACATTTTTGTACCGCCTGGGTGTACCGAATATGAGGACTCGTGTACTTCTGTCAAAATTTTCCTTCTCAAGTCTGCTTGCCCGGGTATGCATATCCGTCCTTGAAACCTGAGTGTACCCAGTGCGTCCTCAGAGAAATCCTGAGTCTTGCCTTCTCACATACGTTTGCGATGTCCTTGCAGAATCTTGTTGTCATCTTGTGCCATGCGAATCTCCTTCTCGAGAGTTGGAGTTACTTCCAATATATTTGCAAGAACAGCATTTACAATTACCATGTTGAGCTGAGCGATCTCTTGTTGGTGTTTCGGAGGCAAGAACTCCATCATGACATTAAAACTGGCAGGCTTGCGATTGAGGGCATCAACAACCACGTTGGCTTTTCCCGGATGGTAATTTATTCCCAGGTCATAGTCCTTGACCAACTCAAGCCATCTTCGCTGTCGAAGGTTTAAATTTGGTTGGGTAAATATATATTTCAGACTCTTGTGGTCGGTAAATATTTGACATCTTTTTCCAATGAGGTACTCCAAATCTTTAGGGAGTGCACAACAGCGGCTAGTTCCAGATCATGTGTAGGATAATTTCCTTCATGAGGTCATAGCTGTCGAGATGCGTAAGCTACTACCTTGTTGTCTTGCATGAGTACGCACCCAATACCTTTTCTGGATGCGTCACAATACACATCAAAGCTACGGTAAATGTCTGGGAGAGTCATTACTAGTGCTGATGTCAATCGGGTTTTTAACTCATTAAAGCTCTTCTCGCAATCCTCAGTCCATTCAAATTGTTTGTCTTTCTTGAGGAGTTCCATCATTGGCTTGGCAATTTTGGAAAATCCTTCGATGAACCGGCGGTAGTATCTGGCTAATCCCAGAAAACTCCGGATTTCAGATACCGTTGTGGGTGCTGCCCAATCGAGCACATCCTTTACTTTGCTGGGATCCACTGTGATGCCTTTTGTTGATAGGACATGTCCCAAAAATCTTACTTGTTTGAGCCAAAACTCACACTTGCTGAATTTTGCATAAAGCTGATGGTTAGGAAGTCTCTGTAAGACTGCTCGGAGGTGTTCCTTGTGCTCTTCGTCACTTTTAGAGTATATGAGGATATCATCGATGAAAACTACCACAAACTTATCCAAGAATTCCATGAACACCGTATTCATCATATGCATGAAAAAGGCTCGAGCATTTGTGAGTCCGAAATACATCACCGTATATTCATAGAGACTGTAACGGGTAGTGAACGCGGTCTTAGGAATATCTTCCTTCTTGATCTTGAGCTGATGATATCCGGTCCTTAAGTCAGTCTTAGAAAATACTTTTGCCCCCACTAAGTTGATTGAACAAATCATCCATCCTTGGTAGCGGCAATTTGTTTTTGATGGTGACATCGTTCAACCGATGGTAGTCCACGCACATTCTGAGACTACCGTCTTTCTTGTCTACAAATATTGCGGGTGATCCCCATGGTGACGAGCTTGGGAGGATAAATCCTTTCTGCAACATCTCATCGAACTATTTCTTCAATTCCACGAGTTCAGATGAAGGCATTCGATAATACTTTTTGTACAATGGTGCAGTTCCAGGTACAAGATCAATTGCAAACTCAAGCTCTCTGTCTGGAGGCATTCCGAGTAATTCCTCGGGGAATACATCGGGAAATTCACTGACCACGGGAATCAGGTCCAATTCTTTGGCTACTGCTGTGAAGGCCGGTTCTCCTTTGGGTATGTTTTGCAGGCATACAATTTTATGGATCGCCCCTCCTGATTTGTCAAGGTGACTTCTCGGTCACACAATTTATGCATATTTGATATTGGGTCAACCAGTTCATTCCCAAAATAACATCCAACTTGGTAGAGTCGATGACTATTAAAGTGGTTGGAAAGCGGACTCCCTTGATATAAATTTCCAAATTTTGGCAGACCAAATTGCTTTTGAGCACAGATCCCGAGGACTGAACCATCATACTTTTTCCCAAAAGCGAGCAAGGAAATTTGTTTTGGGCAACGAAACTCCAAGAAACAAAAGAGTGGGAAGCCCTAGAGTCAAATGAAATTATTGCAGGTATGTTATTAACAGAAAACATACCAATGATGACTTTGGGGTTTTCCTGGGCCTCGTCTGCGGAGAGGTGATGAACTTGCCCTTGGACAAGCTTCTAGGTATGATATGGCCCCATGTGATTGACTTGCGGCAGGAACGGGGTATTTGACTTCTTGGGACACTGCTTAGCATAATGTCCGGTATGTCCACAATTAAAGCAGGTGTTGTTGTGTTGTCGCTCCTCGTGCACTGGACTGGTGACGACACTCTTGACTTGAGTAGTGGTCTTATTCACATTCTGCTGCCAATTTGGTTTGTACTCCACTTGAGTCTGTTGCCAGGTACGGGACTTCTGTACGGGCTGTCCATCCTTCTTTGGCTCGAATTTACGCTTCTGGTCATTGTTTGCGGGTCGGTTGTCTTGCACAGGCTTGTACTCTCTTCCGGCGATGAGGGCCTTGTTTACCAGAGACTGAAAATCTGGAAAGTCGAGCATGCATAGAGCACTCCTGAGATATTGATTTAATCATCCAAGGAACCTGTCGATCTTCCTTTCTTCTGTGGCCACATCATAGAGGGAATAACGGGCCAGATGGTTGAACTTATGCAAATATTCGCTTACTGACAGACTTCCTTGAGTGAGACCAAGGAATTCGCGTTGCTAGACCTTCATGATACCGGCTGGAATATGGTACTTGAGGAATTGGTCCTTGAAATTAGTCCACGTGATTTCTTCTCCCGCAGGCCACAGAACTTTAGCATTATCCCACCATATAGCAGCGGCTCCTTCAAGATAGTGGGTAGCGAACAGAACCTTGTCGGCTTCGTCAGTGCGAGCTATTTCAAGTTTCTTCTCAATAGTTCGGAACCAATCATCTACTTCCAAAGGGTCAACCACTTGACTGAAACTAGGAGGCTTAGTCCTTTGAAAATCTGACAGCTTGGAGTGATGGCCATTTTGATTCCCATTTTACCCAATCATAGCTTGCATACTTTTTAACAGCTCAATCAGAACATTGTTCCTTCTTTCTTCAAACATGCGCATAATTTGTTCAGTGGAGGGTGGATTTGGCAGTGGAGGCTGTGGCTGCGGATACGGCTCGGGGGAGTGTCCGGCATGTCTTGCTGAGCGATGAACAGGGACATCCTCACAAGCCTACGTGTTGCTGCCTCCCCGCGTCATCCTACTGTTTATTTTTCCAAATAAGAGCAACCGCGATGAGTAACATCCAAACATGGGAACAAAAGCTAGTGAAAAACTAGATAGAGTGAAACGAACGAACCAAGAAACACGACGATGGAATAAAAAAGCTCCAACATAATTATATATATACTCATACAAGAAAGATAGACATCATGACTGTTGCGACTACTTGCCTACATGCAAAGATACATCATGGCTCATACAACTACATTCGTACATCACATGACCACTGCAGATACTCAGACGCTCTATGACTCTGCCGGGGCTGCCGGATCCTCTCCTGAGTCAGACCCAGATCCTGAACTGACGATGTCAACCGAGACCTCCGGGTTAAAGGTAACATGACGACGCTGCCTTGAGGGCTCTCCCTCATGGGTAGGTGCGGGGTGAGAAGGGATCATGGGAGCTGCGGGGGTAGCAAGAAGAGACGCCCACTCAGCAGGAGCACTGTGTGGGTTCACAGTCGAGGTGCCCGAGCTATTCGGGGGAGTACCCGGGGAAATAGGCGAGCTAGAATTAGGCACAATATAAGGAGTAAATCCCATAGAAGGTGCAGTAGGGTAGGATCTCGTGGTGGCTAAAGCAGAACGAGCACGATTCAGCTCTCGAGCCAACTCGTGAATCAGAAGATAACTAGCAGTGATATATCGAGAAAGGTGGCTAGTGTCACTATCAGATGCTGGATCAACAGAATGAAAGTGAACACGACCATCATCGTGCAAAGATGGATAGAAGAGAAAACCTGGGTAGTTCTGCATCCAAGCCTCTGTATAGCATAACTCAACAAGGATCTCGAATGCAGCATACTGGATGACCTGAGCGGTGATGGATGCATAACCGCACTGAGAGGTACGAGTGTAAGAGCCTGCTGACGAACTGGTGCACAGAGTAACGACGGTGTGATACTCATACACGGAGTCGGTTAGACGCTCCCGGTACACCCGATATGCTAGGTCGTCACCATGAGGGTACAGTTGACGCCAGATGTTATGAAGAAGATGCAGTGAGGTGTATGACATGAGCTGCAACTGACACGGATACGGCACCGGAGCCATCTACACTCACAACCATCAACCAGTTAGTAATAACAATAAGGCTAATGCATGTAATGCAGCATCAGATGCAAACACTAACGGTACTCAATTAGCAAACTAACTAGCGCTTACTTTGCGTGTTAGTTCCTAGCTTGTCCTACAGTCAGCGCGGCCCTAATACCAACCATTGTGGCACCCCGGCTCAGAGCAACCGGTTTACCTTGCATTGCCAACCCAGAGATGTCTTCCGGCAATACACAACATCTTGGTACAGAAAATCACCGCTTTATTGAAACTAGCGGAAGCATAGTGCAATATTACATCAAGTAGCGAGGCCCAGCGGCACACTCGGTGCGGCTGAACAATATGTCCATTATTTAGTGAACATAGAGGGGACTCGAGCACGACATCTACACGGCAGCGGAACAATGACGTAGCGGGACTCCATGGAACAGGACACCGATGTGGACACGATCTAGACACGGCAGCGCTCCCGATCCAATTAGACTTTCCTAAAATCTGGCATAACACGCCAGGTCAATACATTGAATGTACTTGCAAGCTCACAACAAACATAATCGTAATGGCAAACAATATCATGACATTTAATCAAGTTAAATGGAAACGGCAACATGCTACTCATGCAGTGAAACCAAACTTGTGTACTGAGTCACTCGGACTCTCCCTTACCAATAGGTTGCCACACAACCGAACGGTGATCATGACGGATCACAAACAGAACCATACTCGGTTCAACGGGTTACCTTGTAACCAAACGGTGATCGCTCACAGATCACAAATGATACCACCATAGTCAGCCTCACTGACTTCATCATGATTCAACCAGTGCAATGCAAATAGCTTAGTGTGCAAGATTTCTTAATAAAAGTTGATCCATGGTGTGACTTACTTACGAACTGGGCCCTTATCCGCGGGTGTGGCTATCAATAGATTAATACACTCTGCAGAGGTAGCACACTTTACCCACACCACGGAACCCATGGCCTCGCACTCCCATTCGGGTGGACCACTCGCATTCCTACAGAAATCTCCCATTGCCCTGACACTCTTTCGGCCACTCCGACCATCTTCCCACTAGGTTTAGTCCTGGGTGGCCCAGCCTACCAAAAGCAAAACGGCCACCGTCGTGGCAAACAAACGGTACAAAACGGGGACAAGGTACCATAACAACAACAGGCTCACAAGGTTATGTCTTCTTACCGGGCCAGGGTAACGCACGCCCACAACCTTCCCTCGTTGGAGGAACCGACAAGAGGCATGACAACAAGACGACTAACGGCCTCCCCATACTAACGCAAATGTGGTTGCACTTGTCAGCCCGATTCAGTGGCACCATGACCCGACCAACTTTATGTTCAAGTTCAATTATCATCAGGTTTAACTTGAAATAAAATGCTCGAGTCAATATATACCATGCTTATGCAACCATGTATCATGCATCACATATCCTCATCTTTCAACATTTCTGGTCCTTACTTACTGTTCATCTAGATTTGCTTTTTTGTTGGTATTTATCATACGTAACTCATCATGCATAAAAGGAAAATAATATCGATGCTCATATTACCATAGTCATGACAAACTCACTTTGTTCAACTACTCAAGCTATATCTCACTAGTTCCAGCATTCATTTCTGTTAACTAGGCATCTTGATCTTGGCAAACTAAATAACACAAGCATTATTTATTCTATTACTGTATGCAATGAATCTCATATATATATATTCAAGTGGAAAATCATGGATATTGCAAAGACACCATGAAAGTGTTGTTGTGGCTTGCCTTAGTGCAGAGGAGCTTCAAACCCCTCCTGGATGTCTTCAGGACAAGCTTCACCTTCTGAAAATAAATCAAAAGGCGCAAAGAAAATATCAAGAACACTTCTGAAAATTACTAGAAATTCTAGACAACAGAGAAAAATCTCATCTTGGGTGTGCTGCTAGGATATTCCAGTAAGAACACAGTGCAAAAAGAATCAACTCATTTGGACTTGTAGAATAAAAGTTACAGGTAGTCAAAGTTCTGGTCAAATTTGAATTAAATTTTGAATAAAAGAACAAACAGAGGGGGTGACGTCGAAGGCGTAAACCAGCGGGGCGCCACCACTCATACCATTTCGGGCACGGCCTGAGTGGCTGATAACGAGCCCGAGTGGTCTGGTCGGAGGGGGGGAGAGGAGCAGAGTCAGGCGGCGCGGCGGCGGCGCTTTCTCCGGCGAGGAGTGTCCGGCGACAAGATCTGAGAGGATAGGAATGGAGTGGAGATCGAGGCGCACCTGCCCGTACACGTAGCATGGCTAGGGGTGGCCAGACGGCGTCAGAACAAAGCTCTCCAGCGGCTACAGCAGGCGGAGCTCGTCGAAGATGGTAATTCCGGCGAGGCAGGGCTAGTCCAGCAGCTCCAACGGCACCAGCATGCACCAGCAGACCACCACAGACACGCCGAAGAAGTTAGTAGATCTCCAGCGACTCTGGAGAGGGAGGGGACAGTGGACGAGGATCGCCAGTGAGCTCGGGGCTGGGACGGTAGCCAGAGGCCTGCCATGCCAGGCTGCGGCTTCCTACGGCGTTGTGAAGGTGTGTTGAGAGTGTGTGTGGAGAGAAATGAGTTCGGGGGGGCTCTATTTATAGGCGAGGCTGAGGCGGGGATCGAGAGCTCGCCGGAGCTCTCTAGAGTGGCACCCAGCAACGAATGGCATCAATGAGAGGGGAGGAAAGCGCTGGGGATCACGCGGGACTATGGGAGGGCGGAGACAAACACAGGAGTGGGGTACGCGACGAGCACAGTGGCGCGGCGCATTGTTGGGTTGGCTGGGTCGTGCCCGTGCTCGATGCGGCGAGCTCCGGCATCGGCGAGCGCCAGGGCGGAGTTAAGTGGGTCGAGACGGTGATGGTGGCGTGGTTTGGCAAGGTGCGGCTGTCCGGGAAGCGAGCACGCGATGAACAGAGCATGCAGCGGCATCCAGAGCGCGTCGACTACCACATTGGCATCATGCACACGTGTGGTCACCGCGCGAACTCTGGCATAGAGCCACGGCTTGCCCTAAATTTGTCTCTGGCGTGTAGTCCTTGATGAGCTGCGTCACTCCATGGGTCTGAGTTGATCACAGGTGCGTTGTGGGAGTTGGTTTCTTCGTGGCAATTTTCTGGACAAAAACTTGTGGAGTCAACTGTGATCGAACCAGAGAGAGTTTAGGTCTGATTTTTTGTGGTTAGCAGTTTCTTAGGAAGGTAATGATGCTCAAGAAAAATCAGCCTTAAAGGAGAGAGGAAAATATACTTGATGTGTAAAGTGCCAAATCTGCCCAGAACAGAAATGATTTTCTGTAACAAAAATATTACAAAAAGTGATGCAATATTTTGCTCAGGGAGGTGCCCTAGGGTCCAAAGAATATTTATGAATTTATTCAGGATTTTAGGAGCAAGAAAACTAGGGGCGGCTTTGGAGCATACTTCTCTGAAGTGATTTTCAGGGAAGGAGATGAATATTTTTCTTTATGAAAAATATTCCTTGGGCTTTTGTTGGAGTTTTTCAGAGAAGGAAATATGAGCTAGGGGTGGAGAGGTCACTTGGGTGAAAATCAAGGGTAGTCCCAAGTGGTCAAGTCCATTTGAATTGATTCAAAACTCCAAATCCAAAGCAAAAGCAAAAGAAAGTCCGGAAAAAGAGAGAAGGCAAATCCAGGCTGTCACATCCTCCATCTTGTAGGCAAAGTACTTGTCGGAGGTCTCATACCTCTCAACGCGGGCATGATCCCGGAACACCAATTTCAGCTCTTGGAACATCGCATATGTTCCAAGGCGTTCAAAACGTCTTTGGAGCCCTTATTCTAGGACGTAAAGCATGGCACACAAAACTATCAAGTAGTCATCAGATCGAGCTTGCCAAACGCTCATATCGTCTGCATCAGCTCGATCATGCAAAACATTTTTCGCCTAGCGGTGCATCAAGGACATAATTTTTTTGTGCAACAATGAGGATAATCCTCAGATCACGGACCTAGTCCACAATATTGCTACCATCATCTTTCAACTTAGTTTTCTCTAGGAACGTATCAAAAAATAGGGTAACGGTAGCACGGGCCATTGATCTACAACATAGATATGTAAGAACTATAAGACTAAGTTCATGATAAATTAAGTTAAATTAATCAAATTACTAATGAACTCCCACTTAAATTAACATCCCTCAAGTTATCTAAGTGATACATGATCCAAACAAACTAACCCATGTATGATCATCACGTGAGATGGGGTGGTCATCAATGGTGAACATCTCTATGTTGTTCATATCTACTATATGACTCATGTTTGACCTTTCGGTCTCCAGTGTTCTGAGGCCATGTCTGTACATGCTAGGCTCGTCAAGTTTAACCCAAGTATTCCGCGTGTGTAAATCTGGCTTACACCTGTTGTATGTGAACGTAAAGTGTATCACACTCGATCATCACGTGGTGTCTCGAAATGATGAACTATAGGAACAGTGCATACTCAGGGAGAACACTTTTATCTTGAAAGGTATTTTTATTTCTGTGCCCCTAGTTCCTTAGCTCTACTCATTCATCCCCACTCTGTTAACTTTTTGCTTAGTTTTCCCCACTCCCTTGCCTGAAACCCTCAGAACATGTTATAACGGATGTTGCCATCGGGTCAATGCCTTTGACCGATAACTCTGACGAGTGGGGCTGCGTATACCTGGGCGCATGCAAGACCATGGTCTTGCGCGGTCGTGGGGTAGCACGTGTCCATGGACATGTGATAACCCACAAGTGTAGGGGATCGCAACAGTTTTCGAGGGTAAAGTATTCAACCTAAATTTGTTGATTTGACACAAGGGGAGCCAAAGAATGCTCTTAAGTATTAGCAGCTGAGTTGTCAATTCAACCACACCTGGAAAGTTAGTATCTGCAGCAAGGTAGTTTAGTAGCTAAGTAATATGGGGATAGCGGTAGCGGCAATAAAAGTAATGGTAATGTTTTCGTAGTTTTTGTAATAGTAGCAGCGGAAAAGTAAATAAGCAACAAGCAATATGTGAAAAGCTCGTAGGCATTGGATTGGTGATGGGGAATTATGCCGGATGCAATTCATCATGTAAACGTTATAACCTAGGGTGACACAGAACTAGCTCCAGTTCATCAATGCAATGTAGGCATGTATTCGAATATAGTCATACATGCTTATGGAAAAGAACTTGCATGACATCTTTTGTCCTACCCTCCCATGGCAGGGAGGTCCTACTGGAAACTAAGGGATATTAAGGCCTCCTTTTAATAGAGTACCAGACCAAAGCATTAACACATAGTGAATACATGAACTCCTCAAACGAAGGTCATCACCGGGAGTGGTCCTGATTATTGTCACTTCGGGTTTGCCGGATCATAACACATAGTAGGTGACTATAGACTTGCAAGATAGGATCAAGAACACACATATATTCATGAAAACATAATAGGTTCAGATCTAAAATCATGGCACTCGGGCCCTAGTGACAAGCATTAAGCATAGCAAAGTCATAGCAACATCAATCTCATAACATAGTGGATACTAGGGATCAAACCCTAACAAAACTAACTCGATTACATGATAGATCCCATCCAACCCATCACCGTCCAGCAAGCCTACGATGGAATTACTCACGCACGGCAGTGAGCATCATGGAATTGGTGATGGAGGAAGGTTGATGATGACGATGGCGACAATCTCCACTCTCCGGAGCCCCAAACGGACTCCAGATCAGCCCTCCCGAGAGAGATTAGGTCTTGGCGGTGGCTCTATATCGTGAAACGTGATAATTCTTTCTCCTTTATTTTTTTTCTCCCCAAAAGTGAATATATAGGATCTGGGGATACGTCGGTGGAGCACCAGGGGGCCCACGAGGCAGGGGCGCGCCCCCAACCCTCACGGACAAGGTGTGGGCCCCTGGTCTGGATCTTCTTGCAGAAATGTTTTATATTTTCCAAAATAAATTTCCGTGGAGTTTCAGGTCATTCCGAGAACTTTTTATTTCTGCATAAAAACAACACCATGGCAATTCTGCTAAAAACAATGTCAGTCCGTGTTAGATCCATTCAAATCATGCAAGGTAGAGTCCATAACAAGGGCAAAAGTGTTTGGAAAAGTAGATACGTTGGAGACAGATCAACTCCCCCAAGCTTAAACCTTTGCTTGTCTTCAAGCAATTCAGTTGATAAACTGAAAGTGATAAAGAAAAACTTTGACAAACTCTGTTTGCTCTTGTTGTTATAAATATGTCAGCCAACATTCAGGTTTTCAGCATGATCATGAACTACCACATTCACAATAACTTCCAAGTCTCAGGTCTACTCATATCAATGGCATAATCAACTAGCGAGCAATAATAATAAACCTCGGATGACAACACTTTCTCGAAACAATCATGATATGATATAACAAGATGGTATCTCGCTAGCCCTTTCTGAGACCGCAAGACATAAATGCAGAGCACCTTTAAAGATCAAGGACTGACTAGATATTGTAATTCATGGTAAAAGAGATCCAGTCATGATCATACTCAATGCAAATTGATAGTAATACATGCAATGATAGAGGTGCTCTCCTACTTGTGCTCTTTGATAAGAGGATGATGACTCTGCATAAAAGTAAATAGATAGGCCCTTTGCAGAGGGAAGCAGGGATTTGTACAGGTGCCAGAGGTCGATTTTTAAATAGAGATGAATAACACTTTGAGCGGTATACTTTCATTGTCAACATAACAACCAAGAATCTAGATATCTCCCATGCTACGCACATTATAGGCGGTTCCCAAATAGAATGGTAAAGTTTATACTCCCCCAACCACCAACAAGCACACTCCACTGCTAGCCCGTAACAATGGGTACTGTCCAAACCAGCAACAGCCCTGGGGGAGTTTTGTTTAATTATTATGATTTTGAGCATGGGACTGGGCATCCCGATTATCAGCCACCTAGCATGGAAGATATAGACAGCCCTAGTTGATACATGAGCTGTTCGAGCATACAAAACAGAATTTCATTTGCAGGTTTAGAGTTTGGCACATACAAATTTACTTGGAACGGCAAGTAAATACCGCATATAGGAGGTATGGTGGACTCATGTGGAATAACTTTGGGGTTTATGGAAGTGGATGAACAAGCAGTGTTCCCGCTTAGTAGAGGTGAAGGCAAGAAAGAGACTGGGAAGCGACCAGCTAGAGAGCAACAACGGTCATGAGCATGCATTAAAATTAATCAACAATGAATGCAAGCTTGAGTAGGATATAAATCACCATGAACATAAATATCGTGGAGGCTATGTTGATTTGTTTCAACTACATGCGTGAACATGTGCCAAGTCAGATCACTTAAATCGTTCAAAGGAGGATACCACCCCATCATACCACATCACAACCATTTTAATATCATGTTGGCACGCAAGATAGACCATTATAAGCTCTCAGCTAATTAAGCATGGCATAAGCAGCTATGATCTCTAATTGTCATTGCAAGCATGTTTCATTCATAACAAGCTAAATCAGGAACGATGAACTATCATATTTACAAAAATCGAGAGAGGTCGAGTTCATACCAGCTTTTCTCATCCCAATTAGTTCATCATATATCATCCTTATTGCCTTTCACTCGCACGACCGAACGGTGTGGATAATAATAATAGTGTACGTGCATTGGACTAAGCTGGAATCTACAGATATTTAATACAGGAGAGAAGACAAGGTAATATGGCTCAAGGTTAAATCAACAATAAAGCATATGAGAGCCACTAAGCAATTTCATTCATGGTCTTCTACTCTTAATCCCCAAAGAAAAGAAGCTATTTACACGGGAAAGCTCCCAACAAGTAAAAGAAGAACAGGAAATCTTTTTGGGTTTTCTTTTAGTTGCTACTACAAGAAAAGTAAACTAGCTAGAAGCTACAACTAATTTTTGTTTTGTTTTTCTTAAGGATTTTTCTAGCACACAAGAAAAAGACTAAGAAAAAGAAATGAAACTAAACATGGATGGTACAGTGAAAGAGTGTGAGCGCCGACAACTAGAATAAGTGTGAACATGAATGTAAAGTCGGTGAGAAACACGTACTCCCCCAAGCTTAGGCTTTTGGCCTAAGTTGGTCTATGGCCAGTATTGGCCTGACGGATATCCAAAGTCGTGGTTGGGGTTGTACTGAGATGCAGCAGCCACTGCATGTTGGGCTGCAGCTCGAAGGCGGGCTGCCTCTGTCATATTATAATAAGCATTTGCCTCCTCCATAGTTATAGTGTATCTCCCTTTTGCCTAAAAGTTAAACAAAGTAGGGGCAGGAAGAACAATAGGGATGGCATGCTGCTTGTAAAAGATTAGTCGATATTTGAGGGTTTGATCATCCCTCTCTATAAACCGATGACTAGTCATAGTTTGGCAATCTAAATGAGCAGGTGGTAAAGGTTCATCATTCTCGTGCACAGGTACACCAAGACGGCGGGCTATGCGAGTGGCATAAATCCCACCAAATAAATCTCCGATCATACCATTATGGTGTAGCCTACGTGCAACAATGGCTCCCAAGTGATATTGTCTATCACCTAGTACAGCACTCCTGAGAACACTAAGATCTGGGACACACATGTAACAAGCCCATCTTTACCATTTATACATCTACCAATAAAGAGAGCAAAGTAATGAATAGCAGGAAAATGGATGCTCCCTATGGTAGCCTGTGTGATTTCTCTAGATTCCCCCATTGTGATACTAGCAAGGAATTATCTAAATTCAGATTTGCGGGGATCACCCATACTGCCCCACTGTGGGAGCTTACAAGCATCATTAAAATCCTCTAAGTCCATGGTATAGGATTTATCATACAGGTCAAACAGTACAATGTGAGAATTACGTGAAGATGAAAATTTAAAACTTCTCACAAAGCTATCAGTTAAGCCACGGTATTGAGGGCACTTATCTTGTATGAAGCCCTCAAGGTCAGCATTGCGCACATATGCATAAAATTCATCCTTGATGCCAACCTGATCCATAAAGTCATCCAACGACCATTCACAAGGCCGCACGTCAGCAACCCTTGGTAGTTCATTGTCCGGCTCACGGAACGCGAGCCTCGGTTCTTGCTTCCATGAAGAACCACCTTGGAAGTTTTTCCTATGCATTTTTCTGAAATTTTTAGTAACTCAAAATAAAAGTTAACCAAACTCAACAAGATTGATAGCAACAACTCATATAAGTGCCTAGATACTATATCATGCATTAGAACTACTTGGGACCAAGAAAATTTGACATGCAAGCTCACGAACAAGGACATCACAGCAGCAAAAATTTGCAATAAATAGAGCACTAGAACAAAAACTAATTGGACCAATGGAGGAGTCATATACCAAGGAACAATCTCCCCAAACAGTTTGGTGAATGGTGCTTTGAGCAAGGAGATCGAAAATGGCAGCAAGATGAGCTAGAACTCGGGTTTGAGCTGGTTGGTGATTTTTTTGGGAGGAAGAAGAAGAGTGTGGGTGCAGGAATAAGTGGAGGGGGGCCACGTGGGGCCCACGAGGCAGGGGGCGCGCCCTGGACCCTCGTGGCCAGGTGCTGGCTCCCCTCACTGTGTGTTCTCTGCCATATTTTCTCAAATATTCCAAAAAAATCATATTTCATTTTCATGGCCTTTGGAGAACTTTTATTTTTGGGGTATTTTTTTATTGCACAGATAAGTCTGGAAACAGACAGAGAATACTATTTTTGCTTTATTTATCCTAATTAACAGAAAGTAAAAAGAGGGTACAGAAGGTGGTGTTATCTAGATTCACCTATCCCATGCTCATCAAAAGGAATCCATTAACAAGGTTGATTAGGTCTTGTTAATAAACTCTCTCAGAATAACATGAAACCGGAGAATTTTAGAATGGCACTAGGTTACCTCAATGGGGATATGTATGTCCCCAACAATAAGAATGTCATGTATCTTCTTGATAGTAGGAAGAGGAAATTCAAAACCTCCAATAGTGATAGTTGAAATTTTTCCAATATAATTGATACTGTGGACCTGAGGTTGTTTCCTCGGAAAGTGTACCGTATGCTTATTACCGTTGACATGAAAAGTGACATTGCCTTTGTTGCAATCAATAATAGCCCCTACAGTATTCATAAATGGTCTACCAAGGATAATAGACATACTATCGTCCTCAGGAATATCAAGTATAACAAAGTCCGTTAGAATAGTAACATTTACAACTACAACAACCACATCCTCACAAATACCGACAGGTATAGCAGTTGATTTATCAGCCATTTGCAAAGATATTTCAGTAGGTGTCAACTTACTCAAGTCAAGTCTACGATATAAAGAGAGAGGCATAACACTAACACCGGCTTCAAGATCACATAAAGCAGTTTTAATATAGTTTCATTTAATGGAGCAAGGTATAGTAGGTACTTCTGGATCTCCTAGTTCCTTAGGTATTCCACCCTTGAAAGTGTAATTGGCAAGCATGGTGGAAATTTCTACTTCAGGTATATTTCTTTTATTAGTAATAATATCTTTCATATACTTAGCATAAGGATTTGTTTTAAGCACATCAGTCAAACGCATACGCAAAAAAGATAGGTCTAATCATTTCAGCAAAGCGCTCAAAATCCTCATCATCCTTTTTCTTGGATGGTTTCGGAGGAAAAGGCATGGGTTTCTGAACCCATGGTTCTCTTTCCCTACCATGCTTCCTAGCAACAAAGTCTCTCTTATCATAACGTTGATTCTTTGATTGTGGGTTATCAAGATCAACAGCAGGTTCAATCTCTACATCATTATCATTGCTAGGTTGAGCATCATTATGAACATCATTATTTATATTATCACTAGGTTCATGTTCATTACCAGATTGTGTCTCAGCATCAGAAACAGATATATCATTGGAATTCTCAGGTGTGTCAGCTACAGGTTCACTAGAAGCATGCAAAGTCCTATCATTTTTATTTTTCTTCTTCTTAGAAGAACTAGGTGCATATAAATTAGCTCTCTGAGAATCTTGCTCAATTCTCTTAGGGTGGCCTTCGGGATACAGAGGTTCCTGAGTCATTCTGCCACCTCTAGTCACAACTCTAATGGCATTATCATTATTTGTACTATTTAATTCCTTGAGAAAATCATTCTGAGCCTTAAGTACTTGTTCTACTTGAGTGGTAACCATAGAAGCATGTATACTAATGAGTTTCAATTCACCCTTAGCTCTAGACAGATAATCACTCAAGCGTTCAATCATATAATCATTGTGTTGTAATTGTCTACCAACATAAGCATTGAAGTTTTCTTGTTTCACAATAAAATTGTCAAACTCATCTAAGCATTGGCTAGCAGACTTATAACGAGGAATGTCACCTTCATCAAATCTATAGAGAGAATTTACCTTTACTACCTGTGTCGGGTTATCAAGACCATGTATTTCTTCAATAGGTGGTAAATTCTTAACATCTTCAGCTTCAATACCTTTTTCTTTCATAGATTTCTTTGCCTCTTGCATATCTTCAGGACTGAGAAATAGAACACCTCTTTTCTTCGGAGTTGGCTTAGGGGCTGGTTCAGGAAGTGTCCAATTATTTTCATTGGCCAGAATATTATTCAATAGTAATTCAGCTTGTTCGACTGTTCTTTCCCTAAAAACACAACCAACACAACTATCCAGGTGGTCTCTGGAAGCATCGGTTAGTCCATTATAAAAGACATCAAGTATATCATGCATCTCAAG
>LR738715.1:308153528-308201041 GCA_902687465.1 Secale cereale | reverse complement strand
AAGGCGGGCTGCCTCTGTCATATTATAATAAGCATTTGCCTCCTCCATAGTTATAGTGTATCTCCCTTTTGCCTAAAAGTTAAACAAAGTAGGGGCAGGAAGAACAATAGGGATGGCATGCTGCTTGTAAAAGATTAGTCGATATTTGAGGGTTTGATCATCCCTCTCTATAAACCGATGACTAGTCATAGCATGGCAATCTAAATGAGCAGGTGGTAAAGGTTCATCATTCTCGTGCACAGGTACACCAAGACGGCGGGCTGTGCGAGTGGCATAAATCCCACCAAATAAATCTCCGATCACACCATTATGGTGTAGCCTACGTGCAACAATGGCTCCCAAGTGATATTGTCTATCACCTAGTACAGCACTCCTGAGAACACTAAGATCTGGGACACACATGTAACAAGCCCATCTTTACCATTTATACATCTACCAATAAAGAGAGCAAAGTAATGAATAGCAGGAAAATGGATGCTCCCTATGGTAGCCTGTGTGATTTATCTAGATTCCCCCATTGTGATACTAGCAAGGAATTATCTAAATTCAGATTTGCGGGGATCACCCATACTGCCCCACTGTGGGAGCTTACAAGCATCATTAAAATCCTCTAAGTCCATGGTATAGGATTTATCATACAGGTCAAACAGTACAATGTGAGAATTACGTGAAGATGAAAATTTAAACCTTCTCACAAAGCTATCAGTTAAGCCACGGTATTGAGGGCACTTATCTTGTATGAAGCCCTCATGGTCAGCATTGCGCACATATGCATAAAATTCATCCTTGATGCCAACCTGATCCATAAAGTCATCCAACGACCATTCACAAGGCCGCACGTCAGCAACCCTTGGTAGTTCATTGTCCGGCTCACGGAATGCGAGCCTCGGTTCTTGCTTCCATGAAGAACCACCTTGGAAGTTATTCCTATGCATTTTTCTGAAATTTTTAGTAACTCAAAATAAAAGTTAACCAAACTCAACAAGATTGATAGCAACAACTCATATAAGTGCCTAGAGACTATATCATGCATTAGAATTACTTGGGACCAAGAAAATTTGACATGCAAGCTCACGAACAAGGACATCACAGCAGCAAAAATTTGCAATAAATAGAGCACTAGAACAAAAACTAATTGGACCAATGGAGGAGTCATATACCAAGGAACAATCTCCCCAAACATTTTGGTGAATGGTGCTTTGAGCAAGGAGATCGAAAATGGCAGCAAGATGAGCTAGAACTCGGGTTTGAGCTGGTTGGTGATTTTTTTGGGAGGAAGAAGAAGAGTGTGGGTGCAGGAATAAGTGGAGGGGGGCCACGTGGGGCCCACGAGGCAGGGGGCGCGCCCTGGACCCTTGTGGCCAGGTGCTGGCTCCCCTCACTGTGTGTTCTCTGCCATATTTTCTCAAATATTCCAAAAAAATCATATTTCATTTTCATGGCATTTGGAGAACTTTTATTTTTGGGGTATTTTTTTATTGCACAGATAAGTCTGGAAACAGACAGAGAATACTATTTTTGCTTTATTTATCCTAATTAACAGAAAGTAAAAAGAGGGTACAGAAGGTGGTGTTATCTAGATTCACCTATCCCATGCTCATCAAAAGGAATCCATTAACAAGGTTGATTAGGTCTTGTTAATAAACTCTCTCAGAATAACATGAAACCGGAGAATTTTAGAATGGCACTAGGTTACCTCAATGGGGATATGTATGTCCCCAACAATAAGAATGTCATGTATCTTCTTGATAGTAGGAAGAGGAAATTCAAAACCTCCAATAGTGATAGTTGAAAATTTTCCAATATAATTGATACTGTGGACCTGAGGTTGTTTCCTCGGAAAGTGTACCGTATGCTTATTACCGTTGACATGAAAAGTGACATTGCCTTTGTTGCAATCAATAATAGCCCCTACAGTATTCATAAATGGTCTACCAAGGATAATAGACATACTATCGTCCTCAGGAATATCAAGTATAACAAAGTCCGTTAGAATAGTAACATTTACAACTACAACAACCACATCCTCACAAATACCGACAGGTATAGCAGTTGATTTATCAGCCATTTGCAAAGATATTTCAGTAGGTGTCAACTTACTCAAGTCAAGTCTACGATATAAAGAGAGAGGCATAACACTAACACCGGCTCCAAGATCACATAAAGCAGTTTTAATATAGTTTCATTTAATGGAGCAAGGTATAGTAGGTACTTCTGAATCTCCTAGTTCCTTAGGTATTCCACCCTTGAAAGTGTAATTGGCAAGCATGGTGGAAATTTCTACTTCAGGTATATTTCTTTTATTAGTAATAATATCTTTCATATACTTAGCATAAGGATTTGTTTTAAGCACATCAGTCAAACGCATACGCAAAAAAGATAGGTCTAATCATTTCAGCAAAGCGCTCAAAATCCTCATCATCCTTTTTCTTGGATGGTTTCGGAGGAAAAGGCATGGGTTTCTGAACCCATGGTTCTCTTTCCCTACCATGCTTCCTAGCAACAAAGTCTCTCTTATCATAACGTTGATTCTTTGATTGTGGGTTATCAAGATCAACAGCAGGTTCAATCTCTACATCATTATCATTGCTAGGTTGATCATCATTATGAACATCATTATTTATATTATCACTAGGTTCATGTTCATTACCAGATTGTGTCTCAGCATCAGAAACAGATATATCATTGGGATTCTCAGGTGTGTCAGCTACAGGTTCACTAGAAGCATGCAAAGTCCTATCATTTTTATTTTTCTTCTTCTTAGAAGAACTAGGTGCATATAAATTAGCTCTCTGAGAATCCTGCTCAATTCTCTTAGGGTGGCCTTCGGGATACAGAGGTTCCTGAGTCATTCTGCCACCTCTAGTCACAACTCTAATGGCATTATCATTATTTGTACTATTTAATTCCTTGAGAAAATCATTCTGAGCCTTAAGTACTTGTTCTACTTGAGTGGTAACCATAGAAGCATGTATACTAATGAGTTTCAATTCACCCTTAGCTCTAGACAGATAATCACTCAAGCGTTCAATCATATAATCATTGTGTTGTAATTGTCTACCAACATAAGCATTGAAGTTTTCTTGTTTCACAATAAAATTGTCAAACTCATCTAAGCATTGGCTAGCAGACTTATAACGAGGAATATCACCTTCATCAAATCTATAGAGAGAATTTACCTTTACTACCTGTGTCGGGTTATCAAGACCATGTATTTCTTCAATAGGTGGTAAATTCTTAACATCTTCAGCTTCAATACCTTTTTCTTTCATAGATTTCTTTGCCTCTTGCATATCTTCAGGACTGAGAAATAGAACACCTCTTTTTTTCGGAGTTGGCTTAGGGGCTGGTTCAGGAAGTGTCCAATTATTTTCATTGGCCAGAATATTATTCAATAGTAATTCAGCTTGTTCGACTGTTCTTTCCCTAAAAACACAACCAACACAACTATCCAGGTGGTCTCTGGAAGCATCGGTTAGTCCATTATAAAAGACATCAAGTATATCATGCATCTCAAGAGGATGATCAGGCAAATCATTAAGTAATTGGAGAAGCCTCCCCCAAGCTTGTGGGAGACTCTCTTCTTCAATTTGCACAAAGTTATATATTTCCCATAAGGCAACTTGTTTTTTATTAGCGGGAAAATATTTAGCAGAGAAGTAATGCATCATATCCTGGGGACTACGCACACTACCAGGATCAAGAGAATTAAACCAAGTCTTAGCATCACCCTTTAACGAGAAAAGAAATAACTTAAGGATATAGTAATAACGAATCTTTTCGTTGTTGGTGAACAGGGTGGCTATATCATTCAACTTAGTAAGATGTGCCACAACAGTTTCAGATTCATAGCCATGGAAAGGATCAGATTCAACCACAGTAATTAACTCAGGATCAACAGAGAATTCATAATCCTTATCAGTAACACATATAGGTGAAGTGGCAAAAGCAGGGTCATGTTTCATTCTAGCATTCAAAGACGTTTCTTTCAGCTTAGCTAATAATTTCTTAAGATCATATCTATCGTTGCAAGCAAGAAAGTCTCTAGTAGTTTCTTCATCCATAACATAACCCTCAGGAACAATAGGCAATTCATATCTATTGGGAGAAGCCTCATCGTCACTTTCATAAATATCATCAGTTTCAATATTTGCATTCTCCCTAACCTTAGCAATTTGTTCATCTAGAAATTCACCTACTGGCACGGTATTATCAAGCATAGAAGTAGTTTCATCATACATAGCAGAAGTGGCATCATCAAGAACGTACGACATATCAGATTCAATAGCATGAGTAGGTGTCGCAAATTTACCCATAACAGAAGGAGAATCAAGTGCAGAGCTAGATGGCAGTTCCTTACCACCCCTCGTAGTTGAGGGTAAGATATTGGTTTTTGAGTCCTTCAAATTCTTCATAGTGATATAAATCCCAAGTGACTTAAAGAATAGAGCTATGCTCCCCGGCAACGGTGCCAGAAAATAGTCTTGATAACCCACAAGTGTAGGGGATCACAACAGTTTTCGAGGGTAAAGTATTCAACCCAAATTTATTGATTAGACACAAGGGGAGCCAAAGAATACTCTTAAGTATTAGCAGCTGAGTTGTCAACTCAACCACACCTGGAAACTTAGTATCTGCAGCAAGATAGTTTAGTAGCAAATTAATATGATGGTGGCGGTAGCAGCAATAAAAGTAATGATAGTGTTTTTGTAGTTTTTGTGATAGTAGTAACAGAAAAGTAAATAAGCAACTAGAAATATGGGAAAAGCTCGTAGGCATTGGATCGGAGATGGGGAATTATGTCGGATGCAATTCATCATGTAGAAGTTATAACCTAGGGTGACACAGAACTAGCTCCAGTTCATCAATGCAATGTAGGCATGTATTCCGAATATAGTCATATGTGCTTATGGAAAAGAACTTGCATGACATCTTTTGTCCTACCCTCCCGTGGTAGCGGGGTCCTATTGGAAACTAAGGGATATAAGGCCTCCTTTTAATAGAGTACCGGACCAAAGCATTAATACATAGTGAATACATGAACTCCTCAAACTATGGTCATCACCGGGAGTGGTTCCGATTATTGTCACTTCGGGGTTGCCGGATCATAACACATAGTAGGTGACTATAGACTTGTAGGATAGGATCAAGAACACACATATATTCATGAAAACATAATAGGTTCAGATCTGAAATCATGGCACTCGGGCCCTAGTGACAAGCATTAAGCATAGCAAAGTCATCGCAACATCAATCTCAGAACATAGTGGATACCAGGGATCAAACCCTAGCAAAACTAACTCGATTACATGATAGATCCCATCCAACACATCACCGTCCAGCAAGCCTACGATGGAATTACTCACGCACAGCGGTGAGCACCATGGAATTGGTGATGGAGGAAGGTTGATGATGACGATGGCGACGATCTCCACTCTCCGGAGCCCCGAACGGACTCCAGATCAGCCCTCCCGAGAGACATTAGTGTCGGTGTACTAAAGTAGGGGTACCTTAGTATCCCGACTTGTGCACGGGCAGTAGCAGCGTCCCGTGGCAGGGCTTGCCACGCGCCCGCCAAGGCCCACTATGGTTCCTTCGGGGCCATTCAATAACAAAATATTCAAGTTAAAGAAACAAGACCCCGGCAAGAGGAGCTTGCCGGGAAGGCCGCTCCAGGCTCAAGACCACCCCTTTGACACAAGACCCTAGCAAGAGGAGCTTGCCAGGAAGGCCAAACATGGCATTTCAGGAGATTTGCCGTGGCGCATCACGCGCCCCGGCAAGGCCCGGAGAGCGACAAGCTCCCGGGCGCGACAAGTTAACAACCGCGGCAAGGTGCGAGCCGCGGCAGGCTTCCACTATGTGCCCGCGCTCCAGCTCATCCGGCCATGCGTCGCCCTGGGGCCCTTCCAGGTGCACGTGGCGGAAGTTTGTGTAGCATGGGGTACACGGTGGCGAGCTGCGATGACAAGGCCACCATCGTGGCGGACGGAGACGCCCTGACGGATGCTTTTTGCATTGTTTGGGGCGACGGCGACGGGCATTTAATGCCCTTGTCCCCTGCCGTCAAGGTTAGGTAAAGAGCACTATGCATACACTGTTCCAACTACCACCGTTTTAACACTTTTACCCTCATCTGCATTGCCACCTGTCGGTGACCCCTTGACCTATAAAAGGAGGCCCATGCGCGACGTAGAGGGGGTTCCGATCCTCGAACACTCTCACGCTCGGTGTAGCCAGCGATAAGCACTGTAGCCTTTCTCGCTCCCGAGCCAAGAACACAATACAAACCAAGGCAGGAGTAGGGTTTTATGCATCCGTGCGGCCTGAACCTGGGTAAACTGCTCGCGTGCATGCTTCGATCCGCTCTTCGTGCATCCTCCGCCCCCTTGCCGTACCGAAAAGGGGCTCCAATCCCATAGGTGTTCGTGGGCGATCAGTTTCCCCGACATCTTTGGCGCGCCAGGTAGGGGGCGTCGAGGTTGTGTGAACCCGATCCGGCGTTCACGCGGGCGAAATCTTCAGCAACTCCGTCAACTTCGTCAACTTCATCGACTACTTCATCGACATGCCGCCGAAGAAGAAGGCTTCAGAGGTAGCAGGCCCGTCCGCGTCGATCCCGCCGCCACCGGAGCCAACGGTTGGTGGGCTAGACGCCGGCGAGGAAACTCACGGCGTCGCCAAGTCCAAGGACAAGACGGACGACCGAGCGCACTCCAAGACCTCGGCGTCCGTGCACGCACCACGCCCCTCTCAGGAGGTGCCGGACCGGCAGCGACGTGGTACCCAAGGTAACATACGCTTGCTGGGACAAGGCCAAACCGGCGGGTCGCGGGACGCTCAAGGCCAACGCGCTGGCACGAGCAAGGCATGGTCGCCGGGGCGAGAACCTGCTCCTTCTAATGCAGTTAGAAGTCCGAGCATATCTCGCTCCTCGCACCACTCGCCACCGCTCCCCTCCACTCCAGCAGAAGCTCTAGCTCGAGCCCAGCTACTCCTCGATTTCCCTCCAGCGGCAGACAAGGCCGATGACTGGAGGGCCACCATCCAGAGCCTCATCGCCTTCGCCAACAACGACACGCCGCAGCAGCCGACGACGTCGCGGCCACGACAAGTCAGCTAGGCGCGGGCTGATGGAGACAAGACCGCCGGGGGTGCAACTACCGTGCACTCCCCGCCCCGAAGGCCGAAATCGCCGACTCGCCGGATCAACATCGACGACGACTCACAGTGTCGTCGGATCCACGAGCTCACCGCGATCAACGCCAAGTCCTCGACGACAGACGACAAGAAGACGCTCGAACTCGTATCGAGCGTCGAAGAGAAGCGCGGCGGCAATCCGACCAGCGCGCTGGGCACGCTGTCGACGTGCACGCGCCCAGAGAACCAGGTGACTTTGCGTACGCGGCGGGTTGTCCTGCGTTCACCCGTGAGCTGCGGCAAGTCCAGTGGCCCAGCATGAAAAATTTCAAGCCCGACGTACCCGAGAAGTACGACGGCAAGACTCATCCGTCAGAGTTCCTCAGCATCTACACCATCGCGGTGCAGGCTGCCGGGGGACGAGACGAGAAGATATTAGCAAACTACTTCCCGCTCGTGCTCAAGCCAAACGTCAGATCTTGGCTCATGCACTTGCCGGAAAACTCCATCTCTTCTTGGGCCGACATGTGCCATCAGTTTGTCGGCGCCTTCACATGTGGCCACAAGCCTCATGGCCAGGAGAGTGACCTTCATATACTCGCCCAGAAGGAAGGAGAGTCCCTGCGAAAGTACATCCAGAGATTCAGCCGCATCCAGCACAACATCCCGGACGTCCACCCTGCCGCGGTTATTAGCGTGTTCCATCAGAACGTGCGTAACCGTAGGATGAGGGAGGAAATGGCGATGTGCAAGATCCGAGACGTCAGCGAGCTTTATGCCCTGGCTGACAAGTGTGCGCGCGCTGAAGAGGGGAGGAGGCTCCCCGGAGAGGATACTGGAGCAGGGGGAACAGATAGTGAGGATGCCGCCCCGGCAAGGAAAAACCGGCGGCGGAACAACAAGAAAAAGAAGAACAAGGAAGTACTGGTCGTTGAGCAGTCCGGCAAGGAGGCTGGCGCCAAGAAAGCTCAGGCTGGTGGCTCCGGCAAGGAAGCTGCCACTGTAGCGGCCGCCGACAAGCAGGACGGCTCCGACAAGCAGTACTGCAAGATCCATCGCACCAAGGGCCACGATCTCCAGAACTGCAAAAGGGTCGAGTACCTCGTTGAACAGCAGAAGGCTGAGTACGAGCGTTGCGACAAGGAGAAGGCCCAGGGAGGTGGAGGAGAGTCCGGCAAGAAGCGGCCATTCAATGGCCGGGGAGGACGCCGCGGCAAGGCCAAGCAGCGGCAAGGAGATAGACCTCCCCGCGTCCGCGACAAGGACGAAGACGAAGACGACGACGACGACATGGAGGACGGAGACAACAGCGAGCAGGAGTTCCAGAAGGCCACAGAAGTTCTGTGCGTTGATGGAGGTGCCTCTCTGCATACTTCCCACCGCCAACTCAAGCAATGGGTGCGGGAAGTTAATGCAGCAGAGCCACCCGTCGAATCGCGCAAACTCCTGAAGTGGTCCAGCACTCCCATCATCTTCGACATTGAGGATCACCCTGACCGCACAACTGCGGTCGGGTGTTTGCCGATGTTGGTTTCACAAACCATCCGCAACCTCAAGGTCACCAAGATGCTGGTTGACGGCGGGGCCGGCCTGAACCTGATCTCCTCTGTTGTGGTCCGGAAGCTACAGATCCCCGACAGCGAGCTCGAGGAAACCGGCGCGTTCAAAGGGATCAACCCGGGAAGGAGCAAGCCGAAGGGGAAAATCACACTGCCAGTAACCTTTGGCGGAGAGCTGAATTTCAGGACTGAGAGGATCACCTTCGACGTTGCCGATATCCCGTTGCCATACAATGGGATACTTGGCCGTCCGGCGCTCGCCAAGTTCATGGCAGCCTCTCATTACGCCTACAACATGCTCAATATGCTAGGCCCGATAAGCGTCATCTCTGTCCCCGACGACAAGAAGGACGCGCTTATCTGCGCCGACAAGATTTACCGGGACGCAGCAGCCGCAACGGATAGCAAGACACTTGCCGCTGAAGCTCCCGGGGGAAGAGCAAGACCAAGTCTGGCAAGAGCTCTGGGGCCCATTCCGGCAAACGCACCTCCTCGGAGTGCTGCGCTGCCGTCGAGGACGCACCACCGAGCTCCACCGGCAAGTGCAAGAAGGGAATGGCAGCTCCACCTGCAACCAAGAAGGTGTCCGCCAAGGAGGACGGCACTGGTGGTACTTTCACCATCAGTGCCACGCTCGATCCCAAATAGGAAAGCGCGCTCGTTGCTTTCCTGCGGGCGAATGTCGATGTGTTTGCATGGCAACCGTCTGACATCCCCGGTGTTCCCAGGAAAGTGATTGAGCACAAGCTTGCCGTTTGTCCTCACGCGCGGCCCGTCAAGCAGAAGGTCAGAAAGCAAGCAGTGGAGCGCCAAGAGTTTATCGCCGAAGAAATCAAGAAGCTGGAAGCAGCAGGCCTTGTCAGAGGTGTACTTCATCCCACGTGGCTGGCCAACCCTGTTGTTGTGCGCAAAGCAAATGGGAAGTGGAGGCTTTGTATAGACTTCACCGATGTGAATAAAGCTTGTCCCAAAGATCCATTTCCCTTGCCGCGCATTGACCAGATCGTTGACTCCACGGCTGGATGTGAGTTGCTTTCATTCCTTGATGCATACTCCGGATACCACCAGATATTTATGGCTGAAGAAGATGAAGAGAAGACCGCATTCATTACTCCATGTGGCACTTATTTCTTCATACGCATGCCCTTTGGATTGAAGAATGCAGGTTCAACGTTTGCAAGGGTAGTCCACACTACTTTTGAGCCACAGATACACAGGAATGTAGAAGCTTACATGGATGATATAGTGGTCAAGAGGAAGAATAAGGATACCCTGATTCAAGACCTAGATGAAACTTTTGCGAATCTGCGCAAGATACAACTCAAGCTTAACCCCGAGAAATGCGTGTTCGGAGTCCCCTCCGGCAAGCTTCTCGGGTTCTTTGTGTCCCAGAGGGGGATTGAAGCCAATCCCGACAAGATCAAAGCCATTGAGCAGATCGAAGCTCCGAAGCGCGTCAAGGATGTACGAAGGCTTGCCGGTTGTGTGGCTGCTCTCAGCAGGTTCATTTCTAAGTCCGCGGAACGCGCTCTGCCGTTTTTCAAAATCTTGAAAAAGGCAGCTCCAATGAAATGGACTCCGGAAGCGGAGGCAGCGCTGCAAAACTTGAAAGAGTACCTGTCCTCCACTCCAATACTTGTCGCACCTAGACCACAAGAGAAGTAGCTGATGTACTTAGCAGCAACCAATCAAGTGGTTAGTGTTGCGTTAGTAGCGGAAAGGGAGGCAGATGAGGAACCCATAGCCCCGGCAAGCTCATCATGCGACAAGCAGGGGGCTTCCCCGACAAGCTCTGGCCCCGACAAGGATGAGTCTGCGCAGATGCAAGAAGAGGTGCGAAAGAAGATGGTGCAGCGCCCAGTTTATTTTGTCAGTTCCCTCTTGTAGGGGGCTAGGTCAAGATACTCTGGGGTGCAGAAGCTGCTTTTCGGCCTCCTCATGGCCTCAAGAAAGCTGCGTCACTACTTCCAAGCACATGAGATAACAGTGGTCACTCGCTTTCCGCTGAAAAGGATATTGCAAAATCCAGAAGCAACAGGCAGGATTGTCGAGTGGGCACTGGAGCTGTCAAGCTTTGGTCTCAAGTTTGAAAGTACTTCTACTATCCAGAGCAGAGCATTGGCAGAGTTCATAGCAGAATGGACACCAACGCCAGATGAAGAAATTCCAGAGACAAGCATCCCCATCAAAGAAGCGAGCAAAGAATGGATAATGTACTTCGATGGTGCCTTCTCGCTGCAAGGCGCCGGCGCTAGCGTGCTGCTTGTCGCTCCCACCGGCGAGCACCTCAAGTACGTCGTCCAGATGCACTTTCCCAAGGAGCAAGCAACGAATAATACTGCAGAGTATGAAGGTTTGCTTGCCGGCCTCAGAATCGCAGCAGAGCTTGGGATCAAGAAGCTGATTGTGTGGGGTGATTCGCAGTTGGTTGTCCGCCAAGTGAACAAGAGCTACCATAGTCCATTGATGGAAGCTTACGTCGACGAAGTGAGAAAGCTTGAAGAGCACTTTGAAGGCCTACAGATGGAGCACGTTCCAAGAGCTCAAAATAACATCGCAGACGGCCTGTCGAAGTGTGCTGCACTAAAGCTACCTGTGGAACCAGGGATCTTTGTGCTCAAGCTAACTCAACCATCCGTTACGCCATCAGTTGGACAAAGTAAGAAGAGAAAGTTGGTCTCTGGTGACTACTTGCCGGCAGAGCTTCCCGAAGCCGCCGCCAACAAAGTCCCCAAGATTAACGACAAAGTTGCTGAGGAACAGTCTGCTCCTGCGGACCCTAGGGTTCGTACAGTTGAAGCAGGCGTTCCCGACAAGCTTTGCCCCGGCAAGCTTGCCGGGGAGCGTCCAGCTCCGGCCGAGCCACAAGTTCTTGCCGTAGAAGCTGACGTTCCCGCAGCAGCAATGATGCCTTTAGTCCTTGTTGTTGAGCCTCAGGCTCCAGCATGGGCGCAGCAAATTGTCCGTTTTCTTCAAACTGGAGAACTTCCCGAAGAGCCATAAGAAGCAGAGAGAATAACCCGGCAGTCAAGTATGTATCAGTTCGTCGGCAATGAACTGTACAGAAGAAGACTCAACGGTGTCAGATTGAATTGCATTCCCCAGGAAGATGGGCAAAAGCTGTTGGCAGAGATACATGGAGGCATATGTGGCCACCACATTGGCGCAAGAGCACTTGCCGGCAAGGCGTTCCGGCAAGGTTTCTTTTGGCCAGAAGCCCTCCAGGATGCAACTGCACAAGTAACCAAGTGTGAATCATGCCAGTTCCATGCCAAGCAAATACATCAACCAGCTCAAGCTCTCCAGACGATCCCTTTGTCCTGGCCATTTTCGGTCTGGGGGCTCGACATCCTCGGCCCCTTTCCCCGCGCAGCTGGGGGCTTCGAGTACTTGTACGTCGCCATCGACAAGTTCACGAAGTGGCCGGAAGTGGAACCAGTGAGAAAGGTGACCGCACAATCAGCAGTCAAGTTCTTCAGGTCAATTGTTTGCCGTTTCGGAATCCCTAACAGGATCATCACCGACAATGGCACACAATTCACAAGTCGCACCTTCATGAAATATGTCCAAGACCTTGGCGCCAAGGTCTGCTTCGCTTCTGTTGCTCACCCGAGGAGCAATGGTCAAGCGGAGAGGGCAAACGCTGAAGTGCTACGCGGACTCAAGACAAGAACTTTCGACAGGCTGCACAAATGCGGAAGAAACTGGATTGAGGAGTTGCCGGCGGCTCTTTGGTCAATCAGGATGACACCAAATCGAGCCACTGGACAGACACCCTTTGCTCTTGTCTATGGAGCAGAGGCAGTTCTCCCCATGGAACTCGTATACGGGTCACCTCGAGTGCTCGCTTACGATGAGCTCGAGCAAGAGCAGCTGCGGCAAGACGACGCACTGCTCCTCGAGGAGGACCATCTTCAGGCTGCTGTACGAGCTGCTCGATATCAGCAAGCTTTGCGCCGCTACCATAGCCGCAAAGTTAAAGCCAGAAGTCTCGAGGAAGGCGACCTTGTTCTTCGGCGTGTTCAGTCCGCCAAGAATTCCAACAAGTTGACGCCGAAGTGGGAAGGCCCTTATCGGGTGAGACAAGTCACAAGGCCCGGCGCTGTCCGCCTTGGGACCGAAGAGGGCTTACCAGTGAGCAACTCCTGGAACATTGAGCACCTTCGCAAGTTTCACCCATAAGGCGCGGTTGCCATGATCCGCTCCGGCAACCACCTTTTGTACAAGTCTTGCCGCTGTTGCATGTAAACCTTTGTACAAAGCCGGGCGCAGACCCCGTGCATCAGTAAAACTTATGTGCCTTGCACAACTTGTCGTTTCATGCCTTCTAGCTTTTCCTGCATGCATTATCTGACACTTTGTGTAGCACGCACCCCCGGTAAGCAATAACGAGCCACAGGGCTCCATATCTATGTTTCCTCCCTTTTCCTTTTTCTCTCAAGCGGAAGAAATTTTCCTCGCGCCAAGTTTGCCGGGGGGGAAGGAGACAATGGTATATGGACCAAGTGCCGTTCAAGAAAGCCTCGCCTTGTCGGGAAGCAAACGACGCACAAAAGCTAAGTTGCCAAAGTTTAAGCATTCAAATTTTTAAATTTTTAAGGTTATCTTCCTTGAACGACCGCACTTTGTATGGAAAACCTGTGCGCGGAGGAACCTACTCATGGCTAGCCGCGCCCTTACTTTGTTTCGAGCACGCTCAACGGCTTAAGTGTGCTGCGACAAGTGTCGCGCCCTTACTTCGTTTTCGAGTTCGCTCAACAACCTAAGTGTGCTGCGACTAGCTGCGGCAAGGTTTCTTGCCGGTAGCGGCGTTGCCAGCAGGCTGCTGAAGTTCTGCACTCAGCGCTCGCGGCAAGGGTCCCTTTGCCGGCAAGTTCCCTAAAAGCGTAGGGTAAAAGCATACAAAGTAAAGAAGTCGAGTAAAGGAGATAACATTGCATCAACTACCCAAAATAAATTTATGTTACAAGATGACTTGTCACTGTTCTAACAAACTATTGTCCATAACGTGATTGGCAGCGACAAAGGAAGCAAAAAGGAAAACAGCCTAGTCCGCGCGGTCGCCGTCGACTCTCTTGATCTTGCCCACCTTGGCCACGATGGGTGCGACAAGGGTCCTGAGCGCCTCCTGGTCGGCGTCGGGCGGCAAGGTCCTGAGGACGTTCTCGAGGTTGAGTCCTGGGTTGCGGTAGGCGATCTTCATCAGCACCCTCTCCATGACTCCTGTGCAAAGCCTGCGCGCCTCGTTCGCTAACTGCGTGGGGATCCTCTCCCGGAGCTGCTCAAGGGCCGGCGCCACTCCCCTGAAGAATAAGCTCAGCTTAGCGCTATGAGGGAGGTTCGCGTCGGGGGAGTACCCGAGGTGCTCCGTCCCCAGCCCCGCCAACTCCCTGTCGATGTCAGCGGCGGCGGCGACAAGCCCCTCGGTCCATTGCTCCACCGTCTGCCTGAAGTTGTTTTGGGTGAGGGCGGCGCTGTCCAACAGTGCCCTTTCAGCCCTGAGGTCCTCCTTCAGCTTCGTCTCCCGATTCCTGGCGCTGTCAAGTGATGCGGTGAGGGTGGACAGCTTCAACTCCAAGTCTGCAACAGAATCCTTGGCGATGGCGAGCTCCTTGCCCTTGTCGGAGAGACGGACCTGTAGCTCCGAGTGGCTGTGGGCGTCTTTCTCCCTCTCCAATGTGAGCGCAGCAACTTTCTCCTCGCTCGTCTTCAAGTTGATCTCCAATTGTGCCACCCTCGCCTCCAAGTCTCTCTTGGCGGTCTCTGCAGCTGCAGCGGCATCCCTTGCTTCCTGCAGAGCCCCGCCAAGGGACTGTTCGCGCAAGGCAAGGTCGTCCTCGTGGCTATCGAGGTCGACCTTCCGCTGCGTCAGCTCACCTTCCTGCCGAGACAGATCTTCGGCGGCGAGCCGTTGCTGCTCTTCTGCTTTGGCCTTTTCAAGGATGAACGCCTGATGCGCCTCGGCGAGCTCCTCCCGCTCCTCCGCCAAGGATCGGAGGGCCGCCTGGTTGGCGGCCCGGAGCTCTTTGGCGCGTTTCTCCAAGTCGATGCCCGCCTTGGCGGCCAGAGCCTCTCGGGACTCCAGCTTGGCCTGCCTGGCGCGGTACAGGGCCAGGAGCCTCCGCAGAAGCTGCTCCTCCTCGGGCTCGCTACTGCTGTCGGGCGCGTCGACAAACTTCAGCCCGGCGGAGGCAAGGACTTCCCCATCGAAGACCTCTCCCTCCGCGGGCGCCCTTGACGTAGAAGCCCACGGGAGCTGAATGAAGACCCCGTTTCCAGCCTCCAGGTAGGCGCCAGTTCCGGCCGCGGCAGCGGCAGGGTCGGCGGTCGGCGCAGCGTCGGATGCTCCTGCGGCCTCAGGGCCGTCAGTGCGACCGGCGGCCCCCTCCTCAGCTGCCGCGTCGGCGGCCCTGGCTGCCTCTTCGACGGCAGGCTCGTCAGTACCGATCGCCTCTTCGGTGGCCGCGGCGTCACCAGCGTTGCCGCGCGCGGCCTCCTCGGTGGCGGCCTCCGTCTCCATAGGCTCTGGAGCGGACGAGTCTGAAGACAAGAAAAGAAGAAGAAAGAAGAAAGTAATTGTCAAGCAAATATCCAAAAAAGAGAAATTCAAGAGAAGACAAGCACAAGGGTTACCTGCACGGGCCTCTTCTTCGACGGGGTTCCTCGCCGGGGGGTCCTCCCTCGGCGGCGTGGTGGTAGCCCCCGCCGGCGGAGGGCCGCTGGCACCTTCCCTTGGCGGGGTGCTCGCCCTTGGCGGAGTACTCGCCCTTGGTGGAGTACTCGCCCTTGGCGGAGTGCTCGCCCTTGGCGGGGTGTCCTCCCTCGCCGGGGAGCTCCTCCTTGGCGGAGGGCTCGAGACGCGCGGCTTCGGGAGCAACCTCTTGGCGCTCCTGAGGCTGCTGCTCTGCTTCTGCACAAGTCAATGAACAAACAAGGCATTAATAAGGATGAGAAGCCCGCGCGCGCCCCACAAGCGGAGAGTGGTCAGAAGACTTACGCTGGGGGCTGCGCTGGGGGCTGCTCTGCGGAGCAGCTGCCTGGTCCGGCAAGCCTGTCGCAGGCGCATCCCCTGCTGCTGCGGCGGGCTCGTCCTCAAGATCGACCACTGGGATCTTGGCCCTCTTCGCCGCCCTTTGGGCCAGGGTCCTGGAAGACAGACAAACAGAATCAGACAAAGAAAATTCAAGACAAGAGCAACCAAAAATCGAAGGAAACAAGAGTTGCCAGTACTTACTCTTCCTCCTCCTCGTCAGAACTCAGCACGGAGAAATCAAAGTCCGCCTCGCGCGTCCCGGCGCGAGGAGTTGGAGGAGTAGGCGCCCTCGGCCGCTTGGCGGGAGCCGGGACGATGGTCTGAGAAGACCCCGCTCCAGTTGTCGTCGAGGCACGAGGGGCGGCGGGAGCGTTGGCCCCAGTCCGAGAAGATCCTCCTCCAGCCGCTGCTGAAGCGTGGGGCACTCCCTTGGCGGCCTTTCCCGCCGCGGTGGCGCGTGTCGGACGGCGCTGCGGCTGCGGACCCGCCGGCTGCCCCGCCGCGTCTGCAGCTTTGCGGAAGCGCCTCCTCGCTGGAGCCGGAGGACTTGCCGGTGGTGGTGAACTTCCCGAGGATGAAGAAGAGGAATCGAGGTTCAGAGACCCGCCTGAGTCTTCGGCGGAGTCGCTGGATTCGGCGCCCTACTCGACGGGCCTGCTCGACTCTGTGCCTTGCTCGGCGGCCTCGCTTGTCCCAGCAGGCTGCCCGGTAGGCTTTATCAATTTGAGGAGCTCTTCCTCCTCGGCCTGACTTACCGCCTCCGCTGCATCCGCCTCCTCCAAGGTATACCCAAACTCGCCCGCAGCCGTGGCTACGGCTGCCACTTCCAACCTGGTGGCAATATAAGCCATCTCCTGGTCGGTGCTGTCGCGGGTGAGGCCTCTCTTCTCGTCGGGATCAATTGGCAACTCCACCAAGTTGTCGAAAAACGTTTGCACGGCTTCGTCAGAAGGCTCCCGCCAAGTAGGGTCAATCCCGTGGGAGTCACACCATGGCGTCGCCGTGCGGATGGCACTGAGCGACGAATTGTTGCATAGTGGAACTACGCCCCGCGGCAATGCAAACCACTCTGGATGTTTGGAGTCATGCTTGAATAGCTCACGGAGCATCCCTTTGAGCTCCAGGACAGTGAAATTGTAGTTGAGGCCACGGCGCAGCCTCATAAAGTCTGCTGTGTTACCAAACTCCCAAGCAGGCCTCTTCCTCTCCTGCAAGCGAGCGATGCGGCGGCGAAGGAAATCTGCCCCGACAGCACCTACAGTGAGCTTGGCTTGCCGGAGGCGAAGGATCCTAGTGATGGCTATCTTCAGCTTGTCGTCCTCAGGGGCCAGGTCACTCCAGTCATTGCCGCGCACTATCGCAACTTGGCGCGGGGAAGTGAACTGCTGGGGTTCATCCTCCATGATCCAGCACCAGTTGGCCCTCCACTCCTCCCACTTACCGCGGAGTTCCCCAGTCAAGTATGCCTCTTTCTTATGAAGCCTAAATATCCAAGAAATCCCGCCGGACAGAGGAGACCCAGACTCGACTCGAGGCGTGAAATAATGGCGGAAGAGGGCTACGTTGGGGTACACTCCGACAAAGTTCTCGCACAGATGTGCGAAAACGGCCATGGTCAAGACGGCGTTTGGGGTGAAATCAAGGAGATGAAACCCGTAGGTATTCATGTTATCACAGAAGGATTCGGAGTATGGTGGGCAGAGTCCGCAATGGAAGAACAGAGCAAAATAGGCGTACCCTCCCGGAAACATGTCGCAGGCCTCGGCGGGGAGTACCCTGGTGCGCGGGTGCGCTTTTGTCTCCCTCGACCAGAAGAGGTAGAAGGAGTCCTTCAGCTCCCTCGCGCCGAGCCTCGGTGGGAAGACCACCATCTTCTTCCGCATTGCTGCTAGCTTCAGCGCCCTGGCAGTCTTCGCGGCTTTCGCCTTGTCGCCCTTCGGGGCCATGGCGGGGACGGCGAGGGAAGTCGACGGCGCTGGGGAGGCTGGCGGCAGCGGAGGAAGGGCGGAGCGCTGCTCTCTTTCAACCTTCGGGGAGGAGGGGAGCAACGGGGGTTTCTGGAGGTTGAAGAAGCAATGAGCGAATGGGAAGAACTGCACCTGTTTCCCTGCTTTTAAGGGGGAGAGGGGGACGTTCCGCATTTTCCCCATTAAAGAAATAGGCCACGATCTCTCCCACGACGCCGCAATCGACGCATGCCGTTAGGGAGGGGCGCGGCGGATACGGAGTGAGATGCGGCGCGCCGTGGGCCGCGTGTGCCCGTGCACTGTTTTGGGCCTGGCCCAACAGCGCTCGGCATCGTGTGTGGCCCAGGCCCGGGGGCTCCTGTCGGTGTACTAAAGTAGGGGTACCTTAGTATCCCGACTTGTGCACGGGCAGTAGCAGCGTCCCGTGGCAGGGCTTGCCACGCGCCCGCCAAGGCCCACTATGGTTCCTTCGGGGCCATTCAATAACAACATATTCAAGTTAAAGAAACAAGACCCCGGCAAGAGGAGCTTGCTGGGAAGGCCGCTCCAGGCTCAAGACCACCCCTTTGACACAAGACCCTGGCAAGAGGAGCTTGCCAGGAAGGCCAAACATGGCATTTCAGGAGATTTGCCGTGGCGCATCACGCGCCCCCGCAAGGCCCGGAGAGCGACAAGCTCCCGGGCGCGACAAGTTAACAACCGCGGCAAGGTGCGAGCCGCGGCAAGCTTCCACTATGTGCCCGCGCTCCAGCTCATCCGGCCACGCGTCGCCCTGGGGCCCTTCCAGGTGCACGTGGCGGAAGGCTGTGCAGCATGGGGTACACAGTGGCGAGCTGCGATGACAAGGCCACCATCATGGCGGACGGAGACGCCCTGACGGACGCTTTTTGCACTGTTTGGGGCGACGTCGATGGGCATTTAATGCCCTTGTCCCCTGCCGTCAGGGTTAGGTAAAGAGCACTATGCATACACTGTTCCAACTACCACCGTTTTTACACTTTTACCCTCATCTACGTTGCCACCTGTCGGTGACCCCTTGACCTATAAAAGGAGGCCCATGCGCGACGTAGAGGGGGTTCCGATCCTCGAACACTCTCACGCTTGGTGTAGCCAGCGATAAGCACTGTAGCCTTTCTCGCTCCCGGGCCAAGAACACAATACAAACCAAGGCAGGAGTAGGGTTTTACGCATCCGTGCGGCCCGAACCTGGGTAAACTGCTCGCGTGCACGCTTCGATCCGCTCTTCGTGCATCCTCCGCCCCCTTGCCGTACCGAAAAGGGGCTCCGGTCCCATAGGTGTTCATGGGCGATTAGTTTCCCCGACAATTAGGGCTTGGCGGCGGCTCCATATCGTGAAACGCGATAATTCTTTCTCCTTTATTTTTTTCTACCAGAAAGTGAATATATAGGATCTGGGGATACGTCGGTGGAGCACCAAGGGGCCCACGAGGTAGGGGGCGCGCCCTAGGGTGGGCGCGCCCCCCACCGTTGTGGACAGGGTGTGGGCCCCCTGGTCTGGATCTTCTTGCAGATATTTTTATATTTTCCAAAATAAATCTCCGTGGTGTTTCAGGTCATTCCGAGAACTTTTTATTTCTGCATAAAAACAACACCATGGCAATTCTGCTGAAAACAGCATCAGTCCGGGTTAGTTCCATTCAAATCATGCAAGTTAGAGTCCATAACAAGGGCAAAAGTGTTTGGAAAAGTAGATACGTTGGAGACGTATCAGTTATGCTTTGTCAAAGCCTTCGAAACCTCGTTGACCAGCTCAAAACCCCTCAATACCCGTGGGGTTTCGCCTAACCCTAGCTCCCAACGTCAGCCGTCCGGTCATACCCTCGTAGCGACAGCCCCAGATCTGGTCTTCTAGAAGGAATTAGGTGGGTTGGCTGCGTGCAGGCTGCGCACCATTGGATCACAAGGACGGCTCCTCATCGTTGGATAGTGGGGTGGTCCGCGAGAGGCGATCCTATTGGTTGTGCTCGGCTGCTCGCCCACCACTGACTCTGCGAAAAAAATGTTGTTATTGGGCCCAAAAGGAAACCAAGCTCTGGTTGGGCCGTCAAATTGCGTCGTTTTTTTTTTGCATCGTTTGCTCTGTTTTTTGTGAACGTGCTGGCTCTGTATTTTTGCAGCGTTCTCCCACGCGTGCAATTAGCTTCTTTTTCTTCTTCTTTTTCAAACCACCATTTCCCACGCACGTATACTCCCGATGCTGCGGTGGGTTTGAAAATGGGCTACTGCACATTTGACCCCGTTATTGCCACAGCCAAATAACACGTAGCACTACGGCTATTTAAGTCACCCTCTGCCTCTGCCATCCCTCATCCATCTCCCATCCTCTCTACCATCTGCCATTCTTGCTCTTCGACCACTTCTCGTTCTTCTAGCACATCCTTAGCCATGCAGTACACCGGACCAACCTACCACTTCCCACCCACCGTGCCGGAGAGGCTCTACCCTCCTCGCGTGTATGTTGAGCACAGGGCGATATCAAGGTGGAGGACCGCAAGGAACTTCACCGAGTTCTTCCTCGCGTCCGACTACCACCACCTCCGGTGGGGATCTCCAAGGATATTCCGTGTCGAGGAGGTCATCCAAAATGGGATGGTGGTCGCTCTCCTTGCCCACTTCACCAACACATTCGACGCCTTCTACCTCCTCGGTCGGGTGTTTTGGTGTGGCTGCGAGTTCATCGCTTTCACCACCCACAACATGTTCACGGAGTACACCAACATCTTCCCCACTGCGTCGCGCATGCACACTCTTCCGTACCTCATCGACAACGCCCCGGAGGAGCAGTGAAGGGCACCTGGAGGAGGAGCAAGGTGGAGAAGGCGACATCTAGGGTTCTAAACCCTCTATCTCTTTTTTTGAGTCTATTTTATGTTAAGTTGTAATTGAACTATGTTGGAGATGCTATGGGCTTGTTGGCCCTTTTATCAAGTTCTATTATTAAGTTTTCTATCTATTATATTATTAAGTTCGTCCTAGTTTCAACTATGTGATCATGCTATGGGCTCGTTGGCCCTATCTACATGTTTGTTGATTGTTTTCTTAGTGAGCTCGCTTTGTTAGTAACCACCTAGTACATGCAGCCACAACGAACCCTTCTTTTTTTACACAAGCCAAAAATATGTAGCCACCTAGCTAGTGCATGCAGCCACAACATATTTGTTCAATTTATTTGTCATAGCAAAACGGGTGCAGATGCGAGTGGATCAATAAGGCCGCAACTGATTGTAGAAAATGATGCACTAAATTGAGAAGACAAGTGTACGAGAAGAAAGGAACCAGCGGCAGCGACCGTCGCTGCATCCGTGGCGGTTGGCATGCACGAAAGCGGCTCGGTCAGTGCATCGTGGCGGCACGCATCATCGCATGCAGGCTCGGTTGGTGCATCGTGGCGGCGCACATCGACGCATGCAGGCAGGCGTGTTGGGTGCATGCATAGCAAGCTTCTATCGTGGCGGCGCGCGCAGGCGTTTAATGCAAGGGACGGCCCAATGAAACCACGGCCCAACGGTCAAACAGCTACACCGCCCAACGCGGGCCCACTCATCAGAGTTAACGGTCAAAGCACTGACCTGACGGTGACGTCCGTTGTGACCTCATCCAAGGGTTTCGGGCAAGGTAGTGGGGAAAACTGAGCAAAAGTTAAGAGTGTGGGGATAAATGAGTAGAGCTATGGAACCAGGGGCACAGATGTAAAAAACCCATCTTGTAATTAAGAGAAGGGATCATCTTATAATGCTACCGTCGATCTAAGCAAAATAAGATGCATAAAGGATAAACATCACATGCAATCAAAATATGTGACATGATATGGCCATCATCATCTTGTGCTTTTGATCTCCATCTCCAAAGCATCGTCATGATCTCCATTGTCACCGGCTCGACACCTTCATCTCCATCGTCGCATCGTGGTCGTCTTGCCAACTATTGTTTCTACAACTATTGCTAACTCATAGCGATAAAGTAAAGCAATTACATGGCGCTTGCATTTCATACAATAATTAAGAGACAACCATAAGGCTCCTGCCGGTTGTCGATATTACAAAAGATGATCATCTCATATAACAACGTATAACACATCACGTCTTGAGCATATCACATCACAACATGCCCTGCAAAAACAAGTTAGACGTCATCTACTTTATTGTTGCAAGTTTTACGTGGCTGCTACGGGCTTCTAGCAAGAACCGTTCTTACCTATGGCCAAAACCCCAACGGTGATTTATCAAGTTTTCAGTTTTAACCTTCTTCAAGGACCAGCCATTGTCAAATTCAATTCAACTAAAGTAGGAGAAATAGACACCCGCCAGCCACCTTTATGCAAAACAAGTTGCATGTGTGTCGATGGAACCAGTCTCATGTACGTGGACATGTAAGGTTGGTCCAGGACGCTTCATCTTACAATACCGCCGAATCAAAATAAGACGTTGGTGGTAAGCAGTATGACCATCACCGCCCACAACTCTTTGTGTTCTACTCGTGCATATCATCTACACATAGACCTGGCTCGTGATGCCACTGTTGGGAAACGTTGCATGGAAAACAAAAAAAGTATGCACATGCAAGATCTATCCATGGAGATGCATAGCAACGAGGGGGGGAGTGTATCTACGTACCCTCGTAGACCGTAAGTGGAAGCGTTAGACAACCCGATTGATGTAGTCGAACTTCTTCGAGATCCAACCGATCAAGTACCGAACGTACGGCACCTCCGCGTTCAGCACACGTTCAACTCAGTGACGTCCACGCCTTCTTGATCCAGCAAGACGGTGAGGTAGTAGATGAGTTCCAATAGCACGACGGCATGGTGACGGTAAAGGTGATGCGATCTCCGCAGGGCTTCGCCTAAGCAATACGAAAATCTGACCAAGGGAGTAAACGGTGGACGGGGGCACCGCACACGGCTAAGACAATGTTATGGCGTTGTGTGGCGCCCCCTCCCTCTCTCTCTCTCTCTCTCTCTCTCTCTCTCTCTCTCTCTATATATATATATATATATATATATATATAGGTGGGGGAGGAGAGGCAGCCCCTAGGGCGCACCAAGTGTCCGACGGACGCCCTAGGGCGCCTGCCCTAGCCGAATCCCCCCTTCCACAATTTTGCATGGGGGAAGGAAAGGGGGGTTGGCTGCCTTTGGGACGCCTCCCCTTTCCTTCCCTCCCGCCTTCGGTGTGTGGGCAAGGGTGGAGGGGCACACCAGCCTCCTTGTGGGTTGGTGTGCTTCTCCGCTTCGGCCCATAAGGCCCATACACCTACCGGGGTGTCCGGAACCCTTTCCGGTGACCCGATGACTACCCGGTGCACTTTGAAACTCTTCTGCCGTCCGAATATCATCGTCCTATATAAAAATATTTGCCTCCGGGCCAGTTTGGATCTCCTCGTCATGTCCGTGATCTCACCCGGGACTCCGAACAACATTCGGTCACCAAATCATATAACTCATATAACATTATATCGTCAATGAACGTTAAGCGTGCGGACCCTACGTGTTCGAGAACTATGTAGACATGACCGAGACACCTCTCCGGTAAATAAACAATAGCGGAACTTGGATGCCCATCTTGGTTCCTACATATTCTACGAAGATCTTTATCAGTCAAACCGTTATGACAACATATGTAATTCCCTTTGTCCGTCGGTATGTTATTTGCTCAAGATCGATCGTCGGTATCTCTATAACTAGTTCAGTATCATTAATGGCAAGTCCCTTTAATCGTTCCACAATACATCATCTCATAAATAACTCCTTATCATTTGTTTGCAAGGCTTCTTATGATGTCTATTACCGAGAGGGCCCAGAGATACCTCTCCGATACTCGGAGTGACAAATCCTAATTTAGATCCATGCTAACTCAACAAACACCTTTGGAGATACCCGTAGAGCATATTTATTATCACCCAGTTATGTTGTGACGTTTGACAGCACACAAGGCATTCGTCCGGTATCCGAGAGTTGCATGATCTCATAGTCAAAGGAATATGTATTTGGCATACAAGAAAGCAGTAGCAATAAACTATACGATTAAATGCTAAGCTAACAGATGGGTCTTGTCCATCACATCATTCTCCTAATGATGTGATTTCGTTATCAAATGAAAACTCATGTCTATGGTTAGGAAACCTTAGCCATCTTTGATGAACGAGCTAGTCTAGTAGAGGCTCACTAGGGACACAGTATTTGTTTATGTATTCACACATGTATTTAAATTTTTGGTCAATACAATTTTAGCATGAATAATAAACATTCATCATGATTAAGGAAATATAATAATAACCATTTTATTATTTCCTCTAGGGCATATTTCCATCATGAAGATGGTGGCCCGGCTTGGCGGCTCATAGGGCCCCAGAATATTGTTCCCTCAGAACAACCCCCGAGCCTGCCATCGTGAAGCTGATAGATTAACTATGTCTCTCCCATTGAGGACTCATCACCTAAGTAGATGAGAGTCTCTCCTTCAAATGTAGAACCTTCCGCAACATCAATGCCTTGCGTGAAACCGACGAAGACATGTTTCCGGCCGAGTTAAACCCGGGCGGGTTGTGTGCGCCAAGCCGACTCGATGATGTTGGTGCAGGTGTTCATCTTAGGCTCAGATCCGCCGATTTTGCCGATGAAGATGTGGATTCTGCCAAAGGGGACCCAGTACCCGTACTCAATTGAGTCGGCCTCGGGACCTTGTAAGTGCATCTGGTGCCCCTTAGTGATTTTGGTGTATTGAAGACTTATAGGTTAAGGGACTAACGTGTATTTGAGTGTACACATGTCTTATAAGTCTACGAGGAGTTTGATATTTATGTTGAAAGTTGACCCCTAAAAATGTATGTCTTAAGTTGAAGACTTTGTTTTTCTTGAAGACTTTGAAAGTGAGGAAATTGGTGTGACCTTGAAGACCTGGATAATCATGTGAGGATTATGAAGCGTGAAAACTTTGGTTTTCGTAGTTTCATTTTCTCTTTCTTGAGTCATAGGAAACACCATACTGTTAAATGGAGCCGAGGTAAAACTAAGGAAACATATTTCCATGTGATGCTCAACTCAAATCCTACACTACCCAATCCTTACGAGTGAAGCCATTGGAAATCTCATACAGTTCAGTCAATTTTTTCAGTGATAGAGACGAAGTTCTTTTGGTCTCTGAGAAATCTGTTCTGGTTGAGGAGTTAGGAATTCGCATGTGCGGATTGCCTACAAGTGAGTAACATGATAGCCCTGAGGAATTTGAGAGCTCAATTACTGACCATTGTTGTGCTATGCGCCAACTGTCCCAAAATATCTTATCCACCTAACGATCATATCATTTAAGGGCATTTATGTCTTATCATGTCGGGATGCTCCCTAGGCTATAAATAGTCGCCCCTGCAACCACTAGCTGGTTGGCTGCTCCGAGAGAAACTGACACTTGTCATAAGAGCAACCCATCCTCCGAGGATTTTGAGCGAAAATCATCAAGTAAGAAAAAACCCGAAACCCAAAAACATAAATCCCAAAAGTGATTGAGAATCACTAAAGAGAGTGTTCCTGTGTGGAGCCCACACTTGTTACCTTTGAAGACTGTGATCTTCTAGACGGTTAGGCGTCAATGGTCTAGAGCATCCAAGAGGAATTGTGGATCGTCGAGTGACCAAGTCTGTGAAGGTTTGGAAGTCACCTGTGAAGACTTACCATGAGTGATTGGGCGAGGTCTGTGTGACCTTAGCTCAAGGGGAATACGGTGAGGACTTGGTGTCTAGGACTGTGTGTCCTCGGGTTTAAATACCTAGCCGCCCTAACTAGATGTGCAACTGTCACAGTGGTTGGAACTGGTCTAACAAATCATTCTCTTCATCAAGCCTGCTGGTTCTATTTCCTCAACTCTTCCATTTACTCATTCATATGTTGATGAACTTGATTTGTTCTGTTTGAAGACTCTGACTGAAGACTCTCTCAATTTCCTCAACCCAATTTCTTCAGTCTCCAGTCCTCGGCCTGCTTATCCTGTTTACACGCTACTTGTACTATGTGCTTGTTTTTATTTCATCATGATGACCATGCTACTGTCTTGTTATGCTTGCACATGAGTATGTATTCCGTTGCTAAGTAGTTCGTTGCTTAGGAAATTCCTCAGCTAGAATTTCCTCAGTGACAAATTTGTAAAAATCACCTATTCACCCCCCTCTAGTCGATATAACGCACTTTCAGACCCCAGCCAGCGTCGTCGGTGTAGAGCTAGCCGTGGCAACTCTTAGCCATCCTGCCAAAGGCGTACCCCTCGATCTCTGGGGAGAGCCTTTCAAGAACTCGAAACAACCGTGTTGGCCCCATGGTGGGCGCCAACTGTCGTGGGGTTAACACGGCAGATGCCCTCATGAAAGGACTTAGGTGCGAGGCCATGGCTACAGTGATTAGATTTAAGGGGTTGAGCGGGACGAGGGACACGAGTTTACACAGGTTCGGCCCCTCACGGTGGAGGTAAAAGCCTACTCCTGCTCTTGTTGCTATTGCTTGAGTATCGATTACAAGGGAGCAGAATCGTTTGACCTAGCTATTGATTGATTGTAACTTAGGTCTCCCCGCCGCAGGGACTCGCCTTTATATACACAGGCCGAGGCCCTCGGATTACAAGATTCCGGATCGGCTTATACTTCATAACCGACGCCGGCTCTACATCACCTTGCCTTCTTGGGCAAGTCGCCGTTGGGTGGCTTACACCTCCGGGTCACGCGTTGTCTTCGGATCTTGGGCCTTCAGTCGGCCCGCTCTGTAAGCCGCCTCCAAGCTTCATGTCTTCACTTCTTGGGCCTACCTAGGCTTCATTGTTGAGTCACAAACATCGTAACCCGTGCACGTTACACCGTGGGGTGCTACCTCTTGAGCTTGAGTTGTTTTTCCCTTGAAGAGGAAAGGGTGATGCAGCAAAGTAGCGTAAGTATTTCCCTCAGTTTTTGAGAACCAAGATATCAATCCAGTAGGAGACTACATGCGAGTCCCTCGTACCTACACAAACAAATAAGAACCTTGTAACCAACTCGATAAAGGGGTTGTCAATCCCTTCTCGGCCACTTGCAAAAGTGAGATCTGATAGAGATAATAAGATAAATATTTTTGGTATTTTTGTTATTTAGATTGAAAGTAAAGATTGCAAAATAAAAGTAAAGTAAAGATAAATAGTTGATGGAAGATAGATCCGGGGGCCATAGGTTTCACTAGTAGCTTCTCTCAAGATAGCAGATTCTACGATGGGTGAACAAATTATTGTCGAGCAATTGATAGAAAAATGCATAATTATGAGAATATCTAGGCATGATCATTGTATATAGGCAACACGTCCGTGAGAAGTAGACTGAAATGATTCTGCATCTACTACTATTACTCCACACATCGACCGCTATCCAGCATGCATCTAGAGTATTAAGTTTATAAGAACAGAGTAACGCCTTAAGCAAGATGACATGATGTAGAGGGATAAACTCATGCAATATGATATAAACCCCATCTTTTTATCCTCGATGGCAACAATACAATACGTGCCTTGCTGCCCCTGTTGTCACTGGGAAAGGACACCGCAAGATTGAACCCAAAGCTAATCACTTCTACCATTGCAAGAAAGATCAATCTAGTAGGTCAAACCAAACTGATAATTCGAAGAGACAAGCAAAGGTATTTAAATCATGCATAACAGAATTCAGAAAAGAACCAAATATTGTTCATAGATAATCTTGATCATAAACCCACAATTCATCGGATCTCGACAAACACGCCGCAAAAGGAATTACATCCAATAGAACTCCAAGAAGATCGAGGAGAACTTTGTATTGAGATCCAAAGAGAGAGAAGAAGCCATCTAGTTAATAACTATGGACCCAAAGGTCTGTGATAAACTAGTGACAACTCATCGGAGAGGCTATGGTGTTGATGTAGAAGGCCTCCGTGATCGATTCCCCCTCCGATGGAGCTCCGGAACAGGCCCCAAGATGGGATTTCACATGTACAGAAGGTTGCGGCGGTGGAATTAGGGTTTCGTGGTGCTCTCGGATGTTTACAGGATATATGGGTATATATAGGAGGAAGAAGCACGTCGGTGGAGTTACGGAGGGCCCACAAGGGTGGGGGCGTGCCTACCCCCCTGGGCATGCCCCCTTCCTCGTGGGCACCCCGTGGCTTCCCTGGCGTGTACTCCAAGTCTTCTGGGTTGCGTTTGTTCCAAAAACGATCCTCCCGAAGGTTTCATTCCATTTGGACTCCGTTTGATATTCCTTTTCTGCGAAACACTGAAATAGACAAAAAACAGCAATTTGCACTGGGCCTTGGGTCAGTAGGTTAGTCCCAAAAATCATATAAAGGTGTATAATAAAGCCCATTAAACATCCAAAACAGATAATATAATAGCATGGAACAATCAAAAATTATAGATACGTTAGAGACGTATCATGGGGTCATATCCCCCACAAGAACTAAGGTTATCAATCCAATAGGAGAACCGCGCAACACCTCGTTAGCAGCACCTGCACACAAAAAACAAATCCTTGCAACCCAATGCTACCTCTTAAGCTTGCGTTGTATTCCCTCGAAGAGGAAAGGGAGATGCAGCACAGTAGCGTAAGTATTTCCCTCAGTTTTTGAGAACCAAAGTATCAATCCAGTAGGAGACCACGCGCGAGTCCCTCGCACCTGCACAAACAAATAAGAACTTCGCAGCCAACGTGATAAGGGGTTGTCAATCCCTTTATGGTCACTTACGAGAGTGAGATCTGATAGAGATGATAGTTTATATTTTTGGTATTTTTGGTTTAATAAAACAACAAATAAAAGCGGTAAAAGTAAAGTAGATGTAGATTGATATGTTGAGAATAGACCCGGGGGCCATAGTTTTCTCTAGTGGCTTCTCTCATGATAGCAATATTCTACGGCGGGTAAACAAATTACTGTCGAGCAATTGATAGAAAAGCGAATAATTATGAGACTATCTAGGCATGATCATTGTATATAGGCATCACATCCGAGACAAGTAGACCGAAACGATTCTGCATCTACTACTATTACTCCACAAATCGACCGCTATCCAGCATGCATCTAGTGTATTGAGTTCATACGAACAGAGTAACGCCTTAAGCAAGATGACATGATGTAGAGGGATAAACTCAAGCAATATGATATAAACCCATATTTTTATCCTCGATGGCAACAATACAATATGTGCCTTGCTGCCCCTACTGTCACTGGGAAAGGACACCGCAAGATTGAACCCAAAGCCAAGCACTTCTCCCATTGCAAGAACTATACATCTAGTAGGCCAAACCAAACCAATAATTCGAAGAGACTTGCAAGGATATTATGAGCACACATAAAAAGTTCAGAGAAGAACCAAATATCTTTCATAGATAACCTTGATTATAAACTCACAATTCATCGGATCTCGACAAACACACCGCAAAAAGAGATTACATCGAATAGATCTCCTCAAAGACCGAGGAGAAATTTGTATTGAGATCCAGAGAGAGAGAAGAAGCCATCTAGATACTAGCTATGCACCCGAAGGTCTGTGGTAAACTACTCACAACTCATGGTGAGGGCGATGATGATGATGATGATGAAGGCCTCCGTGATGGATCCCCCTCCGGTGGAGCTCCGGAACAGGCTCCAAGATGGGATCTTCACGGGAACAGAAGCTACGGCGGTGGAATTAGGGTTTTCTCTCTGTACTTGGAGTTTCTGGGGTACGTAGATATATATAGGAAGAAGGAGGGCACCGGGGGCCACACGAGGGAGCCTCGAGGAAGGGGGCGCGCCCTAGGAAGGGGGGCGCCCCCCCCCCCCACCCTCGAGGGCAGCCCCTCTATCCTCTGACTTGGCCCCGAAGTTTCCCGTGCGTGATTTTATCCAAAAATATCTCTCGCGAAGGTTTCATTCCGTTTGGACTCCGTTGATATTCTTTCTCGGCAAAACCCTGAAATAGGCAAAAAACAGCAATCTGGACTGGGCCTTTGGGTTAGTAGGTTAGTCCCAAAAATGATATAAAAGTGAATGATAAAGCCCATTAAACATCCAAGACTTCATAAATAATAGCATGGAACAATCAAATATTATAGATACGTTGGAGACGTATCAAGCATCCCCAAGCTTAATTCCTGCTCGTTCTCGAGTAGGCAAATGATAAAGAAAGAATTTTTGATGTGGAATGCTAACCAATATAGTTTTTCAATGTAATTCTCTTAATTGTGGCATGAATGTTCAGATCTGAAAGATTCAAGATAAAAGTCTAGATTGACATAAGAAATAACAATACTTCAAGCAATACTAACAAAGCAATCATGTCTTCTCAAGATACTATGGCTAAAGAAAGTTATCCCTACAAAATCATATAGTCTGCCTATGCTCCCTCTTCATCACACAAAATATTCATATCATGCACAACCCTGATTTCAGCCAAGCATTTTTTTTCATGCTCTATCTTTTCAAACCTTTCAATTTTTATGGAATACATGAGCGTGAGCCATGGATATATCACTATGGGTGGAATAGAGGTGGTTGTGGAGAAGACAAAAAGGAGGGAGATAGTCTCACATCGACTAGGCGTATCAATGGGCTATGGAGATGCCCATTAATAGATATCAATGGGAGTGAGTAGGGATTGTCATGCAACGGATGCACTAGAGCAAAATATGAATGAAAGCTCAACAAAAGAAACTAGTGGGTGTGCATCCAACTTGCTTGCTCACGAAGACCTAGGGCATTTGAGGAAGCCCATCGTTGGAATATACAAGCCAAGTTCTAAAATGAAAATTCCCACTAGTATATGAAAGTTACTAAGCATGAGACTCTCTACAATGAAGAACATGGTGCTACTTTGTAGCACAAGTGTGGAAAAAGATAGTAGCAATTGTCCCTTCTCTCTTTTCTCTCTTTTTTTTGGAGGGGCTTCTTCTCTTTTTTATATTAGCCCCTCTCTATTTTTTTGGGCCATCTCTTGTTTTTATTGGCCTATCCTCGCATGGGACAATGCTCTAATGATGATCATCACACCTTTTGTTACAACTCAAAATTACAATTCGATACTACAACAAGTATGACTCTACATGAATGCCTCCGGCGGTGTACCGGCATGAGCAATGAATCAAGAGCGACATATATGAAAATTATGCATGGTGGCTTTTCCACAACTACCATGTCAACTACATGATCATACATGGCACTATGACAATATGATGTGTGTCATATAAACGGAACGATGGAAAGTTGCATGGCAATATATCTCGGAATGGCTATGGAAATGCCATGATAGGTAGGTATGGTCGCTGTTTTGAGGAATAATATGGTGGTTGTTTTGAGAAAGGATATATAGTGGGTTTATGGCACCGGCAAAAGTTGCGCGGTACGAGAGAGGCTAGCAATGGTGGAAGGGTGAGAGTGGGTATAATCCATGGACTCAACATTAGTCATAAGAACTCATATACTTATTGCAAAAATCTACGAGTCATCAAAACAAAGCAATCGACGCATGCTCCTAGGGGGGAGGTTGGTGATACGTCCAAAACGTATCTATAATTTCTGCTTGCTCCATGCTTCTTTTGTGTGATATTGCTATGATATTGATGCACTTCCATACACTTTTGATCATATTTGGACTAACCTATTAACTCAGTGCACCACAGTGCCAGTTCCTGTTTTCTGCTGTTTTTCTATTTCAGGTTTCCCCCATATTAAAAGTGCTCCAAAAATTCCAGGAAAAATACAGGAAAAATCAGCGTACAGGAAGCTTCGCGAAGAACCAAAGATGGGCCAGAGGGGAGCCTGGGGAGGCCCAGGCGGCCACCTGGCGCGGCCCCACCCCTAGCCGCGCCAGGGGGGCGCCTGCGGCCCCTGCTCTGCCTCTGGCTGCCCCCCTTCGCATATATATCCCTCTCGTCCCGAAACCCTCGAAGACAGAACCTTTTTTTGTGATCTCGCCTCTGTTCCGCCACCGCAGCGCTTCCAAGATCGGGAGCATCAGGAGAACTCTTCCCGGCACCCTGCCAGAGGGGAGAACCACCACCGGGAGCTTCTCCACCATAATGGACGCTTCCCGGATGAGTCGTGAGTAGTCCACCTTGGACCATGGGTCCATGATCAGTAGCTATGTGATGTTCTCCTCCCCTCTTTGCTCTTCATGGTTTAGACCTCGTGAGCTGCCCTACATGATCGAGGCACATATGTAATCTTTCTGCTGTTGCTTTGCTGAGTTTGCTGGGATCTGATGGATTATGAGACTTGTTCAGATTGTGTTTGAGTAATATATTTGATTCACCTCTTTTATATCTTTGTTCTTGAGTAATTCTTGCATGTTCTCCGTTGCTATTTATTGCTTTGGCCAAGTAGTAGGTAGTAACTCCAAGAGGGAGTGTTATGCTTGATTGTGGGTTCATGCCCCCTGATGAGTAGCTTGAGTGACAGAAACATGAGTCTAGGGGATGTGCTGTTGCCACAAGGGAGAAAACAACGGTGCTTGTACTTGCGGGTGCAAGGATTGTTTACTTTACGCAAAGTTCTTTTAATGCAGTTGTCTGTTGCTTTGAGTTTACACTTTGGGTGGGATTCAAAACTTAATACCAGCGAGATGTTCTGGATAGATATCTCAAGGTGGATGATTAGTAGTAGATGCAGATGGATTTCGGTCTACTTGCCTTGGCGTACCGCCCATGCTTTTGAGCCTCTACCTTTCTTTGCAGCATAGTTAGCATTGGTTTGCGCACATAATCCTGTCAATTGCCCAACTGTAATTTGTTTAGCTCGCTTTGTTGTTTTATCATCTTTTGGGAGAGAGACATCACTAGTGAACATCATGGGACCCCGGTCCATATTACCACCGCTGATCACACCTTCTATTTACTTCCTATTTTTATTTCCTAGTTGCAGTCATAGCTATCATTATTATCTCTTGTGTTTGATCCTTTGTAAACAACAAGGCCGGAGGGACTGACAACCTCTCTGTACTCGTTGGGAGCAAAGTTATCTCTATCTGTGTGCAGGTCCCGTCAACAGCTAAGTTTCTAGTGCCGTTGACACCTACTTGTCGACCCTCGGAGTCTCACGGGATTCGATCCTTGGTATCTTTGCCAAGGGAAATTTGCCGCTACGCTACATCTCAACCTTCCACTTGGGGTAACCAACGAGGGGCGAGAAGCCATCAAGCAAGTTTCTGGCGCCGTTGCTGGGGACTCCACTCTTCAAGATAGGGGAGTTGCACGCTATCTTTTATCTTTGCTTTTTAGTCTTGTTAGTTTACCTTTCAGTTTTTGCTTTAGTGTCCCTTACCAAAAATCACAAAAATAGTTATCTTGCTTGCTGCTGCTATGGGTTCCACCGAGAACACCAAGTTGTGTGACTTCACTAGTCATAACAACAATGACTTTATCTGCACGCCTATTGTTACACCTGCCACTTCAGCACCTTCTTATGAGATTAAACCTGCTTTACTGAACCTAGTTATGAAAGATCAATTCTCCGGTGCTGGAGATGATGCTGCTTTGCACTTCAATAATTTTGTTGAGCTCTGTGATATGCAAAAGTACAAAGCAGTAGATGGTGATATTGTTAAGCTTAAGCTTTTTCCTTTCTCCTTGAGAGGAGGAGCTAAAATCTGGTTTCAATCCTTGCCTAGGAATAGTATAGATTCTTGGGACAAGTACAAGGATGCCTTTATTGGGAAGTACTATACCCCTGCTAAAATTATCCAATTAAGGAGTAACATAATGAATTTTAAACAATTGGATAATGAACATGTTGCCCAAGCTTGGGAACGCATGAAATCTCTTGTCAAGAACTGCCCTACTCATGGTTTGACTACTTGGATGGTTATCCAAACTTTTTATGCAGGCTTGAACTTTACCTCGCGGAACTTGTTAGATTCGGCCGCGGGAGGAACCTTTATGTCAACTACACTTGGTGCTGCCAAGAAGCTTCTCGACGATATGATGACCAATTATTCCCAATGGCACACCGAACGTGCTCCAACAGGTAGGAAGGTAAACTCTGTCGAGGAGATTTCCTCCCTAAATGAAAAAGTTGACTTGATCATGTCTCTACTTTCCAAGCAATCTTCTATTGATCCTCATGATGTTCCTTTAAATTCTTTGATTGCTCAAGATCAAGTAGATGTGAACTTTATCTCTAGAAACAATTTCAATAACAATGCTTATAGGAGTAATTTTGGTAGCAACCCTAGACCGTTCCCCTCTAATTCCTATGGGAACAAAATTGCTTATCCTAGCACCAAGAACTCCACTTCTGAACTAGATATTATGCTTAAAGACTTCATCACTACCCAAAAGGCCTTCAATAAGAGTGTAGAAGAAAAACTAGACAAACTAGATAATCTCTCTTCGAAGGTAGACAATTTAGCCCATGAGGTAGAGTTGCTTAAAATTAGAACTTCTCCTCTTGAGGAGAGGAAGACCACTCCTATGAATGCTATTCAAGTGCAAATTAATGAAAACATTAGGATGATGGCTAAACTTAAAAAGAGATGGGCTAGAGAAAAGGAGGAAGAAGAAAGAATTAAGAGCCTTCCTACCCACCACACTGTTGCTACTATTCAAGTTGTTGAGGATATCCAAACTCTTAGCACCCAATGCACTCCTAGTCCCATTGGACCTATTAATGGTGATGCTATGACCTCAACCGTAGAAGAAGAAACTCCTATGACCATAGAAGCTACCAAACAAGTGAGCCTAAAGGACACCACTACCACTTTACTTGATAGTAGTGACCTTGATTTTGATAATTGCACCCTTTCTGAAGTTATTGGTTTTCTTCACAAGATGTCTAGACATCCCCACACTAGCACACTTAATCTTGCCTTCACGGAGCATATCACTAATGCTCTTATCAAAGCTAGGGAGGAGAAGCTTAGGGTAGAAGCCTCCATACCTAGAAAGCTAGAAGATAGTTGGGATCCTATGATTAAAGTTAAGTTGAATAACTTCTCTTGCTATGCTTTATGTGATGTTGGAGCTAGTACCTCCGTTATGCCCAAAAGAATGTATGATATGTTTGAATTGAAACCTTTTGATCCTTGTTCTTTTGGTGTTCATCTTGTTGATTCTTCCGTAAAGAAACCTTTGGGGAAGATCGACGATGATCTTATCATTGTCAATGACAATTATGTTCCCGTTGATTTTACTATTATGGATATTGAATGTGAACCTTCATGTCCAATTATTTTGGGACGTCCTTTTCGTCGCACCGTTGGTGCTATCATTGACATGAAAGAGGGGAATATAAAATTCCAATTCCCTCTCAAGAAAGGGATGGAACACTTCCCTAGAAAGAAGATTAAGTTGCCTTTTGAGTCCGTTACACGGGCTAGCTATTCTCTTACTCTTGATAAAACTTCATCTTCTCTTTTTGCATCATGCCTAGCTTAAAGGCATAAAAGAAAGCGCTTTTGGGAGGCAGCTGATACGTCCAAAACGTATCTATAATTTCTGCTTGCTCCATGCCTCTTTTGGGTGATATTGCTATGATATTTATACACTTCCATACACATTTGATCATATTTGGACTAACCTATTAACTCAGTGCACCCCAGTGCCAGTTTCTGTTTTCTGCTGTTTTTGTATTTTAGGTTTTCCCGTCACGTAAACTGCCAGAAAAATCCCGGAAAAATTATATAAAAAATCAGCATTCCGGAAGCTTCCACACGGCCGAAGTAGGGCCGGAGGGGGGCCACCAGGGCTCCAGGCGCCCTGGTGGCGCGGCCCCCTCCTGGCCGCATCGGGGGGGCGCCTGGGCCCCCCAGGCCTCCGCTGATGCCCCCCTTTGGCATATATTTAACACGCGTCCCGAAACCCTCGAGGACGGAACCCTTTTTCGCGATCTCATCTCTGTTCCGCCGCCGCCGTGCTTCCAAGATCGGGAGCACCAGGAGAACTCTTCCCGGCACCCTGCCGGAGGGGAGGATCACCACCGGGAGCCTCTCCACCACCATGGACGCCTCCCGGATGAGTTGTGAGTAGTCTCCCTTGGACCATGGGTCCATGACCAGTAGCTATGTGATGTTCTCCTCCCCTTCTTGTGCTTCACTTATTAGACCTCATGAGCTGCCCTACATGATCGAGGCACATATGTAATCCTTATGCTGTTGCTATGTTGAGTTTGCTGGGATCCGATGGATTGTGAGATTATGTTCAGATTGTGTTTGAGTAATATATTTGATTTACCTCTTTTATATTTATGTTCGTAAGTAATTCTTGCATGTTCTCCGTTGCTATTTATTGCTTTGGCCAAGTAGTAGGTAGTGACTCCAAGAGGGAACGTTATGCTCGATTGTGGGTTCATGCCCCTCGATGACTAGCTTGAGTGACAGAAACATGAGTCTAGGGGATGTGCTGTTGCCACAAGGGGGAAAACAACGGTGCTTGTGCCCGCGGGTGCAAGGATTGTTTACTTTACGCAAAGTTCTTTTAATGCAGTTGTCTGTTGCTTTGAGTTTACACTATGGGTGGGACTCGCAACTTAATACCAGCGAGATGTTATGGATAGATATCTCAAGGTGGATGATTAGTAGTAGATGCAGATGGATTTCGGTCTACTTGCCTTGGCGTACCGCCCATGCTTGGAACCTCTACCTTTCTTGCAACATAGTTAGCATTGGTTTGCGCACATAATTCTGTCAATTGCCCAGCTGTAATTTGTTTACCTCACATAGCTGTTTTATCGTCTTTTGGGAGAGAGACATCACTAGTGAACATCATGGGACCCCGGTCCATATTACCATCACTGATCACATCCGCTATTTACTTTCTGCTTTTACTTATTAGTTGCAGCAATACCTATCACTATTATCTCTTGTGTTTGATCCTTTGTAAACGACAAGGCCGGAGGGGTTGACAACCTCTCTGTACTCGTTGGGAGCAAAGTTATTTGTATCTGTGTGCAGGTCCACGTTGATTGCTAATATCTGGCGCCGTTAGCAGTTGACACCTTCTTGTCGAACCTTGGAGTCTCAGGGGAAATCGATCCTTGGTATCTTTGCCAAGGGAAAACTTCCGCTACACTGCATCTCAAACCTTCCACTTGGGGTAACCAACGAGGGGCGAGAAGCCATCAAGCAAAGTTTTCTGGCGCCGTTGCCGGGGACTCCACTCTTCAAGATAGGGGAGTTGCACGCTATCTTTTACCTTTGCTTTTTAGTCTTGTTAGTTTACCTTTCAGTTTTTGCTTTAGTATCTTTTATCAAAATCACAAAAATAGTTATCTCATTCTTTAGTTGTCATTATGTCGGGTCCTTTTGTCTTTGGCGAGGCAGAAGTTCTCACCTTTAAACAAAGAGGTGGGGAAAGTCTAAAAGATGCTTGGTATAGAATTAATGATTCTCAAAAGAGAGCCACCAAGAAGCAATCTACTACTATCCTGCTTAGAAATTTTTATGTTGGAATTACTTCTTGGAATAGGTTTATTCTAGATACTACTATCAATAGAAATTTCCTAGAGGCCCCAGTTTGGGAGTCTCTTAGTATTATTGAAAATCTTGTTGGGAATCCCCCTGTTGTTAGCATTCAAGAGGACATCACCCTAGCTCACATTATGAAAAAACTTGAAAAGATAGAGCTAGAGATGCCAAACATTAATAAGATAAACGAGTTGGATCGTAAGATCCAAGGGAATTTGAATAGGCTTGATAGCTCCATGCATAAAATTTTCAAAACTTTGGAGACCATCAAATCCCATGACTTGGACTCTTCTAAGATAGACAAAATTGAGGAAATCTTTGATACTCTAGGAACTACTTTCTCCTCGATCAAAACCAAAAAGGTAGAAACTCCAGCAAAGAAGGAGCCTAAGTTCATTCACGTTCCAAAGGCTCCCCGCTCTAAAAGAAATCCATCTATTGCCAAAGGGGTTGAAACTATAAAGACTTTGGAAGAAACACCTCTCTTTGATAAATTTATAAATGAATCTTCCCTGGACTTTTTTCCTTTTGGTCTTCTTCCTAGAAGCATCTCTATTAGGCCTTTATTTGAAAGTCCTTTTAAGACTAGTTGTACTATTGAAGAGCTTTTTGATGATCTTGATGATGGTTCAATTGATACAACTTGATCTCTATGCATTATGCCTAGCTTAAAGGCATAAAAGAAAGCGCTTTTGGGAGGCAGCCCACATGAATAAAATTTTATTTTGCTTTTGTTGTGTCTTGATGTTGTTACTACAGTAGCATCATCATTGTATCATTGCTTTTCAACTTTGTGCCAAGTGTAGCCTCTGATTGCAACAAAGTTCAAAAGTTGTGACGTGTTGTCCAGGAAACAGATTCTGTCCTTGGATAGAAAAATTCGTATAAAATCACCAGATCATCTTTTTGGTCTGAATTTTTTCGACAGCGTGCTCTATACAATTGTCTTTCGGGCGTACGTTCTGAGTTTTTTTATTAGAGTTGCAGAAGTGCCCCGAAAAAATGATTTACTACCTGTTGTTCTGTTTTTCACAGATTCTGTCCTGTTTTGCCTTTCCCTCATTTTGCAAACCTTGAGCTTGCTTTTTCTTTGCAAAAACGTTTTGGCAATCTTGAGAAACAGTAGACCTTCAAGAATATCCTTATTTCCAGCAAGGAACAATTATATTATTATGGGTACTAACCTCGCTAATCAGATTATGATGAGTTATGTATGAAGGGAGTTTTCAAGTGTGCGAGGGAAGATGATAAAAAGATTCAGGAGTGTCAAACGCTCAAGCTTGGGGATGCCCCCGTGCACCCCCAAGAAATATTCAAGGAGACTTAAGCGTCTAAGCTTGGGGATGCCCCCGTGCATCCCCTTCTCCATCAACATTATCAGTTCGTCTTTCGTTCCACTATATTTTTATCACTTCATGTGTTATGTGCTATGCTTGGAGCGTCTTGCTTTTAGTTTCCTTCTTAGCTTTGCTTGCTTTTCATAACGAGTTGGAACTCAGCTTTCTTTGTGTGGGAGAGAAACACGCTCCACTTCAACCTAGAACATAACATAGAATTTTCATGTCTATCTTTGCTGTGTATGTTCTTTGTCTTTCAATAGCTACTATCATGTTCAGCTCTTAGTTTTCATGCTTATCTTTTTAAAGAGCTTTTGTTTAGTTGGTTGCTTGAACTCTCTTTATTAATCATGCTTATCTTGTTAAGAGAGTTTGCTTCTGTTGCATTGGTTGATATGTCTATGATAAAAATGCTACGTGCATAATGGTGCTTAGTAGTTCATGTTTTCTTATGGTTAGTCTCAAATAGCTGGGGGGGGGGGTTCCCAATGTGTTATTGGAGTACCAACATGATTTGTTTGCCTATGATGTGGTATGGTTTAGTAATATCTTCCTTCAAGAATTTATTTTGATTGACTTGGCGAATGCTCACGCATATTTAAGACTGTAAAGAAAGTCTGTCAAGCCTTGATGATCTTTTGTTTCTGAGTAGCGATATAACTTCCATGCCTGATTCAATGTTGCTTTGTCACTCTGCATGATTATGACCGTCATTGCTCTCTTAGTTGGTCGCTCCCAGTCTTTTGCTAACCTCCACCTGTACTAAGCGGACTGACTGCTTGTGCATCCAAAATCTTTTAAACCAGTTATGTCATATGAGTCCACCATACCTTCCTATACATGGTATTTACCTGCCATTCCTAACGAAGACTTTCATGTACCATCTCGAAATTATTCAAAAAAGCATTTCTATTTTGTGCCTCTGTTTTAGTTCATGAGGAAGTAGTAGTCAATTCATGATCTTTTTAAGTTGGACAAGCTTCACCCCGGGATTGCATGTCTAATGTGCAAACCCATAATACGAGAAGGAAATGGCAAAGAGTGCGCCCGGCTCAAAAATAATATAACAAACAAACCCTCCTTCACGCTTTGTTCATGAGAAATCAGAAAACTTTGGCAGTGATAAACAAAGGAGATTAAGAGGATGTGATCATCCTCATTCGGGAGCCGTTCCTCGAAACTTGTCCATCTCAAGAAGTGATTGAGTTGTCTGCTAGCATTCGTTGACGAAACATGCATATCTAAAAAAAATATTATTACCTCTGTTTTTAAAACCAAGAGCTCTGGTACATGCTTTGTCTTTGTTTCTGACTACGGGTTTTCAACCTTGCCAACAAAAGCCACGGTTCGAGAGTCTCCACCTTCTTTTAAAGCACCAACTACTGAGAGCATGATTGTCATTCTGAGTGTAATGTGCATTGTCCCAAAGTAGCATTGTCTTTTGCATGATTATGATATCGTTTATTCTGAAATTATTGTATCTAGTCATCACTTAAACCTTGGAGGTGCCCCTGCATTTATGTTTTGCTTCACTAAAGGGGGCAAGCAAGATATCACTTTGTCATATTAGCACACCATGCTCATTACAAATCTATTTGATGTTTCAGTATCATATTGTAAAGCTTTCAGTTCTTTGTGATTTTCTCATAAGGCAACTTAATTACTACAGATTCATTGTCTCAGTAAGCTTTTGTCATATGACTATGAAAAGTTCCTATATGGTTAATAGCATGTCACCACAGAAATTATGCTTGTTATCATTTACCTACTCGAGGACGAGCAGGAATTAAGCTTGGGGATGTTGATACGTCCAAAACGTATCTATAATTTCTGCTTGCTCCATGCCTCTTTTGGGTGATATTGCTATGATATTTATACACTTCCATACACTTTTGATCATATTTGGACTAACCTATTAACTCAGTGCACCCCAGTGACAGTTTCTGTTTTCTGCTGTTTTTGTATTTCAGGTTTTCCCGTCACGTAAACTGCCAGAAAAATCCCGGAAAAATTATATAAAAAATCAGCGTTCCGGAAGCTTCCACACGGCCGAAGTAGGGCCGGAGGGGGGCCACCAGGGCTCCAGGCGCCATGGTGGCGCGGCCCCCCTCCTGGCCGCGCCGGGGGGGCGCCTGGGCCCCCTAGGCCTCCGCTGATGCCCCCCTTTGGCATATATTTAACAAGCGTCCCGAAACCCTCGAGGACGGAACCCTTTTTCGCGATCTCATCTCTGTTCCGCTGCCGCCGTGCTTCCAAGATCGGGAGCACCAGGAGAACTCTTCCCGGCACCCTGCCGGAGGGGAGGATCACCACCGGGAGCCTCTCCACCACCATGGATGCCTCCCGGATGAGTTGTGAGTAGTCTCCCTTGGACCATGGGTCCATGACCAGTAGCTATGTGATGTTCTCCTCCCCTTCTTGTGCTTCACTAATTAGACCTCGTGAGCTGCCTGATGGGCCTCGAACCCCTCGTTGGTTACCCCAAGTGGAAGGTGTAAGATGCAGTATGTAGAAGTGTTTTCCCTTAGCAAAGATGCCAAGGATCGAATCCCCAGAGACTCCTAGGTTCAACAAGTAGGTGTCAACTGCTACAGCGCCAGATAGTAGCAATCAACGTGGACCTGCACACAGATACAAATAACTTTGTTCCCAACGAGTACAGAGAGGTTGTCAATCCCTCCGGCCTTGTAGTTCACAAAGGATTAAAAGCAATGATAGTAGTGATAGATAATGTTTTGCAATAGTAAATAATAGCGAAAAGTAAATAGTGGATGTGATCAATGATGGTAATATGGACCGGAGTCTCATGATGTTCACTAGTGATGTCTCTCTCCCAAAAAACGATAAAACAGCTATGTGAGGTAAACAAATTACAGCTGGGCAATTGACAGGACCACGAATGCAAACCAATGCTGACTACATTGCAAGAAAGGTTGAGGTTCAAAGCATGGGCGGTACGCCAAAGTAAGTAGACCGAAATCCATCAATATCTACTACTAATCATCCACCTTGAGATATCTATCCAGAACATCTCGCTGGTATTAAGTTGCGAGTCCCACCCATAGTGTAAACTCAATGCAACAGACAACTGCATTAAAAGAACTTTGCGTAAAGTAAACAATCCTTGCACCCGCGGGCACAAGCACCGTTGTTTTCCCCCTTGTGGCAACAGCACATCCCCTAGACTCATGTTTCTGTCACTCAAGCTAGTCATCGAGGGGCATGAACCCACAATCGAGCATAACGTTCCCTCTTGGAGTCACTACCTACTACTTGGCCAAAGCAATAAATAACAACGGAGAACATGCAAGAATTACTTGTGAACAAAAATATAAAAGAGGTGAATCAAATATATTACTCAAGATCAATCTGAACATAATCTCATAATCCATCGGATCCCAGCAAACTCAACATAGCAACAGCATAAGGATTACATAGGTGCCTCGATCATGTAGGGCAGCTCACGAGGACTAATTAGTGAAGCACAAGAACGGGAGGAGAACATCACATAGCTACTGGTCATGGACTCATGGTCCAAGGGAGACTACTCACGAGTCATCCGGGAGGCGTCCATGGTGGTGGAGAAGCTCCCGGTGGTGATCCTCCCCTTCGGCAGGGTGCCGGGAAGAGTTCTCCTAGTGCTCCCGATCTTGAAAGCGGCGGCGGCGGCGGAACAGAGATGGGATCGCGAAAAGAGTTCCTATTCTGAGGGTTTCGGAGGACGCTTTAAATATATGCCAAAGGGGGGCATCGGGGAAGCTTCGGGGGGCCCAGGCGCCCCCCCGGCGCGGCCTAGGGGGGGGCGCCGCCAGGGCGCCTGGAGCCCTGGTGCCCCCCCCCCCCCCGGCTATCCTTCGGACGCAAGGTTGTTTCCGAAACGCTGATTTTTTATATATATTTTCTGGATTTTTCTGGGCAGTTCTCGTAACGTGAAAACCTGAAATACAAAAACAGCCGAAAACAGAAACTGGCACTGGGGTGCACTGGATTAGTAAGTTAGTCCAAATATAATCAAAAGTGTATAGAAGTGTATGAATATCATAGCAATATCACCCAAAAGTGGCATGGAGCAAGCAGAAATTATAGATACGTTTTGGACGTATCAACATCCCCAAGCTTAATTCCTGCTCGTCCTCGAGTAGGTAAATGATAACAAGAATAATTTCTGTGGTGACATGCTATTAACCATATAGGACTTTTTCATAGTCATATGACAAAAGCTTACTGAGACAATGATTCTATAGTAATTAAGTTGCCTCATGAGAAAATCACAAAGGACTGAAAGTTTTACAATATGGAACTGAAACATCAAATAGATTTGCAATGATCATGATGTGCAAATATGATAAAGTGATATCTAGCTTGCCCCCTTTAGTGAAGCAAAACATAAATGCAGGGGCACCTTCAAGGTTTAAGTGATGACTAGATACAATGATTTCAGAACAAACGATATCACAATCATGCAAAAGACAATGCTACTTTGGGACAATGCTCATTACACTCAGAATGACAATCATGCTCTCAGTAGTTGGTGCTTCAACATAAAAGTAAAAGAAAGGTTAAGTGCTAGAGCTTTTGTTTTGAAAACATGGAAGCAATTGTGTCAACGGTAGTAGTACTTCATATGTGTCATGCATAAGACATCCTATAAGTTGCAAGCCTCATGCATCGTATACCAATAGTGCTCGCACCTTGTCCTAATTAGCTCGGATCTCCATGGGTTATCATTGCATTACATATGTTTCAACCAAGTATCACAAAGGGGTACCTCTATGCCACCTGTACAAAGGTCCAAGGAGATAAATCGCATTTGATTTCTCGTTTTTGATAGATCTCAACTTGAGGACATCCATACCGGGACAACATAGAAAATAGATGATGGACTCCTCTTCAATGCATAAGCATATTCTCATAAGAGATTGAGGATTAATGTCCAAGCTAAAACTTCCACCATGATACATGGCTTTGGTTGGCGGCCCAATGTTCTTCTCTAACAATATGCATATTCATTCAACCCACGGCAAATCACCCTTACTTCAGACAAGACGAACATGCATAGCAACTCACATGATATTCAACAAAAGTGTGACAGTTGATGGCGTCCCCAGAAACATGGTTACCGCTCAGCAAGCAACTTATAAGAAATAAGATACATAGGCAACATATTCTTTACCACAATAGTTTTTAGGCTACTTTCCCATGAGCTATGTATTGCAAAGTTAGTTTGCTTAGTACAGGTGGAGGTTAGCAAAAAGACTGGGAGCGACCAACAAAGAGAGCAATGACGGTCATAATCATGCAGAGCGACAAAGCAATATTGAATCAGGCATGGTAGTTATATCGCTACTTAGAAACAAAAGATCATCAAGGCTTGACAGACTTTCTTTACAGTCTTAAATATGCGTGAGCATACGCCAAGTAAATCAAAATAAATTCTCGAAGGAAGATATTACTAAACCATACCACATCATGGGCAAACAAATCATGTTGGTACTCCAATAACACATTGGGAACCCCCCAGCTATTTGAGATTAACCATAAGAAAACCTGAACTACTAAGCACCATTATGCACGTAGCATCTTTATCATAGACACATTAACCAATGCAACGGAAGCAAACTCTCTTAATAAGGTGAGCATGATAATTAAAGAGAGTTCAAGCAACCAACTAAACAAAAGCTCTTTGAAAAGATAAGCATGAATACTAAGAGCAGAGCATGATAGTAGCTATTAAAAGACAAAGAACACACACAGCATAGATAGACATGAAAATTCTATGTTATGTTCTAGGTAGAGGTGGAGCGTGTTTCTCTCCCACATAAAGAATGCTGAGTTCCGACTCGTTATGAAAAACTAAAAAGAAAACTAAAAGCAAGATGCTCCAAGCATAGCACATAACACATGAAGTGATAAAAATATAGTGGAACGAAAGACGAACTGATAATGTTGATGGAGAAGGGGATGCACGGGGGCATCCCCAAGCTTAGACGCTTGAGTCTCCTTGAATACTTCTTGGGGGTGCACGGGGGCATCCCCAAGCTTGAGCGCTTGACACTCCTGAATCTTTTTATCATCTTCCCTCGCACACTTGAAAACTCCTTTCATACATAACTCATCATAATCTGATTAGCGAGGTTAGTACCCTTAATAAAATAATTATACCTTGCTGGAAATAAAGATATTCTTAAAGTTCTACTGTTTCTCAAGATTGCCAAAAGGTTTTTGCAAAGAAAAAGCAAGCTCTTGATTTGCAAAATGAAGGAAAGGCAAAACAGGACAGAATCTGTGAAAAACAGATCAGCATGTAGTAATTGATCTGTTCGGGATACTTCTGCAACTCAAATAAAAAAACTCAGAACAGAAGCTCGGAATACAATTATATAGAGAACGCTGTCGAAAAAATTCAGACCAAAAAGATGATCTGGTGATTTTATATGAATTTTTCTATCCAAGGACAGAATCTGTTTCCTGGACAGCACCTCACAACTTTTGAACTTTCTAGCAATCAGAGGCTATACTTGGCACAAATATGAAAAGCAAAGATACAATGATGATGCTACAGCAGCAAACAACATCAAGACACAACAAAAGCAAAAAAATTATTCATGTGGGCTACCTCCCAAAAGCGCTTTCTTTTATGCCTTTAAGCTAGGCATAATGCATAGATCAAGTTGTATCAATTGAACCATCATCAAGATCATCAAAAAGCTCTTCAATAATACAACTAGTCTTAAGAGGACTCTCAAACAAGGGCCTCATAGAGATACTTCTAGGTAGAAGACCAAAAGGATAAAAGTCAAGGGAAGATTCATTTATAAATTCATCACATAGAGGTGTTTCTTCCAAAGTCTTTACAGTTTCAACCCCTTTGGCAATAGATGGATTGCTTTTAGAATGGGGAACCTTTGGAACGTGAACGAACTTAGGCTCCCGCTTTGCCGGAGTTTCTACCTTTTTGGTTTAGATCGAGGAGAAAGTAGTTCCTAAGGTATCAAATATTTCCTCAATCTTGTTTATCCTAGAAGAGTCCAAGTCATGGAATTTGACGGTCTCCAAAATTTTAAAAAATTTATGCATGGAGCTATCAAGTCTATTCAAATTCCCTTGGATCTTACGATCCAACTCATTCATCTTATTAATGCTTGGCATCTCTAGCTCTATCATTTCAAGTTTTTTCATAATGTGAGCTAGGGTGATGTCTTCTCGAATGCTAACAACACGGAGATTCCCAACAAGATTTTCAATAATACTAAGAGACTCCCAAACTGGGGCCTCCAGGAAATTCCCATTGATACCAGTATCTAGAATAAACCTATTCCAAGAAGTAATTCCAACATAAAAATTTCTAAGCAAGATAGTAGTAGGTTGCTTCTTGGTGGCTCTTTTTTGTGAATCGTTAATTCTATACCAAGCATCTTTCAAACTTTCCCCACCTCTTTGTTTAAAGGTGAGAACTTCTGCCTCGTCAAAGACAAAAGGACCCGACATAATGACAACTAAAGAACGAGATAACTATTTTTGTGATTTTCGATAAAGGATACTAAAGCAAAAATGAAAGGTAAACTAACAAGACAAAAAAGCAAAGGTAAAAGATAGCGTGCAACTCCCCTATCCTGAAGAGTGGAGTCCCCGGCAACGGCGCCAGAAAATACTCCTTGATGGGCCTCGAACCCCTCGTTGGTTACCCCAAGTGGAAGGTGTAAGATGCAGTATGTAGAAGTGTTTTCCCTTAGCAAAGATGCCAAGGATCGAATCCCCAGAGACTCCTAGGTTCAACAAGTAGGTGTCAACTGCTACGGCGCCAGATAGTAGCAATCAACGTGGACCTGCACACAGATACAAATAACTTTGCTCCCAACAAGTACAGAGAGGTTGTCAATCCCTCCGGCCTTGTAGTTCACAAAGGATTAAAAGCAATGATAGTAGTGATAGATAATGTTTTGCAATAGTAAATAATAGCGAAAAGTAAATAGTGGATGTGATCAATGATGGTAATATGGACCGGAGTCTCATGATGTTCACTAGTGATGTCTCTCTCCCAAAAGACGATAAAACAGCTATGTGAGGTAAACAAATTGCAGCTGGGCAATTGACAGGACCATGAACGCAAACCAATGCTGACTACATTGCAAGAAAGGTTGAGGTTCAAAGCATGGGCGGTACACCAAAGTAAGTAGACCGAAATCCATCAATATCTACTACTAATCATCCACCTTGAGATATCTATCCAGAACATCTCGCTGGTATTAAGTTGCGAGTCCCACCCATAGTGTAAACTCAATGCAACAGACAACTGCATTAAAAGAACTTTGCGTAAAGTAAACAATCCTTGCACCCGCGGGCACAAGCACCGTTGTTTTCCCCCTTGTGGCAACATCACATCCCCTAGACTCATGTTTCTGTCACTCAAGCTTGTCATCGAGGGGCATGAACCCACAATCGAGCATAACGTTCCCTCTTGGAGTCACTACCTACTACTTGGCCAAAGCAATAAATAACAACGGAGAACATGCAAGAATTACTTATAAACAAAAATATAAAAGAGGTGAATCAAATATATTACCCAAGATCAATCTGAACATAATCTCATAATCCATCGGATCCCAGCAAACTCAACATAGCAACAGCATAAGGATTACATAGGTGCCTCGATCATGTAGGGCAGCTCACGAGGACTAATTAGTGAAGCACAAGAACGGGAGGAGAACATCACATAGCTACTGGTCATGGACTCATGGTCCAAGGGAGACTACTCACGAGTCATCCGGGAGGCGTCCATGGTGGTGGAGAAGCTCCCGGTGGTGATCCTCCCCTCCGGCAGGGTGCCGGGAAGAGTTCTCCTGGTGCTCCCGATCTTGGAAGCGGCAGCGGCGGCGGAACAGAGATGGGATCGCGAAAAGAGTTCCTGTTCTGAGGGTTTCGGAGGACGCTTTAAATATATGCCAAAGGGGGGCATCGGGGAAGCTTCGGGGGGACCAGGCGCCCCCCCGGCGCGGCCTAGGGGGGGCGCGCCGCCAGGGCGCCTGGAGCCCTAGTGCCCCCCCCCC
>LR738715.1:308121120-308153377 GCA_902687465.1 Secale cereale | reverse complement strand
CCCGGCTATCCTTCGGACGCAAGGTTGTTTCCGAAACGCTGATTTTTTATATAATTTTTCTGGATTTTTCTGGGCAGTTCTCGTAACGTGAAAACCTAAAATACAAAAACAGCCGAAAACAGAAGCTGGCACTGGGTGCACTGGATTAGTAAGTTAGTCCAAATATGATCAAAAGTGTATAGAAGTGTATGAATATCATAGCAATATCACCCAAAAGTGTCATGGAGCAAGCAGAAATTATAGATACGTTTTGGACGTATCACTGCCCTACATGATGGAGGCACATATGTAATCCTTATGCTGTTGCTATGTTGAGTTTGCTGGGATCCGATGGATTGTGAGATTATGTTCAGATTGTGTTTGAGTAATATATTTGATTTACCTCTTTTATATTTATGTTCGTAAGTAATTCTTGCATGTTCTCCGTTGCTATTTATTGCTTTGGCCAAGTAGTAGGTAGTGACTCCAAGAGGGAACGTTATGCTCGATTGTGGGTTCATGCCCCTCGATGACTAGCTTGAGTGACAGAAACATGAGTCTAGGGGATGTGCTGTTGCCACAAGGAGGAAAACAACGGTGCTTGTGCCCGCGGGTGCAAGGATTGTTTACTTTACGCAAAGTTCTTTTAATGCAGTTGTCTGTTGCTTTGAGTTTACACTATGGGTGGGACTCGCAACTTAATACCAGCGAGATGTTCTGGATAGATATCTCAAGGTGGATGATTAGTAGTAGATGCAGATGGATTTCGGTCTACTTGCCTTGGCGTACCGCCCATGCTTTGAACCTCTACCTTTCTTGCAACATAGTTAGCATTGGTTTGCGCACATAATTCTGTCAATTGCCCAGCTGTAATTCGTTTACCTCACATAGCTGTTTTATCGTCTTTTGGGAGAGAGACATCACTAGTGAACATCATGGGACCCCGATCCATATTACCATCACTGATCACATCCGCTATTTACTTTCTGCTTTTACTTATTAGTTGCAGCAATACCTATCACTATTATCTCTTGTGTTTGATCCTTTGTAAACGACAAGGCCGGAGGGATTGACAACCTCTCTGTACTCGTTGGGAGCAAAGTTATTTGTAGCTGTGTGCAGGTTCACGTTGATTGCTAATATCTGGCGCCGTTAGAAGTTGACACCTTCTTGTTGAACCTTGGAGTCTTAGGGGAAATCGATCCTTGGTATCTTTGCCAAGGGAAAACTTCCGCTACACTGCATCTCAAACCTTCCACTTGGGGTAACCAACGAGGGGCGAGAAGCCATCAGCAGCCCACAACGAATTAGGTTTTATTTTGCTTTTGTTGTGTCTTGATGTTTGTTACTACAGTAGCATCATCATTGTATCTTTTCTTTTCAGCTTTGTGCCAAGTTTAGCCTCTGATTGCAAGAAAGTTCAAAAGTTGTGACGTGCTGTCCAGAAAACAGATTCTGTCCTTGGACAGAAAAATTCGAATAAAATCACCAGATCATCTTTTTGATCTGAATTTTTTTGACACCGTGCTCTATACAATTGGCTTTCGAGCATATGTTCTGAGTTTTTTGATTTGAGTTGTAGAAGTGCCCCGAAAAAATTATTTACTACCTGCTGGTCTATTTTTCACAGATTCTGTCCTGTTTTGCCTTTTCTTCGTTTTGCAAACCTTGAGCTTGCTTTTTCTTTGCAAAAACCTTTTGGCAATCTTGAGAAACAGTAGCTCTTCAAGATTATCTTTATTTCCAGTAGGGAAAAAAATTATTTAATTGTGGGTACTAACCTCGCTAATCAGATTATGATGAGTTATGTATGAAGGGAGTTTTCAAGTGTGCGAGGGAAGATGATAAAAGAAGATTCAGGAGGGTCAAACGCTCAAGCTTGGGGATGCCCCCGTGCACCCCCAAGAAATATTCAAGAAGACTCAAGCGTCTAAGCTTGGGGATGCCCCCATGCATCCCCTTCTCCATCAACAATTATCAGTTCGTCTTTCGTTCCACTATAATTATCACTTCATGCGTTATGTGCTATGCTTGGAGCGTCTTGCTCTTAGTTTCTTTTTTTTTAGTTTTCTTTAGCTTTGATTGCTGTTCATAACAAGTTAGAACCCAGCTTTCTTTATGTGTGTGAGAAACACGCTCCACTTCAACCTAGAACACAACATAGGATTTTCATGCTTATCTTTGTTGTGTGTGTTCTTTGTCTTTCCATAGCTGCTGTCATGTTTAGCTCTTAGTTTTCATGCTTTTCTTTTTAAAGAGCTTTTGTTTAGTTGGTTGCTGAACTCTCTTGAGTTTTCATGTTTATCTTGTTAAGAGAGTTTGCCTGTTGCACTGAGTTGTGTGTCTTAACTTAAAGTAGGTAATTGAGGTTGCTATTTAATTTTAGTAGTAACTTGCAATTGTTTTGAGGTATTGCCATGAGTAATGTCTGAACTTTTGGTGTCAAGAGCTTTAGCCTATTAGTGATAGATGTCGTATTTTGGGCAATCCGTGTTTATTTTCGAAAACCTACAAAATAGTTGAGAACTTTAGCTACAAGATGGATCACTAATCTTTGGAGGGGTCGAATATTAGAGTACACTCACATACCATGAGTCGAGGATGCGCAAGGATAACCAAACCCCCATACACTCCTCCTCGGGGTACTTGTCTCTTTGTGAACCTCCTAATTAGATTGAGAGTTACCGATAATAAGTGCATGAGTTCTTCGGACTAATGTGAGTATTCGAAAGTTGACACTTCCACCTAGCCATATTTTTCTAGCCTCTTCGGTACCGTGCATTGCCCTTTCTCACCTCGAGAGTTGGCGCATACTTCGCCGGTGCATCCAAATCCTTGGCACGATACGCTCTGTCATCATAAGCCTCATTATATCCTTCCTCAAAACAGCCACCATACCTACCTATCAAGGCATTTCCATAGCCTTTCCGAGATACATTGCCATGCAACATCCATCTTCTCATGACTTTATCTTCATGCCATACATGCTTTTTGCTTGATCGATGAGCCGCATGCTAGTTGGGCCTTGCCCTAATCATTGCTACATGACGCGCTAGTATCATTGCATATCCTGCTACACCGGCAGAGGCATACATTTGCATACATCATGATAGTTTCATTTTCTTTATGTTGAGTACTTCTGTAAAGTGTGAAAGATATTCTATACTTCTTGTAATACGTAGAGTGTTGCCCCTAAAGTGAGGAAAAGATCCCAAAGAGGACAAAATCAAAAGATCTCAAAGAGGACAAATGAGAGTTAAATAGAAAGAGCCATTGAGGCCACAAAAAAATAAAAAAAAAAGAGAAAAAAGAGAAAAAGAAATAAAAAGAGAGAAGGGGGCACACTACTATTCCTTTTGAGAGATCCACACTCGTACTTCATATTATACCTTGTACTCCATAGAGATTATCATTCATGCATATAGCTATGTGGGGACCTTCACACTATAGAACTTGGCTTGTATATTCCAATGATGAGCCTCCTCAAAAGAGCTCTAGGTCTTCTTGAGCGAGCAAGTTGAATGCACCCCCACTAGTTCCATTGGAGAGCTTACCTTAGCTCATATGTGCATCCGTTGCATGGCAATCCCTACTCCTCGCATCATATCTATCATTTGGCTTTCTCTCGCCTATGATTGTCATCATTGATGTGAGCCTTTCACACCTTTTTTGTCTTCCCCCTTCATCATTTTTCTCTCTTTGCCATCCTAAGTGTCAACTTTCTTGCTTACGCTCATCCATTGCATGAGTGCTCAAAATATCGAAAGGGAGTGGATCATTTTGACTTGTACCTGGCTAGTGGTCTGGGGATGAGTCAAGATAAGATTCCAAAGAAGACCAAGTGTGAAACTTTAGTAGATTAAGTTCTCAACAATACAAAAACTAGGTTTTACTCTCACGTATATCCCTATCCCCTTTCTTGCATGCAAACACCATTTGGAGACATTCGAGTCACGGACAGCGAGAGCTCTTGCACCTTTATGTTCTTATGTTGCTTGTTACAATGCTAATACAGACTCTTGCTTGTTATGACTTGAATTGAATTACATGCCTTGATTGCTTTACTTAAAAAGTTCTTATATGGTTGGTAGCATGTCACCACAGAAATTATGCTTGTTATCATTTACCTACTCGAGGACGAGCAGGAATTAAGCTTGGGGATGTTGATACGTCCAAAACGTATCTATAATTTCTGCTTGCTCCATGCTTCTTTTGTGTGATATTGCTATGATATTGATGCACTTCCATACACTTTTGATCATATTTGGACTAACCTATTAACTCAGTGCACCACAGTGCCAGTTCCTGTTTTCTGCTGTTTTTCTATTTCAGGTTTCCTCCATATTAAAAGTGCTCCAAAAATTCCAGGAAAAATACAGGAAAAATCAGCGTACAAGAAGCTTTGCAAAGAACCAAAGATGGGCCAGAGGGGATCCAGGGGAGGCCCAGGTGGCCACCTGGCGCGGCCCCACCCCTGGCCGCGCCAGGGGGGCGCCTGGGGCCCCTGCTCCGCCTCTGGCTACCCCCTTCACATATATATCCCTCTCGTCCCGAAACCCTCGAAGACAGAACCTTTTTTCGCGATCTCGCCTCTGTTCCGCCGCCGCAGCGCTTCCAAGATCGGGAGCATTAGGAGAACTCTTCCCGGCACCCTGCCGGAGGGGAGAACCACCACCGGGAGCTTCTCCATCACCATGGACGCTTCCCGGATGAGTCGTGAGTAGTCCACCATGGACCATGGGTCCATGATCAGTAGCTATGTGATGTTCTCCTCCCCTCTTTGCTCTTCATGGTTTAGACCTTGTGAGCTGCCCTACATGATTGAGGCACATATGTAATCTTTCTGCTGTTGCTTTGCTGAGTTTGCTGGGATCTGATGGATTATGAGACTATGTTCAGATTGTGTTTGAGTAATATATTTGATTCACCTCTTTTATATCTTTGTTCTTGAGTAATTCTTGCATGTTCTCCATTGCTGTTTATTGCTTTGGCCAAGTAGTAGGTAGTAACTCCAAGAGGGAGCGTTATGCTTGATTGTGGGTTCATGCCCCCTCATGACTAGCTTGAGTGACAGAAACATGAGTCTAGGGGATGAGTTGTTGCCACAAGGGAGAAAACAACGGTGATTGTACTTGCGGGTGCAAGGATTGTTTACTTTACGCAAAGTTCTTTTAATGCAGTTGTCTGTTGCTTTGAGTTTACACTTTGGGTGGGATTCGCAACTTAATACCAGCGAGATGTTCTGGATAGATATCTCAAGGTGGATGATTAGTAGTAGATGCAGATGGATTTCGGTCTACTTGCCTTGGCGTACCGCCCATGCTTTTGAGCCTCTACCTTTCTTTGCAACGTAGTTATCATTGGTTTGCGCACATAATCCTGTCAATTGCCCAGCTGTAATTTGTTTACCTCGCTTTGCTGTTTTATCGTCTTTTGGGAGAGAGACATCACTAGTGAACATCATGGGACCCCGGTCCATATTACCACCGCTGATCACACCTTCTATTTACTTCATGTTTTTATTTCCTAGTTGCAGTCATAGCTATCATTATTATCTCTTGTGTTTGATCCTTTGTAAACAACAAGGCCGGAGGGATTGACAACCTCTCTGTACTCGTTGGGAGTAAAGTTATCTATATCTGTGTGCAGGTCCCGTCAATCGCTAAGTTTCTGGCGCCGTTGACACCTACTTGTCGACCCTCGGAGTCTCACGGGATTCGATCCTTGGTATCTTTGCCAAGGGAAATTTGCCGCTACGCTACACCCCAACCTTCCACTTGCGGTAACCAATGAGGGGCGAGAAGCCATCAGTTGGTAGGAGTTAACCATCGCGCGCCACCGACCTCCACACAAAGGTTGGTACTCTACGAATACCTCATGCTCTAACTTCGTCACATAGCGGTTCACCATACGTGCATGATACGGGAATCACTAACCTTATCACAAGTATTTATCAATTTCATTATAACTCCACTAGCATGACTCTAATATCACTATCCTCATGTCTCAAAACAATTATCAAGCATCCAACATCTCATTCTGTTCAATGCACTTGGTGTGATTTTTTTTACTACATTGACTATGGATTTTTATCATGTGAAGACTAGTTTATTTAGCCTAAACACTTTACCATGATGTTTTAATAGACTCTCAAATAGATATAAGTGAAGCATGAGAGTTCAACAATTTCTACAAAATATTACCACCACCATTCTCTAAAAGATATAAGTGAAGCACTAGAGCTAAAACTATTCAACTCAAAAGATATAAGTGAAGCACATAGAGTGTTCTAATAATTTCTAGGCCATATTTAACTCTCTCAAATAGGTGTGTCCAGCAAGGATGATTGTGGCAAACTAACAAGCAAAGACTCAAATTATACAAGACGCTCCAAGCAAAACACATAGCATGTTGCGAATAAAAATATAGCTCCAAGTATAGTTACCGATGGATGAAGACGAAAGAGGGGATGCCTTCCCGGGGCATCCCCAAGCTTAGGATTTTGATTATCTTGAATTTACTTGGGGTGCCATGGGCATCCCCAAGCTCAGGCCTTTGCTACTCCTTGTTCCATAGTCCATCAAAGCAATACTGAAAACTTGAAAACTTCACAACACAAAACTTTAGACAAAAATTCTCGTGAGCTCCGTTAGTATGAGAAAGCAAACCACTACTCAAAGGTACATCAATGAATTCATTATTTGTTTATATTGGCGTTAAACCTACTGTACTCCAACTTCTCTATGGTTCATATCCTCCAATATTACACATAGATGCATCGGAATAAGCAAACAACACACGAAAAACAGAATCTGTCAAAGACAGAACAGTCTGTAGTAATCTGCATGGTTCGCCTACTTCTGGAACTCCACAAAATTCAAACTAAATTGGTAAATTTTCGCAATTTTCCTACCAATCATCAGCAAAAAGAATCAACTAAAAATCACACACCAGTAAAATCCCACGACTACTTTAGCGAGCGCTAACGATTCTGTTTTTCACAACAAGATCATATAAACTTCACACAAGTCTTACCAAAGGTTCTACTTGGCACAAACACTAAACAAAACATGAAACCTCATATAATCAGAGGCTAGATGCAATATTTATTCCCTAACAGCAACAAAAACAAAACACAAAAAATTGGGTTGCCTCACAACAAGCGCTATCGTTTTACGCCCCTAGCTGGGCACGATACAAGATAGATCTAGGTATTGCCATCTTTGGAAGGCAATCCATAAGTGGCTCCCATGATAGATTCATATGGTAATTTGATTTTCTTTCTAGGAAAGTGTTCCATGCCTTTCCTTAACGGAAATTGGAATCTAATATTTCCTTCCTTCATATCAATAATTGCACCAATCGTTCTAAGGAAAGGTCTACCAAGAATAATAGGACATGAAGGATTGCAATCTATATCAAGAACAATGAAATCTACGGGTACATAATTCATGTTGGCAACAATAAGAACATCATTAATTCTTCCCATAAGTTTCTTAATAGTGGAATCCGCAAGATGCAAATTTAAAGAACAATCATCAAGCTCATGGAACCCTAGCAAATCACACAAAGTTTTTGGGATAGTGGAGACACCAGCACCCAAATCACACAAAGCATAGCATTCATGATCTTTTATTTTTATTTTAATAGTAGTTTCCCACTCATCATAAAGCTTTCTAGGTATAGAAACTTCCAACTCGAGTTTTTCTTCTTAAGATTGCATCAAAGCATCAACTATATGTTTAGTGAAAGCTTTATTTTGACTATAAGCATGCGGAGAATTTAGCACGGATTGCAACAAGGAAATACAATCAATCAAAGAGCAATTATCATAATTGAATCCCTTGAAATCCAAGTTAGTCGGTTCATCACTATGCAAAGTTTTAGTCTCTTCACTCCCTCTTTTAGCAATTTTAGCATCAAGACCTAAAAACTCTGAATTATTGGGACACCTTAAAGCAGAATCATCTCCAATCCTATTCTCATCAAGATTAATACTAGAAAACAAGGATCTAATAGGAGACGCATCAATAACTTTCAGATCTTCATCTTTATTTTCATGATAACTAGAAGAACATGATTTAATATAATCTTCTCTTTTAGCACGCATTCTAGTGGTTCTTTCTTTGCATTCATCAATGGAAATTCTCATGGCTTTGAGAGACTCATTGATATCATGCTTAGGTGGGATAGATCTAAGTTTCAAAGAATCAACATCAAGAGTAATTCTATCCACACTTCTAGCCAATTCATCAACCTTAAGCAATTTCTCTTCAAGCATAGCATTGAAATTCTTTTGCGAGATCATAAACTCCTTAACACTAGTTTCAAATTCAGAAGGCATCTTTCCATAAGAGTTGTTGTAGGAATTACCAAAATTATTAGAGGAATTACTAGGAAAAAAGGCCTAGGATTAAAATTACATCTGTAAGCATTGTTACCAAAATTATTCCTACCAACAAAATTCACATCCAAAGATTCATTGTTATTCTCAATCAAAGTGGACAAAGGCATATCATTAGGATCAGAAGAAGCACTCTTAGCAGCAAATAATTTCATAAGTTCATCCATCTTTCCACTCAAAACACTAATTTCTTCGATAGCATGCACTTTTTTACTAGTAGATCTTTCGGTGCGCCATTGAGAATAATTAACCATGATATTATCTAGGAGTTTGGTAGCTTCTCATAAGGTGGTTTCCATGAAAGTGCCTCCGGCGGCCGAGTCTAACAGATTTCTAGAAGCAAAATTCAAGCCAGCATAAAAGTTCTGAATAATCATCCATAGGTTCAAACCATGTGTAGGGCAATTACGTATCATCGATTTCATTCTCTCCCAAGCTTGTGCAGCATGCTCATGATCTAGTTGCTTAAAATTCATAATATCGTTTCTAAGAGAGATGATCTTAGCAGGAGGGAAATACTTAGAGATAAAAGCATCTTTGGACTTATTCCACGAATCAATACTATTTCTAGGCAAAGAGGAAAACCAAGTTTTAGCACGATCTCTAAGTGAATACGGAAATAACTTTAATTTAACAATATCGTTATTCGTGTCCCTTTTCTTTTGCATATCACACAAATCAACAAAGTTGTTTAGATGGGTAGCGGCATCTTCACTAGGAAGGCCCGAGAATTGATCTTTCATGACAGATTCAACAAAGCAGCATTGATCTCACAAGATTCAGCATCGGTAATAGGAGCAATCGGGGTGCTAATAAACTCATTGTTGTTGGTATTGGAGAAGTCACACAATTTGGTATTGTTCTGAGCTATAGTGACAAGCAAGAAATCCAACACACACAAGCAAACAAGAAACAAGCGAACGATAAACACACGGGCGGAAGAAGGGCAAATAAAACGGCAAGGGTGAAGTGGGGGAGAGGAAAACAAGAGGCAAATAAATGTAATGCGAAGGATAAGCGTTTGTGATAGGTACTTGGTATATGACTTTTGCGTAAGCCTCCCGGGCAACGGCGCCAGAAATTCTTCTTGCTACCTCTTGAGCTTGCGTTGTATTCCCTCGAAGAGGAAAGGGAGATGCAGCACAGTAGCGTAAGTATTTTCCTCAGTTTTTGAGAACCAAGGTATCAATCCAGTAGGAGACCACGCGCGAGTCCCTTGCACCTGCACAAACAAATAAGAACTTCGTAGCCAACGCAATAAGGGGTTGTCAATCCCTTTACGGTCACTTACGAGAGTGAGATCTGATAGAGATGATAGTTTATATTTTTGGTTTAATAAAACAGCAAATAAAAGCGGTAAAAGTAAAGTAGATGTAGATTGATATGTTGAGAATAGACCCGGGGGCCATAGTTTTCTCTAGTAGCTTCTCTCATGATAGTGATATTCTACGGCGGGTAAACAAATTATTGTCGAGCAATTGATAGAAAAGCGAATAATTATGAGACTATCTTGGCATGACAATTGTATATAGGCATCATGTCTGAGACAAGTAGACCGAAATGATTCTGCATCTACTACTATTACTCCACACATCGACCGCTATCCAGCATGCATCTAGTGTATTGAGTTCATACGAATAGAGTAACGCCTTAAGCAAGATGACATGATGTAGAGGGGTAAACTCAAGCAATATGATATAAACCCCATCTATTTATCCTCGATGGCAACAATACAATACGTGTCTTGCTGCCCCTACTGTCACTGGGAAAGGACACCGCAAGATTGAACCCAAAGCCAAGCACTTCTCCCATTGCAAGAACTATAGATCTAGTAGGCCAAACCAAACCAATAATTCGAAGAGACTTGCAAGGATATTATGAGAACACATAAAAATTTCAGAGAAGAACCAAATATCTTTCATAGATAACCTTGATCATAAACTCACAATTCATCGGATCTCGACAAACACACCGCAAAAAGAGATTACATCGAATAGATCTCCTCGAAAACCGAGGAGAACTTTGTATTGAGATCCAGAGAGAGAAGAAGCCATCTAGATACTAGCTATGGACCCGGAGGTCTGTGGTAAACTACTCACAACTCATGGTGAAGGCGATGATGATGATGAAGGCCTCCGTGATGGATCCCCCTCCGGTGGAGCTCCGGAATAGGCTCCAAGATGGGACCTCCACGGGAACAGAAGCTACGGCGGTGGAATTAGGGTTTTCTCTCTGTTCTTGGAGTTTCTGGGGTACGTGTATATATATATATAGGAAGAAGGAGGGCACCGGGGGCCACACGAGGGAGCCTCGAGGTAGGGGGCGCCCCCCACCCTCGAGGGCAGCCCCTTTGTCCCCTGACTTGGCCCTGAAGTTTCCCGTGCGTGATTTTCTCCAAAAATATCTCTCACGAAGGTTTCATTTCGTTTGGACTCCGTTTGATATTCTTTTTCTGCAAAACCCTAAAATAGGCAAAAAAACAGCAATCTGGACTGGGCCTTTGGGTTAGTAGGTTAGTCCCAAAAATGATATAAAAGTGAATGATAAAGCCCATTAAACATCCAAGACTTCATAAATAATAGCATGGAACAATCAAAAATTATAGATACGTTGGAGACGTATCACCCAACATGAACAACGGGTTGTCAATCCCTTGGTGGTTACGTGCAAGATTAAATTGTGTAGTGTTTGGTAGATTGATAGATGTAAAAATACAAAATGAAATAAATAAAGAAAATTGCAGCAAGGTATTTTTGGTTTTTGATATTTGATAAAAGTACACCCGGGGGCCATAGTTTTCACTAGAGGCTTCTCTCTTGAAAATAGCATACATTGGGTAAACAAATTACTGTTGGGCAATTGATAGGAAAGCAAATAATCATGACGATATCCAAGGCAATGATCATACATAGGCCTTATGTCTGATACAAGTAGACCGACTCCTACCTGCATCTAATACTATTACCCCACTCATCGACCGCTATCCAGCATGAATCTAGAATATTAAGTTCATAAAGAATGGCATGCTGCCATGATGACATGATGTAGACAAAGTAAACTCATGCATGAATAAACCACATCTTTTTATCCTTAATGGCAACGATACAATACGTGCCATGCTCCTTTCTGTCACTAGGATTAAGCACCGCTAGATCGAACCCACCACAAAGCACCTCTCCCATTGCAAGAAAAATCAATGTAGTTGGCCAAACCAAATCAATAGATCGGAGAGAAATACAAAGCTATAATAATCATGCATAAAAGAGTTCAGAGAAAACTCAAATAATATTTATGGATAATCTGATCATAAACTCACAATTCATCAGATCCCAACAAACACACCACAAAATATCATTACATCAAATAGATCTCCAAGAACATCAAGGAGAACAATGTATTGAAGATCAAAGAGAGAGAAAAAGCCATCTAGCTACTAAATATGGACTCGTAGGTCTGTGGAAAACTACTCGCACATATCGGAAGGGTATCAAGGTTGATGTCGAGCCCCTCCGTGATTGATTCCCACTCCGGTAGAGTGTCAGAAAAGGCCTCCAGATAAGATCTCTCAAGAACAGGAACTTGCGGCGACGAAAAAAGTATTGCGTCTGTTTCTCTATTGGTTTCTCGATTTTAGAGAATTTATAGAGGTGGAGTTAGGTCAAACGGACCCACATTGGCCCCACGAGCCTCCAGAGTGTGCCTACCATCCTAGGCGCTCCCTAGAGCCTTGTGGGCCCACCTTCCGTCATCTGGCCCTCTCCCAAAGCTTCAAGTGTCTCTTTTGTCCAGAAATAAATCTTCAAAAAGTTTCGTAGTATTTGGACTTCGTTTCATATTGATATTCTACAAAAACCAAAAACAAGCAAAAAAAACATCAACTGGCACTAGGCACTAAGTTAATAGGTTAGTCCCAAAAAATGATATAGAGGGCTTGTAAATGTATATAAAACATCCAAGATTGATACTATAATAGCATGGAACAATAAAAATTATAGATACATTGGAGATGTATCAAGGGTTGTCAATCCCCTCGGTGGTTATGTGCAAGGATCAAATCTCGTAGCGATGGATATATAAGATAAAACACAAAATATAAAAAGGGTATAAAATTGCAACAAGGTATTTTGGATTTTATATATGATAAAAGTAGACCATGGAGCCATAATTTTCACTGGAGGCTTCTCTCTCAAACAAAAGCATGTGATGGGTAAACAAATTATTATTGGGAAAATAATAAATAAGCGCATGGTTATGATGATAGCCAAGGCAATGATCATGTATATAGGCATCATGGCCGAGACAAGTAGACCGACTCCTGCCTGCATCTACTACTATGACTCCACCCTTCGACCGCTATCCCGCTTGCATCTAGAGTATTAAGTTAATAAAAATGAAGTGACGCCTTAAGCAAGATGACATTATGTAGACAAAGTAAACCCAATCAATGAATAAACGTTGTCATTTTCCCCTTAATGGAGACAATAGAAATACATGTCTTGTCCCACTCTGTCACTAGGATATAGAGCACTGAAAGATTGAACCCATTACAAAGCACCTCTCTCGTTGCAAGATATATCAATCTAGTTGGCCAAACCAAACAGACAGATCGGAGAGAAATACAAAGCTATAATAATCATGCATAAAGGAATTCAGAGAAGACTCAACTAATATTCATAAATAATCTGATCAACCCACAATTCATCGGATCCCAAGAAACACATCGTAAAAGAAGATTAAATCGAATAGAACTCCATGAACATTGAGGAGAACATTGTATTGAAGATCAAAGAGATAGAATAATCCATCTAGCTACTAGCTATGGACCCGTAGGTCTATGGTGAACTAATCACGCATCATCAGAAGGCAGCAAGGATGATGAAGAAGCCCTCCGTGATTGACTCCCCCTCTGATAGACTACCAGAAAAGGCCTCCAGATGGGATCGCGGCAGAACATAAACTTGCGGTGGCGGAAAGTATTTAGGGTGTATCCGTATTGGTTTCCAATTATAGAGAATTTATAGAGCTAGAATTTGGTCAGGCAGATCCACGAGGGACCCACAAGGCATGAGGGAGTGCCTACCCCCTGGGCGCGCCTTGTTGCCTTGTCATCTCCTCATTTGCCTTCTGCTCTCCTCCCGAAGCTTCTAGGGTATCTCTTATCTAGAAAAACCTCATCAAAAAGTTTCATAACGTTTGGACTTCATTTGGTACAGAATTCCTGGAAAACCAAAAATAGGAAAAAAAAATAGAAACTGGCACTTGGCACTAGGTTAATAGGTTAGTTCCAGAAAATGATATATAATTGCATATAAAACATCTAGTATTGATAGTACAATAGCATGGAACAAAAAAATATAGATACATTGGAGACGTATCAGTTGATGAAAGTGCGTTATATCCACTAGAGGGGGGTGAATAGGCTATTTTTACAAATTCGTCACTGAGGAAATACTAGCTGAGGAATTTCTCGGTGAACCATTTATATTGCATATTGTTAACATGTCGAAAGTCACACGGGCCGTAATTGCGCCGACCTACTACACGGGCCTTTACCAGGCTGGAAGTGCGGGCGGGCTTCATTTGTGTCCACGAGTATATGGGTCTTTAATAGGCCCGATGTGATGTCGGGCCATATACGGGCCATGGATTCCGTCCGCCATTAGCAGGCAGAAAAATACAACGGGCTGGATGTGGCCCAAATCTGTAGTGGCCCACTGAGAGGCCGAATGCCAAACCTAGCCAAAAATGGCCCAATTCCGTCACGGTCTTTTATGGGCCGAAAGTTTCATCGTTTAATAAATGGGCCCAAATGTAGCAGGACCTTTAATAGACCGGAAACACATCGGCTCGTAATTGGGCCCAAATACTTAGCGGGCTGTTAACGGGCCAGAAGTGACCATGGGCTGCATAGAATCAAATCAACTATCATCCAAATCATCATGAAGGCTTCACTTGGCAAACACTAATTAAAAGATAAAAACACAATCATTACATTATAAGTAATCATTTCATCACACAACGCAGAAAAAATAAGATAACTATTAGCTTGCCTCCCAACAAGCTCTTTCTTTATAGCCATTAAGATAGGAGAGATTCAATGATGCTCACATAAATAATATGAATTAAAGAACAATGAGAGCATCATATAACATGTAACAAACTTGTAAGTCTAACATAGTTCCTATGCATGGGCATGTTATAAGCAAACAAATTATCAAGACAAGAAATATCTAGCATATGCAAATAGGATGAATGAAGCATTAATAAATTCAACACAAAGACAGGTAATTTAGTGACATGAAGATTTCTATAACTATATTTGTGTGACGCCCGAAGACCGACGCCCCGGAAGACTTCCATCTATTCCGGGTTTCGCCGTGTGTTTCTTATTTGCTTGCTCTATTTTATTTGTGCTTTCATCATGTCATCATGCCATCATGTCTTTAATCTTTCCAACTTAACAAAATAAATTATGTGGACCTTCGGTCCATTTAAATCGAGGGAAGAGTGACTTCTCTTTATAACATATCCTCCTAATAAATATGGAGCTATATAAATATTCCATTCCTTGGAATCACCTATAACACATTTGCACCGTTCTTCAATTTCCTTTTGTCCAACTCAACTCCATTTCTTCCTTTGAGGCATTTTAGTAAAATTGGGTCGCAATTTTACTTTCTCTAGCAATGTTCCAAAATCTGCCCATAAATCACATCTAGTGTGTAGGGTCATCTCCTATAGTTTCAATCCTTTTGGAGTTCATTTGAATAGGTTTCGAAATTCAAACATGTCAAGTAAATTCAACATGTTTGGATTTTACTTCCTCTAAAAACCTCAGGCCATTTTCTTTATATTCCTCATATTTTTATGAGTCCAAGAAAAAATGGCCTCCTGCTCTAATTCTTCTTCTAGACCCCTTCTCTATTTTTTTCTCTAGTCCCTCTGTTTAAATATTAAGCACAAAAAGGAGTGGAAAAAAAAGAGTCGAGCCCGCCGGACCTGCAGCGAGGCCGGCCCTTTTTGCCCCAAGGCCCAGCCGGCCTCTAAGGCCAGCCGCACCCCTGACTCTCCTAACCCTAATGTGCAGACCGATCCCCTCGTCCATCTCCTTCTCAAGCCTCACCGCCGCCACTCTCGCTCAGCGCTCGCTCGCGTGCAGCTCCCTCCCTCTCGATCCTCTCCTTCCTCTTCGTCCTTCTCCCGCGCCGCCACACGCAGAGAGCAGCAGAGCATCGCGCCATCTCCATCGATCTCCCCTCGTGCACCCGAGCAGTGGGACGCGCCGCGCCTCGCCATGACGCCCACGGGCCGGCCTTGTCGCGTCCCCGCCGCGGCCTTGCCGCGTCACCGACCCCGCCGCCGAGGAGCGTCGCCACCGCCCTCGCGTGCACCACCGAAGCGGCCATCTCCGACGACTCCACCTGCGGCCTCCTCCTCCGTGCTGCCCCGTGCAGCGGGCCCTCCAGCAATGCCGCCCCACCTCCTTGCTTCGTCAACCGCTGTCGTCGCCAACCTCCAGCATTGTGCCTCTGCCTTCGTCGCGCCCTTCCACCCTTTTGTCTCTCAGTGCCGTGCCCCGACCACATGGAGGCTCGAGCTTCGGTGGGAGCAGCCGTAGCTACGTGGCGTCCCACCACCAATCAGCTGCGTCAATGGCCTGTGTGGACCTCGTCGCTAAGTCTCCAAGACGCGGCCTCGACCTCCTATACCCGTGCCACACTTTGACGCCCCGTTGTCTTCATGCACCTCCACTTGCTGTCGCGGTTGATGCCAAGTTCAATGACTACTGAAAAGGGAGCAGCACCAAGATCCACCGTTGAAGATTTCGTCAAGTACCTCTACCGCCGTCTCCGGGATCGCCAAGTACCACGACACCGAGAACACGAACATCTACGGAATGTGTACATCTACGAACGTGAACGACTACCGTCGTCGAGACCCCGAGTACCACGACTTCCACCGACCGTCAAGTACCACTACGCCCGACGATGCGACAAGTACCACGGGACTGAAACGACAAGTTCATCTACGAAAACGTGTACAACCACCATCGCCGTGTGCAACTACTTCCACTACGACCGACTTGTGAGCGACTACTTCCTCTATGACACGTGAACCACTACTTCCCTTGAGACTCGAACCACCCCGCATCCGCACGCTACAAAGGTATACCACCGAGACGACCCCGTGGATGAATGCATGTGAATGTGTGATGTATGAGATGAAGTACTTGTTTGCGCCGTGTCCGTTCCGCCCCTCTTTTGTCACCGACCCGTGGGAACCCGGAAGCCAGGAGCACCCCATCATCTTGTTCTACTCACTCACGCCACCTTCCTTTTGCATCGGCTTCTCGACGAGTTGTCGGATCATCGGAACGTTGCCGTGGCACCGTTTCCATTCTCGTCGCCAGGACACTCCTTTCTTTCCGTCGTGGCGACCAAATGCTTCATATCTTGTTAATTGTCAACATTTAACTAAAATTTGCATAGAACTTGTAAATGTCATCCGCATCATGATAACAACCTTTAAATGCTTAAATTGTTGTTTGCTTCCATAATTGTTAAATGACATGGGGTTTTTCCGGAATTGTTCATTGTTAATTCCGGACTCATTTAAAATGACTAGATAGTGTAGTTTTGCTCATGCTTCACCTCTTGCCATGTTTAATAAAAACATTTAATCCTGTCTTGTAAATAAATGAGAGTCAACTAAATAAATATAATGTGGTGTTTTGTCAATATGCAACTCGTTGCATATTCAGCTCCACTTAACTTGTAGTATTGTTTGTGCACTTGACATGCCATGCATATTTAAACCGGACATGCATCATACTTGTCATGATATGTGAGTTTACCATGTTGTTTGCTTCTTTCCTGTTTGCTTCTCTCGTTAGCTTTGGGTTCGTTCCGGAGTTGTGAGGATTTGTTCGACTACTTCTTGGACTCGTTCTTCTTCCTTGCGGAATCCCAGGCAAGATGACCATTCCCAGATATCACTACTATCTTTGCCTATGATAGATGTATCGCTCTTTAGATATTGCCTCGATGCCTCTGTTTGTTTGTCAGCCCTCCTATTGTTGCCATGAGCCATCTAACCTTTGACACCTTCCCAGCAAACCGTTGTTTGGCTATGTTACCCGCTTGCTCAGCCCCTCTTATAGCATTGTTAGTTGCAGGTGAAGATGAAGATTACTCCATGTTGGAACTTGTTGTTGGAATATCACAATATCTCTTAAATATATTAACACACCTATATACTTGGCAATGGGTGGAAGGCTTGGCCTTTTGCTCGGTGTTTTGTTCCACTCATGCCACCTTAGGACCCGATAAGCCGGTGTTATGTTCCCGGATTTTGCGTTCCTAACACGGTTGGGGTTTATGGGCCACCCTCGATAACCCGCTTAGCGCTAAAGCTTTTCCAGCAAGGCCCAACTTTGGTTCTACAATTGCCTAACAACTAAAACTTGCATAGGGAGTAATTAACCCTTTTCTTAATCAACAACCCGGGCCAGTGCTCCACATGAGTGTTGGTCCAAACTGGGGAGTCTGTGGGGACACCTCGAGGAAACTCAAGGGCTAGTAAAAACCTGTAGAATCGCCCATCCGGACATGGCCTGAGACGAGATACGTGCGGCTACTATCAGGGTGTCGGCATGCCGGGAGGTCTTGCTGGATTAGTTTTACCTTAGTCGGAATATCTTGAGCACGGGATTCCGAGAATACTCAGGTCTTCCCACCTTGGAGTTGCGACTCCACAGATCGTGAGCTTGTGATGGGCTAAGTTGGGACACCCCTGCAGGGTTTTGATCTTTCGAAAGTCATGCCCGCGGTTATGTGGCAGATGGGAATTTGTTAGTATCCGGTTGTAGAAAACATGACACTCTATCCTTAAGAATACACTACCTGTGTGAGTTCCGTGATTGTCTCTTCTTGAAGGGGTTTCGAGAAGAAGAACATGGTGGGGTTATCTGACGTGAGTAGTTAGGATCACTTCATGATCACCTGGCGATCGTTGGCACTTGATCTCTTCTCGCTCTAAACTCGTAAGCTAGTTGCTTAGTGCTTGCTGCAAACACTTTATTACCCCCCTCCTCACCTAAAGGCTTTGTTAGTTTTGATACCCGGGAACGGGATTGCTGAGTCCTTTGTGGCTCACAGATTACTACACCCACCAGATGCAGGTACATCCGAGAACAGAGCAGGAGGTGGATCAGAACTTCAGTGGGAGTTCGATGAAGAGCGTAGCCGTATGTATGTGACGTTTTCGACGATCAGTACTGGTTCCTACTAGGGCGATCGGGACCGTGTGTTGCTTTATTTATGGTATCTTTCTTTTGGATATTCGTCTGTAGTCGGACTCTGATGTTATTTGGATGATGAATGTTTATGTAATGCATTGTGTGACGTGGCGAGTATTAGCCAACTACTATTTTGCAATTTCATCCCTCTTTTACATGAGTTGTGCAAAGATACCATTCTTGAGATCATTCCAGTATGATATTATGCCTTTAAGTCGTGCCTCGACACGTGGAAGGTATAATCTCGTACTGGGCATTACATGTTGGTAATCAGAGCCTTCTCCGACCTAGGAGCCCCCACTGATTGATCGAATCGTTGACGGTTGAGTCTAGGCACACACTTGAAAATGTTTTGAGTCCTATATATATATCGGAGAGTAGGATTTCTTTTACTCCTCATCCCTTTATCACTCTGGTGAGGACTCCTGACAATTGTTCTATCTCTTCTACTCTCAAAAATTCACTAATTTTTTTAGGATCACGCGAGTATTATTTGGATTGTTCCAATGTCTTTGTAACGAGAACATTGTTCTCGATGCCTCCTGTCATTTAGGGGTTGTGGTAGTGTCCCAGGGAGTTGAGCTCCGAGGTGTTGTCGTCACAAATCTATCGTGGCAGTTCTGGAATACTTAAGATGGCCGACATCAAAAACTCTTCTATGCGGTTGGTGGCAAGATAACCCCGACATCACCCAGTACTGGGGAGGTAGTTCGGGAGTATTGCCATATCTTGTATAGCAGATGCGTTTCAAAGGTCCGAGGTAAATGGTTTCCGGAAATAACTGGTTATGTGTTGAAGGATGGATTAAGCTGGATGTGGGATTAGAGTTGAGTGCGCGGTGCTTCCCCTGTATCCCCAACACCTGATTGCATAACTGGAAACTTTCGGAAATTAATAGGTGGGTTCATCTAGTAGTTCGTAGGCATTCTTCCAACGAATGCATGATATGGAGTTCGGGGTTCTACATTGAGTGAAGTGGTTTTATGGGCGTTGTTCCGATCGGGAGTTGCATCTTAAAGGGTCCTTGGCTATGCTGATCCGGGGATTGCAAAACCCTTTTCTAACACGTTCCATGAGCTTTCAGCACGAACATGTGGGACGAAGCTTCTATCTTGTATTTGTTCTATCTGCTCCTTGATGTTTTTGTTTACCTTTTGTTCTCCCAAGTGGCTTCTCAAGAAGATTGTTGTACCATTAAAACTGTGGATTACATTCGTTCATTTTGTTCGAATGTTCTTGTGAAGATTATGTTGCAACATATCTATCCTTTGTTTTTGTTTCGATTGTGGTATTCGAGTTACTTCGATGTCAAATGTTGATTCCATACCTTTCCTAATGGGTGTTCTCATATTTCTGTGGGAGTGCTAATCCTTCTTGATCATCAAGATTGTCATGTTAAATTCTTCTCAACCGGCGTGCTTCTCTTCAAGTTAACCTGGTTCTTTCAATATGTGCAAGATCAAGTCTTGGTTTTTCTCAACGGTGTATGTTTCATTCATCCCAAGGTGTCTTTGTTTTCCCCACCCTCCCACCCTTCTTCTTCTCGGAGCCAAAAATCTCAAATCAAGTATACTTTTATTAATGTGATGTTTATTCATTCTTTTCGTTCAATTTCATTATCTAGTGATTTCTCAGGATGATGCTCAGGAGCTTCAAGTTTTTCATTCTCCATTCTCGTTTCTTCTCCGATGGATTAATTCAAGCTTCGGGGTTGATCATATCTCTTCCTTTTTGTTTCACATGTTTTCACATGTTGAAATTTCTTATCCAAAATTTCTCTTGCTTATTCAACTCTCTAATTCTTCTCCAGAGTGCTGAAGATAGCTCGGAAGATTCGTGTTTCAATTCTTAATCCGTTCATCTATTTTGAGGATTGTCATCTTACTCAAGCCATTTAATTCAACCGGTGCAATGCCTCTTAAGCAATCTTTTTCAGCGGTGATTTCTTTAGTGGGCCCTAACCCACAAGTCTTTTTCCAGGATCTTACCTAACTCTTCTATTTTTCTGGAGTTATTCAAAAATTCTTTTCAAGTTCGACGTAAGAATGGATTTCTCATCGGTCAAATGTATCCTCCAAGATTGCTTTCAATTATTTTCATCATTGGTTCAACCTTTTAATTCTCATTACGGAGTGCCTAAACAATTCATGATGGTGTTTCTCGTCGTTCTTCTCAACATTTGAAGACCGAAGAAGAGTTTCTCTCAAATCCTACCCGTTCTTCTAAAGATTCATGGTTCTAGCTTCATGCCATCCTCATTATTGTTCCGATTGTGTGGAATTCTTTGATACCCTTCCGAAGCATTTCATGAATTCTTCCCATTGTGATCCTCCGAAGGCCATCATTTCAGAAGATTCTTCATTCTCAGTTTTCAACTTCGTCCTCTAACTATTCTTAATTGATGCCTCTTCGTTCGCCTCCATATTTTTACGGTGGTTCATTCAAGATTACTCTTTCATTGTTATCGTATCAATTCATTTGTTATTTTCATAATCCTATCGGTGGTTTGTTTAAGATTTACCCAAGTTTGTGCGAGATCTCTCTTGATTCTTTGTAATAAGAATAAGTAGTATGCCAAATCCATTGTTAGTCACCAATTTAAATTGGTGAAGGATACGCACAACATAATTCTTATTCTTATTTCATCCAAGTGATTAATTCCTTGTTCGGAGTTTGTTCATGATTAATAAACTCTAGGTTCGGAGTGTTTCATCTTTCTTTCCGGAGTTCCAAGTTTTCTCTTTATCTCATCACATAGCTTCATCTAATCATTGCAAGGCTTCAATCTTATTCTTTTCTACCTTCACTTCTCATTTGTTTGTTACCGGAGTTCAACATGGTGGATCATCATGATTTAATTCATCCTCGAAGTGTTCTTCAAGATTCTTGTTGGAGCTCAAGCAGTCTTCATCATGCATTCCGAAGTGCAATTCTTGCTCCCTTATCTTTTGAGGTGGTGTTATGTCATTCTTGACAATTTTCCCTTCATGTTTCATGATTCACAAGTTGTCAGGAATGAGATATTTAAACCCATCATTTTCTTCGTTCAGGAGATCCTTCTAACCCTTCAATTTATTCGTTGGAGTTTTCGTGGGTTATAATTCACCTAAAGCTTTCCCTAAGAATTGTTGCTATTATGGTGCTTATAAATGACCCAAGTTCTTCATTTATCATTCCGGTGAAATAAGTTTTTCGTTTCCTTGTTGATCTCAATCCAATCAAATGTTTTCGTAAGTGGCTGGTTATCACCTCATAATTTTGAGATGTTTTCCATAAACCAAAAACAAGCTTATTATGTGCTTCTTGATTCTTCCAACAACTCCGTTCAATCCATCTTGGTAAGGATTCTCTTTCAAATTCAATTTTGGGAGAAGTTGTCATATTTTTCTCCGTTCATTTCTTTCATTGATCTATATTCTATTCTTTCATTCCGGAGGCATTGTGATATTGCTCTCTTTGACCATCATCTCGTTTTTATCAAGATCATATTCTTCCCTTGTTTGTCTACTTAACCGGAGTGTTGTGTCCTCCATTCAAGTTCCGTCATCTTATCTAGTTTTTCCTCTATTTTCAACCGGAGTGTTGTCGGAATCCTTCTTACCCCTTGTGCCATTCTTTCAATTGTTTCAAAGGCAGTGTGTTGTTGATTTCATCAAGTATCAATCCATCTCCTCAAGTTCATGTTAATTCCTTCCATTTTCAGATGGAGTGTTGTCCAAATTATGTCATTCTTATTCCTTGGCTATATCACTGCGGTTTCATATTCTTTTCGTTCGTAAACTCTCGTTTCATGTCTTTCAACCTACAAGGTTCTCATAATGCTCCTTGTTCCTCTTTTCTAACGGAGTGTTTTCATCTTCGTTCATCTCCATTGTATTCTTTATTCAACTTTTTTAACCTCTCAAGGTTCGTGGTTTCACTCGTTTGTCAAAGAAGCAACTTTGTTTTACCTCTTCCTTTATCCTCTTTTATCCGGTGCCATCTCTAGGAACTCGGGTCGAGATCCTCTGTTAGTGTGGGAGAGTTGTGACGCCCGAAGACCGACGCCCCGGAAGACTTCCATCTATTCCGGGTTTCGCCGTGTGTTTCTTATTTGCTTGCTCTATTTTATTTGTGCTTGCATCATGTCATCATGCCATCATGTCTTTAATCTTTCTAACTTAACAAAATAAATTGTGTGGACCTTCGGTCCATTTAAATCGAGGGAAGAGTGACTTCTCTTTATAACATATCCTCCTAATAAATATGGAGCTATATAAATAATCCATTCCTTGGAATCACCTATAACACATTTGCACTGTTCTTCAATTTCCTTTTGTCCAACTAAACTCAATTTCTTCCTTTGAGGCATTTTAGTAAAATTGGGCCGCAATTTTACTTTCTCTAGCAAATGTTCCAAAATCTGCCCATATATCACATCTAGTGTGTAGGGTCATCTCCTATAGTTTCAATCCTTTTGGAGTTCATTTGAATAGGTTTCGAAATTCAAACATGTCAAGTAAATTCAACATGTTTGGATTTTACTTCCTCTAAAAACCTCAGGCCATTTTCTTTATATTCCTCATTTTTTTTTGAGTCCAAGAAAAATGGCCTCTTGCTCTAATTCTTCTTCTAGACCCCTTCTGTATTTTTTTCTCTAGTCCCTCTATTTAAATGTTAAGCAGAAAAAGGAGAGGAAAAAAAGAGTCTAGCCCGCCGGACCTGCAGCTAGGCCGGCCCTTTTTGCCCCAAGGCCCAACCGGCCTCTAAGGCCAGCCGCACCCCTGACTCTCCTAACCCTAATGCGCAGACCAATCCCCTCGTCCCTATCCTTCTCGAGCCTAACCGCCGCCACTCTCGCTCAGCGCTCGCTCGCGTGCAGCTCCCTCCCTCTCGATCCTCTCCTTCCTCTTCGTCCTTCTCCCGCGCCGCCACACACAGAGAGAAGCAGAGCATCGCGCCATCTCCATCGATCTCCCCTCGCGCACCCGAGCAGTGGGACACGCCGTGCCTCGCCATGACGCCCGCGGGCCGGCCTTGCCGCGTCACCGACCCCGCTGCCGAGGAGCGTCCCCACCGCCCTTGCGTGCACCACCGGAGCGGCCATCTCCGACGACTCCACCAGGGCCTCCTCCTCCGTGCTGCCCCATGTCGCGGGCCCTCTAGCAACGCCGCCCCGCCTCCTTGCATCGTCGACCACCGTCGTCGGCAACCTCCAGCGTTGTGCCTCTGCCTCCGTCGTCCCCTTCCACCCTTCTGTCTCTCAGTGTCGTGCCCCGACCACATGGAGGCTCGAGCTTCGGTGGGAGCAGCCGCAACTACGTGGCGTCCCACCACCAATCAGTTGCGTCAATTTCTGTGGGAGTGCTAATCCTTCTTGATCATCAAGATTGTCATGTTAAATTCTTCTCAACCGGCGTGCTTCTCTTCAAGTTAACCTGATTCTTTCAATATGTGCAAGATCAAGTCTTGGTTTTTCTCAACGGTGTCTATTTCATTCATCCCAAGTTTTCTTTGTTTTCCCCACCCTTCCACCCTTCTTCTTCTCGGAGCCAAAAATCTCAAATCAAGTATCCTTTTATTAATGTGATGTTTCTTCATTCTTTTCGTTCAATTTCATTGTCCGGTGATTTCTCAGGATGATGCTCAGGAGCTTCAAGTTTTTCATTCTCCATTCTCGTTTCTTCTCCGGTGGATTAATTCAAGCTTCGGGGTTGATCATATCTCTTCCTTTTTGTTTCACATGTTTTCACATGTTTAAATTTCTTATCCGAAATTTCTCTTGCTTATTCAACTCTCTAATTCTTCTCCGGAGTGCTGAAGATAGCTCGGAAGATTCGTGTTTCAATTCTTAATCCGTTCAGCTATTTTGAGGATTGTCATCTTACTCAAGCCATTTAATTCAACCGGTGCAATATCTCTTAAGCAATCTTTTTCAGCGGTGATTTCTTTAGTGGGCCCTAACCCACAGGTATTTTTCCAGGATCTTACCTGACTCTTCTATTTTTCTCGAGTTATTCAAAAATTCTTTTCAAGTTCGACGTAAGAATGGATTTCTCAACGGTCAAATGTAACCTTCAAGATTCCTTTCAAAAAAATTCATAATTGGTTCAACCTTTTAATTCTCATTACGGAGTGCCTAAACAATTCATGATGGTGTTTCTCGTCGTTCTCCTCAACATTTGAAGACCGAAGGAGAGTTTCTCTCAAATCTTACCCGTTCTTCTAAAGATTCATGGTTCTAGCTTCATGACATCCTCATTATTGTTCCGATTGTGTGGAATTCTTTGATACCCATCCGAAGCATTTCATGAATTCTTCCCATTGTGCCTCCGAACGGGATTGTTGAGTCCTTTGTGGCTCACAGATTACTACACACACCAGATGCATGTACATCCAAGAACAGAGCAGGAGGTGGATCAGAACTTCAGTGGGAGTTCGATGAAGAGCGTAGCCGTATGTATGTGACGTTTTCGACGATCGGTAGTGGTTCCTACTAGGGCGATCGGGACCTTGTGTTGCTTTATTTATGGTATCTTTCTTTTGGATCTTCGTCCGTAGTTGGACTCTGATGTTATTCGGATGATGAATGTTTATGTAATGCATTGTGTGACGTGGCGAGTGTAAGCCAACTACTCTTTTGCAATTTCATCCCTCTTTTACATGAGTTGTGCAAAGATACCATTCTTGAGATCATTCCAGTATGATATTATGCCTTTAAGTCGTGCCTCGACACGTGGAAGGTATAATCTCATACTGGGCATTACAATTTGCCTCTCTCTCATAATAATTACAAGTAGGATCATAATCAAACTCAACAATATATATCATATAAAATATTCTCTCCGTGATCCACATGTAAGCAAATCTTATAATCTTTCGATATAGCGAGATTAACATCAACTAAAGTCATGACTTCCCCAAACCCAAATTTCTCAAAAAAATCACAAGATTGAACACTCTCCGAATATGTGCTATTCCTTTTAGCTAAAGTTGACACTCTTACAAATTCACTTTCAATATTATTGCAAACATTATTATCAATAACATATTCATCATGAGGCTTAAATAAATTTTGAAGATCATAAGAAGAATTATCACCCCGATCATGATCACTGCAATAGGTAGTGGACATAACATACTAATCATCCCCAAACTTGTAGCTTGTCATATCATTTGCACAATTGGCATTCATAGAATTTATAATAACATCATTGTGATCATGCATTTCATTCGAGGAGCTCTCATGAATCACTTTATAAATTTCTTCTTTTAAGACTTCATCACATTTTTCAGATTCATGATTTTCAAGCAAAACTTCATAAAGATAAAACAAGTGCACTCAACTCACTAGGAATTGGTTCATCATAATTGGATCTTGTGAAAAGATTAGCAAGTGGATGAGGATCCATATCAATAATTTTTAGAAAGTGAAGATGCAAGAAAATATAAGGTACATGGAGCACAAGCAAAGATAGGACACAAAACATTTCTGATATTTTTGTTTTTTGTTTTTTTAGAGAAGTGGAAGGAGATGAAAAATAGAAGGCAAATAGAAGCAAATAAAAATTAGAGCAAGTAAATGACAATTTGTATGAAGGAACCTATATGTATTTGATGATGTCTCCCCGGCAACGGTGTCAGAAATTATCTCTGCTACTTATGAGTTGCATTGGGATTTTCCCCAAAGAGGAAGGGTGAATCAATATAGTAGCAGATAAGTATTTCCCTCAGTGACAACCAAGGTTATAGAACCAATCGGAGAACCAAGCAAAGCCTAGTCAAACAACACATGCACACAAAAGAGCAAATACTTACACCCAACGCGGGCAAGACGATTGTCAATTCCCTTGAACTCGTTACTCACAAGGATTAAATATGGCAGTGGTATAAATTGCAAAATAAAATAGAAGTAAATAAATTACAGCAAGGTATCTTTGTTTTGTAAGATGATAAAAGTAGACTCGGGGGACAAAGTTTTCACTATAGTCCTCTCTCTCATAAAGATAGCATACAGTGGGTAGACAAATTACTGTCGGGCAATTGATAAAAAAAGTGCATAGTTATGATGTTATTCATGGCAATGGTCATGTATATAGGAATTATGTCTATGACAAGTAGACCAAAACGATTATGCATCTACTACTATTACGCCACTTTGAGAGCGCTTCTATGCTTGCCTCACTACGTATTAAGTTCATAACAAACAGAGTAATGCATGAAGTATGATGACATAATGTAGATAGAATAAAACCAAGCAATATTAATATATGATTGAACCGCTTGGTTTTATCCTTAATAGTAACAATACAAATACGTGCCTCGCTACCCCTTCTGTCACGAGGTGAGGACACCACAAGATTAAAACCATTACAAAGCACCTCTCCCGCTGAAGATAAATCAACCTAGTTGGCCAAATGAAACAGATATATCAGAGAGAAATACAAAGCTATAACGACCATGCATAGTAAAATTCAGGTAAGACTCAATTACTTTCAATGAATAATCTGGTCATAAACCCACAATTCATCGGATCCCAACAAACACACCGCAAAATAAGATTACATCAGATAGAACTCTATGGAGATCATGGAGAACATTGTATTGAATATTAAAGAGAAAGAAGAAGCCATCTAGCAACTAGATGGACCTGCAAGTCTGTGGTAAACTACTCACACATCATTGGAGGTGCATCAAGGTTGATGTAGAAGCCCTCCATGATCGATTCTCCCTCCGGGGGAGTACCAAAAAAGGCATGTAGATGGGATGCAGGCGGTGCCCGATAAGGATGAGGGGATCCTCGCATGGGTCTACCGTCGGTACCTCACAACAGTGGAGACAGACGCTCGCCGCCTCCGACGGAAGAACGCCAAGGCGCTCGGTTTTCTATTGAGCAGTTGGAGTGCGAGGTGAAGAAGGCAGCGGCGCCGCTGGCTCGCCAAGTTGAAGCGGGAGTAGGACAGGGCGGTCCATCAAATGAAGGGGGTCATCATCCTCTCTGAATCCAACAACAATGACGGCGACAATTGTACTTCCTCCTCGGATGACCAAACCCTCCACCGGTTGTGGACGCCTACCAGCCGCGTCGGCGACCAGAAGGGCAAAGGACCGACAAGGAAGTGGTGATCCCGCCCCCTCCTCGTATGTTTATATCATTTTTAGTTGTAGAAGTTTAAGAACTTGTCTATTGACGAACTAAGATGATGTTTTTGATGATGCGAAGTCTGTCAATGTATGTTTGCAGCCGATTTTTGTTGTCCGTTGTTTGATCATGCAGAGTAGCTCGATGTTGCATGTGTAGTATGTGAAAGGATCGATATGGTTGACTAGAGGGGGGTGAATAGGCAACCAACAATTTTTAGCTTTTCTTAACCAATTTAAAATAAGCTTCAAAGTAAGTTGTCTAGATAAGCTACTAAGACGACAACTAATAGGAAGTAAAGATAACAACCTCACAAGCAAGCTATAAGAGATAAACAAGTAAAGCTTGCACAAGTAAAGGAAAGAAATAACCACAAGTGGAACCGGTGAAGACGAGGATGTGTTGCCGAAGTTCCTTCCCTTTGAGGGGAAGTACGTCTCCGTTGGAGCGGTGTGGAGGCACAATGCTCCCCAAGAAGCCACTAGGGCCACCGTATTCTCCTCACGCCCTCACACGATGCAAGGTGCCGTGAATCCACTAGTGCTGCCCTTGAAGGCGGCAACCGAACCTTTAGAAACAAGGTTGGGGCTATCTCCACAACCGAATTGGAGGCTCCCAACGATACCACGAAGCTTCACCATAATGGAATATGGCTTCGAGGTGACCTCAACCGTCTAGGGTGCTCAAACACCCAAGAGTAACAAGATCCGCTAGGGATTAGTGGGGGGAATCAAATATCTCTTGGTGGAAGTGTAGATCGATGCCTTCTCAAGCAATCCCGAGCAAATCAACAAGTTTGATTGGCTAGGGAGAGAGATCGGGCGAAAATGGAGCTTGGAGCAACAATGGAGTATTTGGGGGAAGAGGTAGGTCAACAAGGAGGAAGAAGATGCCTTTATATAGTGGGGGGAACAATCCAACCGTTACCCCCCCCCCACTCAGCCCCACAGAGAGCGGTACTACCGCTTGAGGGAGCGGTACTACCGCTTATCAAGCAGTACTACTGTTTCCCTTTAGCGGTACAGCCGCGCAAGAGGGCTGGGACCCAGAGCGGTACTACCGCGGTCGCAGGGCGGTACTACCGCTGGGGAGCGGTACTACCGCCACTACTACCGCTGGGGAGCGGTACTACCGCCACTACTACCGCTCCTAGTGCCGCAAAACCCGACACGAGAAAAAGCGCTCTCGAGTCGAGGCGGTAGTAACACGGAGCAGCAGTGGTACTGCCATAGAGTGCAACAAGCGGTACTACCACTTAGTGGAGCGGTACTACCGCTTGAGGCACTCAGGCGGTACTACTACTGAGGCCCGCGGTACTACCGCTGGGGCCAGGAAAACCAGAGAAGGGGGGAATGTAGTACTCCATTGAGGCGGGAAGGTATGGTGGTGCGATAAGGAAGTGTACGTGTTGATCCACCCAAACCTTACCAAAGCGTATCCCCTCTTAATAGTACGGCTTTCCTATTACTCAGATCCACCGAAAAATAAGCAAAAGGAAACACCGTCTTCCATAGATTCCGATGGGCATCTAATCGCCTTGTGCCTAGGTGAGATATATTTGAAAGAGCTTAGAACACATGATTAGTCCGCAAAAGCATTGTCATCAATCACCAAAACACCATCGGGCTAAATATGCCCTTACAATCTCCCCCTTTTTGGTGGATTGATGATAATACAGGATTTGCACACAAAGGAATAATGACATAGAGTAAGCGCAAAAACCCACACCCCTAAAATATAGAGGGGCTCCCCCTAGATGTGTGCTATCTAGATAAGTGCTTTGGACTGCACGGCACACATACTAGGATCAACACTGCCCCTATATTTTAGAGACCAACAACCTAAGCTTGATATATGAGAACATAGTAAATAACAAGATAAGCATGCACGCTATAGAGTACGAAGGTACATAAATAAGATAAGGTAAGGTAGCATAGGTAGCATATGTCTCACACCATAAGTCGGGAACTTAGGTCTCACGAAAAATAACCAAAGCAAAGGACGAGAAAGCACAAACGACAGGTACACAAGGCAGTGACACAAATCCCTAAACTCTCTCCCCCTTTGGCATCGAGACACCAAAAGGGCAGAGAGCTAAGCAACGGCTCCAGGTGAGAGCAGGTGAAGGTCTCAAACATCAAAACCCAGCGGGGTCATCTGCATCGTCGTCCTCGACCTGAAACTGCTCGGCGTCGGAATCTGTCCACGGGCAGTGCTGCTTAATCCACTCTTCCTCCTCGGTTACCTGTTCCTCAGAACCACTGGCCACAGTCGCACCCAACTAACGCATAAGCTCCTTGTGACGTCCCCTGGCCTTCTTATCTGCCACATGAGTCATGTACTGACCATGAGACTCCATGCAAAACAGCTTCTTCATCTTTAGCTTGAGCTTCTTTTCCCACGAGGGCTCTGCACCAGATGGCTCATAGTCATCATCATCATCCGCCTCAGCCTCAGCCTCCTCAATCTCCATAGCAGCAGCAGAGGATGAACCCCCAGATTTGGGAGCCTGAGTGCCCCAGTTGTCCTTCCTCCTCAGACGCTTGATCTCATGAGACACCAACTCTCCAGTTTCAAGAAAAACATTGGGATAGACATGATCCCAAGCCTTCTCAATAAGCAGCATGATGAACGGTCCATATATCAGGCACTTGCGTTCAGAGATGGCAGACAGGAGCTTAGACCACATCACATGAGAAATATCCAGTGACTCACTAGTGTTCTTCTCTAGCTGATGCTGGCAAAAGAGAAGCATGTCCACAAGATAGGAGTGAACTATATCATGATTCCCAACTCGAGGGAAGAGAGTCTCACGGAAGATGCGGTGGACCTTCACAGTGCAGTAGGGCCAGAGAGCTTGCTTGTGAGTGGTGGTAGTGTTCTGATGAGGACGAAAGCCAACCGGAGTCTCAAGCCCCTGGTCTTCCACCCCAAGTAACTCCATGAAAGCCTTCCACTTGACAGAAAGCAACTTGCCATTGGTCATCCATGTCAGAGTTCTGTCCTCATCCGTCCCTAGATGGACAGTGGCATAGAATTGAGCCACAAGATCTGCATCAAAATCCTTGTTGAACTGAATGATCTGGAGAATGTTAAGCTGCGAGCACATCTGAAGAGCATCGCCAAAATACTCAGGATCCTTCTCCAGGTACTCCTTGTCGATGGAGCGAACACTGACAAAGAGATTCTTTTTTGCCTTGATCACATCAAAGTAGATGGCAAACTGAAAGCGGTTCCAGAACGGACGATTGACCAAATTGGGTTCTTGATCGACTTCATAGGGATTGCGGCGACGCCTTGCCCAGAACTCCTTGCCACTCATTTGGGTCACAGTTTTGCCCTTTGGTTTTGCCGTGGACTTCTTCTTCTGTTGAGGTGGAGGTGGAGCACTAGAGGAACCTCCTGCAGACTCAGATGTGCAGTAGCGCTTCGAGGTTGCACGATTGGGGTTGATACGGCGAGCTTGATGCTCAGGATGTTCATCACCTGGAACCAGACACAAACACAAGCAAACCAACCAGAAAGAATGAGCATAAGCCAACGAACACAACAAAAGAAGATCAGAGAAAGGGAAAAATATGGTTGAACTGGGCAGGCAGCGGTAGTACCGTGACCTATAAGCGGTAGTACCACCCAAGCGGTAGTACCGCTCCAGGGAGCGGTAGTACTGCTCGAGGCGGGGGAACAGCAGTTCCCTACTACCGTGGTTAGATCCGGCACTACCGGCCTGTCAAATTCAAAAATATTCCTACCAAACTCTAATCTAGATAGTCTAGTTGCCTTCTCCAACCTACTCAAGCCTAGATTTAGCCAAAAATCTAGAGATGCAACCACTATTGCCCCTAAAACACAAGATCTGAAAAAGAGACAAGAGGAGAAAAGGAACGGGGGCAATACCAGCATCCATGGCAAGAGGACTAGGTGGGGATCGACTCCACCGAAGGAAATGGAGAGGAACGCCCCGGAGGAGGAGATCTGTCGGAGCCCTCCCGCGGCGACGAAGTGCTGGAGAGAGGACGAGGAACGAAGGGGCGAGTGAATGGGTATGGGGGAGAGAAACCTCCCCCTGCCCCGATATAACCCCCTCGTACCGCCCCGCAGCGGTAGTACCGCGCTGGAGGGCGGTAGTACCGCTTATAAGCGGTAGTACCGCGCACCACCAGCGGTAGTACCGCCCAGCATTTCACGGCAACTAAACTTCAGGGCTTAGCTCAAGAAAGAGAACACCAAAGCAAGGAAGACCAAGACACAACAAACACACACCAGCAAGAGACAAGAAACCCCTCTTCAAGAGAGGGCGGTGGCCGAAGCCACCTATGTTTGAGTCAAGAGGTATGGCGCCGCGAAGATTTTAACCTTGGGCCCATGACCAAAACTCGTCCTTGAAGCACAAGTACCATCAAAGATGGTTAATGTGAAAGACTTGATCAATTTATGCATAATGGGGGGAGAGAGT
>LR738715.1:308069218-308119509 GCA_902687465.1 Secale cereale | reverse complement strand
GTAGTACCGCGCACCACCAGCGGTAGTACCGCCCAGCATTTCACGGCAACTAAACTTCAGGGCTTAGCTCAAGAAAGAGAACACCAAAGCAAGGAAGACCAAGACACAACAAACACACACCAGCAAGAGACAAGAAACCCCTCTTCAAGAGAGGGCGGTGGCCGAAGCCACCTATGTTTGAGTCAAGAGGTATGGCGCCGCGAAGATTTTAACCTTGGGCCCATGACCAAAACTCGTCCTTGAAGCACAAGTACCATCAAAGATGGTTAATGTGAAAGACTTGATCAATTTATGCATAATGGGGGGAGAGAGTGTTCATTGAGAGAACAACACTCCCCCTATGTCCATGCCTACATCTAGATTAGACAATATGAAGAGTATGGTGGGGTGTGCACGTGCTCAAGCCACATTGCTCAAATCAATGATATTTAGCTCATGCCTTAACTCGCGAAATCTTGCTTCATCCAAAGGCTCTGTGAAGATATCTGCAAGGTTATCATGAGTGTTGACATAGTGAAGCTCGATCTCTCCTTGCCGTATATGATCCCGGATGAAGTGATACCGAATCTCTATATGCTTCGTCTTGAAGTGTTGCACCGGGTTGAGAGAAATCTTGATGGCACTTTCATTGTCACACCAAAGAGGCACTTTGTCACAAGTGACACCGTAATCCTTTAAAGTTTGCCTCATCCATAGAAGTTGAGCACAACACCTGCCAGCTACCACATATTCTGCCTCGGTGGACGAGAGAGACACACAACTTTGCTTTTTGGACGACCAACTTACCAAAGAGCAACCAAGAAATTGGCACCCTCCGGAAGTGGACTTCCTATCCACTTTGTCTCCCGCCCAGTCTGAATCAGAAAAACCTAAAAGGTTGAAGTTTGCTCCTCTAGGGTACCATAAGCCAAAGTTTGGGGTATGAGCCAAATATCGAAAGATTCGCTTGACTGCCACAAAGTGACTTTCCTTAGGTGAGGCTTGAAACCGTGCACAGATTCCCACACTCAACATAATATCCGGTCTAGATGCACAAAGGTAAAGCAAGGATCCAATCATAGAGCGATATACCTTTTGATCCACCGCTTTACCATTGGGATCAATGTCAAGTTGGCACTTGGTTGGCATTGGAGTAGTAGCCGGTTTGACATCACTTAGATTGAACCTCTTGAGCATGTCCTGAGTATACTTGGATTGTTTGATGAAGATTCCTTCTCTTCTTTGCTTGATCTCAAACCCAAGGAAGTACTTCAACTCTCCCATCATAGACATCTCAAAATGTGTGGTCATGAGTGCGGCGAACTCATCATTGAAAGCTTTGTTAGGAGAACCAAAGATAATATCATCAACATATAGTTGGCAGACAAACAACTCCCCTTTGACCTTCTTAGTAAAAAGAGTGGGGTCGATTTTCCCAATTTCAAACCCACGATCTTGTAACAACTCGGTAAGATGCTCATACCACGCACATGGGGCTTGTTTAAGGCCATAGAGTGCCTTATCGAGTTGATATACGTGATTGGGGAACTTGGGATCCTCAAACCCCGGGGGTTGTTTAACATACACCAACTCATTAATAGGACCATTAAGAAATGCACTTTTCACATCCATTTTTTGTAGCTTAGAGTTATGATGAGAAGCATAGGCAAGCAACAAACGAATAGATTCAAGGCGAGCAACGGGGGCAAAGGTTTCACCGTAGTCGATACCCTCGACTTGGGAGTAGCCTTGAGCCACCAGACGCGCCTTGCTATGGATGACAATGCCGTGAGCATCTTGCTTGTTCTTAAAGATCCACTTGGTTCCAATGACATTATGGTTCTCCGTTGGCCTCTGCACCAGACGCCATACTTTGTTACGCTCGAAGTTGTGGAGTTCTTCATGCATGGCATTAAGCCAATCAGGGTCTTCGAGCGCCTCATAGACCTTCTGAGGTTCAACACAGGAGACAAAAGCTTGATGAGCACAATAGTTTGCTAATTGTCTATGAGTGCTTACCCCCCTTTTGATGCTTCCAAGAATATCCTCCATGTGATGTTCTCTAGAAGCAAGCCTGGAGGCAACTTTTGCAGCACGATGCTCCAATTGCTCCTCAAGAGATAATTGAGGAGCACTGAGTTGATCATCTTGAGCGACGTCGGGAGCTAGATCTTGATCTTGAGCTTCCTCTTGATCTTGATCTTGCTCAGAGGATAGAACTTGGCCTTGTGCATCATTTGGTGGCTCCCCACCATCTTGTGATTGATCTTGCACTTGGCCTTGTTCGTTCGGTTGAGGGCCTTCACTTTGTCCTTCGGAAGCGTGTGGGTCTTGGGTTGGTGATGGTTCCACTTGAGTGGAACATTGTCCTTCTCCTTCGGCCACAAGGGATTCCTCAATGGGTAGGATATATCCAACACCCATTCTTCTTATGGCTTGAGGAGGAATTTCATCACCTACATCACAAGTACCACTTTGCTCCACTTGGGAGCCGTTATTTTCATCAAACTCTATGTTACTCGTTTCCTCAATGAGTCCATTGGACTTGTTGAGGACACGGTAAGCATGAGAGTTTGTAGCATAACCAACAAATATGCCATCATGAGCTCTAGATTCAAATTTAGACAAACGAACACCTTTCTTGAGGATGAAACACTTACACCCGAACACCCGGAAGTACTTGAGATTGGGCTTGTTACCGGTGAGTATCTCATATGGAGTTTTGTTCAAGCCTTTGCGGAGGTAGAGCCGATTGGATGCATGACACGCGGTGTTGATGGCTTCGGCCCAAAAGTTGTATGGAGATTTGAATTCCGCCATCATGGTCCTTGCTGCATCCATCAGTGTCCGGTTCTTTCTCTCCGCTACACCGTTTTGTTGAGGGGTATAGGGTGCTGCATATTGATGTTTGATCCCCTCATCACTAAGAAACTCATCCAAGGTGTAGTTCTTGAACTCGGTGCCGTTGTCACTTCGGATCATCAAAATCTTTGCTTCATGTTATCGTTGAGCTTCATTTGCAAAGTTGATGACGGTTTGTTCGGTCTCACTCTTCTTCTTGAAGAAGTATACCCAGGTGTATCTTGAATAATCATCCACAATCACCAAGAAATACTTTCTACCCCCAAGACTATCAAAAGATGGAGGGCCAAAGAGATCCATGTGAAGGAGCCCTAGGGGTCTTTTTGAATAGATGATAGTCGTGGGAGGGTGAGCCGTCTCATGTAACTTTCCTTCAATGCAAGCCCTGCAAGCACGATCTTTGGCAAAGCTAACATTTGTTAGTCCACGGACATGGTCCCCCTTGAGAAGACTTTGCAAAGATCTCATATTGACATGGGCTAACCGGCGATTCCAAAGCCATCCCACATCAACTTTAGCCATTAGACATGTCGCGGTCTTAGTGGGTTGCTTCGAGAAGTTAACCACATAAAGACCGTTCTCGACATGTCCAACATAGGCTACTTTAAGAGTCTTGCTCCACAAGAGGGCCACGGTATCAATATGAAAGTATGTAGCAAAGCCCATGAGTGCAAGTTGGCAAACAGAAAGTAAATTGTATGCAAGGGACTCAACAAACATGACTTTCTCGATCGTGAGATCATGAGAAACAACAACCTTGCCAAGCCCCAATACCTTAGACGATGAATCATCACCCCATTCGACGTTGGTGGCCATAGATGAACCTAGATGCATGTCCACCACCAAGTCTTTGCTTCCGGTCATATGATTTGTGGCTCCACTATCGAGCAACCATGATCCCCCACCAGAAGCAAACTCCTACAAGAGATCAATGCTTGGATTTAGGTACCCATTTGGTAATGGGTCCTTTGAGGTTAGTAACAAGGGTCTTAGGAACCCAAATAGACCATTCAATGTACTCATAAGAAGTACCAACAAATTTAGCGAAAACATGACCATCACTAGCACGACATAAAACATATGAAGGATTAAAGTCGCCGGCCATGTTTGATGGTATGGTGGGGTTTTTCTTGACACCACCACCCTTCACATTGTTCTTCTTCTTAGAGGCACCTGAAGGAAATATGCCCTAGAGGCAATAATAAAGATGTTATTTGTATTTCCTTATATCATGATAAATGTCTTTTATTCATGCTAGAATTGTATTAACCGGAAACTTAGTACATGTGTGGATACATAGACAAAACAGTATGTCCCTAGTATGCATCTACTAGACTAGCTCATTGATCGAAGATGGCTATGTTTCCTAGCCATAGACATGAGTTGTCATTTGATCAACGGGATCACATCATTAGGAGAATGATGTGATGGACTAGACCCATCCGTTAGCATAGCACTATGATCGTTTAGTTTTACTGCTATTGCTTTCTTCATGACTTATACATGTTCCTATGACTATGAGATTATGCAACTCCCGAATACCGTAGGAACACGTTGTGTGCTATCAAACGTCACAACGTAACTGGGTGATCATAAAGATGCTCTACATGTGTCTCCGAAAGTATTCGTGGTGTTGGCATAGATCAAGATTAGGATTTGTCACTCCGAGTGTCGGAGAGGTATCTCTGGGCCCTCTCGGTAACACACATCATAATAAGCCTTGCAAGCAAAATACTAATGAGTTAGTCACGAGATGATGTGTTACGGAACGAGTAAAGAGACTTGCCGGTAACGAGATTGAACTAGGTATAGAGATACCGACGATCGAATCTCGGACAAGTAACATACCGATGACAAAAGGAACAACGTATGTTGTTATGCGGTTTGACCGATAAAGATCTTCGTAGAATATGTAGGAGCCAATATGAGCATCCAGGTTCCGCTATTGGTTATTGACCGGAGATGAGTCTCGGTCATGACTACATAGTTCTCGGACTCGTAGGGTCCGCACGCTTAACGTTTGATGACGATCGGTATTATGAGTTTATGAGTTTTGATGTACCGAAGGTAGTTCGGAGTCCCGGATGAGATCACGAACATGACGAGGAGTCTCGGAATGTCCGAGACATAAAGATTGATATATTGGACGACTATATTCGGACACCGGAAGTGTTCTGGAAAGTTTCGGAATTTACCGGAGTGCCGGGGGGGTTACCGGAACCCCCCGGGGGAATGGTGGGCCCTGGTGGGCCATTGGAGAGAGAGAGGGCAGCAGCCAGGAGGTGGCGCGCCCCCTCCCTAGGAGGAGTCCGAATAGGACAAGGGGAGGGGGGCACGGCCCCTCTTTCCCTCTCCCTCTCCCTCTCTTTCCTTCCCCCTTCTTCCTTCTTTGGCAGTTCCTACTAGGAATAGGATTGCAATCCTATTCCTAGTAGGATTGCAGCCCTAGCCACACCATAGAGGGCCGGCCGGCCTCCCCCCTTGCTCCTTTATATACGGGGGCAGGGGGGCACCCAAAGACACACAAGTTGAATTGTTCTAGACGTGTGTGGTGCCCCCCTACACAGAAACACACCTCGGTCATACCGTCGTAGTGCTTAGGCGAAGCCCTGCGCCGGTAGATAGATCATATCCGTCACCACGCCATCGTGCTGACGAAAATCTCCCGTGAAGCTCAGCTGGATAAAGAGCTCGTGGGACGTCATCAAGCTAAACGTGTGCTGAACACGGAGGTGTCGTACGTTCGGTACTTGATCAGTTGGATCGCGAAGAAGTTCGACTACATCAACCGCGTCACTTGACGCTTCCGCTTCCGGTCTACGAGGGTACGTAGACACACTCTTCCCTCTCGTTGCTATGCATCTGGTATATAGATCTTGCGTGATCGTAGGAAAATTTTAAAATACTACGTTCGCCATCAGTGGTATCATAGCCAGGTTTATGCGTAGATGATATGCACGAGTAGAACACAATGAGTTGTGGGCGATACTAGTCATACTGCTTACCAGCATGTCATACTTTGCTTCGGCGGTATTGTGAGATGAAGCGGCCCGGACCAACATTACGCGTACGCTTACGCGAGACTGGTTTCACCATTACGAGCACTCGTTGCTTAAAGGTGACTGGCGGGTGTATGTCTCTCTCACTTTAGCTGAATCAAGTGTGGCTACGCCCGGTCCTTGTGAAGGTTAAAACAGCACATACTTGACGAAACATCGTTGTGGTTTTTGTATGCGTAGGTAAGAACGGTTCTTGCTAAGCCCGTAGCAGCCACGTAAAACTTGCAACAAAAAATTAGAGGACGTCTAACTTGTTTTTGCAGGGCATGTTGTGATGTGATATGGTCAAGACATGATGAGTTATACGGTTTTGTATGAGATGATCATGTTTTGTAATGTTATCGGCAACTGGCAGGAGCCATATGGTTGTCGCTTTATTGTATGAAATGCAATCGCCATGTAATTGCTTTACTTTATCACTAAGCGGTAGCGATAGTCGTAGAAGCAATAGTTGGCGAGACGACAACGATGCTACGATGGAGATCAAGGTGTCGCGCCGGTGACGAAGGTGATCATGACGGTGCTTTGGAGATGGAGATCAAAAGCACAAGATGATGATGGCCATATCATGTCACATATTTTGATTGCATGTGATGTTTATCTTATTATGCTTCTTATTTTGCTTAGAACGACGGTAGCATTATAAGATGATCCCTTACTAAATTTCAAGGTATAAGTGTTCTCCCTGAGTATGCACCGTTGCAAAAGTTCGTCGTGCCGAGACACCACGTGATGATCGGGTGTGATAAGCTCTACATTCAAATACAACGGGTGTAAGCCAGTTTTGCACACGCAGAATACTCAGGTTAAACTTGACGAGCCTAGCATATGCAGATATGGCCTCGGAACACTGGAGACCGAAAGATCGAGCGTGAATCATATAGTAGATATGATCAACATAAGATGTTCACCATTGAAACTACTCCATCTCACGTGATGATCGGACATGGTTTAGTTGATTTGGATCACGTGATCATTTAGATGACCGGAGGGATGTCTATCTAAGTGGGAGTTCTTTGATTAATATGATTAAATTGAACTTTTATTTATCATGAACTTAGTCCTGATAGTTTTTGCATATCTATGTTGTTGTAGATCAATGGCCCGTGCTACCGTTCCTTTGAATTTTAATGCATTCCTAGAGAAAGCTAAGTTGAAAGATGATGGTAGCAATTACACGGACTGGGTCCGTAACTTGAGGATTATCCTCATTGCTGCACGGAAGAATTATGTCCTTGAAGCACCGCTTGGTGACAAGCCCCCTCCCGCTAATGTAGACGCTTTGAACGTCTGGCAATCGCGGTCTGATGACTACACGATAGTTCAGTGTGCCATGCTTTACGGCTTAGAACCGGGACTTCAACGACGTTTTGAACGTCATGGACCATATGAGATGTTCCAAGAGTTGAAGTTAATATTTCAAGCAAATGCCCGGATTGAGAAATATGAGATTTCCAATAAGTTCTATAGCTGCAAGATGGAGGAGAATAGTTCTATCAGTGAACACTTGCTCAGAATGTCTGGGTACTACAATCATATGACTCAACTTGGTTGTAAAGTGGACGAGGATAGTGTTATTGATAGAGTTCTTCAATCACTGCCACCAAGCTATAAAGGCTTCGTGATGAACTATAATATGCAAGGGATGCAAAAGACAATTCCCGAGCTCTTCGCTATGCTCAAAGCTGCGGAGGTAGAAATCAAAAAGGAGCATCAAGTGTTGATGGTTAACAAGACCACTAGTTTCAAGAAAAAGGGCAAGGGAAAGAAGGGGAACTTCAAGAAGAATAGCAAGACAGTTGCTACTCCCACGAAGAAACCCAAGTCTGGAGCCAAGCCTGAAACTGAGTGCTTCTACTGCAAGGGGACTGGACACTGGAAGCGGAACTGCCCCAAGTATTTGGCGGATAAGAAGGATGGCAAGGTGAACAAAGGTATATGTGATATACATGTTATTGATGTGTACCTTACTAATGCTCGTAGTAGTACCTGGGTATTTGATACCGGTTCGGTTGCTAATATTTGTAACTCGAAACAGGGACTATGGATTAAACGAAGATTAGCTAAGGACGAGGTGACGATGCGCGTGGGAAATGGTTCCAAAGTCGATGTGATCGCCGTCGGCACGCTACCTCTACATCTACCTTCGGGATTAGTTTTAGACCTAAATAATTGTTATTTGGTGCCAGCGTTGAGCATGAACATTATATCTGGATCTTGTTTGTTGCGAGACGGTTATTCATTTAAATCAGAGAATAATGGTTGTTCTATTTTTATGAATAATATCTTTTATGGTCATGCACCCTTGAAGAGTGGTCTATTCTTATTAGATCTCGATTGTAGTGATACACATATTTATAATATTGAAACCAAAAGATGCAAGGTTAATAATGATAGTGCAACTTATTTGTGGCACTGCCGTTTAGGTCATATTGGTGTAAAGCGCATGAAGAAACTCCATAGTGATGGACTTTTGGAATCACTTGATTATGAATCACTTGGTGCTTGCGAACCATGCCTCATGGGCAAGATGACTAAAACTCCATTCTCTGGAACTATGGAGCGAGCAACAGATTTGTTGGAAATCATACATACTGATGTATGTGGGCCAATGAGTGTTGAAGCCTGCGGCGGGTATCGTTATTTTCTGACCTTCACTGATGATTTGAGCAGATATGGGTATATCTACTTAATGAAGCACAAGTCTGAAACATTTGAAAAGTTCAAAGAATTTCAGAGTGAAGTAGAGAATCATCGTAACAAGAAAATAAAGTTTCTACGATCTGATCGTGGAGGAGAATATTTAAGTTACGAGTTTGGTCTTCATTTGAAACAATGTGGAATAGTTTCACAGCTCACGCCACCCGGAACACCACAACGTAATGGTGTGTCCGAACGTCGTAACCGTACTTTATTGGATATGGTGCGATCTATGATGTCTCTTACCGATTTACCACTATCGTTTTGGGGTTATGCTTTAGAGACAGCTGCATTCACGTTAAATAGGGCACCATCTAAATCCGTTGATACGCCACCTTATGAACTATGGTTTGGCAAGAAACCAAAGTTGTCGTTTCTTAAAGTTTTGGGGCTGCGATGCTTATGTGAAAAAGCTTCAACCTGATAAGCTCGAACCCAAGTCGGAGAAATGTGTCTTCATAGGATACCCAAAAGAGACTGTTGGGTACACCTTCTATCACAGATCCGAAGGCAAGGTATTCGTTGCTAAGAATGGATCCTTTCTAGAGAAGGAGTTTCTCTCGAAAGAAGTGAGTGGGAGGAAAGTAGAACTTGATGAGGTAATTGTACCTTCTCCCGAATTGGAAAGTAGTACATCACAGAAAAATGTTCCAGTGATTCCTACACCAATCAGTGAGGAAGTTAATGATGATGATCATGAAACTTCGGATCAAATTTCTGCTGAACATCGTAGATCAACCAGAGTACGTTCCGCACCAGAGTGGTACGGCAACCCAGTTCTGGAAATCATGTTACTAGACCATGATGAACCTACGAACTATGAGGAAGCGATGATGAGCCCAGATTCCGCAAAATGGCTTGAAGCCATGAAATCTGAGATGGGATCCATGTATGAGAACAAAGTGTGGACTTTGGTTGACTTGCCCGATGATCGGCAAGCCATCGAAAATAAATGGATCTTCAAGAGGAAGACCGACGCAGACGGTAATGTTACTATTTACAAAGCTCGACTTGTCGCAAAAGGGTTTCGACAAGTTCAAGGAGTTGACTACGATGAGACTTTCTCACCTGTAGCGATGCTTAAGTCTGTCCGAATCATGTTAGCAATTGCCGCATTTTATGATTATGAAATCTGGCAAATGGATGTCAAAACTGCATTCCTGAATGGATATCTCAAAGAAGAGTTGTATATGATGCAACCAGAAGGTTTTGTCGATCCAAAAGGTGCTAACAAAGTGTGCAAGCTCCAGCGATCCATCTATGGACTGGTGCAAGCATCTCGGAGTTGGAATATACACTTTGATGAGGTGATCAAAGAATATGGTTTTATACAGACTTTTGGAGAAGCCTGCATTTACAAGAAAGTGAGTGGGAGCTCTGTAGCATTTCTAATATTATATGTATATGACATATTATTGATTGGAAATGATATAGAATTTCTGGATAGCATAAAAGGATACTTGAATAAGAATTTTTCAATGAAAGACCTCGGTGAAGCTGCTTATATATTAGGCATCAAGATCTATAGAGATAGATCAAGACGCTTAATTGTAAGGCTCAATGCCCGACCACTGCAGAAGATAGAGATAAAATGAAAGTCATTCCCTATGCCTCAGCCATAGGATCTATCATGTATGCAATGCTGTGTACCAGACCTGATGTGTGCCTTGCTATAAGTCTAGCAGGGAGGTACCAAAGTAATCCAGGAGTGGATCACTGGACAGCGGTCAAGAACATCCTAAAGTACCTAAAAAGGACAAAGGATATGTTTCTCATATATGGAGGTAACAAAGAGCTCGTCGTAAACGGTTACGTCAATTCTAGCTTTGACACTGATCTGGATGACTCTAAGTCACAAACCGGATATGTATTTTTATTGAACGGTGGAGCTGTCAGTTGGTGCAGTTCCAAGCAGAGCTTCGTGGCGGGATCTACGTGTGAAGCGGAATACATAGCTGCTTCGGAAGCAGCAAATGAAGGAGTTCATATCCGATCTAGGTGTAATACCTAGTGCATCGGGTCCAATGAAAATCTTTTGCGACAACACTGGAGCTATAGCCTTGGCGAAGGAATCCAGGTTTCACAAGAGAACAAAGCACATCAAAAGACGCTTCAATTCCATCCGCGATCTAGTCAAGGAGGGAGACATAGAGATTTGCAAAATACATACGGATCTGAATGTTGCAGACCCGTTGACTAAGCCTCTTCCACGGGCAAAACATGATCAACACCAGGACTCCATGGGTGTGAGGATCATCACTTTGTAATCTAGATTATTGACTCTAGTCCAAGTGGGAGACTGAAGGAAATATGCCCTAGAGGCAATAATAAAGATGTTATTTGTATTTCCTTATATCATGATAAATGTCTTTTATTCATGCTAGAATTGTATTAACCGGAAACTTAGTACATGTGTGGATACATAGACAAAACAGTATGTCCCTAGTATGCCTCTACTAGACTAGCTCATTGATCGAAGATGGCTATGTTTCCTAGCCATAGACATGAGTTGTCATTTGATCAACGGGATCACATCATTAGGAGAATGATGTGATGGACTAGACCCATCCGTTAGCATAGCACTATGATCGTTTAGTTTTACTGCTATTGCTTTCTTCATGACTTATACATGTTCCTATGACTATGAGATTATGCAACTCCCGAATACCGTAGGAACACCTTGTGTGCTATCAAACGTCACAACGTAACTGGGTGATCATAAAGATGCTCTACAGGTGTCTCCGAAAGTATTCGTGGTGTTGGCATAGATCAAGATTAGGATTTGTCACTCCGAGTGTCGGAGAGGTATCTCTGGGCCCTCTCGGTAACACACATCATAATAAGCCTTGCAAGCAAAAGACTAACGAGTTAGTCACGAGATGATGTGTTATGGAACGAGTAAAGAGACTTTCCGGTAACGAGATTGAACTAGGTATAGAGATACCGACGATCGAATCTCGGACAAGTAACATACCGATGACAAAAGGAACAACGTATGTTGTTATGCGGTTTGACCGATAAAGATCTTCGTAGAATATGTAGGAGCCAATATGAGCATCCAGGTTCCGCTATTGGTTATTGACCGGAGATGAGTCTCGGTCATGTCTACATAGTTCTCGAACCCGTAGGGTCCGCACGCTTAACGTTTGATGACGATCGGTATTATGAGTTTATGAGTTTTGATGTACCGAAGGTAGTTCGGAGTCCCGGATGAGATCACGGACATGACGAGGAGTCTCGGAATGTCCGAGACATAAATATTGATATATTGGACGACTATATTCGGACACCGGAAGTGTTCTGGAAAGTTTCGGAATTTACCGGAGTGCCGGGGGGGTTACCGGAACCCCCCGGGGGAATGGTGGGCCCTGGTGGGCCATAGGGGAGAGAGAGGGCAGCAGCCAGGAGGTGGCGCGCCCCCTCCCTAGGAGGAGTCCGAATAGGACAAGGGGAGGGGGGCGCGGCCCCTCTTTCCCTTTCCCTCTCCCTCTCTTTCCTTCCCCCTTCTTCCTTCTTTGGTAGTTCTTACTAGGAATAGGATTGCAATCCTATTCCTAGTAGGATTGCAGCCCTAGCCGCACCATAGAGGGCCGGCCGGCCTCCCCCCTTGCTCCTTTATATACGGGGGTAGGGGGCACCCAAAGACACACAAGTTGAATTGTTCTAGCCGTGTGCGGTGCCCCCCTCCACAGAAACACACCTCGGTCATACCGTCGCAGTGCTTAGGCGAACCCCTGCGCCGGTAGATACATCATATCCGTCACCATGCCGTCGTGCTGACGAAACTCTCCCGTGAAGCTCAGCTGGATCAAGAGCTCGTGGGACGTTATCAAGCTGAACGTGTGCTGAACGCGGAGGTGCCGTACGTTCGGTACTTGATCGGTTGGATCGCGAAGAAGTTCGACTACATCAACCGCGTCACTTGACGCTTCCGCTTCCGGTCTACGAGGGTACGTAGACACACTCTTCCCTCTCATTGCTATGCATCTGGTTGATAGATCTTGCGTGATCGTAGGAAAATTTTAAAATACTACGTTCGCCATCAGCACCCTCTCTCTCTTTCACAAAGGTTTGTCGGAGAGGGGGAGGTAGCTTGGTCTTGTCATTCTTCTTCTTCTTGGGCTTAGGAGCAAACCTAATTCCTTCCTTTGCCACAACCTCCTTTTGATTGCTCAAAAGGTTGTTGAGGTTCTTCCCACCTTGTATGCATGTCACAAGGCCTTTCTCAAGTTGCTTCTTCAACTTGGCATTTTCTTCAACAAGATGCACATGCTCGCAACATGGGTTAGTAGCATTTGCATTATCAATCAACACCATGCGAGGAAATATGGCCTTTTCCTTTGTTAGCGAAACTTGGAGTTGATCATGAGACTCCTTGAGAGAAGCATGCATACCTTTCAAGGCCTTGTGAGCCTTTTCATGAGTAACAAACTCCTCCTTGAGTCTATCATGGTCAACCCCAAGTTTTGCCTTCTCGGAGTTAAGCATACGAGAGACAACTAAAGCATGATCGAGATATTTCTTTAATTTAGCATGATCATCGTTGTGTGACTCCTCAAGAGCCAAATGAAGACCACGCTCTTCCTCTAGAGCATTAGAGAGATCCGATATTTCATCGGCATAGTCTCGACTATGACCTTCCATTTTAGCAATGGTCTCCTCGTGAGCCTCGATCATGTCATTGGCCGCACCGAGTTGTTCCAAGAGAGCAACAAAATGCTTCTTGGGTTTGCCCTTGAGTTTGCTCATGAACAACTCAAATTCATTCTCTCCCTCCTTAGTTCCCTCACTCTCATCAATACAATCCGTCAATCAAGGATTAGAAGTGATGGTAGTATTGATGTTTGGGGTTACCTTGTTGGTGGCCTTGGCCATGAGACACTTGGCGGTGATGTTCTCATTTGGTGAGTCGAAGAGAGATGAGTGCGGAGTAGTAGAAATAGCAATTGTGGCCATGGTGACCATCTCATCATCTTCATCATTATCATCATCCTCAACATATTCTTCTTGGGCCACCAACCCTTTAGGAGGAGTCTTCTTGTTGAAGTTGTTCTTGTTTGGATAAGACTTGGCCTTGTCCTTCCGGATAAGCTTGCCTCCAAAGTCTTCTCTTTTCTCATATGGACAATCCGCAACGAAGTGGCTTACATTTCCACAGTTGAAGCATGTCCTCACTCGTTGCTTGCCCTTGTTCCCACTTGAGTTGTTCTTGTTGAAGTTGGGCCTCGTGTTCTTCTTGTTGCCCCAAAATTGCCGTGAAGCAAGAGCCATGTGCTCATGATAGGCATATTTGGTGTCCTCGGGGCAACTCTCATCATCATCCTCCTTCTCTTCTTCTTCCACACAAGCCTTGGCCTTCAATGCAAGGTTAGGCTTCTTTGATCGTTGAGCTCTTAAAACCGCATTGTCGACGGTCTTGTCCAAGATCCTCATGGCAACGAACTCATCCAACACTTCATTTGATGACAAGTGGTGGAAGTCCGGTCTTTGACGGATGACAGAGGACATGGCCTTATGGTAGGGCATCATGGCCTTGAGAAACTTGCACTTGATCCAATTGTCATCTGTGTCCTTACTCCCATGATCTCGAAGAGAGACCGCAAGAGTGGTTAATCTCCGATAAAGTTCACGAGGATCTTCTTCTTCGATCATAGCAAACTCATCGGCTACATCTTGCACAACCTCATAGTTTGAGCGTTGAATGCTAGCGCTCCCCTTGTACATAGTGCCAACATGCTCCCAAGCTTCCTTGGCCACAGTGAAGGGTCGAAGATGTGCAATGTCTTCGGGAGGGATAGCATCTTGAAGTATGCAAAGAATGGACTCATTGAATTGATGATCCACAGTTTCTCTCAGAGTCATGTTGTCGGGATCACGTGAATAAAAACCTTGCTCAATGATTCTCCAAATATTAGTAGAGCAATGATTTAAATGATGTTTGAAGCGAAACATCCAAGTAGCAAAATCAGAATTTTTTATAAACTTAGGAGGGAGCCCAACGGAATTTAAATGCGGTGTGGGAACGGGTCCTCCATAGTGAGTAGGAGGAGCGGAGTGGGCAAAGATCCCACTCCCATTCTTAGTAACCGGGGCTTGTTCACTACTAGCTTCTCCCTTGTCGGGAGTAGCCTCCGTCACGTTGGTAGCGGGACGAACCACTTCCAACGGTGTGGTGGATAATTTAAGCCCCTCAAGCAAATCTTTAAACATGCCTTTGACCTCGGTCACTAGTGATTCTTTCAATGTGGTCATAGCCACATTTAACTCCTCACGAGAGACCGAGGCTCCCCCATTGGACGTAGGCAAGGACGGAGTTCCACCGGAATGTCCCTCCATCTCGACTACGTTGTCACCCATACTCTTTGGACGGTAAAGTCCTTAAAAAGAGACGAGGCTCTGATACCAATTGAAAGGGTCGATATGGTTGACTAGAGGGGGGGTGAATAGGCAACTAGCAATTTTTAGCTTTTCTTAACCAATTTAAAATAAGCTTCAAAGTAAGTTGTCTAGATAAGCTACTAAGACGACAACTAATATGAAGTAAAGATAACAACCTCACAAGCAAGCTATAAGAGATAAACAAGTAAAGCTTGCACAAGTAAAGGAAAGAAATAACCACAAGTGGAACCGGTGAAGACGAGGATGTGTTGCCGAAGTTCCTTCCCTTGGAGGGGAAGTACGTCTCCGTTGGAGTGGTGTGGAGGCACAATGCTCCCCAAGAAGCCACTAGGGCCACCGTATTCTCCTCACGCGCTCACACGATGCAAGGTGCCGTGAATCCACTAGTTGTGCCATTGAAGGCGGCAACCGAACCTTTACAAACAAGGTTGGGGCTATCTCCACAACCGAATTGGAGGCTCCCAACGATACCACGAAGCTTCACCACAATGGAATATGGCTTCGAGGTGACCTCAACCGTCTAGGGTGCTCAAACACCCAAGAGTAACAAGATCCGCTAGGGATTAGTAGGGGGAATCAAATATCTCTTGGTGGAAGTGTAGATCGATGTCTTCGCAAGCAATCCCGAGCAAATCAACAAGTTTGATTGGCTAGGGAGAGAGATCGGGCGAAAATGGAGCTTGGAGCAACAATGGAGTATTTGGGGGAAGAGGTAGGTCAACAAGGAGGAAGAAGATGCCTTTATATAGTGGGGGGAACAATCCAACCTTTACCCCCCCCCCCCCACTCAGCCTCGTAGAGAGCGGTACTACCACTTGAGGGAGCGGTACTACCGCTTATCAAGCGGTACTACCGTTTCCCTTCAGTGGTACTGCCGCGCAAGAGGGCTGGGACCCAAAGCGGTACTACCGTGGTCGCAGGGCGGTACTACCGCTGGGGAGTGGTACTACCGCCACTACTACCGCTCCTAGTGCCGCAAAACCCGACACGAGAAAAAGCGCTCTCGAGTTGAGGCGGTAGTAACACAGAGCAGCAGCGGTACTGTCGCAGAGTGCAACAAGCGGTACTAGCGCTTAGTGGAGCGGTACTACCGCTTGAGGCACTGAGGCGGTACTACCGCTGAGGCCCGCGGTACTACCGCTGGGGCCAGGAAAACCAGAGAAGGGGGGAATGTAGTACTCCATTGAGGCGGGAAGGTATGGTGGGTGCGATAAGGAAGTGTACGTGTTGATTCCACCCAAACCTTACCAAAGCGGATCCCCTCTTAATAGTACGGCTTTCCTATTACTCAGATCCACCGAAAAATAAGCAAAAGGGAACATCGTCTTCCATAGATTCCGAATCGTCTTGTGCCTAGGTGAGATATATCTGAAAGAGCTTAGAACACATGATTAGTCCGCAAAAGCATTGTCATCAATCACCAAAACACCATCGGGCTAAATATGCCCTTACAGTATGGATATAAGGTGCCGGATATGAGATACATAAATGTAGAGTGGCAAATATGAGGCGTTCCCGGTCAGTGTCTGCGGGCGCGATGTGACACCCCGAGACCGATGCGCCAGGTGTCAGCCAGTTATTTGTCGTTGTTGCCATGTCATCTGCTTGCGTGTTGCATCTTTGCCTTGTCATCGTGTGCATTGCATCAGCATATTTTCAAAACTTGCATCCGGCCGAACCCCCTCGTCCTTTCCGTTGTCCGTTCTGAGCCCAGACACACTCGCACGCGCCCGTGACACCTCCGAATATTTATTTTATGAGTGGCTGGAAAATGTTCTCGGAATGGGATGAAACTTGGTGTGTGGTCTTATTATAGCATATATAGACCGCCTGTCAAGTTTCGCCGCATTCGGAGTTCGTTTGATAGCCCAACGGTTAACCGCGGGAAGCCTTTTCTCTTTTGGCCCAGCACCCCTTCACAACAGCCCTCTAGCCCATCCCAACCACCTCCATGCTCTCGGTCGTTGGATCATGATCGCGTGACCGAAAACCGCTCCTCATTTGGACACTCCTAGCTCCCTCTAGCTATAAAAACGTCCCTCCCGTCCAAATCTGGAAACCCTAGTCCATTTTCCTTGATTTCCGCGCCCCTCCACATGTCCTTCGCGCAGCCGGACATGTCCGCCCGCCGCCGGACGCGTCCACCGCCGCCTCCACGTCGCCCCGGCCAACCGGGAGCTGCCACGTCAGCTGTGCCGCCGGCCTCCTGCATCAGACTTCGCCACGTCGCCTGTCCACCGCACCCAGCCGCCAGGGCCCGCCGAGCCCATCGCGGGCCCGACGAGCCCGTTCGCCGCCGCCCGTGGACCGCTCGCCCCCGAGCCACCGCACGCTTCTGCGCCGCCGTGCCTGCTTCGTCCCGCGCGCCGGCTCCGCCCCGCCGCCACGTGTGCACGCCGCCAGCCGAGCGCCGCCGCCCGCTCCCTCGCCGGACTTCGCCGCCTCACCTCCGCTTCCCCTCGCCTCTGCCCCGATCTGGGCTGGCGCCGCCCAGATCCGTGGGATCCCCGTAGCCGCCACGTCCCCGGCGACGCCCCTCGCCAAGCCGCCGCCGCCGCAGTTGGCTCCGGCGCCGCCGCTCTCTGTGTCATACGCGAGCACGAGGGCGACGACCGCCCCGGCCTCGTGGGCCGCGAGGCCGTCGGACCAGCCCCTCCCACGGCTCGCTCCAGCCACCCCAGCCGGCCCGGCAGAGGCCGGCCCAGCCTCCCCGCGGGCCTCCTTCCTCCTCGTGACGTGGGCTGAAGCCCATGGTGAGACCCCCATCTAAGTCTTGCCCTGTGCGTTGTTTAGTTTACTAGCACTCACTCTGTTTCTCTGTAAAAACTGCTAAGTCCGTGAGTATTTGTAAATATATGTGCATGTTTGTCTGCTGATAACTTTTTGTGTGTATGTCCGAATTGAGTGAATAATATGTCAAAATGTTCGTTGTGATATGGTCTTCATATTGTTCCACAGTGGCATGCTTGTTTGAGTTCATCTTGATGCCCTAATCATCGTTGCAAGAGTGCTATATGTTTAAAACTACTGATAATTGTAAATTTGTTGCATGCTTGTGGTGATGATAACTTTGTGCATGTTGGTCCAAGTGGAGCTTATGATATGTCAAAATGTTCATTGTGAAGTGCTCTAGATGATGGTTGCTGTAGCATTCATGTTAGGTGCCTTATTGCCATGTTAATCTCTGTTGCAAAAATGCATGTGGTTGTTAAGTGCTAAAACTTGTTTTGAGATGATGTTTTGTCTTGCTCATAGCTATTGATGTGATTGTCTTTTATGCCACATGTCTATATGTTTTAGAAGCACAAGGATGCCATCTTTGCTGTGGTGCAAACCACTTTTCATGATATGCCTTGTGGTGTTTGCAACAAGCTTGTAAACATGCCATGCCAATGTTGATGTTTTATACTTAGTGAAAAAACTGCTAAGTCTGGAATCTGTTAAACCTGATGCTATGTTTGCTTGATGCCTCACTCAAATTCATGCATGTTTTAGTATGTCAAATGATCATGTCTTGTTGTCCATGTTATGCTCTATCCATCCATGCCCTTGTTTGCATATATATCCTGTTGTAGTTTATTTATTTCTTACTCTCAAGTTGCTATAAATTTACCTGTCAGACTTTTATCAGCATGATCAATTTGGTGAAGCTTGTTGTTATTGATCCATGCCTCCTATGAAGTTGCTCCAATGGAGTTGTTGGATGTATGATATGTCTATTACATGTCCATGATCTTTATATACTTACTAGAGTTGATATGCTTTTTGTTTTGTGCCTCCGAAGGCAGCATCGTGATGATGTTGTTGCTTTCCCAGATTTTGACTAAGTCTGGATAAATTTATTGCAACTTGTCATGCTTGTTTAATGGTGTTCCAGCAAGTTTTTGGGTGTGCTCTAAGTTCATGCTTGTTAAGTATCATGTCTATTTCACATCCATGCCTCTTGTTATCATGTTTGGGTGTTGTAGCATATATATACCTTGCTCCAAAGTTGCTATGTTGTTGTATTTGGACAGCTTGTTGTTATATCTTGTTTCATGTGTATGTGTTGAACCGTTGCTCCATCTTGAGCGTGCTTTATATGAAACTTGTGTGATTTTGCATGTAGAAGCATAATATCATGTTGTTTAAATGTTTGGAGTGTGTTTTCTTGTTGTTTGGATGCATCTTGCATATTTGCCATGCTTGTCTTGTTTTGCTCATATCTTCTAGTCCGTAGCTCCGAATAAAACAAACTTTATATGAAACTTGACTAGAATTTCGAGTAGATCATCTTGGTGCATGTTAACTTGCTGTTTAACAACTTGAACTTAAGGTTTGTTCAGATCTGGACCAATTACGAAACGTGCATATGAGGACTTACCGGAATTGCTATATGTTGATTCCGGCCTCATTTAAACTTGTTGGTTTGTGTTGTTCTTGAGTGCTTCATCCCTTGCCATGTTTTGCATCATATAGACTTGTCATGCATCATACTTGGTTGAGCATCTTGTCATGTTCTTGAGTGGTGTGTTTACCATGTTGTGTGCTTTCTTCTCGCTAGTTCTTTTCCGTTGCGATCGTGAGGACTCGTTCGCCTACACGTGGTTCGTCTTCAAGGCTTCTTTTTCGACTACTTCATGGACTCGTTCTTCTTCCTTGCGGGATCTCAGGCAAGATGAAGATCACCTTGGATACCTTTACTATCATTGCCATGCTAGATGTCTCGATACTATCACTATATGTCGCGCTACCCATCATTTATTGTCAGCCCCTCTCCTTGTTGCCATTAAACCTCTAATCTTTGACACCATCCCAGCAAACCGTTGTTCGGCTATGTTACCCGCTTGCTCAGCCCCTCTTATAGCGTTGTTAGTTGTAGGTGAAGATGAAGATCGTTCCATGTTGGAACTTCTCGTTGGAATATCACAATATCTACTATTATTATTAACACACCTATATACTTGGCAATGGGTGGAAGGCTTGGCCTTTTGCTCGGTGTTTTGTTCCACTCATGCCACCTTAGGAGCCGATAAACCGGCGTTATGTTCCTTGATTTTGCGTTCCTTACACGGTGGGGTATATGGGGACCCCTTGACAGTTCGTCTTTGAATAAAACTCCTCCAGCAAGGCCCAATATTGGTTTTAATTTGCCTCATAATAACAACTTAATTAATTAATTAAATTGCATAGGGGGTCGCGCCCTCGAGGATTCTTTCTACATAGTAGGGGGCCAGTGCTGATGGTGTTGGTCCCAAACGAACAACCTGCGGGGCTACCACGGGGAAACTCGTGGGCTGGCTCCCGTAGCTTGTCCCATCCGGACGTGGCCTGAGACGAGATAAGTGCGGCTACTATCAGGGTGTCCGCACGCCGGGAGGTCTTGCTGGACTTGTTTTACCATTGTCGAAATGTCTTGTGCACCGAGAATTCCGAGTCTGATCGGGCCTTCCCTAAGATACGGGGCAATATTATTATTATCTCTGCTGATCGTGAGAGCTTGTGATGGGCTAAGTTGCGACACCCCTACAGGGTTATGATCTTTCGAAAGCCGTGCCCGCGGTTATGTGGCAGATTGGAATTTGTTAATGTCCTGTTGTAGAAAACTTGATAGAGTATCCGAGATAAAACACACAACCGTATGAGTAACCGTGACTGTCTCTTTTCACTTTGAGAAGAGAACACTGTGGGGTTATGTATGACTCATAGGTAGTTCAGGATCTTTAGCGATCATTACTAGTTTGCGACCGTTTGCGTAGATGCTCATCTTATTCTTGTACTCGTAAGTTAGCCACCATACAATGCTTAGCCGCTGCTGCAACCTCACAACTTAACCTCTTCCTACCCATTAAGCTTTGCTAGTCTTGTTACCCATGGTTATGGGATTGTTGAGTCCCCGTGGATCACAGATACTACAACAATAGTTGCAGGTGCAGTTTTCCGATGACTTGACGTGAGAGCGATGTTCTTGTGTTGGAGTTCTTTCTTCTTCTGCTTGATACGTCCAAAACGAATCTATAATTTATGCTTGCTCCATGCCTCTTTTGGGTGATATTGCTATGATATTTATACACTTCCATACACTTTTGATCATAATTGGACTAACCTATTAACTCAGTGCACCCCAGTGCCAGTTTCTGTTTTCTGCTGTTTTTGTATTTCAGGTTTTCCCATTACGAGAACTGCCAGAAAAATCCTGGAAACATTATATAAAAAATCAGCGTTCCAGAAGGTTCCCGGTAGCCAAAGTACAGCCGGGGGGGCCACCAGGGCTCCAGGCGCCCTGGTGGCGCGCCCCCCCCTGGGCCGCGCCGGGGGGGCGCCTGGGCCCCCCGAGCCTCGTCTGGTGCCCCCCTTTGGCATATATTTAGACCGTCTCCCAAAACCCTCGAGACGGAAACCCTTTTTCGCGATCTCATCTCTGTTCCGCCGCCGCCGCCGCTTCCAAGATCGGGAGCACCAGGAGAACTCTTCCCGGCACCCTGCCGGAGGGGAGGATCACCACCGGGAGCTTCTCCACCACCATGGACGCCTCCCGGATGAGTTGTGAGTAGTCTCCCTTGGACCATGGGTCCATGACCAGTAGCTATGTGATGTTCTCCTCCCGTTCTTGTGCTTCACTAATTAGTCCTCGTGAGCTGCCCTACATGATCGAGGCACATATGTAATCCTTATGCTGTTGCTATGATGAGTTTGCTGGGATCCGATGGATTATGAGATTATGTTCAGATTGTGTTTGACTAATATATTTGATTCACCTCTTTTATATTTATGTTCGTAAGTAATTCTTGCATGTTCTCCGTTGTTATTTATTGCTTTGGCCAAGTAGTAGGTAGTGACTCCAAGAGGGAACGTTATGCTTGATTGTGGGTTCATACCCCTCGATGACTAGCTTGAGTGACAGAAACATGAGTCTAGGGGATGTGCTGTTGCAACAAGAGGGAAAACAACGGTGCTTGTGCCCGTGGGTGCAAGGATTGTTTACTTTACGCAAAGTTCTTTTAATGCAGTTGTCTGTTGCTTTGAGTTTACACTATGGGTGGGACTCGCAACTTAATACCAGCGAGATGTTCTGGATAGATATCTCAAGGTGGATGATTAGTAGTAGATGCAGATGGATTTCGGTCTACTTACCTCGGCGTATCGCCCATGCTTTGAACCTCTACCTTTCTTGCAACTTAGTCAGCATTGGTTTGCGCACATGGTCCTATCAATTGCCCAGCTGTAATTCGTTTACCTCACATAGAAGTTTTATCGTCTTTTGGGAGAGAGACATCACTAGTGAACATCATGAGACTCCGGTCCATATTACCATCATTGATCACATCTGCTATTTACTTTCCGCTTTTACTTACTATTGCAATTATACCTATCACTATTATCACTTGCGTTTGATCCTTTGTAAACTACAAGGCCGGAGGGATTGACAACCTCTCTGTACTCGTTGGGAGCAAAGTTATTTGTATCTGTGTGCAGGTCCACGTTGATTGCTAAATATCTGGTGCCGTTAGCAGTTGACACCTTGTTGAAACTGGGAGTCTCAGGGAAATCGATCCTTGGTATTGCCAAGGGAAAACTTCCGCTACAATGCATCTCAAACCTTCCACTTGGGGTAACCAACGAGGGGCGAGAAGCCATCAAGCAAAGTTTTTTGGCGCCGTTGCCGGGGACTCCACTCTTCAGGATAGGGGAGTTGCACGCTATCTTTTACCTTTGCTTTTTAGTCTTGTTAGTTTACCTTTCAGTTTTTGCTTTAGTATCCTTTATCAAAAATTACAAAAAAAAATTGTTTGCTTTTCTGTTAGTAGTCCTTTCTGTTTAGCCAAACATGTTAGGATTTGGTGCTTTGAGGGAATCAGAAGTTCTAGATTTCCATCAAAGGTATGGAGAAAATATGAAGAAGGCATGGGACAGAATTTCTGATGCACATAGGAGAATTATGCCTTGGATACCTATAAAAATTGTGCTTAGAAATTTTTACCATGGTCTTTTTAAATGGTGTAAACACTCTCTTGATATTATAGCCGAGGGAGATTTCCTAGAGTGTGATGAAGCTAGATCTCTAGAAATTATACATGGTCTATCTAGTTACTTTGTTTATGATCATAACTTTGATACTGTCATAGATAGACTTGCTACTATTGAGAAGAGAATGGATGCTCTAGACTTGATGAAGGTAGAGAAACCCAAACCCAATAAGAAAGACATTTTGGAAATAGACAATGATTGGGAGCCTTTTGTTAGGATTAGCATCTCTAATCAAGACTTCCTTGCTTATTGTGATATTGGATCCATGGTTTCTACTATGCCAAAAATTGTTCATGATTCTTTAAAATTTAACATGGATAGATTACCATCTTATCATGAACACACTAATGGAGATATTTCTGAAATCCAGGGAAGAATAAATGACGTGCCAGTTAAATTCCTTAAAGGGATTGCAATGATTGATTTCTTCATCATGGAGCCAAACCAAGGAAATATAGTGCTTGGAAGGGACTTCCTCCGAGCAGTTAAAGGCTTCATTGATATAGGTAAGGGACAAATCCGCTTGCGCGGAAAGGCAAAAGGTGTGTACCCCTTTCCTAGAAGGAACAAGAGTGAACTTGCTGAGGAACCATTTGAAGCAATCTATAGCTCCGATTATTATGATGGTTATTGATTCCTCTATGCATTATGCCTAGCTTAAAGGCATAAAAGAAAGCGCTTTTGGAAGGCAGCCCAATGAATAAATTTATATTGCTTTTGTTGTGTCTTGATGTTGTTACTACTGTAGCATCATCATTGTATCTTTGCTTTTCAATTTTGTGCCAAGTATAGCCTCTAATTGCAAGAAAGTTCAAAAGTTGTGACTTGCTGTCCAGGAAACAGATTCTGTCATTGGATAGAAAAATTCGTATAAAATCACCAGATCATCTTTTTGGTCTGAATTTTTTCGACAGCGTGCTCTATATAATTGTATTTCGTGCGTCTGTTTTGAGTTTTTTTATTAGAGTTGCAGAAGTGCCCCGGAAAAATCATTTACTACCTGCTTTTCTGTTTTTTCACAGATTCTGTCCTGTTTTGCCTTTCCTTCATTTTGCAAACCTAGAGCTTGCTTTTTCTTTGCAAAAACCTTTTGGCAATCTTGAGAAACAGTAGAACTTCAAGAATATCTTTATTTCCAGCAAGGAACAATTATTTTATTATGGGTACTAACCTCGCTAATCAGATTATGATGAGTTATGTATGAAGGGAGTTTTCAAGTGTGCGAGGGAAGATGATAAAAAGATTCAGGAGTGTCAAACGCTCAAGCTTGGGGATGCCCCCGTGCACCCCCAAGAAATATTCAAGGAGACTCAAGCGTCTAAGCTTGGGCATCCCCTTCTCCATCAACATTATCAGTTCATCTTTCGTTCCACTATATTTTAATCACTTCATGTGTTATGTGCTATGCTTGGAGCGTCTTGCTTTTAGTTTTCCTTTTAGTTTTCTTTAGCTTTTCATAACGAGTCGGAACTCAGCTTTCTTTATGTGGGAGAGAAACACGCTCCACTTCTACCTAGAACATAACATAGAATTTTCATGTCTATCCTTGCTGTGTGTGTTCTTTGTCTTTTAATGGCTACTATCATGCTTAGCTCTTAGTATTCATGCTTATCTTTTTAAAGAGCTTTCGTTTAGTTGGTTGCTTGAACTCTCTTTAGTTATCATGCTTATCTTATTAAGAGAGTTTGCTTCCGTTGCATTGGTTGATATGTCTATGATAAAGATGCTACGTGCATAATGGCGTTTAGTAGTTCATGTTTTCTTATGGTTAGTCTCAAATAGCTGGGGGGGTTCCCAATGTGTTATTGGAGTACCAACATGATTTGTTTGCCTATGATGTGGTATGGTTTAGTAGTATCGTCCTTCGAGAATTTATTTTGATTGACTTGGCATATGCTCACGCATATTTAAGACTGTAAAGAAAGTCTGTCAAGCCTTGATGATCTTTTGTTTCTGAGTAGCGATATAACTTCCATGCCTGATTCAATGTTGCTTTGTCGCTCTGCATGATTATGACCGTCATTGCTCTCTTAGTTGGTCGCTCCCAGTCTTTTGCTAACCTCCACCTGTACTAAGCAGACTGACTGCTTGTGCATCCAAATTCCTTTATACCAGTTATGCCATATGAGTCCACCATACCTTCCTACATGGTATTTACCTGCCATTCCTAATGGAGACTTGCATGTACCATCTCGAAATTATTCAAAGAAAAATGCTTTCCTATTTTGTGCCTCTGTTGTAAGTCCATGAGGAAGTAGTAGTTAATTCATAATCTTTTTAAGTTGGACAAGCTTCACCCCGGGATTACATGTATAATGTGCAAACCCATAATACGAGAAGGAACTGGCATTGAGTGCGCCCGGCTCAAAATTAATATAACAAACAAACCCTCCTTCACGCTTTGTTCATGAGAAATCAGAAAACTTTGGCAGTGATAAACAAAGGAGATTAAGAGGATGTGATCGTCCTCATTCGGGAGCCGTTCCTCGAAACTTGTCCATCTCAAGAAGTGATTGAGCTGTCTGCTAGCATTCGTTGACGAAACATGCATGATCTAAAAAAATAATTATTACCTCTGTTTTAAAACCAAGAGCTCTGGTACATGTTTTGTCTTTGTTTCCGACTACGGGTTTTCAACCTTGCCAACAAAAGCCACAGTTCGAGAGTCTCCACCTTCTTTTAAAAGCACCAACTACTGAGAGCATGATTGTCATTCTGAGTGTAATGTGCATTGTCCCAAAGTAGCATTGTCTTTTGCATGATTGTGATATCGTTTATTCTGAAATCATTGTATCTAGTCATCACTTAAACCTTGGAGGTGCCCCTGCATTTATGTTTTGCTTCACTAAAGGGGGCAAGCGAGATATCACTTTATCATATTTGCACACCATGTTCATTACAAATCTATTTGATGTTTCAGTATCATATTGTAAAACTTTCAGTTCTTTGTGATTTTCTCATGAGGCAACTTAATTACTATAGATTCATTGTCTCAGTAAGCTTTTGTCATATGACTATGAAAAAGTCCTATATGGTTAATAGCATGTCACCACAGAAATTATTCTTGTTATCATTTACCTACTCGAGGACGAGCAGGAATTAAGCTTGGGGATGTTGATACGTCCAAAACGTATCTATAATTTCTGCTTGCTCCATGCCTCTTTTGGGTGATATTGCTATGATATTTATACACTTCCATACACTTTTGATCATATTTGGACTAACCTATTAACTCAGTGCACCCCAGTGCCAGTTTCTGTTTTCTGCTGTTTTTGTATTTCAGGTTTTCCCATTACGAGAACTGCCAGAAAAATCCCAGAAAAATTATATAAAAAATCAGCGTTCCGGAAGGTTCCCGGTAGCCAAAGTACAGCCGGGGGGGCACCAGGGCTCCAGGCGCCCTGGTGGCGCCCCCCCCCCCCTGGGCCGCGCCGGGGGGGCGCCTGGGCCCCCCGAGCCTCGTCCGGTGCCCCCCTTTGGCATATATTTAGACCGTCTCCCAAAACCCTCGAGACGGAAACCCTTTTTCGCGATCTCATCTCTGTTCCGCCGCCGCCGCCGCTTCCAAGATCGGGAGCACCAGGAAAACTCTTCCCGGCACCCTGTCGGAGGGGAGGATCACCACCGGGAGCTTCTCCACCACCATGGACGCCTCCCGAATGAGTTGTGAGTAGTCTCCCTTTGACCATGGGTCCATGACCAGTAGCTATGTGATGTTCTCCTCCCGTTCTTGTGCTTCACTAATTAGTCCTCGTGAGCTGCCCTACATGATCGAGGCACATATGTAATCCTTATGCTGTTGCTATGATGAGTTTGCTGGGATTCGATGGATTATGAGATTATGTTCAGATTGTGTTTGAGTAATATATTTGATTCACCTTTTTTATATTTATGTTCGTAAGTAATTCTTGCATGTTCTCCGTTGTTATTTATTGCTTTGGCCAAGTAGTAGGTAGTGACTCCAAGAGGGAACGTTATGCTTGATTATGGGTTCATGCCCCTCGATGACTAGCTTGAGTGACAGAAACATGAGTCTAGGGGGTGTGCTGTTGCCACAAGGGGGGAAACAACGGTGCTTGTGCCCGCGGGTGCAAGGATTGTTTACTTTACGCAAAGTTCTTTTAATGCAGTTGTCTGTTGCTTTGAGTTTACACTATGGGTTGGACTCGCAACTTAATACCAGCGAGATGTTCTAGATAGATATCTCAAGGTGGATGATTAGTAGTAGATGCAGATGGATTTCGTTCTACTTACCTCGGCGTACCGCCCATGCTTTGAACCTCTACCTTTCTTGCAACTTAGTCAGCATTGGTTTGCGCACATGGTCCTGTCAATTGCCCAGCTGTAATTCGTTTACCTCACATAGCAGTTTTATCGTCTTTTGGGAGAGAGACATCACTAGTGAACATCATGAGACTCCGGTCCATATTACCATCATTGATCACATCTGCTATTTACTTTCCGCTTTTACTTACTATTGCAATTATACCTATCACTATTATCACTTGCGTTTGATCCTTTGTAAACTACAAGGCCGGAGGGATTGACAACCTCTCTGTACTCATTGGGAGCAAAGTTATTTGTATCTGTGTGCAGGTCCACGTTGATTGCTAAATATCTGGCGCCGTTAGCAGTTGACACCTTCTTGTTGAAACTGGGAGTCTCAGGGAAATCGATCCTTGGTATTGCCAAGGGAAAACTTCCGCTACACTACATCTCAAACCTTCCACTTGGGGTAACCAACGAGGGGCGAGAAGCCATCACTACTTCGTCAGTCTTGGGTTAGGTTCCTAGTCGGTAGCCTGGGATAGCAGATGGATGTCGTGTGCTTTTCATGTTTGCATCCGTAGTCGGATGCCTTGTATTGATGTTGTTGTATTCATGTGACTTGTATGAATTGTTGTATCCACATGTATTTGTGTAATGTTATGATGTAATGATATCCATCTCGCTAAGCGCCTGAGATGCGGTTGTGCCCCAATCACGTATGAGTCACGTGATCGGGATATAATCACATCTTGGGCCTGACACGTGCCCGGGCGCATCCGTGGGCGTTTGACAAGCCGAATTAGCCCATCACGAATGTAGATGCTCTTACATGATGAATGTTGTCCATAAAAATATCCATCGTTGATCCAATGTCTACGTTTTGTTCATATTGTCTTGGCTAAGTTACTACTATTGTTGTTGCTATTGTTCCAACTACTAGAAAACTGCTACAATCACTGTTATTGTTACTATCACTACTGCTACTATCAAAACTATCATACTACTGTGCTACTAAATATTTGCTGCAAAGAATTAACTTCTCAGGTGTGGTTGAATTGACAACTCAACTGGTAAGGCTCATAGATATTGTTTGGCTCCCCTTGTGTCGAATCAATAAATTTGGGTGAAATACTACCCTCGAAGACTATTGTGATCTGTTATACTTGTGGGTCACTGTACCTTCCGATGCGGACCCCTCTTAATAGTCCGGATTTTTTACGATCAGAGAAATAAAACGCATAGGAAATGTTGTTTTCTCTTCTTTTCATCCGGAGGGGTGCCCAACCGTCTTGTGCCACACAAAGTATAGCTAAGTAGCTTTTGCACACGGTTACTCCGCAAATTGCATTGTCATCAACATCAAATCACTTAAGGCGGGAAATGTCCTTTCAACTATCCTCCTCCAAATGAAGAGACTCCTACTACTAAATACTAGAGGAACCGATAACTTGATGCTCAGCAAAAACATCATATGTGGTCATCTGAGCAAGGCACGACATGGACAGATCAGCTCTTTGGGAACCTCAAAGCTAATCTGGGAATGGCTCTCAAAGGTCAATGATGAACGTTCTACTCAATGAGACTCCCGAGTTGATCTTCTTACGAACCTCTTCACCCACTTCCGAAGACTTGACAATGAAAGTGTTTAACATACTTTTGATCATCTCACCCATATATGAAATGACCTTCAATCTCTAGGCACGTCAGATATCGTTGATCATGAGGTAGTGAAAAAACGCCTAAGATCTATTGACAACTTATTTGATACAATATTTTAATGATTCAAGAGTGACGTAATTACAGGCTACTTGATCCCACTAATATCCTCAAAAGGCTTAAGGCTAGTCAAAGTGGGAATAACTTAGCTAGTAACATAACACATCCGTGTGCTAACTCTACGAACTTCCAACTCCTCACCCAGATGCCTCCTCCCCAATTAGGGTTTCTCTGCCTCCCACCGACACCGCCGCCTGTCCGCCTCGTCTCTGGTGGCCTCGGGGCAATGGGGGCGTGATGGATCTCGGCCCTTGCTGGTGAGAGGGCTTCGTTTTAAGATGTGTCTTCGAGATTTGTTAGGGTTTGTGTCCTGCTCAGGAAGGCGAGACGGCGACGGCTCCCTAAAGATGGAATAAAATTCTCCCTGCCTAGCCCCTGTTCCGGTGGTGTGTACATCATCATTGGTGAGCGTGTGGAAGTGTCTCTCCAGCGGATCAGTCCTTGGTGGATTTACTCGGATATGTTCATCGTTCGTGTACATTCGTGTGTCTTCAGGTTGGATCCTTCCAGTCTATGCTACTCTTCATCGGCGGCGATTGTTGTTTGGTGCGCTGGTCCTATGGGGCTTAGGAAGATGACTTCCCGACTCTCAACTAAAACAAGTTTTGCTCTGCTCCGGTGAGGGAGTGGCGATGACGACGGCGCGCCTTCAGCTCGCTTGAGTGCTTGGAGTCGTCGTTGGGTGGTCTATGGATCTGAATATAATTTTATCATTTCCGGTGTTCGTTGTACTCTCATGATTGAAGATGAATAGTACATCGAATGTTTTTTCACAAAAAACCATAACACGTCCCAAGACAAGTTTGCTTATGTGACAACTGTTAATAAGGATGTTTGGACTAATCATGTCAGCATTACGTAACGCTCCCCCAAAAAATACAATTATGACTCTACTTCTATGAATTTTGCATTCTAAAGATAATAATATAAGCTAATGTCATATGCATAACACTAATTAAATTACTCCCGCCTAACAAAGGCCCACGGCCGCCCCCTGGTTAATCCCCTGGACCCGGTCCATGCATCAGCGCCTGACGCCTTCCCTGACTATTTTCCATCTCATTTCTGGAAGGGCGGGAGTATTCCGCCGTCCCAGACCATTTTCCATCTGGAAGAGAGGGAGAGGGAGCATTCGGCAGTCACCCCTCCCTCCGGCCGTCGCACTCGCAGCACAGCTGCAGACCTCATATCCTTCGAACTCCCCGCCCCGCCTGTGTGACGCAAACGACCAAAACCTTTGCCGATCTCGTTAACTCCAGTGCAGGCATATCAAGTAATCATCCCTTCTTGTTCCTCGCTCGGCTAAATCCAATCTTATCATAGCAGTTGCGCCGTGCAGCTGGGTGCTGTAGTTAGTACAGAAGCATGCGGCCAGAAGGGCAACGGCCGCAGCAAGCGACCGGAGCAGACATGGACCCGCCCGCCAGGCTGCCGGACCCGGTGCCGTCGCCGATACTGAAGCACTCGCCGTCTGTATCGCGCTCGCTGCGGTCGGCGGCAGACACGTCGTCCGTCACCTTCGCTTCCGACTTCCGGTCGCGCTCCAAGCCGGAGTCCGCCTCGCCGTCCTTCGAGAGCTTCCGGACCGCCCGCTCGAGGCCGTCCAGCATCTCGCGTTCGTCCACGAGGCGATCCACGTCCGAGCGCGCCGGCTCGCAGCGGGACCTCCGCGACGAGGACGCGCGGTTCGTCTACATCAACGACGCGCCGCGCACCAACGCGCCGCCGGCCATGTTCCCGGACAACTCCATCCGCACCTCCAAGTACTCCCTCCTCACCTTCATCCCGCGCAACCTCTACGAGCAGTTCCACAGGGTGGCCTACATCTACTTCCTCATCCTGGCGGTGCTCAACTTTGTGCCGCAGCTCCTCGTGCTGTCCAAGGAAGCCGGCGTTCTGCCGCTGGCCTTCGTGCTCGGCGTCACGGCAGTGAAGGACGCGTACGAGGACTGGCGCCGGCACCGGTCTGACAAGAACGAGAACAACCGCACGGCGTCTGCGCTGGTGGACGGCGTGTTCCGGCCCAAGCGGTGGAAGGACATTCAGGTTGGCGACGTGGTGCGTCTCGTGTCTAACGAGACGCTTCCGTGCGACATGGTGCTTGTGTCCACGAGCGACCCCACCGGCGTCGCCTACATCCAGACCATCAACCTCGACGGCGAGTCCAACCTCAAGACGCGCTACGCAAAGCAGGAAACCATGTCCACGCCGACGGAGGCGCTCGCCGGTGTCATCAAGTGCGAGAAACCCAACCGCAACATCTATGGCTTCCTCGCCACCGTGGACCTCAACGGCCGCCGCGCCATCTCCCTCGGCGCCTCCAACGTCATGCTCCGCGGCTGCGAGCTCAAGAATACGGCCTGGGCCATCGGAGTGGCAGTGTACACCGGCCGGGACACCAAGGTCGTGCTCAACAGCTCGGGTGCGCCATCCAAGCGCAGCCGCCTAGAGACGCACATGAACCGCGAAATCATCGCGCTAGCCGTGGCTCTGGTCGTCCTCTGCTCGGTGGTGTCTCTCCTCACCGGCATCTGGATGGGTGACCATGTCGACCAGCTCGCCATCATCCCCTTTTTCCACAAATACGATTACTCTGGGGCTGCTGAGCACGACCACGAGAGGTACAACTGGTACGGCACGGGCGCGCAGGTGGTGTTCACGTTCATGTCGGCGGTGATACAATTCCAGGTGATGATCCCAATCGGGCTCATCATATCCATGGAGCTCATCAGGGTAGGGCAGGCATACTTCATGGTGCAGGACAACCACATGTTGGACGAAAAGAGCCAGGCCAGGTTCCAATGCCGGGCGCTCAACATCAACGAGGACCTCGGGCAGATCAAGTACGTCTTCTCCGACAAGACCGGCACGCTCACGCAGAATCGGATGGAGTTCCGCTGCGCCAGCGTGCAAGGCCGCGACTTCAGCGAGACCGACGGCGGCGAGGAGGACGGACATGCCGTGCAAGGTAAGCAAATGTTTGTTTTTGTTGAAATTTTCACCAGCGGTAAGCTTGGTTGACTAATCACCGATTTTGAACGGCGGCGCTAGCATTATCTGGCCGTAAGAAAACTAATACTACTACTAGAAGAAATGTCACTCGCCGGTGTGTTGCGTGCTAGGATGATCGCCATGGTTATTTCGGGTACACGTATGCAGAATTTGAAGTTTCTTCATCCACACGCCGAACCAGAAATGAGCACGCGAGTTCTGCAACACGCAAGATAGGTAGTACACTGATACATTTCGACAGTTAGATGACCGGTGAAAAGAGAGAACATCTTTTGATGGTTACATGACAAGTACGTGCAATGATACTGTTTATTAATGATTAGTTATGCTACTGATCGAGTCAAACTTTTGAATGAACTTTTCTCCCCCTTTTTAAGCCCAAAAGGCAAAACATTTAATCTACCGGGACCTGAAAATCATGTAGCTTGTGTTGCCCTTTATTTGACTCTTCTGGCGAATGATACAACCTGATCAGACCTTGTTATAATCCTCCTTCCAAAGAGATTGAAGAGGATTTTGGCTCGTAGGGATCTAATCCTCCTCAAACCTTGCCAATCACCTTCAAAAATCACTTCAACCGAACAAGGCCTCAGGGTTGACCGCCATCTGGCCCAATAAGCATAGAATTACCCGGACGTCAACAACCAACATTCTTTCGGATTTCAAACTGAGACTGGATGAATCGTCACCATCCATTTTCCTGGGATGAGAGCCCGACACGACACACTAACGTTACAGCACACCTCGTTTGACATCCAAGTTATACTACTCCCTCTGTCCCAAAATATAAGAACGTTTTTAACACTACACTAGTGTCAAAAACGTTCTTATATTGTGGGACGGAGGGAGTATTTTCTAAGTAAAATTCAACATCTACACCTAAAAAAAGTAAAATTCAACACCCAATCAGGAGGAGAAAAGAATCTGATCCATGTTTCGCGGGACATTCTGTTTTGGGTGCAGCGGACGGCGTGGTTCTGAGACCCAAGACGGCGGTGAAGACGGACCCGAAGCTGGCGGCGCTGCTCAAGGACGGGACGGGCGCCAAGGCCAGCCGCGCCCGCGACCTGTTCCTGGCGCTGGCAACCTGCAACACCATCGTGCCCATCGTCGAGGACACGGCGAAGCTGGTGGAGTACCAGGGCGAGTCCCCCGACGAGCAGGCGCTGGTGTACGCCGCCGCGGCGTACGGGCACAAGCTCGTCGAGCGCACCTCCGGCCACATCGTCGTCGACGTGTTCGGCACCAGGCAAAGGTACCAACTCACCACCCCACATGTTTTGCAAAAATCGATTTGTTTCTCGTAGCATTGCCGCTCTTGGTGAAATTGATTTGTTTCTGTTATGATCTGACTGCATTGTTGTGGGTGAAATTTATGTTTGTTTGTTGCCATAACGATAAATATGCGAGGCTGTGATGCGATCGACATTGACATTTGCATAGGCAGACGTCATATAGGAGTAGATGTTAGTAAGACAAGAGGAAAACTAAAGTGCATAGTCAAAAAAGAAAAGAAAACTAAAGTGTTCAGTTGGTGTCACGAAATCCTGGGTCCGGCGGCTATACTCCTACGTCGCTCCGACCATCTGGGCAAAGAAAACAATACTGTCAACTGCTCCACTTCCGTACAAGCCACAGGGCAGGTGTGGCTGCTCGCAGTACCCGGTACTCCCTCCATTCCGAAATATAGTGCGCCCGCGCTTCCCGAGGTCCAACTTTGACCATAAATTTAACCTATTAGACCGACTGCGGCGGGAGAAAAAATTACATGATTGAAAACTTCTTTTGAATACGAATTCATTGGTATAACTTTTGCTCCCGCCGCAGACGGTCTCGTTGGTTAAATTTATGGTCAAAGTTGAAGCACGAGGATAGAGGAAGCACTACATTGTGGAATGGAGGGAGTATTCTTTTGGGGAGGAAAGTACCCGGTACTGTTTTACTAGTTTGATGCTTTTCATGACACTTTACATAGTCATCTTAATGATAAATTTAGTTTGCAATTTTCTGACAATATAATTGAACCGAGATGAATTTGTCATACTCATCAAATAAACTTGCAATCCTCAAAGAACATCATTTGTCATTAGAAGTGTTTGATTTTCTATGGTCAAAAATCTGACGACAGATTTGCAGTGGAGTCTTTTTAATCCTAGCATGCTCAAGCCTTCAATCCGGAGTATTTACAAAAATACCACATTCAGGTTTTGGTTCCACAAAACTACCACTTTCAAAACGTCAACAAAAAACTGATAGATAAAGATTTCTTTGATAAAAACCACCACTTTCAAAACATCAACAAAAAACTGATAGATAAAGATTTCTTTGATAAAAACTACCACTTTCAAAACAACAACAAAAAATTATTCCCTCCGTTCCTAAATATTTGTCTTTCTAGAGATTTCAACAAGTGACTACATACGAAGAAAAATGAATGAATCTATATTTTAAAATATGTCTACATACGGATGTATGTTGTAAGTCCATTTTAAGTGTCTAGAAAGACAAATATTTTGGAACGGAATGAGTAATAGATAAAGCCTTATTTTTTGATAAAAACTACCACTTTCAAATAGTGACCGGTTTAGACAATTTAAACACATTTATGTCAGATGGGAACCATCCGTCAGGCTGACATGGCTGGAAAGTCAACTTCGTCTATTTTGACGGTAAGTTGACCGTTGTGACAGATGGGGCCAGAATGTCAGCACCAACTCTCTTCTTCCTCCTCCTCGTTTCTCTCTTTGGCATTTTAACAAACTTCTTTTGTGCATCACACATCTGCGAGAGTGCATCACGCTTCTTATTAGGGAGTAAGTTGAATTTGCCATGACCTAGTAGTTGCCGTCGTGGAATGCAATCCTTGGTCCGAACCATTTTCCACGCATGATTGGACCACCGGCTTAGTTATTTGGCTAGCCAAAACCATCAACTTATTCCAGACGATCAGCAACATCTATCTAAATCCCAAAGCCTACCTGGCAAACAGAATATTCAAAGTCGAGACCTTCTAGCCTCTCTGACCATGAAAGGAAAGCGATAATAAAAAAAATCCCAGATGAATATCCATCCGCGTTTCCAATCAAAGGCGTGGCGTTGAATTGTGACCAGTTCACCCGAAATCGAATTTTCTTTCTTTCGTAATCTTCTAGCAAACGATCCTTGTGCCACGGCACCATGCCACGAGGCTTTGACGTAGGAAAGCTTTTGCATGTACCACACGTAGGGGCAATCAGAAGCTGCAGGCTCACTGTTCCGGCGAGGAAAATTATGCGATCCATGGATGTGACAGGTCTCGCAGTAGACCAACTGCAAGGATCGATTCCCGGTTGGGTACGGGGATATGATGAATGCAAATGCAACCCCGTCTAGAAGCCGAGAGAATGGTACTATTCGACACGGACGTGTACGTACGTGTCAACTAATTAATGGAGGGAAGAAGAATTAAGTTGGGAAAAAAATTTCTTTGTTAGTCCATACTGGGTGTGGGCCCGACCAAACAAAACACGATGGATTTCACATGTGTTCCGTGCTGTGTTGGACTTGGAACTTCCCATATGGCTTGCAGGATTATCCCATATCCCCTAGAAGATCAAAAGTGAGGAGAAGGATGTTGCTCACTTTTACCCTTCTTTGGTGATCGGAACATTATTGTTGAGTTGAAGGTCCAGTGAAACAAGTCGATCCATCACGGTCACTGTCACGAATGGTAAACAAAAGGCTAGTGTGTACTGATGCTAAAAAAACAAAAAACAAAAAAAAAAAAAAAGGCTAGTGTCACGAATTGGGTCGTGCGCGGCGGCACTCGTCCCGTGCTGCCCAAGGCACGTGGGCCCATGCCTGGCCCGAAGAGGCCAAACCCGACGGCGCACACGAGGCTTCCAAAGTAGACTTCCTTCATCCTGGGCGGCGCCTACTTTGGGTCGGGCCCCATCGCATGCGAGCCATCTTCATGACCCTGGCCTAGCCTTAGCCTAGCCGCCCGTGCACGGCGAGGTGAGACGATCGCGACGCACGGCACCACTAGCACGGTACCACCATCGCACGCTACCATTTCCCCTCCCGTCTGCTCAAGTTGTAGTGCGTCAAAAGGGTCTCCGTGCCATGGATCTACCGCTGCCGTGGGAGCTTTTTCCACGCTCATGGTTATGGATGGGATAGAAAATGGAACTCTAGTGGAACCCTGCGAGTCTGCTCCATACGTGATTATCAATGAACCTTCTAACTCATGTGTGGAATACTTCTAGTACTGTACTTGTTTGCGCATGGCAATGGCATGATACAGACTTTTGCGAGTGTCCACTTCTATTACGCATATGTGTGAAAAAAAATTCTAATGAATTGCTAAATTTAAGTTGATTAAGATTTAACTAAGTCTCGGTCGAAGTTGCATTCATAAAATCTTATGCGGAGATGCGTGGAAAATTCTTTAAACTTTTTTTCTTTTTTCTTCTCTATTTGTTATGCCACTTGACTGATACTTGATTAAGTCTCAGTCGACTGAGACTTAGTCACACCCTTTTTTCTAACTCATGTAGAGACAAACTTTTACGTGATAATCTACTCCTATTAATACCTCCATCTCTGTTACTTACTCCGTAAACTAATATAAGAGTGTTTATGTCACTAAAATAGTGATCTAAATGCTCTTATATTAGTTTACAGAGGGAGTACCAGTTTAAAAATACGATAATAACTAATATACCTATAGTTTTTTTTTGACAACTAATAAACCTGTAGTTGTTTGTTTAGGCATCTTTTCTCCATATAGACAAAAATGTCAATGTAAATGGGCTACTCTAATTAGAGTGCATGGCGCATGGATCGTTCGTTAGTCCGGCATCCCTGACATGGCGTTGTTTAACGGAGTTGACTCAATCTAACTAATGTGATGGAGCCCACACTATACCAATGGATCTTTCCAAAATCGTATCCCATTCACGTGGCTGACTTGTACTATTTCTCCATCTCAAATGGTCAACTTTGGACGCCTAAACACGGGAAAAATATTCCATAAACCTCTTTTCGGTCAGTGTCTGACCTTCAGACACAAGAAATCTCGTCTCCACTACTCCGTTTGAGAAGACGCATAGATGATTACCGTGCCAAAACTCGTTTGGTCAAAGGCATGCACCCTCAAAATACTTGTCAAGAGTGAAATTCCTTGGTAGTCAAAGGCATGCACCCTCATCAAAATATTTGAAATTCCATGATTATCTGGAAGAGATATCCTAGAATTGATCCAGTCAGGTTCGGCATAATAAAAGTGGGGGAAACACAAAGGTAAAAGGAAAGAGCAACTTTGTCCTCTCCGCGAGCTCCTACGAACCAGTACTCTGCCTACTCTGCTTTCCAAGGACGGATCGCATCCAAGTATAAAATACTCGTTTTTTTTCCTAGTCAAATCCACTGCGCGAGCGATATGGCGTGGTCACTTTCATACATTGTCGGTCATCCATCAATCCATCCATGAACTGCGACGAGAGAGCTCTGAATTTTTGGACAATGCTCCCAGTTCGACCTCTTTTCCAGTTCTGCCATGCTCTGCGCACGCCGCACGGCATAGCTCCATGAAGAAACTCCAAATGGGTGACCCAAATTTCGGAATACGCGTTTTGTCCGTTTTGTTTGGCCCGTCGACTTCACGTTCGCACTGTATTCTTTTCAGCTCGGTCATGCGTCCAACGCGGGCAACTCATTTAATATCCGCATATTTGAGCCCGACCAACGCTAAGAGTTCATGCCAGCACCATGCTAGCGGCCGACATATATTGCCAGCATACAGAAAATCACCGCGTAGTTCATGCTGGCATACTTGCCAGCGGCCGGCACATAATGGGGTGGGTCATGCCAGCACACTTGACGGCATACAAAAAAGAGGTGACGATGTCCGCCCGTAGATCACAGCTCGTCGAACTTGAGCATTTCGGCCTGCATTTTCTCGAACCATGGCCTCTTGCTCGGCGACACAGTGTTCAGATCAACCTTCATGATCTCCACACCCGTCTTTATACTTGCAAAAGGCACTTCTTTCGCCTTGGTCTTGGCATTGGCGGCCTCGATCTCGAGCATCTTGGCTTGCATCGCCTCCTCCAACTCAAGCATCTTGGCTTGCCTCTCTGCGTCCATCTCCAGCCTCCTCCTTTGGATTTCCATGAAGGCGTTCATTTGCTCTTCCTTTTCTTGCCGGCGCTTGTCCTCTCTCAAGTTCTTGCTTATCATGCCCTCCACTTTTTCAAGCAAGGCGATCGACGCCGCGTCCCGCTTGTCCTCCTTTTTCGAGTTGGTCTTCCCCCACGGCCGGGCCTTCTCGCCGTCACCATGGTCCTCCACAACTTCCTTTCCCCCGCGCGTCAAGAGGGCGGCATTTTGCTCCTTGAACTTCTCCTCATCGTTGATGATGGTTCAACAATGGAAGAGATGGAAGGCCTTGCCGTCGTGTTGAACCTTGAAAGCCTCCAAAACTTGAAACACCTACAATTCGAACCAAGCAAGCATATGTTGGCAAATGGACATGCAATCAACGGGGAAAATGGGTGGCACCAAAAGGAAATGAGAGGGCATGCATACCAGGTTTTGCATGCCGAGGCCGCTCACGGGGCGTGCCTTGATGCTCTCATAGGTGGCACAAAATTTGTTGCACTCTTGTTGAATTAACCTCCAACGCTTCAAAAGTGACACCCATCCACGCTTGCTTTGCATTTGGTACGGGGGAAACGTCTTGCGTTCAAGGAACTCACGATGAACACGAGTCCACATGGCTGAATACTTTTGTTCGGCGCCGACCTTTGGGTCTTGCCTACTGTCCCTTCAACACTCACAAAGGAGCTTGTCCTCGACCGGCGTGTATGCCTTCGTCCGCTTGCTCTTGCGCTTCGGCTTCGCCCCAATAGCAGTTTGGTTGGCGAGCTCCTCCTCGAACAAAGGCTCCCCGTCGATGTCCATGTCGTCATCCTCCTCCTCGAGGCCGTAGTCCTCTGAGAACTCATGGTCGAGTGGGAAGGCGTCTAGGCCTACTTGATCGTGCATGAAGGCGTCGTGCATGCCATGTTGATCATAGGTGGCTTGGGTGAATGGCGCTCGGTCGTCCTGGCTTTGGTCTCATCGGGATCGTAGGCAGCCGTGAAGCCAGCGGGGCCAGCCGTCGGCCCACCGCCTTGGAAGATCATGTTCTCGAGGAAATGGTTGGCCGTGTCATCGTCGATGGCCGCTGGCATTCCGTCGAACAGATTGCGGGCGCCGGTGAGCATGTCGGCTGGCATCTCACGCTGCCGTTTCCTCGGGCGTCAACTCCTTCTTATTCTTATTCTTGGGCGCCGTGGCAGTCTTGCGGGGGGCGCGGGGCTTGCCTCTTCCTGCGGGGGCAGCGCCTGAGCCGGCGAGGGAGGCGAGGCCTGCGGCGGCCTCGAGGTGGTTGTCCATTGCGGTGGGGAGCGCGCGGGAGGGTTTGGGGAAAGTGGAGGAAGAAAATAATCGCTTTGCCACCTACAGGCATGCCAGGGAGGGGAGTAGGTGCGCGTCCGCTTCGTGTCTGTGCCGACGCAAATCAAGCTCAAAATTGGGGCAGGAATGGGTCAGCATGCGAACAAAAAACGGACGCGCATCCGTTTGAATCGGCGTGTTGGGCCAACTTTTCGTCCGCGCGGACCCAAACTGACGATGACGGATGAAATGGATCGCCCGTTGGAGTTACTCTGAATTTCTTCCTTTTACTACTAGCTAAGAAACTTCATACTTTCACCAGCTAAGTTCCCTGTGCCTCGCTCTGATGGATAGATATAGTACTCCCTCCGTCCTAAAATAAATGACTCAAAAATGAGTACATCCCAGCATCTGCAAACGGAAGTGCCTCACGTACGATGAGTGCATGTCCGATTTGGTACGATAGTGCAATCCACCGTGAACCCAGCTTGAGGCAGCGTTGATCAACGGTGGCCATACTACTTCGTACAGAAATTATGCATATTCTGTCGTACGTGAAGCAATGCTCATCTGCAAATTGCCGCACTGAATTTAAAAGCTTTGAGACGAATAGGAACATGCGTGCAGAGCCAAGACCGGTGCAGGAGCGGCATAGTTTAGTGCACCGTAGCTTGTGGGTTTGGTCACAGGATTGGATTGGACAGGGTGCTCCCACTGATGGCGCATGCGCTATCGTCACGCATGGGTTTCTAGAATATATATTTTTGAATTAAAATGGGTTTCTAGAATTCTTTACAGAGTCCGTCCGACGACTCGTTGCCATGTTTACCAAGGCACATGGCCGTGGCTTACGGGGACTTTTCAGTCGAGGGTTTGATGTCAACTCTGTAGTTTACATGTTGCGCCGAGGTTGAAAGCCGGATTTGCCAAGATTTATGGCCTCCATGCCTCAGAGCAGAGCGATCCTCTGCCAAGATTCCCCCGGGCTAAAATATGTTTGCGTCCAACAATTACTAGGTTATTTATGAAGGCACTTGTTCATCTGACGTTACTCCATTGCGAACGTTGACTTGATTCGAAACTAAACGCAGAAAAATAAGAGCAGCAGTCTTGGCGTAGCGAAAAGTCATCGAGTCAGAGATGGTGGCATTTCGTGATTGCCGTCCAAGTAATGCAAACGAAATGCCTTTTCTTTAGCCCTTGGTTTATGTTGGATACTAGTACAAATTAAATCTCACCCAAAATACCAAGGCCCAGGAGACTCCCATAGAAACTGGTTGTTCGTACTGTAATCGGTGGCCGGCACACCGTGGATGATGGAAGAAATGAAGGAGCATCATCGATGATGGACTCATCTCTGCAATCCATTTGGACATTTGGCGTGTGTGGAAGCTTGGCCATCTCCGCCAGAAAGCAGAGCCGGCAGCCCAAAGTACCAACCCGACGAAAATGACAAGCTTGTTTAGCGAGTCGCCGTCAGCGTCTCCCCACTTTCGGAGCCCGTTTCTATCCACCATTTCTTGACCAGCTTGTTTAGCTACCGGCTGCGCTACTCCGAGTCTGTCTACGTGTGACAGCTTTGTTTCTGCACTAATTAAACCACATAGTATTACATTAATTAAGCCGCCTATAAACAAAAATAACAGCTCAGCTGGCTGCATTCGCTTGTCTTCTCTTCTCTCCATGGTCTCCCGGGACTAATAAGAAGCTTCTGGGAGGAGGGAGCTTTGTCAATCAAATTTCTGCTTGCCTTTGATGACTTGACTAATAACCAATATCGATTACTTGTTAGACTTTTATTTCTAGACTAGAATCCCTTGCTTGTACTAGTATTAGAGGAGGGTTGAGTCATGAGACATGAGAGGAGCAGCCCCCAAACCCAAAGCCTGCAGGTCTCTTCCTCCCTCGCCCGCTCATCCAAACGGTGCTTTTGTCCCCACCAACTCCCATCTGCCAGATTTTAAGCAAACCATTTCAAGTCCTCATCAAGATTGCGTAGTAGTATCTTTTCTCTGCTTGCTTCGTCTCTTCTCCTTCTCCCCCCCCCTGAAATAAAAATTCCTCTGCAGCAGCAGCAGCAGCAGCTCATCTTTAATGCAACTCTCGCCATAGTTACTCCCAGGCATCCACTTCGACCCAACCACTGCTCTGCTCTGCTCTGTTCTGCTTCCTCCCTTGTTTGTTTCTTGAACGGTTGAACCCAAACCTAGCTCGGTCAAAATCGGACTTTGGGATCGCCATGGGCGGGGATTCGAGGTTCTCCCACTGACGCGGCTGGTCCGGCCGGTCGGCACGCCATGGCCGAGGACCATGGATCGTCGCGGCACATGTCGTCCATGTCCATGTCGCACAAGGAGCTGGGCGACGACGACGCGCGGGTGGTGCATGTGGGCGACGCCGACCGCACCAACGAGCGCCTCCAGTTCGCCGGGAACGCCGTGCGCACGGCCAAGTACTCGCCGCTCACCTTCCTGCCGCGCAACCTGTTCGAGCAGTTCCACCGCCTCGCCTACGTCTATTTCCTCGTCATCGCCGTGCTCAACCAGCTCCCCCAGCTCGCGGTCTTCGGCCGCGGGGCCTCCGTCATGCCGCTCGCCTTCGTCCTCGCCGTCACCGCCGTCAAGGACGCGTACGAGGACTGGCGCCGCCACCGCTCGGACCGCGCTGAGAACAACCGCCTCGCCGCTGTCCTGCCTCCCGGCGCGGGCGCCCAATTCGTCCCCACCGAGTGGAAGCAAGTCCGCGTCGGCGACGTCGTGCGGGTCGGTGCCAACGAGTCGCCCCCGGCGGACATGGTCCTCCTCGCCACCAGCGACACCACCGGCGTCGCCTACGTGCAGACGCTCAACCTTGACGGCGAGTCCAACCTAAAGACTCGCTACGCTAAGCAGGAGACGCTGACGACGCCGCTCGAGCATCTCGCCGGCGCCGTCGTCAGGTGCGAGCGCCCGAACCGCAACATCTACGGCTTCCATGCCAACCTGGAGCTCCCGGGGGAGAGCCGCCGGATACCGCTGGGCCCGTCCAACATCGTGCTGCGCGGGTGCGACCTCAAGAACACGTCCTGGGCCGTGGGCGTAGTGGTCTACGCGGGGCGCGAGACAAAGGCGATGCTCAACAACGCGGGGACGCCGACCAAGCGCAGCCGCCTGGAGACGCACATGAACCGCGAGACGCTCTTCCTCTCCGGCATCCTCATCGTGCTCTGCTCGGTCGTGGCCACGCTCTCGGGCGTGTGGCTGCGCACCCACCAGACCGACCTGGAGCTCGCGCAGTTCTTCCATAAGAAGGACTACCTCAAGGTCGGCAAGGAGGGCAACGAGAACTACAACTACTACGGCATCGCGGCGCAGATCGTGTTCAACTTCCTCATGGCGGTCATCGTGTTCCAGATCATGATACCCATCTCGCTCTACATCTCCATGGAGCTGGTGAGGCTCGGGCAGGCATACTTCATGATCCGGGACGCCAAGCTCTACGACGCGTCGTCCGACTCGAGGTTCCAGTGCAGGGCGCTCAACATCAACGAGGACCTGGGGCAGGTCAAGTGCGTCTTCTCCGATAAGACCGGCACGCTGACGCAGAACAAGATGGAGTTCAGGTGCGCAAGCATCGACGGCGTCGATTACAGCGACGTCGCACGGCAGCGACCTGTCGGTAGGGCTAGCTTCTCTCTCATTCTCAGTAAATTCTATCGAGTAGAGGAGTCTGGGATGGGGTTTGATGGCCTTTTGATTCATGGCAGAGGGTGAGCCGGCTTGGGTGCCAAAGGTGCCGGTGAAGGTCGACAGACAAGTGTTGGAGCTGGTGAGGAATGGGGGTGCTACAGAGCAAGCGATGAACGCCGGAGAGTTCTTTCTTGCCCTGGCAACGTGCAACACCATTGTTCCTTTGATCCTTGATGATGGCCCTGACCTCAAGAAGAAGGTGATTGACTACCAAGGCGAGTCGCCGGACGAGCAGGCATTGGTTTCTGCCGCCGCCGCGTATGGCTTTGTGCTCGTCGAGCGAAGCTCCGGGCACATTGTCATTGACGTCCTTGGTCAGAAGCAGAGGTATACATCATTGATGACAGATTTGCATTAGGAACAAGGACAGATTGACCTTTCGGGTTTTACTTTCATGCTAGCAGTAGCAGTACAGTTTGCCGTTAGTTTGTGTCTTATAGTAGTTGGGGGAAGTTTTGTTGGTTTGTGGCCGTTGCTTGCATCCTCTTTTTGTTTGGGCCTGCACGGCATTTGGTAGGTTCAGTCCATTTGTGGCATGTCGTTCAGTCCATTTGTAGTGGTAGTAAGGCAACTGCCGGTATCGCTTCACCTGAACTAACTAACATTGCTTGATGACTGCAATTGATTGAGTTGATTTCCTTAGTGCTTTTGTAAATGTAGAATACAAATGTTTGTTTGCGCAATGCTTCGTTTTGTTTCAGTCCTTTGTGCATCTGTCCATTCACAAAGATTATGCCCGTTTTAATCGCTTTTACTTGACTTATTGTGCAGGTTTGATGTCCTTGGTCTTCATGAGTTTGACAGCGACCGCAAGAGGATGTCAGTTATAATTGGCTGCCCGGACAAGACTATCAAGCTGTTTGTAAAAGGTGCAGATAGTTCAATGTTTGGAATCATCGACAAAACACTGAATCCAGATGTTGTCCAGGCAACTGAGAAACATCTCCATTCATATTCGTCAGTCGGCCTGCGAACACTTGTCATCGGCGTGCGGGAACTTAGCCAGTCAGAGTTTCAGGAGTGGCAAATGGCTTATGAGAAGGCCAGCACTGCATTATTAGGCAGAGGCAATCTCCTACGCAGTGTGGCCGCCAACATTGAGAGGAACATGCGCCTGTTAGGAGCCTCCGGTGTTGAAGACAAGCTGCAAGATGGAGTTCCGGAAGCAATTGAAAAACTAAGAGAAGCAGGGATTAAGGTTTGGGTTCTGACAGGTGACAAACAAGAAACTGCCATCTCCATTGGCTATTCCTGCAAGCTTCTGACAAGGGACATGACACAGATTATAATCAATAGTAATTCAAGAGAGTCGTGCAGGAAAAGTCTGGATGATGCCATCTCCATGGTTAACAAACTTCGATCACTATCCACAGACTCTCAATCTAGAGTTCCCCTCGCCTTGATCATTGACGGTAACAGTCTGGTCTACATTTTTGACACAGACCGGGAGGAGAAGGTATGCAATCACACTAGCATCTGTATAACCGCAGTGATTTTTCCTGCAAAAAGAAAAACAGAGTCATTTTCTTATAAATAACCCATGAAAATGTCAACTTTCAGCTTTTTGAAGTTGCCATAGCATGCGATGTCGTTCTATGTTGTCGAGTGGCTCCCCTACAGAAGGCTGGGATTGTTGATTTAATAAAGAAGCGAACAAGTGACATGACTCTAGCTATTGGAGATGGTACGTTTTTTGTTTCAAACTAGTTCAGCACTTTCATCTTTTGCTCTGAGTTATTCATTCTTTGTTATTAATCTGAAGAAGTAATATTTTTTTCAGGTGCAAATGATGTATCCATGATCCAAATGGCTGATGTTGGCATTGGCATCAGTGGTCAAGAAGGAAGGCAAGCTGTGATGGCCTCAGATTTTGCCATGGGGCAATTTAGATTTTTGGTCCCATTGTTGTTAGTTCATGGCCACTGGAACTACCAGAGAATGAGCTACATGATCCTATACAACTTTTACAGAAATGCTACTTTTGTCTTTGTGCTCTTCTGGTAAGTGCATTCCCTTTATTACTAAGCTCGTTCAATCTGCACCTAGAAATATACCTAAACCACGATAACCATTGCAGGTATGTACTTTACACTGGTTATACCCTGTCAACAGCAATAAATGAGTGGAGCAGTGTGTTATACTCTGTGGTCTATACCTCTGCACCGACTGTCATTGTCGCCATTCTCGACAAGGATCTGAGTCGAAGGACATTGCTGAAATATCCCCAACTCTACGGTGCGGGGCAGCGCGAGGAGAGTTACAACCTAAGACTATTCATTTTCATCATGGTAGACTCGGTTTGGCAGAGCGTTGCAGTTTTCTTCATCCCTTACCTCGCATACAAAAACAGCGCAATCGACAGCGCCAGCCTGGGAGACCTGTGGACATTGTCTGTTGTCATTCTTGTCAACATTCACCTTGCCATGGATGTCATCAGATGGACTTGGATCACTCATGCAGCAATATGGGGCAGTATTGTGGCGACATGGATTTGCGTCATCATCATAGACTCCATACCCACCTTGCCCGGTTTCTGGTACTTACTCATCCTTATTGATCCTTATTACTATTTGCTTGCCTATTGGAAAAAAAGAAAACCTACATGCTCTTCAAATTTGAAACAACATCCTACATGATTTCTGATTCTCTAACTCAATGACAGGGCAATCTATGAGGTGATGGGAACTGCATTGTTTTGGGCATTGCTTCTTGCGGTGATTGTGGTTGGAATGATTCCTCATTTTGCCGCAAAGGCCATTAGGGAACATTTCATGCCCAATGACATCCAGATTGCGAGAGAGATGGAGAAGTCGCAAGATTCTGGTGATGCTTATCATCCAGAGGTCCAGATGAGTACATCCACTCGAGCGTAGGAGTAGGGGATCTTTGTTCATTCGGGTAGGCTAGAGTTACACCTTTCTCTTTCTGAAGAAATTACACCTTTTCCTTGGTTCTTTTTGTTGTGTGTATATAAAGCAATTCTTTCGGCAGTGAGCATGCTTCTTGTTGCTTGCTGCCCTGTCAACTATCCAAAGGATAGATTTCTTGTAGCCATGCTGTCCATCCGCCTGCATTTTTTTTGTTAATTTATATGAAAGGACCGTACAGGAGTTAACTGTACATATTCAGGGACTGATTTATTTTATGAAGATTCTGAAACTGATGAAATTGATTTCCAAGAGCTAACGTACAGGCGTTGCGTTTGTTGGGTGCACAAATAGACATACGGAACAGCCATACGTTTTTACGGTGTTAAGAGCATCTTTAACTCATTCCTTATAATTTAGAGGAGTATATATATGGCCTATTGGGGGTGGGGCGGCTGGGTGACGTGCGGTGGCCGGCAGCGTGCCCCCGGCCCAGATCTGGCCCCTCCCGGCCCCATCTGGGTCCTAGCGGGCCAGTCATTGGCGTGGCATCGATGTCCTATGGGTGGCGCAGAGGAGGAGCAGCTCGGACTCATGATGGTGGCGTCGACGGCGTGCCTTCTGCAGCGTGACGGCGGAAGCTTTACGGGCATTTGCGGACCTGGCCGGGCCTGGTATGCTCCTGCTGTCGCGTCCGGTCGGTTATTAACGGTGGAGGTTGGGCCCTCCCGCGTGCCGACGATGTTGTTGCCCCGAGTCCCGGCTCCTCTTGTTCGTTAAGCAGGCCCCTTTCGCGGTGTTGTGGTGAGACAGCGCGAAAGTTTAAATACCGTTTTAGCGCAGAGTGGTGGTTTGTTTGGTGGCGTGCTCCGGAGCGTCCGAGGTGAAGGTTGGGATCGGGAGAAATCCCTGTCGGTCGAGCCGACACCGACGTGGTGGTTCCTGAGGGTGCCGTCGGACCTTCCTGGAGGGCGTCGGTGTAACACCCCATATGTGATACTTTCCTATAATGGCAATAAAGCAACTCTCATTTTGATCCTTGTCCTTATCCTTGGGGTTTCTTGTCATTTGAGCTTATTTTATTTTTCTTTGTCATGTCATTTATTTTATTTTGCATCCTTGCATTGCTTCATCATCATGGCATCATGGCATCTTAGTTTACTGTCTTGTTGTGATGTGTAATGTGTGAGGCACCTTGTGATGTATGTGAGTGTGGTTCTAGCCTTGGCTTGCTAAACCCTAAACCCCTTCGTCCTCTTCCACCACTTCTTCTTCCTCCTCTTCTTTTCTTTCCTTTCTTTAATCAATTTTGCAGTCACCTAGCCAAGTTTACACCCTCTCTGCCAAAATTCAGCCTTGTTGGAATTGATTTGGTTGGGTTCAAAAATGACAAGAGTTTGAACCATATTCAAACTCCTTTTATTTTTCTGCCTCAAAAAATGTCCAAGCCAATTTTATTAAATAGGGCATAAATCAAGGAGCATGGGGATATTTTCTTTATCTCCTACCTCTTTTCCCTTAAGCCTGTAATTTTTCTTTTCATTTTCTGTCAGAAGAAAAATAGAAAAGAAAAGAATCAGCAGAAGCAGCAGTGGCCTGGGCCTCTTCTTCCTCCTCTTCCCCCAGGCCGAGTCCTTCTCCGCAGAGCCCCTCGGCCCACCTCCTCTCTCCCGCAGCAGCCCAGCTAGCGCGTCGTCGCGCCGTTCGTTTTTTCCTGGGCCCACATGTCAGCCTCACATCCCCCGCGTCGCCGTCTACCTCCATCACGCGTTGCTGAGGCAGAGCGCGCACTCGCCGTCGCGCCGTGATCACGGACGTCGAGGCCTCGCGATCAGAGCCCTCCTTGTAAACCCGCAGCTTGTCCTACCCTTTCCCTAGGGTTCCTCCTACCTCCTCCCGCCGCCTGGAGAGCCAAGCTTCACCAGATCCGCCGATCTAGAGCAGTCATGCACGCATCTGGGAGCAACAGCTCGTCGCCAGCGTGCCTCCCGTCGACCTCGGCCTCGCCAACCCTGTCTAGCTGCTTCCCCGCCGTCGACTACGTCGAGTACGTCCTCTACGTGGAGCCGATAGCCTCCTTGTCGTCGTCTTCTTCCTCTTCTTTCACTCCGGCGGCCGCAGCTGTTCGAGCCTCGCCGTCGTCGACTCCGGCCACCTCCGGGCCAGCCGAACACACCTCCGTGTTTGTGGTGAGCGCCTCCACCTCCTCGTGCCTTTATCCCCTCCTTAGCACCGTCTAGCATCGAGTTCGCCGTGAGCCCGAGCTCGTCGCCATCGGGCCTCGTCTCCGGCGAGTGCCCCGACCATCGTAGGCCGTCTCTTGCTGCACGTTCGCTTCAGCTCGTCGCGTAGATGCTGCCAGAGCAGTCGCCGCTCCGCCTAGGCCGTTGCATCGCCGCGTAGTTGTCCGCCGCCGCCGCTCTGTCATGTGCTCGTCGCCGGCCTTGTAGTGCGTGCTAGGTCATGTGAGTGCTTCGAGTGGGTGAGGAACTCCTCCAGGAGCACTCCGCTTGCCTCCGCCGTCAGTTTTGGTCGCCGGAGCAGCTCCGACGAGCAGCTCCGACGAGCCCCTGTTTTTCCCCTGCTACTTCATCTTGAGTTAAGTCTTCAGGCTTTGCACCTGTATTCTGTCAAGATCGATCGCTTAGCTCAGTGGCTTGGGTCTCCGTCAGTTATGCAGGGGGTCGTGGGTTCGAAACCCACCGGGGCTGTGGTTTCCCCGATTTTTGTTTTTCCTGAGAGGATGACAGACAGGGCCCACCTGTCATCCTCACTGTGCACTTCCACCCTCACGTGCACCCGCTGGTGCCACCTCAGTCCAGTAAGGCCCACTCGTTAGTGGCTCGGGCTAGTGCAGGCCTGGGTCAACTTTGACCTCTACGCCTGTTTTTCTTTTCTGTTTTCTTTTTCTTTTTCTGTATTTTCTTTCTTTAATTAATATATGTTGATATATTCATCTGATGGAAATAAGTTGTATATGTAAAATGCTTAGTTTTTCATGTATATTATGATTATGCTGTTTGTTGCCATGTTTAAAAACATTTAAAATACTGTTTGAATTTACTCTTGTTTTAAATATGCTTAAACTTGGAAAATTCATAACTAAATATCTACAACTCCAAATTTAACAAACTTTATATGCATTTGGGGTGGAAAAATGTGCAGAATATTATGGTGCTATTGTTTTGCATGTTTAACAACTTTATCACAGAAGTTTTCCAGATCTGTCTCAAATTCATTTATTTAATTATGAGGGTTTCTGGAAATTGTTGTTTGTTATTTCCAGCCCATTTAATTATGCTAGCATGTTGCTGTGATCTTAGTTGTACCCTTGCCATGTTAACCAACCCCTTTAAACTTGTTGGGTGCTTGTTTGAATAAGCTACATAAACTTGATAGTTTTGTTCTTTTGCTTGTTTCTTTCATGTGAGTGATCTTGTTGGCTATGTTGTTATTGCACTCTTGTGTCCCTAGGCCATGCATCTTTTCTTTCCATGCCCATATGCATCATGTTCATGCATCATGTGTTTGAGCATTGCATGATGTTTGATTGTTGCTCCGGTGTTGCTTGTTGTGTTGGTTAGAGCCCGGTGACGATTCGGAGTAAGAGGTTCCTACCGAGGTTGAGTTTGAGGAGCAAGGTTACGATCCCTCCGTGGAATCAACATGCAAGATGACCATACCTAGATATCACTACTATCTCTGCCTATGCTAGATGTCTCGCTCTTTAGATATTGCCTCGATGCCTCTGTCTGTTTGTCAACCCTCCTATTGTTGCCATGAAACTCTCTAACCACCCACCTAGCAAACCGTTGTTTGGCTACGTAAGCATCGCTCAGCCCCTCTTATAGCGTTGTTAGTTGCAGGTGAAGACTTGAAGATTTTTGCTTCGTGATGAAGTTATTGTTGGGATATCACAATATATGAACTGTTAAACTAAATCATCTATACATTGGTAATGGGTGGAAGGCTAAGCCTCTTGCTTGGTGTTTTGTTCCACTCATGCCACCCTAGGAACCGTTAAACCGGTGTTATGTTCCTTGATTTTGCGTCCCTAACACGGTTGGGGTTTATGGGCCCCCCTCGATAACCCGCTTAGCGCTAAAGCTTTTCCAGCAAGGCCCAACTTTGGTTTTACATTCGCCTAATAACTAAAACTTGATAGGGACTAGCTATCCCGAGGACTTATTTAACAATCCCCGGGCCAGTGC
>LR738715.1:308042138-308052464 GCA_902687465.1 Secale cereale | reverse complement strand
GCCCATTGTTGCTGACACCAGGTATGTTGACTGGAAGTATATTGACAGTGAAGAGCACCGGGACTTCTTTCCCCATGTGCATGAGAGCTTTACTGCATGTGGAGTTGCTGACTTTGTGGGTCAAGAGCTGACAGCTTGGAACGACGAGATGATCATGCAGTTCTATGCCACAGCCCACTTCTACCCTGATGGCAAGATCACCTGGATGACTGAAGGTCAACGGTTTTCTTCGACTGTTGAAGAATGGGCAGAACTTCTGAACGCTCCAGTGCAGAGAGAGGACGACATTGATGTCTATGGGATTCCTAAGAAGAGTCATGATTCCATGAAAAATATGTACAAGGAGATCCCAGCTGCTGATTTGGAAGGATGGAAGCTTGGCTCAGTGTATTATCTCCAGGCAGGTCTGACCACCACTAACACTATTCTGAGGCATACATTGATGCCTAAGTCAGGTGACCACCGGATGATACGAGGCTATTCTATCAACATGCTGCACATTCTCGATGAGAAGGCACCTTTTAAGGTGATGGACTTGATGGTAGAGACCATTAAGAGGACTGCAGCTGACCAGAAGAGGTCGTGTGGGTTTGCACCGCAGATACAGATGCTCATCAACGCCAAGTTTGGCACGGGCAAATTCATGTTGGATAGGAAGCACTTGCCACTGCAGCCAGAGCATGAGGACAACGTAGTTGTGATGGATGAAGAGGATCCTACCTCAGTTGAAGGACAAGCCAAAATCGAAGCTGCAAAGAAGGCTAAAGCTGACAAAGAGGCAGCAGCAGCAGCAGCTAAGCCAAAGAGCTTCGGAGAGCAGATTCTTGAAGCTACCCAGAGGATTGAACAACGCCTGGCCAGCATTGAGCAATCTCAGGAGAGCCTTGAGAGGATTGTCGAGGACAAGATCCACTCTCTGGACGTGAAGCTGACTGAGATTCAGGTGTCTGTCAACAAGCTTGAGGCAGACATGGAGGAGACTAGGCAGGAGAGAGCAGAGCTTATGCAGGATGATCTAGTCCAGGACTCTCATCGCCAGACTGCTCAGATTCCCAGAGGATCCAGATCTGCAGCTATCCCAGTGACAGACTCCAGGGCTACCACTTCAGCACCAGCTACAGCTCCAGCAGTTCCTCCAGCTCCAGCATCCACTCCTCCACCACAGACATCAGCAGAGGTCTTCGCAGATGCAGCTAGCTCTACACCGACATCTACCCAGACGGGAGCCGCCAGCAGAGCCCGTAGTGACGTTTAGCTCTGTACCTTTTCGAACTTTTTGGTACTCCCTCTGTAAACTAATATAAGAGCGTTTAGATAACTAAATTAGTGATCTAAACACTTTTATATTAGTTTACGGAGGGAGTAACTTGTTGCCAAAGGGGGAGAAACTGTTATAGATCATAGGGCTTCGAGAGAGAGAGTGCTCTTTCGTCTTTTCGTTCTTTTGCCGGTTTTTCCTTGAGATACATTGGTTTCTTTTGGTTCCTGATACTTTAAGTGTGCTTGCTACTACGTTTGATGCTACCTTAATGAGTGCTTAGTCATACTATGCCTTAATGTGTGCTTATTGCTTATCTTATGCTATTCATTATTGTATGGCTATTTACTCTTGTCTTGGTGATTGAGTGCATGTTACTCATTCTTATCATTTTGTGCGCTCCACCAAGATGTATGTGACATGGAAGAGTGACCCATAATCCTAATCGATTGTGCATTTGCATTCAAACGCAAATTTTAAATAATGCACAAATTTAGGGGGAGCTCTTGTTTATCACATACTTCTCAAAGCGACGATATTATTCTTTGATTATATCTTTTGTCGAAGCTTTGATCTATATGTTGTCATCAATTACCAAAAAGGGGGAGATTGAAAGTGCAACTAATCCCCGGGTGGTTTTGGTAATTAATAACAACATATATATCATTGAACTAATATTCACTTGAGAATCATTTCAGAAAAGTTCGATGATATGGGTATGGAAATGTCTGAAGAAGTGGACCCCTCAAAATGCTAAGACAAGCATTGGCAAAAGCTCAAGACTCCATTTTTGGTTTAGTGATCAAAGATCACATTGAGTCCATAGGAAAAGCCAATACTATTAAAAGGGGATGAGGTTGTGTTAATGTTCTTGTTGCTCAAGTGCTTGGTGATCTAGCTCCCTCAACTATCAGCACTCTTCACTTTACAACACTCTCATAAGTAATCTCGGACAAACCGATTCTGCCAACTCAGTCCCACCGAGATGAACCACTTCAATTATTCCCCAAACCCTAATTTCTCGGTCCAGCCGATTCTGAGTTTCGGTCTCACCGAAAATGGTCTGCCAACCTTCTGTAACCAATTGACAGCATTTCGGAATATCCGAGTTGTTGTTTTCGGTCACACCGAGATGGCAAACCCTAACCTTTGACTCACTTCCGACACACCGAGATGGTATTTTCGGTCCCACCGAAAATCCCAACGTTCACTATATTTGAACTTTCGGTCTGACCGAGTTTTCACTTCGGTCTCACCGAGATTGGTCAAATGTGTGTGTAACGGTTGGATTTTGTGTGGAGGCTATATATACCCCTCCACCCCCTCTTCATTCGTGAGGAGAGCCATCAGAAAGTACCACCACTTCTACCATACACTTTCTGAGAAGTGAACCACCTACCCTTGTGTTGAGATCAAGTCATTCCATTCCTACCATATGAAACTTGATCTCTAGCCTTCCCAAGTTGCTTTCCACTCAAACCCTTCTTCCACCACAGCCATATCAGTGAGGAGAGTTGAGTGTTGGGGAGATTATCATCTGAAGCACAAGAGCAAGGAGTTCATCATCATCAACACCGTCTATTACCTTTTGGGGGGTGGTGCCTCCTAGATTGGTTAGGTGTCGCTTGGGAGCCTCCGTCTTTGAGATGTGGAGTTGAACCAAGAAGTTTGTAAGGGCAAGGAGATCGCCTACTTCGTGAAGATCTACCCCGAGTAAGGCTAGTCCTCCGTGGGCGTAGGCCGTGATGGAATATACAAGGTTGCTTCTTCGTGGACCCTTCGTGGGTGGAGCCCTCCGTGGACTCACGCAGCCGTTACCCTCCGTGGGTTGAAGTCTCCATCAACGTGGATGTACGATAGCACCACCTATCGGAACCACGACAAAAATCTCCGTGTCACCAAACTGCGTTTGATCTTCTCCACCTCCTTTTTACATGTGCAATTTACTTTCCGCTGCATATACTCTAGAATTGCATGTGTAGGGTGATACTTGAATTGATCTTAATTGTGAAACTGCCAAAAACATTGCATGATCTAAAGGCAGATTTTTTATATTGTCAAGTAGTCTATTCACCCCCCCTCTAGACCTACTTTCGATCCTACATGTGGGGAGTCCAAAAAGAAAACGGAGATATTTTAGGGATGTTTGGGGATGAACCGGACCCATCGGTCACGACTACTCGGGTCGGGTTCGAGACAATTTCGGACGTGCAGTCGAGGGGGTAAAAGTGCGCTGTGTAGAAGGCATCAGGCTGAGACGAGAGAAGAGAGAGGCCCGGCGGCAGTTTCGGAACACCGAAACGTCCGACGTTTATCCGGCTATAGTGCCGCTATAAGTTTATCGGTTGGGCTATCAAACGAACTCCGAATGCGACGAAATTTGACAGGTGGTCTACCTATGCTATAATAAGACCGCACGCCAAGTTTCATCCCATTCCGAGAACATTTTCCGGCCACTTATAAAATAAATAGTCGGAGGTGCCGCGGGCGCGTGCGAGTGTGTCTGGACTCAGAACGGACAACGGAGAGGACAGGGCAACTACGGACGGAGGCAAGTTTTGAAAACATGCTAGTGAAATGCACATGATGACATGACAAAGAGCAACACGCAAGCAAAGACATGGCAACGACGACGAATAACTGGCTGACACCTGGCGCATCGGTCTCGGGGCATCACATTGGTCTCGCTAGCTATTGCAGAAGGTTCGTTGAGAACTTCTCCAAGACTGCGAAGCCTCTTTCCAACCTATTGCAGAAGAATGTCAAGTACTCCTGGACTCCTGATTGTGATGTGGCATTCAAAACACTCAAAGAGAAGCTCATTTCTGCTCTGGTTCTTACTCCTCGGATGAGTCCAAGCCCTATGAAGTCTTTTGTGATGCTTCTTTGCAAGGTCTTGGTGGTGTTCTCATGCAAGACAAGAAGATTGTGGCATACACTTCTCGTCAGTTGAAACCAAATGAGAGGAATTACCCCGCACATGATCTCGAGCTAGCAGCAGTTGTACATGCCTTGATCACGTGGAGACACCTTCTGTTGGGCAGAAAAGTGGACATCTTCACCGGTCACAAGAGCTTGAAGTACATCTTCACACAACCAAACCTTAACCTTCGCTAGACTCGTTGGGTTGAGATGATCCAAGAGTATGATCCAAGCATTGAGTATACATTTGGCAAGGCCAATGTCATTGCAGATGCCTTGAGCAGAATGGTGAAGGAAATATGCCCTAGAGGCAAGAATAAAGATGTTATTTGTATTTCCTTATATCATGATAAATGTCTTTTATTCGTGCTAGAATTGTATTAACCGGAAACTTAGTACATGTGTGAATACATAGACAAAATAGTATGTCCCTAGTATGCCTCTACTAGACTAGCTCATTGATCAAAGATGGCTATGTTTCCTAGCCATAGACATGAGTTGTCATTTGATCAACGGGATCACATCATTAGGATAATGATGTGATGGACTAGACCCATCCGTTAGCTTAGCACTATGATCGTTTAGTTTTACTACTATTGCTTTCTTCATGACTTATACATGTTCCTATGACTATGAGATTATGCAACTCCCGAATACCGTAGGAACATCTTGTGTGCTATCAAACGTCACAATGTAAATGGGTGATCATAAAGATGCTCTATAGGTGTATCCGAAAGTATTCGTGGTGTTGGCATAGATCAAGACTAGGATTTGTCACTCCCAGTGTCGGAGAGGTATCTCTGGGCCCTCTCGGTAATACGCATCATAATAACCCAAAAAGCAAATGACTAATGAGTTAGTCACGAGATGATGTATTACGGAACGAGTAAAGAGACTTGCCAGTAACGAGATTGAACTAGGTATAGAGATACCGACGATCGAATCTCGGGCAAGTAACATACCGATGACAAAAGGAACAACGTATGTTGTTATGCGGTTTGACCGATAAAGATCTTCGTAGAATATGTAGGAGGAAATATGAGCATACAGGTTCCGCTATTGGTTATTGATCGGAAATGAGTCTCGGTCATGTCTACATAGTTCTCGAACCCGTAGGGTCCGCACGCTTAACGTTTGATGACGATCAGTATTGTGAGTTTATGAGTTTCGATGTACCGAAGGTAGTTCGGAGTCCCAAATGAGATCACAGACATGACGAGGAGTCTCGGAATGTCCGAGACGTAAAGATTGATATATTGGACGACTATATTCGGACACCGGAAGTGTTCCGTAAAGTTTCGGAATTTACCAGAGTACCGGGGGGGGGGGTTACCGGAACCCCCTGGGGAAGCTATGGGCCTTAATGGGCCGTAGGAGAAAGAGGGAAGGAGGGCCAGGGCTAGGCCGCGCGCCCCCACCCCTTGGTTCGAATTGGACAAGGAAGGAGGGGGGGGGGGGCGGCGCCTCTTTCCTTCTCCTTCTCCCTCTCCTTCCTTTCCCCCTTCTCTCTTTTGGTAGTTCCTACTAGGAATAGGATTGCAATCCTATTCCTAGTAGGATTGCTCCTCCTGGGCACGCCAATAGGGGCCGGCCGGCCTCCCCCTTGCTCCTTTATATACGGGGGCAGGGGGGCACCCAAAGACACACAAGTTGAATTGTTTTAGCCGTGTGCGGTGCCCCCCCTCCACAGAAACACACCTCGGTCATACTGTCGCGGTGCTTAGGCGAAGCCGTGCGCCGATAACTTCATCATATCCATCACCACGCCGTCGTGCTGACGAAACTCTCCCGTGAAGCTCAACTGGATCAAGAGCTCGTGGGACGTCATCAAGCTGAACGTGTGCTGAACGCGGAGGTGCCATACGTTCGGTGCTTGATCGGTTGGATCGCGAAGAAGTTCGACTACATCAACCGCGTCACTTGACGCTTTCGCTCCCGGTCTACGAGGGTACGTAGACACACTCTCCCTCTCGTTGCTATGCATCTGGTAGATAGATCTTGCGTGATCGTAGGAAATTTTTAAAATACTACGTTCCCCAACAGTGGCATCATGAGCCAGGTCTATGCGTAGATGATATGCACGAGTAGAACACAATGAGTTGTGGGCGATACTAGTCATACTGCTTACCAACATGTCATACTTTGCTTCGGCGGTATTGTGAGATGAAGCGGCCCGGGCCGACATTACGCGTACGCTTACGTGAGACTGGTTTCACCGTTATGAGCACTCGTTGCTTAAAGGTGACTGGCGGGTGTCTGTCTCTCTCACTTTAGCCGAATCAAGTGTGGCTATGCCCGGTCCTTGTGAAGGTTAAAACAACACATACTTGACGAAACATCGTTGTGGTTTTTTGTATGCGTAGGTAAGAACGGTTTTGCTAAGCCCGTAGCAGCCACGTAAAACTTGCAACAACAAAGTAGAGGACGTCTAACTTGTTTTTGCAGGGCATTTTGTGATGTGATATGGTCAAGACATGATGAGTTATACGGTTTTGTATGAGATGATCATGTTTTGTAAAGTTATGGGCAACTGGTAGGAGCCATATGGTTGTCGCTTTATTGTATGAAATGCAATCGCCATGTAATTGCTTTACTTTATCACTAAGCGGTAGCGATAGTCGTAGAAGCAATAGTTGGCGAGATGACAACGATGCTACGATGGAGATCAAGGTGTCGCGCCGGTGACGAAGGTGATCATGACGATGCTTTGGAGATGGAAATCAAAAGCACAAGATGATGATGGCCATATCATGTCACATATTTTGATTGCATGTGATGTTTATCTTATTATGCTTCTTATTTGATTAGAACGACGGTAGCATTATAAGATGATCCCTTACTAAATTTCAAGGTATAAGTGTTCTCCCTGAGTATGCACCGTTGCAAAAGTTCGTCGTGTCGAGACACCACGTGATGATCGGGTGTGATAAGCTCTACGTTCAAATACAACGGGTGTATGCCAGTTTTGCACACGCAGAATACTCGGGTTAAACTTGACGAGCCTAGCATATGCAGATATGGCCTCGGAACACTGGAGACCGAAAGGTTGAGCGTGAATCATATAGTAGATATGATCAACATAAGATGTTCACCATTGAAACTACTCCACCTCACGTGATGATCGGACATGGTTTAGTTGATTTGGATCACGTGATCATTTAGATGACCGGAGGGATGTCTATCTAAGTGGGAGTTCTTTAAGTAATATGATTAATTGAACTTTAATTTATCATGAACTTAGTCCTGATAGTTTTTGCATATCTATGTTATTGTAGATCAATGGCCCGTGTTACCGTTCCTTTGAATTTTAATGCATTCCTAGAGAAAGTTAAGTTGAAAGATGATGCTAGCAATTACACGGACTGGGTCCGTAACTTGAGGATTATCCTCATTGCTGCACAAAAGAATTATGTCCTTGAAGCACCGCTAGGTGACAAGCCCCCTCCCACCAATGTAGACGCTTTGAACGTCTGGCAGACGCGGTCAGATGACTACACGATAGTTCAGTGTGCCATGCTTTACGGCTTAGAACCGGGACTTCAACGACATTTTGAACATCATGGACCATATGAGATGTTCCAGGAGTTGAAGTTAATATTTCAAGCAAATGCCCGGATTGAGAAATATGAGATTTCCAATAAGTTCTACAGCTGCAAGATGGAGGAGAATAGTTCAATCAGTGAACACTTGCTCACAATGTATGGGCACTACAATCATATGACTCAACTTGGTTGCCAAGTTGATGAGGATAGTGTTATTGATAGAGTTCTTCAATCACTGCCACCAAGCTATAAAGGCTTCGTGATGAACTATAATATGCAAGGGATGTAGAAGATAATTCCCGAGCTCTTCGCTATGCTCAAAGCTGCGGAGGTAGAAATAAAAAAGGAGCATCAAGTGTTGATGGTTAACAATACCACTAGTTTCAAGAAAAAGGGCAAGGGAAAGAAAGGGAATTTCAAGGAGAATAGCAAGACTGTTGCTACTCCCGCGAAGAAACCCAAGTCTAGAACCAAGCCTGAAACTAAGTGCTTCTACTGCAAAGGGACTGGACAATGGAAGCGGAACTACCCCAAGTATTTGGCGGATAAGAAGGATGGCAAGGTGAACAAAGGTATATGTGATATACATGTTATTGATGTGTACCTTACTAATGCTCGTAGTAGTACCTGGGTATTTGATACCGGTTCGTTTGCTAATATTTGTAACTCGAAATAGGGACTACAGATTAAATGAAGATTGGCTAAGGACGAGGTGACGATGCGCGTGGGAAATGGTTCCAAAGTCGATGTGATCGCCGTCGGCACGCTACCTCTACATCTACCTTCGGGATTAGTTTTAGACCTAAATAATTGTTATTTGGTGCCAGCGTTGAGCATGAACATTATATCTGGATCTTGTTTGTTGCGAAACGGTTATTCATTTAAATCAGAGAATAATGGTTGTTCTATTTTTATGAATAATATCTTTTATGGTCATGCACCCTTGAAGAGTGGTCTATTCTTATTGGATCTCGATTGTAGTGATACACATATTCATAATATTGAAGCCAAAATATGCAAGGTTAATAATGACAGTGCAACTTATTTGTGGCACTGCCGTTTAGGTCATATTGGTGTAAAGCGCATGAAGAAACTCCATAGTGATGGACTTTTGGAATCACTTGATTATGAATCACTTGGTGCTTGCGAACCATGCCTCATGGGCAAGATGACTAAAACTCCGTTCTCCGGAACTATGGAGTGAGCAACAGATTTGTTGGAAATCATACATACTGATGTATGCGGACCAATGAGTGTTGAAGCTCGCGGCAGGTATCGTTATTTTCTGACCTTCACTGATGATTTGAGCAGATATGGGTATATCTACTTAATGAAACACAAGTCTGAAACATTTGAAAAGTTCAAAGAATTTCAGAGTGAAGTAGAGAATCATCGTAACAAGAAAATAAAGTTTCTACGATCTGATCGTGGAGGTGAATATTTGAGTTACGAGTTTGGTCTTCATTTGAAACAATGTGGAATAGTTTCACAACTCACGCCACCCGAAACACCACAGCGTAATGGTGTGTCCGAACGTCGTAACCGTACTTTATTGGATATGGTGCGATCTATGATGTCTCTTACCGATTTACCACTATCGTTTTGGGGTTATGCTTTAGAGACATCTGCATTCACGTTAAATAGGGCACCATCTAAATCCGTTGAGACGACACCTTATGAACTATGGTTTGGCAAGAAACCAAAGTTGTCATTTCTTAAAGTTTGGGGCTGCGATGCTTATGTGAAAAAGCTTCAACCTGATAAGCTCGAACCTAAGTCGAAGAAATGTGTCTTCATAGGATACCCAAAAGAGACTGTTGGGTACACCTTCTATCACAGATCCGAAGGCAAGATATTCGTTGCTAAGAATGGATCCTTTCTAGAGAAGGAGTTTCTCTCGAAAGAAGTGAGTGGGAGGACAGTAGAACTTGATGAGGTAATTGTACCTTCTCCTGAATTGGAAAGTAGTAAATCACAGAAAATTGTTCCAGTGATTCCTACACCAATTAGTGAGGAAACTAATGATGATGATCATGAAACTTCAGATCAAGTTTCTGCTGAACGTCGTAGATCAACCAGAGTACGTTCTGCACCAGAGTGGTACGGCAATCCAGTTCTGGAAGTCATGTTACTAGACCATGATGAACCTACAAACTATGAGGAAGCGATGATGAGTCCAGATTCAGCAAAATGGCTTGAGGCCATGAAATCTGAGATGGGATCCATGTATGAGAACAAAGTGTGGACTTTGGTTGACTTGCCCAATGATCAGCAAGCCATCGAAAATAAATGGATCTTCAAGAGGAAGACCGACGTAGACGGTAATGTTACTGTTTACAAAGCTCGACTTGTTGCGAAAGGGTTTCGACAAGTTCAAGGAGTTGACTACGATGAGACTTTCTCACCTGTAGCGATGCTTAAGTCTGTCCAAATCATGTTAGCAATTGCCGCATTTTATGATTATGAAATATGGCAAATGGATGTCAAAACTGCATTCCTGAATGGATATCTCAAAGAAGAGTTGTATATGATGCAACCAGAAGGTTTTGTCGATCCAAAAGGTGCTAACAAAGTATGCAAGCTCCAGCGATCCATCTATGGACT
>LR738715.1:308028822-308040324 GCA_902687465.1 Secale cereale | reverse complement strand
AGGGGGCACCCAAAGACACACAAGTTGAATTGTTTTAGCCGTGTGCGGTGCCCCCCTCCACAGAAACACACCTCGGTCATACTATCGCAGTGCTTAGGTGAAGCCCTGCGCTGATAACTTCATCATATCCGTCACCACGTCGTCGTGCTGACGAAACTCTCCCGTGAAGCTCAACTGGATCAAGAGCTCGTAGGACGTCATCAAGCTGAACTTGTGCTGAACGCGGAGGTGCCGTACGTTCGGTGCTTGATCGGTTGGATCACGAAGAAGTTCGACTACATCAACCGCGTCACTTGACGCTTCCGCTCTCGGTCTACGAGGGTACGTAGACACACTCTCCCTCTCGTTGCTATGCATCTGGTAGATAGATCTTGCGTGATCGTAGGAAAATTTTAAAATACTACGTTCCCCAACAAAAGGCATATTGCAACAGTCTCCTTCTCAAACTGTTCCAGCTTGAACTTTGTGAATCATTCAGGAAGCTCAACGTCCAAGTTGTTCCGCAAGGCTTTCTTGCAAACCTTCAAGTTACTCCTACCTTGGAAGATCAGATCCGTGAGGCCCAACTCAGTGATGCTATGGTGCAGAAAGAGAAACATGGTATTGCTAAGGGTACTCCCAAATACAAGTGCTATCGCGTTGATGAGAAAGACACCTTGTTCGTTGAGGACATAATTGTGGTTCCCAAGGGTGATCTCAGGAAGCTCATAATGAACGAAGCACATGAATCCCTCCTGTCGATTCATCCCGTAAGTTCTAAGATGTACCAAGACCTCAAGCAATCATATTGGTGGACTCGCATGAAAAGGGAGATTGCCCAATTCGTGAATGAATGTGATGTCTGCAGAATAATGAATGTGATTGCCCAATCAACGTCCAGCCGGTCTCCTTCAACCTCTACCTATTTCAGAGTGGAAATTTGATCACATTGAAATGGATTTCGTCACTGGGTTTCCTAAGTCCAAGAAGGGAAATGATGCTATCTTCGTAGTGATTGACAAGCTAACTAAAGTAGCTCATTTCCTTCCCGTCAAAGAATCCATCAACGCAGCTCAGCTGGCAGAGCTGTACACCTCCAGAATTGTTTCCTTGCATGTCATTCCTCAAGTCATCTCCTCAGACCGTGGAAGTTTATTCACATCCAAGTTCTGGGATTCCTTTCAGTCAGCCATGGGCACAAAAATTCGCTTCAGCACTGCGTTTCACCCTCAGACTAGTGGTCAAGTCGAAAGAGTGAACCAGATCCTCGAAGACATGCTGAGAGCTTGTGTCATCTCTTTCGGTATGAAATGGGAAGATTGTCTCCCGTTTTCCGAATTCTCCTACAACAACAGTTTCCAAGCAAGTGCCGGCAAAGCTCCTTTTGAAATCTTCTATGGCAGAAAGTGCCGTACCCCTCTCAACTGGTCCGAGACTGGTGAACGTCAACTTCTTGGTAACGATTTGATCTCAGAAGTCGAAGAGATGTGCAAAGTCATACGTGAGAATCTCAAAGCCGCGCAATCACGTCAAAAGAGTTACTATGACGGCAAGCATCGTGACTTGGCTTTCGACATTGGAGACCATGTCTATCACCATGTTTCTCCTATGAAGGGCACCCAGAGGTTTGGTATCAAAGGCAAGCATGCTCCTAGATACGTGGGCCCTTTCAAGATTCTTGGCAAAGAGGCGATCTAGCCTACCAACTCGAGCTTCCCTGCAACATTGCAAATGTTCATGATGTGTTTCACGTGTCTCAACTTCGCAAGTGCTTCAAGACACCCGAACGCACCATTCTGTTCGAGGAGATTGATCTTCAACAAGACTTGTCTTATCATGAGCACCCTGTTGCTATTCTTGAGGAAACCGAGCGCAAAACCCGCAACAAGTCCATCAAGTTCTTGAAAGTAAAGTGGTCACACTATACCGACCGAGAAGCTACGTGGGAACGATAAGATCACCTTCGTTCCGAGTATCCTTCCTTCTTCCATTCCTAGATCTCGGCACGAGATCTTTTCGTAGTGTAGGAGAGTTTGTAACACCCCATATGTGATACTTTCCTGTAATGGCAATAAAGCAATTCTCATTTTGATCCTTGTCCTTATCCTTGGGGGTTCTTGTCATTTGAGCTTATTTTATTTTTCTTTCTCATGTCATTTATTTTATTTTGAATCCTTGCATTGCTTCATAGTCATGGCATCATGGCATCTTAGTTTACTTTCTTGTTGTGATGTGTAATGTGTGAGGCACCTTGTGATGTATGTGAGTGTGGTTCTAGCCTTGGCTTGCTAAACCCTAAACCCCTTCTTCCTCTTCCACCACTTCTACTTCCTCCTCTTCTTTTCTTTCCTTTCTTTAATCAATTTTGCAGTCACCTAGCCAAGTTCTTTAATGTTCTTTCTTTTCCTAAAAAACCTTGCACCATGTCTACACCCTCTCTGCCAAAATTCAGCCTTGTTGGAATTGATTTGGTTGGGTTCAAAAATGACAAAAGTTTGAACCATATTCAAACTCCTTTTATTTTTCTGCCTCTAAAAATGTCCAAGCCAATTTTATTAAATAGGACATAAATCAAGGAGCATGGGGATATTTTCTTTATCTCCTACCTCTTTTCCCTTAAGCCAGTAATTTTTCTTTTCATTATTTTTCTGAAGAAAAATAGAAAAGAAAAGAATCAGCAGAAGCAGCAGTGGCCTGGGCCTCCTCTTCCTCCTCTTCCCCGAGGCCTAGTCCGCAGAGCCCCTCGGCCCACCTCCTGTCTCCCGCAGCAGCCCAGCCAGCGCGCCATCGCGCCGTTCATTTTTTCCCTGGGCCCACATGTCAGCCTCACATCCCCCACGTCACCGTCTACCTCCGTCACGCGTTGCTGAGGCAGTGCGTGCACTCGCCGTCACACCGTGATCACGGACGTCGATGTCTCACGATTAGAGCCCTCCTTTTAAACCCGCAGCTTGTCCTACCCTTTCCCTAGGGTTCCTCCTACCTCCTCCCGCCGCCTGGAGAGCCAAGCTTCACCAGATCCGCCGATCCAGAGCAGTCCCGCACGCATCTGGGAGTGCCAGCTCGTCGCCGGCGTGCCTCCCGTCGACCTCGGCCTTGCCAACCCTGTCTAGCTGCTTTCCTGTTGTCGACTACGTCGACTACGTCCTCTACGCGGAGCCGATCGCCTCGCCGTCATCGTCTTCTTCCTCTTCTTCCACTCCGGCGGCCGTAGCTATTCGAGCCTCGCCGTCATCGACTCCGGCCACCTCCGGGCCAGCCAAACACACCTCCGTGTTCGTGGTGAGCGCCTCCACCTCCTCGTGCCTTTATCCCCCTCCTTGGCACCGTCTAGCACCGAGTTTGCCGTGAGCCCGAGCTCGTCGCCATCGGGCTTCGTCTCCGGCGAGTGCCCCGACCACCATAGGCCGTCTCTTGCTACCCGTTCGCTTCAGCTTGTCGTGTAGATGCTGCCAGAGCAGTCGCCGCTCCGCCTAGGCCGTTGCATCGTCGCGTAGTTGTTCGCCACCGCCGCTCTATCATGTGCTCGTCGCCGGCGTTGTATTGTGTGCTAGGTCGTGCGAGTGCTTCAAGTGAGTGCGGAACTCCTCCAGGAGCACTCCGCCGTCAGTTTTGGTCACAGGAGTAGCTCCGACGAGCCCCTGTTTTTCCCCTGCTACTGCATCTTCAGTTAAGTCTCCAGGCTTTGCACCTGTATTATGTCAAGATCTGTCGCTTAGCTCAGTGGCTTGGGTCTCCGTCAGTTATGCAGGGGTCGTGGGTTCAAAAGCCACCGGGGCTGTGGTTTCCCCGATTTTTGTTTTTCCTCAGAGGATGACAAACAGGGCCCACCTGTCATCCTCACTGTGCACTTCCACCCTCACGCGCACCCGCTGATGCCACCTTAGTCCAGTAAGGCCCACTCGTCAGTGGCTCGGGCTAGTGCAGGCATGGGTCAACTTTGACCTCTGCGCCCGTTTTTCTTTTCTGTTTTCTTTTTCTTTTTCTGCATTTTCTTTCTTTAATTAATATCTGTTGATATATTCATCTGATGGAAATAAGTTGTATATGTAAAATGCTTAGTTTTTCATGTAGATTATGATTATGCTGTTTGTTGCCATGTTTAAAAACATTTAAAATGCTGTTTGAATTTATTCTTGTTTTAAATATGCTTAAACTTGGAAAATTCATAACTAAATATCTACAACTCCAAATTTAACAAACTTTATATGCATTTGGGGTGGAAAAATGTACAGAATATTGTGGTGCTGTTGTTTTGCATGTTTAACAACTTTATCACAGAATTTTTTCAGATCTGTCCCAAATGCATTTATTTAATTATGGGGGTTTCTCGAAATTGTTGTTTGTTATTTCCAGCCCATTTAATTATGCTAGCATGTTGCTGTGATCTTAGTTGCACCCTTGCCTTGTTAACCAACCCCTTTAAACTTGTTGGGTGCTTGTTTGAATAAGCTACATAAACTTGATAGTTTTGTTCTTTTGCTTGTTTCTTTCATGTGAGTGATCTTGTTGGCTATGTTGTTATTGCACTCTTGTGTCCCTAGGCCATGCATCTTTTCTTCCCATGCCCATATGCATCATGTTCATGCATCATGTGTTTGAGTATTGCATGATGTTTGATTGTTGCTCTGGTGTTGCTTGTTGTGTTGGTTAGAGCCCGGTGACGATTCGGAGTACGAGGTTCCTACCGAGGCTGAGTTTGAGGAGCAAGGTGACGATGCCTCCGTGGAATCAACAGGCAAGATGACCATACCCAGATATCAGTACTATCTTTGCCTATGCTAGATGCCTTGCTCTTTAGATATTGCCTTGATGCCTATGTCTGTTTGTCAGCCCTCCTATTGTTGCCATGAAACTCTCTAACCACCCACCTAGCAAACCGTTGTTTGGCTACGTAAGCATCGCTCAGCCCCTCTTATGGCCTTGTTAGTTGCATGTGAAGACTTGAAGATTCTTGCTTCGTGATGAAGTTATTGTTGGGATATCACAATGATACGTCCAAAACGTATCTATAATTTCTGCTTGCTCCATGCCTCTTTTGTATGATATTGCTATGATATTTATACACTTCCATACACTTTTGATCATATTTGGACTAACCTATTAACTCAGTGCACCCCAGTGCCAGTTTCTGTTTTCTGCTGTTTTTGTATTTCAGGTTTTCCCATCACGTAAACTGCCAGAAAAATCCCGGAAAAATTATATAAAAAATCAGCGTTCCGGAAGCTTCCTTGCGGCCAAAGTAGGGCCGGAGGGGGGCCACCAGGGCTCCAGGTGCCCTGGTGGCGCGGCTCCCCTCCTGGCCGCGCCGGGGGGCGCCTGGGCCCCCTAGGTCTCCGCTGATGCCCCCCTTTGGCATATATTTACACCGCGTCCCGAAACCCTCGAGGACGGAACCCTTTTTCGCGATCTCATCTCTGTTCCGCCGCCGCCGCGCTTCCAAGATCGGGAGCACCAGGAGAACTCTTCCCAGCACCCTGCCGGAGGGGAGGATCACCACCGGGAGCCTCTCCACCACCATGGACGCCTCCCGGATGAGTTGTGAGTAGTCTCCCTTGGACCATGGGTCCATGACCAGTAGCTATGTGATGTTCTCCTCCCCTCTTTGTTCTTCACTAATTAGACCTCGTGAGCTGCCCTACATGATCGAGGCACATATGTAATCCTTATGCTGTTGCTATGTTGAGTTTGCTGGGATCCGATGGATTGTGAGATTATGTTCAGATTGTGTGTGAGTAATATATTTGATTTACCTCTTTTATATTTATGTTCTTGAGTAATTCTTGCATGTTCTCCATTGCTATTTATTGCTTTGGCCGAGTAGTAGGTAGTAACTCCAAGAGGGAACGTTATGCTTGATTGTGGGTTCATGCCCCTCGATGACTAGTTTGAGTGACAGAAACATGAGTCTAGGGGATGTGCTGTTGCCACAAGGGGGAAAACAACGGTGCTTGTACTCGCGGGTGCAAGGATTGTTTACTTTACGCAAAGTTCTTTTAATGCAGTTGTCTGTTGCTTTGAGTTTACACTATGGGTGGGACTCGCAACTTAATACCAGCGAGATGTTCTGGATAGATATCTCAAGGTGGATGATTAGTAGTAGATGCAGATGGATTTCGGTCTACTTACCTTGGCGTACCGCCCATGCTTTTGAGCCTCAACCTTTCTTGCAGCATAGTTAGCATTGGTTTGCGCACATAATTCTGTCAATTGCCCAGCTGTAATTCGTTTACCTCACATAGCTGTTTTATCGTCTTTTGGGAGAAAGACATCACTAGTGAACATCATGGGACCCCGGTCCATATTACCATCACTGATCACATCCGCTATTTACTTTTTGCTTTTACTTACTAGTTGCAATTATACCTATCACTATTATCTCTTGCGTTTGATCCTTTGTAAACGACAAGGCCGGAGGGATTGACAACCTCTCTGTACTTGTTGGGAGCAAAGTTATTTGTATCTGTGTGCAGGTCCAGTTAATTGCTAAGTATCTGGCGCCATTAGCAATTGACACCTTCTTGTTGAACCTTGGAGTCTCAGGGGAATTCGATCCTTGGTATCTTTGCCAAGGGAAAACTACCGCTACACTGCATCTCAAACCTTCCACTTGGGGTAACCAACGAGGGGCGAGAAGCCATCAAGCAAAGTTTTCTGGCGCCGTCACCGGGGACTCCACTCTTCAAGATAGGGGAGTTGCACACTATCTTTTACCTTTGCTTTTTAGTCTTGTTAGTTTACCTTTCATTTTTTCTTTAGTATCTTTTATCGAAAATCACAAAAATAGTTATCTTGCTTGCTTGCTGCTATAGGTTCCACCGAGAACACCAAGTTGTGTGACTTCACTAGTCATAACAACGATGACTTTATTTGCACGCCTATCACTACACCTGCCACTTCAGCACCTTCTTATGAAATTAAACCTGCTTTACTGAACCTAGTTATGAAAGATCAATTCTCCGGTGCTGGAGATGCTGCTGCTTTACACTTGAACAATTTTGTTGAACTCTGTGACATGCAAAAGTACCAAGAAATAGATGGTAATATTGTTAAGCTTAAGCTTTTTCCTTTCTCCTTGAGAGGAGGAGCTAAAATTTGGTTTCAATCTTTGCCTAGAAATAGCATAGATTCTTGGGACAAGTGCAAGGATGCTTTTATTGGAAAGTACTATCCACCTGCTAAAATTATCCAACTAAGGAGTAACATAATGAATTTTAAACAATTGGATAATGAACACGTTTCCCAAGCTTGGGAACGCATGAAGTCTCTTGTCAAGAACTGCCCTACTCATGGTTTGACTACTTGGATGGTTATCCAAACTTTTTATGCAGGCTTGAACTTTACCTCGCGGAACTTGTTAGATTCAGCCGCGAGAGGAACCTTTATGTCAACTACACTTGGTGCTGCCACGAAGCTTCTTGATGAGATGATGACCAATTATTCCCAATGGCACACCGAACGCGCTCCAACAGGTAGGAAGGTAAACTCTGTCGAGGAGATTTCCTCCCTAAATGAAAAAGTTGACTTGATCATGTCTCTACTTTCCAAGCAATCTTCTGTTGATCCTCGTGATGTTCCTTTAAATTCTTTGATTGCTCAAGATCAAGTAGATGTGAACTTTATCTCTAGAAACAATTTTAATAACAATGCTTATAGGAGTAATTTTGGTAGCAATCCTAGACCGTTCCCCTCTAATTCCTATGGGAACAACAATGCTTATCCTAGCACCAAGAACTCCACCCAAGGAGATAGAGACATGCCTGGTTATGAGAAACTTCTAGAAATAGAGAAGGCCACTAAGAACTACATGCACACCCAATATGAACAAAACAAAACCTTCTCGAGGCAATTAAATGAGCATACTGCTATCTTGCAAGACATTGGTAGACAACTAGAGATCCTAAATATTGAGATTTCTAACCTCCAGACTAGGCTCACCATCACTGAGACCCAAGTTTCCAATATGTCCCACACACAAGCCACTTTGATAAACCAAATGGCAGCTAAACCCGAAGTGGTTGCACCCCTAAAGGAGGAAGAAGATAGAATTAAGAACCTTCCTACCCACCACACTATTGCTACTATCCAAGTTGTTGAGGATATCCAAACTCTTAGCACCCAATGCACTCCTGGTCCCATTGGACTTATTAATGGTGATGCTATGACTATAGAAACTACCAAACAAGTGAGCCTAAAGGACACCACTACCACCTTACTTGATAGTAGTGACCTTGATTTTGATAATTGCACCCTTACCGAAGTTATTGATTTCCTTCACAAGATGTCTAGAGATCCCCGCACTAGCACGCTTAACCTTGCCTTCACCGAGCATATCACTAATGCTCTCATCAAAGCTAGGGAGGAGAAACTTAGGGTAGAAGCCTCCATACCTAGAAAGCTAGAAGATGGTTGGGATCCTATGATTAAAATTAAGTTGAATAACTTCTCTTGCTATGCTTTATGTGATGTTGGAGCTAGTACCTCCGTTATGCCCAAAAGAATATATGATATGCTTAAATTGAAACCTTTTGATTCTTGTTCTTTTGGTGTTCGTCTTGTTGATTCTTCCATAAAGAAACCTTTGGGGAGTATCGACGATGTTCTTATCATTGTCAATGACAACTACGTTCCCGTTGATTTTACTATTATGGATATTGAATGTGAACCTTCTTGTCCAATTATTTTGGGACGTCCTTTTCTTTGCACCGTTGGTGCCATCATTGACATGAAAGAGGGGAATATAAAATTCCAATTTCCTCTCAAGAAAGGGATGGAACACTTCCCTAGAAAGAAGATTAAGTTACCTTTTGAGTCCGTTATACGGGCTAGCTATTCTTTTACTCTTGATAAGACTTGATCTCTTTGCATTATGCCTAGCTTAAAGGCATAAAAGAAAGCGCTTTTGGGAGGCAGCCTTCAATGAATAAAATTTTATTTTGCTTTTGTTGTGTCTTGATGTTGTTACTACAGTAACATCATCATTGTATCTTTACTTTTCAGCTTTGTGCCAAGTTTAGCCTCTGATTGCAAGAAAGTTCAAAAGTTGTGACGTGCTGTCCAGGAAACCGATTCTGACCTTGGATAGAAAAATTCGTATAAAATCACCAGATCATCTTTTTGGTCTGAATGTTTTCGACAGCGTGCTCTATACAATTGTCTTTCGGGCGTCTGTTCTGAGTTTTTTGATTTGAGTTGCAGAAGTGCCCCGAAAAATCATTTACTACCTGCTGGTCTGTTTTTCACAGATTCTGTCCTGTTTTGCCTTTCCTTCATTTTGCAAACCTTGAGCTTGCTTTTTCTTTGCAAAAACCTTTTGGCAATCTTGAGAAACAGTACACCTTCAAGAATATCCTTATTTCCAGCAAGGAAAAATTATTTTATTATGGGTACTAACCTCGCTAATCAGATTATGATGAGTTATGTATGAAGGGAGTTTTCAAGTGTGCGAGGGAAGATGATAAAAAGATTCAGGAGTGTCAAACGCTCAAGCTTGGGGATGCCCCCATGCACCCCCAAGAAATATTCGAGAAGACTCAAGCATCTAAGCTTGGGGATGCCCCCGTGCATCCCCTTCTCCATCAACAATTATCAGTTCGTCTTTCGTTCCACTATATTTTTATCACTTCATGTGTTATGTGCTATGCTTGGAGCGTCTTGCTTTTAGTTTCCTTTTTAGTTTTCTTTAGCTTTGCTTGCTGTTCATAACGAGTTGGAACTCAGCTTTCTTTGTGTGGGAGAGAAACACGCTCCACTTCAACCTAGAACATAACATAGAATTTTCATGTCTATCTTTGCTGTGTGTGTTCTTTGTCTTTCAATAGCTACTATCATGTTCAGCTCTTAGTTTTCATGCTTATCTTTTTAAAGAGCTTTTGTTTAGTTGGTCGCTGGAACTCTCTTTAGTTATCATGCTTATCTTATTAAGAGAGTTGGCTTCTGTTGCATTGGTTGATATGTCTATGATAAAATGCTATGTGCATAATGATGCTTAGTAGTTCATGTTTTCTTATGGTTAGTCTCAAATAGCTGGGGGGGTTCTCAATGTGTTATTGGAGTACCAACATGATTTGTTTGCCTAAGATGTGGTATGGTTTAGTGATATCTTCCTTCAAGAATTTATTTTGATTGACTTGGCGTATGCTCACGCATATTTAAGACTGTAAAGAAAGTCTATCAAGCCTTGATGATCTTTAATTTCTGAGTAGCGATATAACTTCCATGCCTGATTCAATGTTGCTTTGTCGCTCTGCATGATTATGACCGTCATTGCTCTTTTAGTTGGTCGCTCCCAGTCTTTTGCTAACCTTCGCCTGTACTAAGCGGACTGACTGCTTGTGCATCCAAAATCTTTTAAACCAGTTATGCCATATGATTCCACCATACCTTCCTATACATGGTATTTACCTGCCATTCCTAACGAAGACTTTCATGTACCATCTCGAAATTATTCAAAAAAGCATTTCTCTTTTGTGCCTCTGTTTTAGTTCATGAGGAAGTAGTAGTTAATTCATGATATTTTTAAGTTGGACAAGCTTCACCCCGGGATTGCATGTCTAATGTGCAAACCCATAATACGAGAAGGAACTAGCATAGAGTGCGCCCGGCTCATTAAAAATTATACAACAAACAAACCCTCCTTCACGCTTTGTTCATGAGAAATCAGAAAACTTTGGCAGTGATAAACAAAGGAGATTAAGAGGATGTGATCGTCCTCATTCGGGAGCCGTTCCTCGAAACTTGTCCAGCTCAAGAAGTGATTGAGTTATCTGCTAGCATTCGTTGACGAAATATGCATAATCTAAAATAATAATTATTACCTCTGTTTTTAAAACCAAGAGCTCTGGTACATGTTTAGTTTTTGTTTCCGACCACGGGTTTTCAACCTTGCCATCAAAAGCCATAGTTCGAGAGTCCCCACCTTCTTTAAAGCACCAACTACTGAGAGCATGATTGTCATTCTGAGTGTAATGTGCATTGTCCCAAAGTAGCATTGTCTTTTGCATGATTGTGATATCGTTTATTCTGAAATCATTGTATCTAGTCGTCACTTAAACCTTGGAGGTACCCCTGCATTTATGTTTTGCTTCACTAAAGGGGGCAAGCGAGGTACCACTTTATCATATTTGCACACCATGCTCATTGCAAATCTTTTGAGTATTTCAGTATCATATTGTAAAACTTTCAGTTCTTTGTGATTTTCTCATAAGGCAACTTAATTACTACAGATTCATTGTCTCAGTAAGCACTTGTCATGTGACTGTAAAAAGTTCTTATATGGTTAATAGCATGTCACCACAGAAATTATGCTTGTTATCATTTACCTACTCGAGGACGAGCAGGAATTAAGCTTGGGGATGTTGATACGTCCAAAACGTATCTATAATTTCTGCTTGCTCCATGCCTCTTTTGTGTGATATTGCTATGATATTTATACACTTCCATACACTTTTCATCATATTTGGACTAACCTATTAACTCAGTGCACCCCAGTGCCAGTTTCTGTTTTCTGCTGTTTTTGTATTT
>LR738715.1:308005758-308028029 GCA_902687465.1 Secale cereale | reverse complement strand
GGGTGCAAGGATTGTTTACTTTACGCAAAGTTCTTTTAATGCAGTTGTCTGTTGCTTTGAGTTTGCACTATGGGTGGGACTCGCAACTTAATACCAGCGAGATGTTCTGGATAGATATCTCAAGGTGGATGATTAGTAGTAGATGCAGATGGATTTCAGTCTACTTACCTTGGCGTACCGCCCATGCTTTTGAGCCTCAACCTTTCTTGCAGCATAGTTAGCATTGGTTTGCGCACATAATTCTATCAATTGCCTAGCTGTAATTCGTTTACCTCACATAGCTGTTTTATCGTCTTTTGGGAGAGAGACATCACTAGTGAACATCATGGGACCCCGGTCCATATTACCATCACTGATCACATCCGCTATTTACTTCTGCTTTTACTTACTAGTTGCAATTATACCTATCACTATTATCTCTTGCGTTTGATCCTTTGTAAACGACAAGGCCGGAGGGATTGACAACCTCTCTGTACTCGTTGGGAGCAAAGTTATTTGTATCTGTGTGCAGGTCCAGTTAATTGCTAAGTATCTGGCGCCATTAGCAGTTGACACCTTCTTGTTGAACCTTGGAGTCTCAGGGGAATTCGATCCTTGGTATCTTTGCCAAGGGAAAACTACCGCTACACTGCATCTCAAACCTTCCACTTGGGGTAACCAACGAGGGGCGAGAAGCCATCACACAATATATTAACTGTTAAACTAAATCATCTATACATTGGTAATGGGTGGAAGGCTAAGCCTCTTGCTTGGTGTTTTGTTCCATTCATGCCACCCTAGGAACCGTTAAACCGGTGTTATGTTCCTTGATTTTGCGTCCCTAACACGGTTGGGGTTTATGGGCCCCCCTTGATAACCCGCTTAGCGCTAAAGCTTTTCCAGCAAGGCCCAACTTTGGTTTTACATTCGCCTAATAACTAAAACTTGCATAGGGACTAGCTATCCCGGGGACTTATTTAACAACCCCCGGGCCAGTGCTCCTCATGAGTGTTGGTCCAACCCAGAGTTGTTTGCGGTACCCCCCATTGGCAACTTGGGTTTGGTCACCGTACGCTGTGCTCAGTGGGTTGTGGCCTGAGACTAGATACGTGCGGCTACTGTCAGGGTATCGCAAGCCGGGAGGTCTTGCTGGATTAGTTTTACCTATGTCGGAATATCTTGAGCACGGGATTCCGAGAATACTCGGGTCTTCCCACCTTGGAGTTGCGACTCCGTAGATCGTGAGCTTGTGATGGGCTAAGTTGGGACACCCCTACAGGGTTTGATCTTTCGAAAGCCGTGCCCGTGGTTATGTGGCAGATGGGAATTTGTTAATATCTGGTTGTAGATAACTTGACACCATGTTCATAATACTAAAGAAATTACTTGCTATCTTCATTAACCTCTCCGAGTCCTAGCCGGTCTTGGGGTCGGTGCCCTCACTCGCTCTGTCGCCATCTCCATTTCTGTCGGACCCGGAGCCGTCACCGTCGCTAGAGCAAAGATTGGTTGTCGTGCGTATGAGCATCTATGGGGCCATCTAGCCCCTTTGGGGTTCAACTAGGGGAATTCGCAAGCAGAAAGAGTAAAATCAACAGAGAACACAAAGAGGTTTTACTTAGGTTCGAGCTACCGTGAGGTGTAAAACCCTACTCCTGCTTTGTATATTAGATGTGTGTGTGCACAAGTACAAGGATCGCTTCCCCCGGCAAGGTGTGGAGAGAGAGAGAGAGAGAGAGAGAGAGAGAAAGAAAGAGAGAGAGAGAGAGAGAGAGCAGCTACGCATGTGTGTTGTGCAAAAGTTGGATCGAGGTCGAACCCCTGTAAATTTTGCTTTGACCCTCCTTTTATAGCTTAAGGGATTACCACAGTGGTAAAACAATCATTATCTAGTGATTAGATAGCAAACAATGCTATCATACCTAACTATGCTAGTGTAGGACAAAATCAATTAATGCTCCGTTAGGTGTCATGTGGAGGAGGAGCCCCGACAAGGATGCTGCACCACTTGCCCAGCTACCTCCTATTAGCTTGACACGCCATTTGGACGGGGGTCAATAAAGGTAAAACTCCTTCGAGCATGCTGACATGTGTCCAACAAGTCTTACCTAACTGCGTGCGGGCTAAACACCTCACCGATCAGTGACTAGCTGCTCGATGAGGTGGGGCGCTGGCACCGGCACAGAGCTTGCTGACACGGAGCTTGTCGGGCCTTCACCTTGCTGGCTCGGCCTTGCCGGCCAGGGTTGTCTTTAGTGTTGATCTTGATGTTGTATATTGATTTTCTCCCCAGTTGCCTCTGTAGCTGGGCCTTGAACTTTGATATTGGTCTTCTTAATGCGTTCCTTGATCTTACGAAGAGTGGCTTCTCTGGTTGAGAGATCTTCCTTGCAATCCAACAAACTTGCCTTGAGTTATCCTCCGGCAATGCACCTTGCCGGGGAGCTGCTACTGCCTATGCATAAGTCAGGGGTACTAAGACCCAAACCTTAGTACCTCGATAGGAGACCCCGGGCCTGGGCCAGACGCGCATGCGAGACGTCATTGGGCTAGGCCCAAAAACATGCACAGGCATGCGTGGCAGAGAATAACTGATGTAATCTTAATCCTGACGGTTTCTCCGACGCACGTCCCCTCCATGCATTAAATGTGGGCCGTGGGAACTTGGATTGTTGCGGTTATTTCGTGGTGGTGCGCCTGCAAAACCGATTGCTGGGAAAACAGTAAAGAGCCGCCCCCTCACTCCTTCCCCATTAAAAGGCAACCGCAGGAGGCGCTGCTCATTCACCCTTGCTCTCCCTTGCTTCATCTTCTTCGTCTCGCCAGAGCCGCTTCCGCCACCGCTACCACTAATCCGCATCTCAACTCGACTCCTTTATTCCCTCCCGGACCTTAATGGCACCCAAGAAGGCCATCGCGGGGGAAGCAAAGCCCGCCAAGCCGCTCGAACCCAAGGCGAAGAAGAAGAAGGAGTTGGAGGAATTGGAGAAGCGACAGAGAGAGAACGTGGTCTCCTCGCCGTCATCCATGGATGCCAAAACTCTGATTGAGAGGTACGCCTACATGTGGGGAAGAGACACCAAAGACCACAAAGCCCAGAGGTTGTTCCTGAAGGCAACAAGATTCCATCAAATTCGTATCCGTACTTCTGCACTTACTTTTACCGCGGTTTGGTCCCTCCATTCTCATACTTCTTCGCAATGATAGACAATTTTGGGTGCATATTGTTGGATTTCACCCCAACGCAATGACATTCATGGTAGTCTTCGCCCATCTATGCAAAAAAAATTGTTGGGGTTGGCCCCAATGTAGATCTGTTCTGCCACTACTTATCCCCCCCCCCCCCGCATCGAAGACAAGTCACTCTCTGGCAGTGTGACATGGATCCCAAGAGCTAAGACCAAGGGCCAATATCTACCCGGGAAACTTCATCTCAAATGGGAGGAATGGAGGGCAAAATGGTGTTGGATCCAGGAGGAGGGTTTTCCTTCATTCTGCATGCCGCACATCGTAAGGGTCCAGCGCGGCAAGAATTGGAGCAAGTTTGGCGCCACTGAAGAAAATCTCCGTCCGACATTGAACATGATTGCCCGTCTCATGGCCACCAATCTGACCATTGAAATGGTAGGAGCTGATTTTCGTCGGTAACACATTTCCCCTTTGTAGAAGAGGCAGAGGTTCACTTGGGAGTAATAGGGTGCCGGTGATATTATGCGACTGTATCCTGGACTTTGCAACAACTTGACAGTTATGGAGCATGCCTATCTCTGTGAACAGTTGTTCCAAACAACTGGCACGTTCCACTTGCCGGACCGGATCATCCCGCTGCACATCAATTCTGCCAAGGACTTCATCTTATCAATGATGTCGGACTACAACGACCGCGGGGTCAAAGCATACTGGCCACTGCCCACCCTGGAGAATGAGATGGACCGGGCCTCCAACTTGACGGAGACGGCCTCCCGGAAAGAGACATGCCTTATACGAGCCACCAATGAAGAAGAATTGGTGTATATCGCTAGCAGAGTTGTAGAAGCTGCAAGGATCAAGGTTGCAGGTGCTCCCGGCACCACGACAATTGAAAATGATGATGAGGAATATCACGTAGAAGAATATGCTGAGGAGCAACAGGAGGAGCCTGCCGAGGATGAGCCTGGTAGGGCCGAGGTTGCCGGGGAGCTTGAGGAGGAGGAGGAAGAAGGCCCCCGAGCCCCGAGAAGGAAACACCGTCTTCGAAAGACGACCAGTCTAGGCCCGACACACACTTCTTCGTCGGGTGATGCCCCCATGGTGAAGAAATCGAACACCAAGACTGACCAACAAGAAGTACGCGGGCAAGCCACCCGGCACCCTCGAGTTCAGCCCCCATCTTCCCGGCAAGGGGTTGCTGAGGAAACTGGGTCTTCCCAGCCGGCAAGCTCGTCCCCTCCGGCCCTCAAGAGGGCCAGGGAATCACCTCAGCCACTGAAATATGACCTCACCGCCATCCTCGGGTCTGAAGAGGAGGAGTAAGTGAAATGTTTTATCTTCATTAAGTCTCGACTTTGTTTTATTGCCATTTTGACTTGATTTCTTCTGTTTTGTCAGAGATACAGAACCAATTGTGCACCGGGCAAAATGGGCCAAGCGTGCACGAGAGTAAGACCCCATGGCAAGTGCTGGACACGGGGTCATGACAGGTGAAACCGTTGTTTCGAGCCCCCAGTCCACCCTCCTGCGTGAGAGCGTGGTGCAGATCCCACCCACTAGTGCCAGCATAGAAGTTCCTCCCTCTGAACCCGATAAAGAGATGGGAGAGGCCCGCCAAGAGGAAGAGCACCAAGAGGCGGATCCTATTATGGCTTCCCCATCGACCATCATCCCCGAGAGTGCTTCTCCGACAAGGGCCTCCACCGATGAGGCCATCCGCATGGGGGCTTGTTAGGATCGAGAGTATATCAACCAGAGGGGGGTGAATGGGAGATTTAAAATTTCTTGCAAAAGTTTTGAACTGATCCCAAACACATCAATGGAGAAAAGATACAGTAGAAGAACACACAAACATGTAGGCTACTAAGGAACTAATTCTTCAAGAGAAGATGCTACAATTGACTTGGCATGGTATACGATGGGCTTGATGACAAAGATAGTGGAACAATGCGCTAACACGTAAACAAGCATGACCGAGAACTAGAGTTGAACAGTGAGCAATAACTTCGACGAAGAACAACTGCAGATATATACTTCAACTCATAGAGACTACACATCAGGGTGTGGAAGAAGTAATACACACAGAGGAGAATGAAAAGCTAACAACAGACAAACACACAGAGTGCAAATGAAAAACAACTTAGTGCCGAATATCAATCAAACTATCATCACAGAGCACAAGTAATAACTGCTGAATGAAATTCAGAGAGGCGAATAGAACCAGTGGTGCTCGATGGCGATAGAGAGATTTGGTAGACCAGTTCACCCTTCTCCCAAAGAGCTACGTCTGGTTGGAGGGGTTGTGACTTAACACGGAAGATAAACTCTCTTCACCATATTCTCCTTAACCGCAGAGCTTATCAGACTCAGGTTGATTTCACTCATGGTAGATCCTTGTCGGCGATTGCACAAACCACAATACTCTTGGTTGCTGAAGATCTGGCTCGATGAAGACAACAACTCTTCAACAATCGAAGCCCAACCTATCCGTCTAGAGAGTGCGCAGCTCTCAAGAGTAATAGGTACAAGAACTCTCACGCATAACTACTGTGATGCTAAACCACTGTCTAAGTTTGGGCTCTTGATTTTTCTCTCGGTGGATCTTAAACTCAAATCACTCGGAGAGGGGTTTCTCAAATCAATCTTCTCAGGAATCTCAAGCGAAGTAGCCCCTCTCCAAGTGATTTGAGTTTAAGATCCACCGAGAGAAAAATCAAGAGCCCAAACTTAGATAGTGGTATAGCATCACAGTAGTTCTGAGTGAGAGTTCTTATATCTATTTCTTTTGAGAGCTGCGCAATCTATAGACGGATAGGTTCGGCTTTGAGTGTTGAAGAGTTTTTGTCTTCATCGAGCCAGATCTTCAGCAACCAAGAGTATTGTTGATTGTGCTGATCGACCGAAGGTTTGGAGATCGCCGACAGGGATCTACCACGCGTGAAATCAACCTGAGTCTAATCAGCTCTGCGTTGAAGAGAATATGGTGAAGAGAGTTTATCTTCCTTGTTAAGTCACAACCCCTCCAACCAGACGTAGCCCTTTGGCAGAAGGGTGAACTGGTCTACCAAATCTCTCTATCGCCATTGAGCACCACTAGTTCTATTCGCCTCTCTGAATTTCATTTAGCAGTTATTACTTGTGCTCTGTGATGATAGTTTGATTCATCTTCGGCACTAAGTTGTTTTTCATTCGCACTCCTTGTGTGTGTCTGTTGTTAGCTTTTCATTCTCCTCTGTGTGTATTATTTCTTCCTCACCCTGTTGCGTAGTCTCTATGAGTTGAAGTATATCTCTGCAGTTGTTCTTCGTCGAAGTTATTGCTCACAGTTCAACTCTAGTTCTGAGTCATGCTTGTTTATGTGTTAGCGTATTGTTTCACTATCTTTGTCATCAAGCCCATCGTATACAATGCCCGGTCAATTATAGCATCTTATCTTGAAGAATTTTTTCCTCAGTAGCCTACTTGTTCATGTGTTCTTCTATCGTATCTTTTCTCCGCTGCTGCATTTGGGATCAGTTCACAACTTTCTCAAGAAATTTTGAATCTCCCATTCACCCCCTCTGGTCGATATACTCTCGGTCCTAACAATTGGTATCAGAGCGGGTACTCCATGTCTCTGTTTATTGAAGGTCTAACGTCCTTGGTGTTTTGAGTATGTCGTATGCAGGTAGTTCCTTGCACTATGAAAGATTTCCTATCTTTGATGGAAATGACTATTTATACTGGAAGGAACGAATCAGAATATGAATTCAAGCCGTCAACTATGATATGTGGCAAATTGTGGAAGATGGCTACATCATTCAACAACCGAACAATCTGACCCTCGATGACAAAGCAAATTTGCAGTTGTATGCTCAAGCTAAAGATTTCATCTGTGGCCGTCTGTCAAAAGACGCATTCTTTCGATTCCACATGCTCAACACAGCTAAGCAAATTCGGGATTTTATCAGTAGTGCTTATGAAGAAATTATTGCCAGATCAGATCCTCACATTCAAATGCTTCGTGCTATGTTCACTAGATTCAGAAGTCTTTGTAAAGAAAGTCTTATGGAGCTCACTGATCGATTGACAAACATTGTTGAAAGACTACATCGGTGAGGAATAACTGATATTACCGATAGAGATGTAGTCAACAAGCTTTTAAGCGTACTTGATTTATCTTTTGATACAATTGTAGTTGAAATCAAACAAACACCAGATTATGAAGAGCTTCACTATGTTGAGGTCATGACACTGCTGTCTATTCATGAAGAAAATATGGAACTCGAAAATGCAGATCAAGAATCCTCTTCGGAAAGTGAAGGAGAAATTCTCTCACACTATGGAAGTTCTGAAGAAGAAGATATAAAGAATCAACACACCATCACAAGAGAACTTGAAATGCTCACACAAAGGCTAAGTGATCTCAAAAAACAGAACTTACATATGGTGAATAATTATGAAGATGACATGCCTGAATCATCGAGAAATTTGCCTCTGAAAGAAATGAAGTGATTTAAGTGCGAACAGTTCGGACATGTGATTGCTGACTATCCTTGCTGGGAAAGAAAACCTAGCAATAGATGGAAATATCTTCATTGCAGTGGATTCATTCGAACCAATCGTCACACTAAGCTGTAGCGACCAGACCCGAATGGGTCAAGTCTCTGTGCTGAAGTGTCATCCCTGTATCGGTATGCTGACACAAACAGTACTCGAGGATTTATAACAGAGGTAAATCACATGTATAAAGTAATATAAATGCTATTACCTCAATCCAAATAGCGGAAGTAACAACAAAGTTTTGGATTCCCAACAACACCAACGACAAAGTTGAGTGTAGACAACACAACCCGAACGTAACACTTACTTGTCGAATAATTCCTGCAACATGAGACGTTGCAGCCATGTAGGTCAATACATTGAATGTACTGGCAAATTCACACTGTAGTAGTAACGATGAACAATGCCTACAACTACATGCATATTTGGTTGGTGGAGGCTGTAAGGTTTATTTCTTTGCATAAAGCTAATTTTACCCTACAACAAAGGAATAAATTTTATTTAACTACTCAGTTGAATTTAAGAATGAACATTGAGAATGGTTCCTCTATCTCAAATCCCCATGTTACCAAAATTAATAAACCAACAATTTTATTAGATCAAGTGATGAGATCAACAAATAATCGACTTCTAGATACTCAAAGATGTCCATAACCGGGGACACGACTACTCATGAATAGTTTGTACACTATGCAGAGGTTTGTGCACTTTTTCCCACAAGACTCGATCGCCTCCGTTTAATTTCTCGCACTGCATGGTGTTTGAGAAACGGATGACCGAAACACAGTATTTCAGAAGCATTAACTCTTTACCCTGGGCAGACCGTACCACCTACATCCGCTACATCTGCTAGTCTACCACTGAAAGAGGTCACACAACATACTCAACTATGCCAGAGCCCATAATGGCTTGTGGCTGCACATGGAAGTTTCTAGGCATGAAAATATCATATGATCCCATTGAGCCTGGGTGGCATTCCAATATGGTGATCACACGGGTCCTCCGGGATCCCCTAGGACAACACTAGACCCTCCAGGTGCCCTGGCAACCACTGGTCCATCCCCAGGGTGCCACAACCAACCCACCCAGATGTGTATTAAATTTCCACCTTAAAGAAACCCTTAGTTGTTATTACACTCACAACTTTCATGAAATCACTCATACCAATCCATGTCTACGAGCATGGCTAAGCAGTAAGTAACAATGCGTATATTCCCTTGGGTTGATCTCAAGTCATTGGGTTCCTACCTCATGAACTACATAGCAATACCACATGTAACCAGTCCTACTCATGCAAGTGTTTGAGGATATAACTAAGGCAATAAAAAGTAGGTATTGGAAAGTATGATCAGAGTATGAACTTGCCTTGTACCGATGATGTAGATTCTTCGCACTCAGAATCTCGTGATCGATCTACTCGTCACACTCCAATCAATCTATCGTAAGCAAACAATAGTAACCACCCATAAGCAATCACTCAGAAGATCGAGGAAAACACTTCGAAAAACTTCAAAACAAACGAATAACTCTTGCAACCGAAAACAATTTCTAATAGTACCAAAATTAAGTGAATTTGGCCTTATCAGAAAGTTTAGGTCAAGAGCTTCGATTTGCAAAAAGAATCAACTAAAATCGGAGTTACAAAACTCAAGTTATGACAAAGAGAAGTTTGAATCAAGTTTGTTTGAATTCGAATTTTAAAACTTTCAAAAATATGTTTAAGTTGTTTTACTGGATAGAGGGGATCATAACGAAAAAGTGGGCGTTGGTTTCGTTGGATTTGGACTAACGAGTAAAAAGTTGTGATCGTTTGAAAAGTAGGGACTAAACTGTAAGAAAACTATTTGCATCTAAGTTCCTGGCCGAAAACTAAAGTAAAAAGAAAAAGACAATCGAGCGAACGCTCGCTAACAGAACAAAACGAACGAAAGCGTTCACTAACAGATCTAAACGAACAAACATTCGCTAATTAATCCAACCTAATAAAAAAAAAATAAACCGATCTAACGTTAAAAACCAGAAGCAAATAAAAATAAACCGAGGCGGGTTTTTAGCGGCTTATACCGGTTCGGCAGCGGTTTTCGGCGAAAAACCGTCGAGGCAGATCGGGTCGAACGGACCGGGCAGATCGGGGTGGATCCGGCTGGCGGCAAACTCCGGCGCAGATTCCGACGAGGCGGGACAGCGGCCGACGGCGGGGTGGCGCGGGTGGCGCGGGTGGCGGCGCAGAGTGGCGTGGCGACGACGCGGGGCAACGGCGCGGAGTGGTGTGGCGGCGGCGCGAGGCAAGGAGCGGCGGCGGCGCTGTGACGGGAGGAGGGAGAGAGGAGGCTCGGGCCGGGCGGCGTTATTTAAGAGGGGGCGGAGGAGTCCGGGCGGAGCACGGACGTCGAGGTGGCGGCGGTGTCCGGCGGGCGCACGCGAGGTAGCCGACGACGTCCTAGGCCGGCCGGGCCTTCGGCCTAGTTCGGCGGGAGAGTTTTTTTTAAATCACACAAAATAATAAAAGATAACCTAATATAATAAAAATATTATATAGGCATATTATATATCAAATTTTTTAGAAAAACATTTCCTACAAGATGAACATTTTTCTAGAGTCAAATAAAATCCTCACGAATGTAAATAAATCAGATAGTGCTACTGTTGCAATAAAATCTAATAAAAAGCATTTTAAAATGCCAAAATGATTTTAAATTTATTTCTCTCCAATTTTCTACTGTAGGGAATCATTTTACCCTATTTTCCATATATTTTGTTTTTTTGGAGAAAATAATTTGTATAAAAACCAATAACTCAAATTTTGAAAATGAGTTTCAGAATATTTCAAAAGAACTTCCAACTCATATTTCTTATAATTTGAAGAAGTCATTTTATCTTCTCTCGGGAAAATCATTGAGTTGCATAAAGTTTCTGAATTTGAAATATTTTCCAAAATGGAATTCAAATATTTTCAAAACCCTTTTCATTTATTTAAATGGAAGAAGTCATATCATCTTCACTCCAGGGTTTTGTGATGAAATGAATTTGAATTCACGGAGATCATAAATGCAAAGTGAGAGTTTGGGAAAGTCATTTCATTCCCTCTCATTTAACTTTCAAAAAGTTTAAAATTTCATTGAATTTCACACTAGCAACCACACCACAATCAAACAAACAATCAAAACTATTTGTTTATTATAACATTCCAAAATTTAGAATTTTGTGATGTTACAAAACTACCACACTTAAAATGAATCTCGTCCTCGAGATTCGAAGAGGCTAGCAAGAAATAGATTGGGGTTCGGAGGTCTCCTAACAAATCCATTGATTGGTATGGTCTAGTGTGCTACCACACTTGGAATCATGGTTACGGTTTCATCAAAACTCAGGTACTGCATCCTTTGGCAGTGTCGGTCTTTTCGGATCCTCGGGGTAATTCCCTCTCTGGGCTCTTCCAATAGTGGCATAACTTTTTTCCTCAATTCTTGTGTCCTTTCATCTTGGTACAGTTCTTCGAGACTGGTTCTTCTTAGGTGACAGGTCTGGCGCCAATTCTAAACAACTATCGTTATTTCATGGTAGTCATCATAAAAATTTACTGGGTCCCTACAGAAAACGGGTTTGGGCTTCATTCTCACCGTATGACCTATGGTTGGCAACACTGCCTTGTACAGGGAAAAAAATTGTCATACCATTCTAAGTTTTAAGCAAGGTTTTGACATCGTCGTCTCTCTACTATGGGTAAGTCAATCAGCTTTACCATCGCGTATAACAGAGGCAAATAATAAGAGTAAGTCAGTATGGTGATCAATCCATTCCGCACCCAAATCATTACCTTGTATATGGTTTAGTGTATCTCTCATTCTAACACTCGGTCATCCTCACTGGTATTGCATAAATTTTCTTGTAAACGAACTAAGTTTGGATAAATCTATTGATTCTACAAGCCAAACAAAACAACTATCATTCTTCACAACCCCCGGGTTTTGCATAAACACATATAGGATTGTTTGTTGACAAAGTCGTAACTTCTACCAGGGGTTTTCCTTCAGCAAGAGTGTGCTTGCTTCTTTGACAGGTCCTGGGGCATGTGGGTTATGGCACATCTCGCCACTAGTAACACTTGGTCGCATCATCGGGTCGCATCTAATCATTCTTCCGACATCCAGCTTCCTTAGCATTCTTAAATCCATCCAATTATACGGTTTCCCTTCCTTCTATTGGTACAAATTACAATGTAATTACTCAGACTCATCATTGAGTGGTCCATTCCAAAGTCTGACGTAACTAACCACTAGCTCCTGTATTCGGGTAACGGTGTTGGGTTCTACCACCCTTAAAATGAAAACACTAGTTCTCTTCAAAATCTTATTCCATGTATCATGGTTTCGGTCATTGCCTATATAGTAATAACTCATAAAATCCGAAATCAATACCCTGATGCTAACTTTATTGGTTCTCAACTTATTCAATCTACTGCATTTCCATTTCTTGCTTCGACTCAACTACTTAGCACAAGTCTCCTTCTCCTTGGGATAGTCTCTAGCAAAGTGCCCTGCTTCACCATAGCAGAAACATATTACTTTTGACAAGTCTCGTGGTTCCCTTGTGATTACGTAGCCTCCTTAGGTCCTCGGCTTATGGGTCCACTTCAGAATTGTATGTCCTTAACTCATCCTTGGAGTCATTATTGCTCCACACTCTAGCATTACATGCGCATTAAATCCAATTGTACTTATTTCCTTCATAACCATGGGGTAAGCATCATATGAAAAATAAACTCCAACTTATGTGTGCAAACTCCACTATTTGGGGCAACATTTTCCTTTCTATCGGTTCAGGGTTCGCACAGAAAAGTATCGCCCTAAACAAAATGCACTGGTTCATCCGTAATTCAGTTTCTCCTCATATCAAATCTTTTATTAAATCGTGAACCACTGTTCAACACTCAAATTTCAAAGGTGCTTCACTACAAATGTTGTCTTCCACATAGTTTGATATGATCAAGCATTCCTTCCATCTATTCATTTGTCCTTGCTGAGGATTCTTCAGTCCACTAGAATTGTGCAATGTGATTCTTGAAATCATTGATCTTTTGCTTCGTCATTGTGGCCCTGTGTTTCATCTCCATCATCTCTGCATGCACCCCACTCAGGCATTCCTGAGTGTGACGAAGTCTTGCTTCAAGTATTTCTCCAATCTGACGTATGGCCTCCATAGCAGCTTCACGAACAGAGTCGAAGAATGTTGTTCGTGGTAGTCCAGAGATGAAAAAGTATCGACCCGTAGTTTTTGGGCAAACTAATTTCACACGGTGGAGGTGTACCTCCACCTACCAAAGTTCAACCCCATTCTCCATGAAGGGATAACCCTTGTAAACTGCATCTCCTTCAAGGTGGATATGCTTCATCATGTCCTTCAGGATCTTTGGGTAATCCTGGTCGCTAGTCAGGGTCATGATCGTTTCCGGGCCCTTGAGAAAAGACTCGTAAAGGGTTGTCATATGTAGGTAATAGACATAAGGGGTACTCAAGATAGTGTATGTATTTCCTTGGGTAAGATGTGGTTGTTTATCCGAGAGAGGTTTAGGATCAGCTTGTCCGTGGGTTCAAGGTTTTAATCTAGGTGAGATAGCAAGAGAGGAACTCACACTCAATCAACTCATAACATTTCATATTATATTCCAGACATATTACCTTCTATTGCTTCATGAACTATTACAATGTCCTTTCCATAACTCAACTCAACATCGTAATAAAAGTGTATTCCACATTTATCTACATGCTCTATTCCAATATCAAGATCTCAACTACTCCACTTAATCTTTCCTCGGGTCGGAACCTTCTTTGGCAAAATGCCTCACTTCCTTGCAGCGTAAACCAATGACATCAGACAAATCTAAGGACTTCGTGGTGACTATCTTGGTTCACTGGGTTCTTGGCTTCCTTGTTGGGCAGTTGCTAGCGTAATGACCTAAATCCTTGCACCGGTAACATGTGATGCGACTCAGGTCCTTTTCCGCCGATATTGGGTTGTTAAGGGGACACATGCTCTTTCTCTTCCTCGACTTCTTCGTTCCTATCAATTCTTCCATCTTTTGTGGATCATACTCCACCTCTTCTGTCAGGAAGTCTCCCAGATACTCATCGCTTTCCTTCATGCAATATTGTGAAAAATGTCCTTCTTCTCCGCATGAATAGCAAGCACGTGAGTAAAATTGGTTTAAGCCTTCTCCGTCAGGGTCGTAAATATCTTCCTCCATCGTGGATTCCTTTGAAATTTCCTCGAGGGCTTCTTTCATTGCTTCTTTCTTCTGCTGGATATTTCGTTGTACCATGGGGTAAATGTTACACTGGGCAGGGTAGTGGGTAGTCCCTTCACACAAGAAACAAGTAATCTGCCTAGTTGGGCATTCATCAGCTGGGTGACTTTCTTTACAATGAGGACATTCATCCTTGTGCTCCTCCTGGTTGTGTCCTATTTCTCCACAAATCCTGCAAACACAAGGTTTCTTCTTCGGGTTGTCACCAAGCTTTCGGATGAGATGGGATTTTAGCAGAGTCTTCTTGAATTGCTCCCAACTTATTGCTCCATTACGTCCTTGTATGGCTTGATGCATTTTCCACCATGTTGCAACACTTTTTGTAAAGTACTGAAGAGCGTATTGAACTTCATTCTTCCTTGCAATCAAATTTTTTCCTGAAGTGATCCTCAATATTTTGTATCCATAGCTCTGCCTCCGGTTGGGTCATCGGTCCAGAGAATAGAAGTCTGTCTTCATTCATCCACTATTGGGTCCAAGGGTTTTGGGATGAGATTCGGGTGATGGAGAGAGATACACTCAATACAAACAATAGTTTTGAAAAGACGGGTTTTGTCAGGGATATTACTAGCAGGTATAAACCAGCTAGGGAGATCCGGATTATGGTAACATAGCTGTGTAATTAAAAACTCAGTAGAGGTTACGGCCCATGAAGGCTTAGGGACCATGTGTAAAGGTTACGGTTTGTAAACCGTCCTATCATGTAAATTGAGACACAAGGAAGAAAGAGTAGAGACCAAGGCGGACACAATTATGAGCCGGCCTCGGGACTCTGTAAACCGGACCAGGCGTTGCCTCCTATAAAAAGGGACGACCTGGCGACGGTTCAGGGACAAGAGACAATCCGTCGAGAGACAGGCAACCAATCTGCTCCCTGTTCATCGACGACCAAGCAATACCAAACCAAACTAGACGTAGGCTTTTACCTTCATCGAAAGGGGCCGAACTAGTATAAACCCTCTGTGTCCTTTGTGTGCTTTTAACCTCTTCAAGCTAACCAGTGCGATGGTTCCATTACTAAGTCCGTTAAACCGGACATCTGCCGTGCTAATTCCACGATAGTTGGCGCCCACCGTGGGGCCTCCGCACGATGGTTTCGAGTTCTTGAAGGGAAGCTTTGAAGGACTCAAGGGCTACGCGGTCGGCCGGATGACCAAGAGTCGCCGCGGCCGGATCTACATCGACGACGCAGGCTGGGGCCCGGAGGCAGATTCAATCGAATACGGGTACCGGGTCCCCTTCGGCGGCATCCACGTCTTCATCGGCAAGATTGGTGAACCGGGACCTGAGCCAGACATCTTCCCCGACATCATCGAGCCGGCTCAGCGTGCGAGATCGGCCTGGATTCAGCCTGCCATGAAGCGCGTTTTCGTAGGAGCAATACATGGAGTCCAAGCCGAGGACAAATCGGATTCTGGTGGCGAGACGGTTGTCTATTCCGGTGATGAATCCTCATCCGGAGTGACTGAGTCCTTGTATCTGTTGCGAGACGACCGGTCTGAGGGTGTGTCCGAGGGGGATAGTATTCGGGACCCCTTTGATCTGCCAAACCGGGTGGCTGTCTTTATGGCCGGATCACAACCTACGCCACAGCCCACGGTGACCGGGGCGTTCACAGCCGGAGCAGGGGGGAGCGGCCAAGCTCCCTCGGCCTCTGACGCTCTATCCGCCTTGGTAGAGGAGTTGACAACACGAGCAGTAGCCGTGGTGGCTCCCGCTGACAAGGCGCAGCACGATGCAGAAATCCTACAGCTGAAGGGCCGGATCGAACAAGCCAGACAGGATCTAAATGCGGAGAAAGCTATGATAGCAACAAGACAGGCAGAGCTGGATTCTCAGGCTTTTTAGCTCAGGATGGATCAGGCCTCTATGCAGGGAGTAAGGGATAGAAGGCATCAGTCTCGACTGCCGCCGGTCTATGAGGCGACGCCAGGAGCGGGAGCCAACAATAATCCGGAGGCGAACCGGAGGGGAGCCCCAGTGACAGGTGAATCGGTCCGACAACCCACTGCGGAGCAAGATCGACGGGTTATGCACACACCTCACATCCCCACTCCTCCTGGCCACTACTCAAACCCCCTGGATAACATCGTCGCTGCCGCTTCACGCCTGGCCACCTTACCCATTGAGGGGACATCCCCTGTGGCAATGGAAGCACGCAGGGTCAAGGATCTGCTCAACACTGCATTGACACAGCAGCAGGCGTACTCTTACAGCAGGGAGAGACTTCATTCTACACCCCGCCACAGCCGGAGTTATACTAGGCATTGGGATGAACCGAAGGTGTCCAGTAGTGAACGGAGGCGACACCGTCACAGACAGAATAATCCGGCGGGCGCAGAAGCGCAAGCCCAGGAGGCGATAAACCGGGCCAGACCTACGGCCCGTGAGGATATCCGCCAAACGACGCCGGTTCACACAACCACAGCAGAGACGGGAGTCACGACAAGTTCCTTTGGAGTACAGTGTCTTATTCCCGCTTTACGAAGCGTAAGGTTACCCAAGGATTTCAAGGGTCCATGCAAGGTGCCTAATTACACAGCAGATTTGGCTCCAGAGGCTTGGATTGAGAGCTATGAGATGGCTATGGAGATGCTGGACGTGGATGAAGCAGCATGCGCAAAGTATTTTACCATGATGCTTGAGGGTACAGCCCGGACCTGGTTCAAGGGTTTACCACCTAACTCCATCGGATCATGGGGTGAGTTGCGCCGCCAATTTATCAAAAATTTCAAGGACACATGCAAGCAGCCAATGTCAGTGGTGGATCTAGCGGCGTGCATACAAGGAGATCAGGAGCCTACGAGTGCATGGGTGCGGTGAGTGTCAGAAATCTTGCACTCTTCGAACGGTATCAGCCCCAGTACGGCGATACTAACACCGGAAAACAATTGCCGGTTTGAGTCTCTGAAGTTGAAGCTGGGACGGCTCAAACGGAATTGTAATGACATGGGAACTCTCATGAGTGCTTTGGTAAAGTATGGGGACTCAGACAACACTAAGTATCCAGAAGCAAATGGAGATAAATTCGGAAATGCAAATAAACTTGGTAAACCAGCGCAGGCTAATCCCGTCGGAACAAGCTTCAACGGTAAGCGAAAGGCAGAGGGTGCCTCTGATTTTGTAGCCAATACCAAAGTTCAAGGGAGCTTTCAGCGCAACAAGGGTAAACCGCCTCCACAAAACGACAGAGGGTTCATTAATTGGGAGCGACAATTGAGCGAGCCTTGCCCGAAACATGGCACAGAGGAACGTCCAGCTAAACATACCTGGGGAGAATGTCGGGTCATGATGGAGGCCATGAACCGGGCCAGATGCAACAACGGACCATCGAGCGGCGGTTCAGGCCCCGGGTTTCATGGTCCGGGTCATCAGGGTAATGGCTCCGGATCAGGATATCATGGCGGCAACAATGGTTACAATAACCAAGGCAACCATCAGTATGGTCAGGGCAGTCACAATAACCAAGGCAACCATCAGTATGGTCAGGGCGGTTACAATAGCCAAAACAACCAACAGCAGGGCCAGGGCAATCACAACAATCAAGGCAATCAGCAGCTTCAGCAGCAGCAACAATCCGGATATCAAAATAATCCAAAGGAGCTGAGTAGTGGACAATATCATGTGTTCACTACGAGTTTGTGCAAACGAGATCAAAACATCTTGAAGCGGGCGGTCCACACGGTTGAACCGGCAACACCACGGTTCCTGTGCTGGTCGGAACAACCTATTGTGTGGAGCAGAGAGGATCACCCGCCGCGGGTTGATAATCCGGGCCAATTGGCCTTAGTAGTGGCACCACAGGTGGGTGGTTACAAATTCACCAAGGTTCTCATGGACAGCGGCAGCAGCATCAATATCTTATATTACGAGACTTTCCGTCGCATGGGGCTGACGGATAAGAAGCTAAGGCAGTCAAACACGGTATTCCATGGAGTAGTGCCAGGTAAATCAGCTTACCCAATTGGGAAAATTGACCTAGAAGTTACCTTTGGAGATGAACAAGATTCCAGGTCAGAGATGATAACCTTTGAAGTTGTGAAGATCCGGAGCCCATATCATGCCCTGTTTGGACGGCTGGTTTACGCCAAGTTTATGGCTAGGCCGTGTTATGTTTATCTGCAGCTCAAGATGCCGGGTCACAAAGGAACCATCACGGTTCATGGAAGTCGCAAGATCGCCTTGGAGTGCGAGGAAGGAGACGCTGCTTATGCAGAGGCAGTATGTGCTACGGAGGAATTGAAATTTTACAAAGACAATGTTGATCCGGCAGATATGTCCTCGTTGAAGAAGCCAACTACAGAGCATGATCCGGCGTTGAAGTTCAAATCTGCAGAGGAAACCAAGCAAGTTGACTTTGTGCCAGGCGACTCATCCAAACAGTTCACTATCAGCGCTAACCTTGATCCTAAATAGGAAAGCGCGCTCATCGAGTTCATCCGTGAGAACCGGGATATCTTTGCATGGAAACCTTCTGACATGCCAGGTATACCGAGGGAACTCGCTGAGCACAGTCTTAATATTGATCCGAAGTTTATACCGGTCAAGCAGTATCTGCGCCGTTTCAACGAAGAAAGGCGCAAGGCTATAGGAGAAGAAGTGGACAGACTTTTGGCCGCAGGGTTCATAGTTGAAGTTTTTCACCCGGAGTGGTTGGCTAATCCGGTACTGGTATTAAAGAAAAATGGAAAATGGAGGATGTGTGTGGATTACACAGACCTAAACAAAGCTTGTCCAGCCGATCCTTTTGCTCTCCCTCGTATTGATCAGATCATTGATGCTACGGCGGGATGTGAGCGGCTGAGTTTTTTGGATGCATATTCAGGATATCATCAGATCAAGATGGCAGTTAAGGACCAGGAGAAGACAACCTTCATAACTCCCTTTGGTGCTTTTTGCTATGTGTCTATGCCTTTTGGGCTCAAGAGTGCCCAAGCAACTTACCAGCGTTGCGTACAGAACTGTCTTAAGGGGCAGATAGGGAGAAATATTCATGCCTATGTGGATGATATCGTGGTGAAGTCAAGGAAGGAGTAGTCAATGATAGAGGATCTCAAGGAGACCTTTGATAACCTTCGGGCCTATAAAATGATGCTTAATCCGGAGAAGTGTGCTTTCGGTGTTCCGGCGGGCAAGCTCCTTGGATTCTTGGTGTCCAACAGAGGAATAGAAGACAATCCGGAGAAGATCAAGGCAATCACGTCCATAACTAAACCGACTTGTATCAATGATGTCCAGCGTATCGCCGGCCGGATTACAGCGTTGATCCAATTCATCAGTCGTCTGGGGGAGAAGGCAATCCCGCTTTATCAGATGCTAAAAAAGACAAACCGGTTTATATGGAGTGATGAGGCAAACGCTGCATTTGAAGATTTGAAGCGGCAACTGGCAGAGCCACCGGTCCTTGCTGCCCCCGTTGATAAGGAGCCGCTGCTGTTATATGTCGCTGCCAATGCGCGGGTAGTTAGTGTGGCGATCATGGTCGAGCACAAAGAAGCAGGAAAGGAGTATCCGGTTCAACGTCCGGTTTATTATGTCAGTGAGGTTCTCATTGAATCCAAACAAAGGTACCCGCATTGGCAGAAGCTGGTATATGGCGTGTTCATGGCAAACCAAAAGTTGAAGCATTATTTCCAAGGCCACCCAATAACTGTTGTCAGCTCAGCTCCATTGGGGGATATAATCCAAAAAAGGGATGCCACTGGCAGAGTGGCGAAGTGGGCCATTGAGCTTAGCCCACACGGATTAAAGTATGTGCCACGCACTGCTATCAAATCTCAAGCATTGGTGGATTTCATCAATGATTGGACAGAACTGCAAGCACCAGAGGAGAAGCCGGATCTTACATACTGGACTATTCACTTTGACGGTTCGAGGCAATTAGAGGGCTCGGGGGCTGGAGTTGTGTTAACTTCCCCGCGAGGTGACAAGTTTTGTTATGTCCTCCGTCTAATGTTTCCTTGTACTAACAATGCAGCAGAATATGAGGCATTGCTTCATGGCCTGCGGATGGCTAAGGAGATGAATTTGAGCCGGGTCAAGTGTTTTGGTGATTCAGATTTAGTGGCACAGCAAGTATCCGACAAATGGGATTCTAAAGACCCTCTCATGGTAGCTTACAGACGAGAAGTTGAAGCAGTCGCGGGATATTTCAAAGGGTATTAGGTGGATCACATAGACCGGCGAAAAAAATGAAGCGGCCGATGCTCTAAGCCGACTGGGTTCTCAGCGTAAACCGGTGCCACCGAATACTTTTTTGGATGAGCTACACAGTTCATCAGTTCAGGTACCATCGGAGGAAGATCTGGCCATTCCTGATCCGGAAGCACATCTAATTGTGGCACTTCATATTATTCCGGATTGGACACTCCCTTACTTTTCATATCTAAGTCGTGGAGAGTTGCCAGATGATGAGATTGAAGCAAGACAGATAATCCGTCGATCCAAATCCATGACAATTGTAAACGGAGAACTTCACCATCGCAGTGTTTCTGGAGCATTTCAGCGGTGTGTATCATCCGAGGAAGGCTGTGACATCCTTCGAGAGATTCATGAAGGGGATTGTGGTCATCACGCCGGTTCAAAATCCTTGGTGGCTAAAGATTTTCGACATGGGTTCTATTGGCTGACAGCCCATGCTGATGCGGAGGATCTAGTCCGGAGGTGCGATGCTTGTCAGAAATTTTCACGGCGTGCTCTTGTTCCAGCACAGGAGTTGCGGATGATACCGATTACTTGGCCTTTTGCGACTTGGGGGCTTGATATGGTTGGACCTCTTAAACAATCCCAAGATCAAAAAACTCATCTGTTGGTTGCTGTGGACAAGTTTACAAAGTGGATTGAGGCAGAGCCTGTGAGCAAGTGTGATGTGGCAACAGCGGTTAAATTCATCAAAAAGGTAATTTTCCGGTTTGGCTTTCCACACAACATCATCACTAACAATGGCACCAATTTAACTAAGGGAGAGATGGAAGAGTTTTGTCAAAGGGAGCATATTCGCCTAGATGTATCTTCTGTAGCTCACCCTCAATCCAATGGTCAAGCTGAAAGGGCCAATCAAGAGATTTTGCAAGGTATCAAGCCATGGCTTATGACTCCCTTGCAAAGAACACCAAGGTGCTGGGTCGAGGAGTTACCTTCTGTCCTCTGGAGCATCAATACTATGCCAAACCGGTCCATGGGTTATACACCTTTCTTCATGGTGTACGGTGCTGAAGCGGTCCTTCCAAGCAATATCCGCCATGATTCACCACGAGTGACGGCTTATGTTGAAACAGCCAATGAACAGGCAAGACAGGATAGTTTGGACCGGCTAGATGAAGAGCGTGACATAGCAGCAGCATGATCCGCGATTTATCAGCAAAACTTGCGCAGATATCACAACCGTCGGGTCAAAACCAGGACATTCCAGGAAGGGGATTTGGTACTCCGGCTCATCCAAGACCAAACAGATATGCACAAGCTATCCCCGCCTTGGGAAGGACCCTTTGTGGTCACTAAGAATCTACATAATGGTTCATATTACCTGGTGGACGTTCGAGAGCACAAAGACTCATGGACATCAGAAGAAGAGACAAAGAGGCCGTGGAACATCGCTCTCCTGCGGCCCTACTACACTTGAGCCATGAGCTCTGTTGTATCCTATGTATATATTATGATTAATGAATAAACCGGCACCCTCGGTAAACCAGGGAATCAGCCTTTTTTTTCTTCTAAGTATATGTCCTGTGAAATTATTACAGATATTTTGAACAGACTATTTTATGCAGAAGGGACCAAACTAGGGGGCTACGGATCACATATGAATCTTCGATAAAGTCTCTTCTGGTCCGGTCTACATAATGTTCTTGTCCTTAGGGATCCACCTTTGATGGCAAATGCAAAAATTCTTGCCCCTTGGTGGACCAAATCCCTTTGATGGCAAAAGAAAAGTTCTTGTCCTTAGGGATCCACCTTTGATGGCAGATGTAATATTCCTGTCCCTTGGTGGACCAAATCCCTTTGATGGCAAAAGAAAAGTTCTTGTCCTTAGGGATCCACCTTTGATGGCAGATGTAATATTCCTGTCCCTTGGTGGACCAAATCCCTTTGATGTCAAAAGAAAAGTTCTTGTCCCTAGGGAACCTTCCTTTGATGGCAGATGTAATATTCCTGTCCCTTGGTTGATCATTCCCTTTGATGGCAAAAGAAAAAACCTGTTCTTGTCCCTAGGGAACCTTCCTTTGATGGCAGATGTAATATTCCTGTCCCTTGGTTG
>LR738715.1:307991614-308005748 GCA_902687465.1 Secale cereale | reverse complement strand
AAAGAAAAGTTCTTGTCCTTAGGGAACCGTCTTTGATGGCAGATGTGATATTCCTGTCCCCTGGTTGATCATTCCCTTTGATGGCAAAAGGAAAAACCATGTTCTTGTCCCTAGGGAACCTTCCTTTGATGGCAGATGTAATATTCCTGTCCCTTGGTTGATCATTCCCTTTGATGGCAAAAGAAAAAACCATGTTCTTGTCCCTAGGGAACCTTCCTTTGATGGCAGATGTAATATTCCTGTCCCTTGGTTGATCATTCCCTTTGATGGCAAAAGAAAATCTGTTCTTGTCCCTAGGGTACTTCCTTTGATGGCAGATGTAATATTCTTGTCCCTTGGAAGATACATACCCTTTGATGGCAAAAGAAAATTTCTTGTCCCTAGGAGTACATCCTTTGATGGCAGATGCAATATTTCCCGTCCCTTGGAGTACATCCTTTGATGGCAAAAGAGTACATCCTTTGATGGCAAAGTTCTTATCCCTAGGAGTACTGATAGTCATAGCCCTTTGGGTCGCACCCTTTGATTGGCACATAGGGAGCCTGACAGCTCGCAAAAAGCCTCGACTACATGGTCTTATTTGCAAACCTGTGTTTTTGGTGTTTGTGATTTTTCATGTGTTTCTTATGGTTTTTTAATCCGGAGCTGGCCAACTTCAAAATTGACCACATATCTTCAAAAGTCTGGACACAGAGATCCAGCATTATTTAAACCGGTAGTTCTTATAAACCCGGAATAATTGGGTACACTACACCCCAACGGAGCCAAGAGCTTCCTGAGAAACAACAATGTTCGTCGGATTAAGGATATCAAGCTTTCTTAATCACAGGTATAAAGTTATTTTTGGTATAAAACAGACACTTGTTTGATATATATATGAGAGCGCTTTAATCGGTCCGGCGGTAAACCACTAGGACATCTTTTTTAGTGTTATCTATGCAGATACAGATAATATAAAGATCAACCATAGCAGACAAGCGATTAAGATTCGCAAAATGCCTAATCAAACATCTGAGATCCGGATCAAGACGGACAATATTTCAAGCTATCCTATTACAAGGCATAGCAAGCCTAAACGGATTAAAGTTTTTCTCGACAAAATAATACAGCAGCTAAAAAGATAAACTGAGTGGCTTATGCTTCTTCCTGCTGCGAAGGCTGAGGATCAACTTGTTCCGGAGCTTCTTCATCCTCTTGAAGCGGCTGAAAATCAGGAGCGCGCCAATCGATCTTGGATAAGGCACGGAAGTACATCTCTTCAGTAATGAGATCTGACGGATCAACATCTGGGGCGATAGTATGTGGGCGTACTGGTGGGATTAGATTTTCAGTATCATAAACCGGCCGATCCACCCGCTCATTCTTTAAGTCATATGCCGGATGATACCTGGACAGATCTGATTCATCAGCAAGCTTGCTGGCAAGAGGACGCATCTCCTTAGTCAAAGCATGAAGATCTTTGCCAGAGAAGGCCGATCCATCTTCCTTGGTGGTGGGATACCCGTTCATGGCTTCTTCCGTGTCAAAGTCTGGAACCCACGCCTTGGCTCTGGTTAGCGCTACAAGAGAACCGGCCCGTGCAGCAGATTTCTTCACCTCTTCCAAGCGTACATGCAAGATAGAAAGCTTCTCCAAAGTGCCTTGGATAGTGGTGGGGGCCGGTTTACTAAAAGACATCGCACTTATAATCCATTGAGCGCCGGAATACAGCTGCTCAACCAGAGTATAAGAGGCCTTGAGTTTCTTCCGCAGATCATCCCCAAGATGGGTGACGCGGCGCCCTGCATATGATTATCACAGTTAAACCGGAGCGGAATAAAGATTGCAGAGATGAAAGCACGTGCAAGTTAAGTATTTACCAAAGACAGTAGAGGTCATAAGCTCCATCTGCTGCTTTAAACCGGTCAACTCTTGCGTCACCGGTTGAGGGCCTCTTCAGCATCCTTTGCTCTTTTTTCCAAAGCATTCCTCTGCACTTCCCAGGTTGTCCGTTCCGCTTCAAAATATTTCTTCAATTGTTCAGCAGTGGTTAAGCTCAACGCAAGGTCTTTTTTGGCCTTGGCAGCAGAAGTTTCAGTCTCAGCAAGTCTATTCCGGAGCTCAGTTATTTCTTCAGCCCTCCGGGTCAAGTCAGCCTGCAAGAAAATCAAGTGAAATAATTGATGATTCAGATAAGTCTCAAGCACATAACCAAGTTATCCACTTGACACTTGGGGGCTAATGGGCAGTTGAAGTATCAAAGGGTGACAATTAAAGACAAAGTCTCAAGCACATAAAGCAAGTTATCTACTTGACACTTGTGGGCTAATGGGCAGTTGAAGCATCGAAAGAAAGATTCAGACAAGTCCCAGGCACATAAAACGAGTTATGCCCCTGGCACTTGGGGGCTAATGTAAGATTATTTGCTCACATTTGGAAGTACCGGTTCACCTTCCAACAAAGCTAACCGGAACTTGGGAACTACCATGATATAGACAGAAATACAAAGAAGGCAAAAGCAAAAGACAAGTAAGATACCTCGTATTTGTCCTTCATCATATTGGCCAAGCCCGCTTCATAGCCCCGACTGGTATGAAGTCGGTTCAAGTACCCGGAATAAAGCTCCTGGGCACTCAGATCATCATAATTGGATAAACCGGTGCTCCATTTGCCCTTCTCTTGCTGAAGCTTCTCCGCTTTAGCAGTATGCTTGGCTAAAACGATAGGCTCAGCAGGAGTGGTAAAACCAGTTCCGGTTATTTGAACATCCGGAGAGGAGGCAGTATTTGGCTGTGAAGGGGCAGCAGTATGAGGCGGACTAATAGGAGCTGGACTAGTCCGAGGAGGGCTGGCCCGAACAGGACTTGCCGGTTCATGAACATCTTCAGCATTGGGATTTTCAGGAGCAGCAACATAATCATGATCCATAGGAGCAGGATCGTCAAGCTGAACTGTAGGCTCGTTTTCCGGAGGGATGACTGTGTCCGGATCAGCTACCGGATCATCAGTAGCAGTCTCAGCAACCGTTTTGCTGGCCTTTGCCTTTTTGCTAGGCTTGGGTTTGCTGAAAGGAATTGAAAAAGAAATTAGAATCATAAAGGCAAATACAAAAGTAAACCGGATGGGATAAAGGACTTACACAGGGACAGTTTTCAGAGTCGGGACCTATGTGGCAGTTGATTCGCCGGAAGATGATAAGGGTGTCTCCTGATAATTAGGATCAGACGGTTTAAGTGGTTTGCGTATAAGTCCGGCCTTGGGATGAAGAGGAGTTGGAGAAAGTAAAACCTCAGAGCGGCGCCTCCGGGCCGGAGTAAGAGATATTCCGGAAGACTCGACTACATGGCCACTATGGCGTGTAGTCCGGCGGGCTTCGTGTTGTTGTTTCTTCAAAAGAAAATTGGGGTCCAGTTGAGCGTAAGGATGAGAAAATGGGTACTTCCGAGATGCCTTACGAATCTTGGGCACTGACGGTTCAGAATCTGAAGAAAGAAGGATTACCTCAGTTTCGGCCGCTTTATCAGCTTCAGCCAAATCCTGTGAAAAGACACTGTTAATATATATCTGGATAAAAGAGATCAAAGCATATCAGGATCAACTCATACCTCAGAATCCAGATCATCTTCTTCAACATGTGAACCAGAGCCAGCAGCTGCTTTTTTCTTCTTAACAGCGAAGGTTTTCCGGCGTGGCTGTTTACCTGACTTGTCCTGAGATTTTCTCTTCCAAAACGGATTGTCGGCCTATGCAGAAAGGGAAAAAATAAATACAAGGAGTAATTCATATGGACGGATTAGACGCAAACAGGAGAGATTAAGACTTACTGCTGGCAATTTGTTCTTCTTGTAATATGGGGCCAATCCGGTTTGGCTGCATTCCTCCAAGGAGATGTTGAGCATTTTCTTAGCAGATTCAGTAACTTCCTTCTCAGGAAGCATGATGTCGGTATGGCGCTGAGGATCATCTGGCTTTCCGGTATACTGACACATCAAACCGGAGCGCCGACTCAGAGGGAGAATACTCCAGGCAAGCCAACAACGCACGAAGTCAACTCCAGTCAAACCGTTGGCCATAAAGGCTTTGAGTTTGGCGAGTTGAGGGGCGAACCGGGGCCGTTCTGAGGAGCTAAGACGCTGCGGCAGTGGATGATCTTCAGGAAGACGATGTTCACGATAACCCGGCAGTGGGTTCTCTCCTTCAGGCGAGGTATCCTTGCAATAAAACTAGGATTGATTCCAATCCTTGGGGTGTGTATGGAGAGGAGCATGAGGAAAAACTACATCTCTCCTCTTCTGAATACTTACACCACCCAGTTCTTGATGTGGTCCGGCAGTGAACTCAGTCCGCCGGTTTAAGTGGAAAAAGTCCCGGAACAAATCCACTGACGGTTCTTCTTGAAGGTATACCTCAGAGAAGACTTGGAAATTACAGACGTTTGATACAGAATTTGTACCTATGTCCTGAGGATGAAGCTGAAAAGCGGCCAGCACGTCCCGGAAGAATTTTGAACCGGGGGGACTAAAGCCTCGGGCTATATGATCAAAGAAGACAATAATTTCCCCTTCTTTGGGGGTAGGGGGGCATTCACTCCCTGGGGCCCGCCATTTCAGAACTGCTTGAGGGCCCAGAGTACCAATTGCAGCAGCATTAGCTAAGTCCTCTTCCGTAATGCGGGAAGGGACCCAGTTGCAAGAAACAAACTGCTTGGCAGACATATTGGCAGAAGGAAAGCGCTGAAAAAGTAAAATGTAAAATCCAGATTATTCAAATACTGAAGGATAGACCGGATCATGTTGTCAAATTACATCGACGGTTTACATAGAAGGCTAATGGCATTGACAACCCGGAAGCAAGCGGGAACCGAGCTGCTACCGGTTTATGATAACGAAAAAGAAAGAAGCTAAACCGTCGGGTTCATGATTGACGCGTTGCAGAAGCAATGTATAATTGACTAAACCGGCGAGTGTCTTACAGATCTATCAAGATGAAGAAACAGGTTTCTACAGAAGGCTAAAGGAAAATAGATCTGACCGGTAAGAAAAAGATGAAATTTACGGGATCTATCACAGAGGAACTGCGGAGGTCTTTCTACAAGAGCAAATGAATCTAAGGGCGAACTTGGAAATATGAATCTAAGCATAAAACTGCGGAGCAGGGGCGCGTTCGAAACAAACTAAGGATTCGAATATACTGCAGAAAACAGCCCGTAGGATGAACAGACAGAGCTTCGAGGTCTCATGGCAGAAGCAATGGAGAAACCCTAAGTTACAGATCTGCAGTGAGGGAAAAGGAATACCTGAGAATGGAAGAGACGGCAGCGGAGTAATCTGGACGCGGTTCAGGTTGATGCAGCGGCCTGGTCGACGACGGCGACGAGCTCGAGAACAGCGGAGAAGCTTCGGGCGACGGAGGAAGAAGACGAGCGGAAGGAAGAAAGGCAGAGATGCGGCGGTATTTATAAAGGTTGAGAGACAAAATGGCAAGCGCGGGATTCGAGGAAGTCAGAGATTGGATAAAGATTCTCTTGTCGCCTCGATTTTCGGGATGGCCTTTAAACAAAGGTAACAAAACGACCGTGCGCAATAAATGCGGAGGTGATGTCATGATCGAATCAAATGATTTCCAGGGATGACGTCATAGCCGGTTTACAAAACAGAGAAGATACAAAAAGGAAGTTTATGCAAGGTTTAGAAGACTGACATGAACAAGTTCAAGTCATTCTGGGGCCTAATGTCAGGGATATTACTAGCAGGTATAAACCTGCTAGGGAGATCCGGATTATGGTAACGTAGCAGTGTAACTAAAAACTCAGTAGAGGTTACGGCCCATGAAGGCTTAGGGCCCATGTGTAAAGGTTATGGTTTGTAATCCGTCCTATCATGTAACTTGAGACACAAGGAAGAAAGAGTAGAGACCGAGGCGGACACAATTATGAGCCGGCCTCGGGACTCTGTAAACCGGACCGGGCGTTGCCTCCTATATAAAGGGACGACCCGGCAACGGTTCAGGGACAAGTGACAATCCGTCGAGAGACAGGCAAGCAATCTGCTCCCTATTCATCGACACCCAAGCAATACCAAACCAAACTAGACGTAGGCTTTTACCTTCATCGAAAGGGGCAGAACTAGTATAAACCCTCTGTGTCCTTTGTGTGCTTTTAACCTCTTCAAGCTAACCCGTGCGATGGTTCCATTACTAAGTCCGTTAAACCGGACATCTGCCGTGCTAATTCCACGACAGGTTTTGTTTTGTGGCCGTCTGAAAAACATCAAACAAATAACGGCTCACAATTGTCGCATCTAACGTAAGTACATAACAGGGGTTTGGTCTTCTAAAGGTCAATATCTCTTCAAAGTCGTCAACTCTTCAAATCTTCGGAGTATCCACTGTTGTTGCTTCAACACTTCTAATATAGGGTGAAATCCTCTTTACTCCGAAGTGGTCCAAATGGATAATGGTATTATCTAACTATTTATGGTAAAAGGGAAGATTTGACAAAGCTCGGAAAAGAAGAGAGGTAAAGGATCTTTTTGAAAATAAAGTTTTAGAGAAATCCTTTCCTATGGGCTTGCTAGTTTCTAGGGTCACGTCCTACAATCAACATGTGCTCTGAAACCATCTTGTAGCGACCCGACCCAAATGGGTCAAGTCTCTGTGCTTAAGTGTCATCCTTGGATCGGTATGCTGACACACACAGTACTCGAGGATTTATAACAGAGGTAAATCACATGTATAAAGTAACGTAAATGCTATTACCTCAATCCAAATAGCGGAAGTAACAACAAAGTTGTGGATTCCCATCAACACTAACGGCAAAGTTGAGTGTAGACAGCGCAACCCTAACGTAACACTTACTCGTCGAATAATTCCTGCAACATGAGATGTTGCAGCCATGTAGGTCAGTACATTGAATGTACTGGCAAATTCACACTGTAGTAGTAATGATGAACAATGCCTACAACTACATGCATATTTGGTTGGTGGAGGCTGTAAGGTTTATATTTTGCATAAAGCTAATTTTTCCCTACAAGAAAGGAATAAATTTTATTTAACTACTCGGTTGAATTTAAGCGTGAACATCGAGAATGGTTCCTCCATCTCAAATCCCCATGTTAGCAAAATTAATAACCCAACAATTTTATTAGATCAAGTGATGAGATCAACAAATAATCCACTTCTAGATACTCAAAGATGTCCATAACCAGGGACACGACTACTCATGAATAGTTTGTACACTCTGCAGTGGTTTGTGCGCTTTCCCGAGAAGACTCGATCGCCTCTGTTTAATTTCTCGCACTGCATGGTGTTTCAGAAACGAATGACCGGGACACAGTCTTTCAGAAGCATTAACTCTTTACCCTGGGTAGACCATACCACCTACATCCGCTACCTCTGCTAGTCTACCACTGAAAGAGGTCACACAACATACTCAACTATGCTAGAGCCCATAATGGCTTGTGGCTGCACATGGAAGTTTCTAGGCCTAAAAATATCATATGATCCCTTTGAGCCTGGGTGGAATTCCAATAGGGTGATCATACGGGTCCTCCGGGATCCCCAAGGACAACACTGGACCCTCTAGGTGCCCTGGCAACCACTGGTCCATCCCCAGGGTGCCACAACCAACCCACCCAGATGTGTATTAAATTTCCACCTTAAAGAAACCCTTAGTTGTTATTACACTAATAACTTTCATGAAATCACTCATACCAATCCACGTCTACGAGCATGGCTAAGCAGTAAGTAACAATGCGTATATTCCCTTGGGTTGATCTCAAGTCATTGGGTTCCTATCTCATGAACTACATAGCAATACCACATGTAACCAGTCCTACTCATGCAAGTGTTTGAGGATATAACTAATGCAATAAAGACTGGGTATTGGAAAGTATGATCAAAGTATGAACTTGCCTTGTACTGATGATGTAGAGTCTTTGCACTCAGAATCTAGTGATCGATCTACTCGTCACACTCCGATCAATCTATCGTAAGCAAACAATAGTAACCACCCATAAGCAATCACTTAGAAGATCGAGGAAAAACACTTCGGAAAGTTCAAAAACAAGTGAATAACTCTTGCAACCAATTTTTTTTTCTAACATTACCAAAATTAAGTGAATTTGACCTTATTAGAAAGTTTAGGTCAAGAGCTTCGATTTGCAAAAAGAATCAACTAAAATCGGAGTGACGAAACTCAAGTTATGAACAAGGGAAGTTTGAATCAAACTTGTTTGAATTCAAATTTTAAATCTTTCAAAAATATGTTTAAGTTGTTTTACTGGATAGAGGGGATCATAACGAAGAAGTGGGCGTTGGTTTCGATGGATTTGGACTAACTAGTAAAAAGTTGTGATCGTTTGAAAAGTAGGGACTAAATTGTAAGAAAACTATTTGCATCGAAGTCCCTCGCCGAAAACTAAAGTAAAAAGAAAAAGACTATCGAGCGAACGCTCGCTAACAGAACTAAACGGATGAAAGCGTTCACTAACAGATCTAAACGAACGAACACTTGCTAATTAATCCAACCTAATAAAAAGATAAACCGATCTAACGTTAAAAATCGGAAGCAAATAAAAATAAACCGGGGCGGGTTTTAAGCGACTTATACCGGTTCGGCAGCGGTTTTCGGCGAAAAACCGTCGAGGCGGATCGGGTCGAACGGATCGGGCAAATCGGGGTGGATCCGGCCGGCAGCGAACTCTGGCACAGATTCCGACGAGGCGGGGCTGCGGCCGGCGGCGGGGTGGCGCGGCGGCGGCACGCACTACTAGTAAAAGGGCTATAGCTAATATGGACATTAATGGCGCACCATGTATGTGGTGCGCCACTACTATATAGTAGTGGCGCACCAGATACAGGTGCGCCATTAGTGTCCTCATTACTAATGGCGCACCAGACACACGGTGCGCCATTACCAACATTTTTTTCCTAAACTACTAATGGCGCACGAGGGCACAGTGCGCTATTACTATTTTTAGTAATGGCGCACCACACACTCTGTGCACCACTACTAACAATTTTTTTTACTTTTTTTTTCAAAACTAATAATGGCGCACCACTTAACAGGTGCGCCATTAGTAACCAGGTTTACTATTGGCGCATTATTAGGTGGTGCGCCATTACCTGAGAGTAGCTAGATCTTTTTGACATCCACCTACCACACTCACTTTCCCCACTTCATTCTCTCCACCTCCTCCTCCAAGCTTGTCTCGGCTGCCTCCTCCTCCTCACCTCATTTGCACCATAGATTCACCCAAATTAAGTGGTTAAATTACCTTTTTTTTGATAGGTAAGTAAGGGAAAAGCTTTCTTTATGTTGTAGATCTACTTTTTTCTCCCTCCAACAACGTGCACATGCACTTTTTATGGCCTAGGTCTACGTATGTTTGTGGTGTTGCATATGTTTGTGGTGTTGCATATGTTTGTGTTTGCAGGTACCGGTATTTGAAATGCGATAGTTGCCAATATTTTGCCGGAATGTTGATTCATTTCCGTTTCGACGAGAATTTGGCACTATGCATTCTTTTTGGTCCTATTTTTAGGCAAAGTCATGCCAATTTTTTTTGTTGGTTCTAAAATATCGTTTTGCTCTACCCCGCGGGCGACCATGGTCGGCACGATGACCGAAGGCATCGTGAATAGGTTTTTGAGCTCCGCGAAGGCCAAGATGCTTCAAAAGAACGCGTCGGAGATTAGATGTCCGTGTCGAAGATGCAAGCTGAAGAGCCTTATTACGGACCCGGATTCCGGATAGGTGCGGGACCACCTGCTCTTGCGTGGTTTCATGGATGGCTATCGGTGGCAAGGTGATGAAGATGACTATGAAGTCGTCCATGGGGGCCGGGCAAGAAATGAGGAAGGGCAGCAAGACAACCGCGGCGAGGGCGGGCGAGAAGACGAAGAATCTCTAGGACACAGTCATCATGTAGAAGATGCTGGACATGATGATGAGGAAGATCAAGACGAAGGGCATGATCATGAAGATGAAGATGCCGGAGCAGACGACGATGGACCATCGATGGGCTGGGTGCAGGACCCTCATATTCAAGAGCTGCTTCTCAAGCAGACGGATAACGCAAGAGCTGCCGCCAGAGAGAAAGCCAAGCTGGATCAACTGGAGATAGACGGGGTTACTCCATTGTATGAAGGATGCAGGCCCGAGGATACCCGCCTAAAAGTAATGCTCATGGCTCTGGAGATGAACGTAAAACAAAAAATGACTGACGCATGCTTCGACGAGAACATGTCATTCTAGCACGAACGTCTTCCCAAGGGGAACAAGTGCCCGACCAGTTTTGAGGAGGCAAAGAAAATTGTGTGTCCTCTGGATTTACCGCATGTGAAATACCATGTGTGCATTAACAATTGCATCATTTATCGGGACGAGCACGCGGAGTCTACCATATGTCTGGTGTGCGGCGTCACTCGATACAAGAAAAGGAAGAAAGCTCCTCGAAAAGTGGTGTGGTACTTTCCGATCACTCCTCGTCTGGAGCATTATTTCGCAGACCCTAAGCTAGCAAAGCTCCTACGTTGGCACGCAGATAGGGAGGAGAAGAAGCGAGAAGATGACGGAAATGATCCGAATATAAATAAAAAAGACAAGATGCTGAGTCACCCTAAGGATGCGAGCCAGTGCAAGCGTTGAACTTCGAAGACGCGGAATTTGGGGACGATCCAAGGAACATCGTGCTGGGCGCGAGCACCGATGGAGTCAATCTGTTTGGCAGCCAGAGAAGCACACATAGCACTTGGCCTGTGTTTGTGTGGATGTACAACCTTCCCCCTGGTTGTGCATGAAGAGGAAGTACATTCACATGAGTATGCTAATTGAAGGGCCGAAACAACCAGGGAACAACATCAATTTGTATCTGGGGCTGCTGAAAGAGGAGCTAGACACGCTGTGGAAAACGCCAGCCAATACGTGGGATGCCGCAGAGAAAGAATATTTCCCTATGAGAGCCACACTGCTCATGACGGTGCACGACTATCTCAGTTACAGATATGTCCCAGGGCAGGTGGTCCACGGATTTTCTGGACGCGTCAGGTGCATGGACGACACAACATATCGCCAGCTAGATAGAGATCCCGGGTCTTCGAAAACCATGTTCATGGGACATTGAAGGTGGCTTCACGACGATGACTCATGGAGAAAATGCAAGGATCTGTTCGATGGTGAAACCGAACCCCGAAGACGCCCGGTACGAGGAGCGGCAAGGAAATAGGCGAGCTGTTGAAAAATTGGAAAGAGTGCCCACCGCCGGGAAAGGCACCAGAGCTGGGAAAGAAGTGAAAGGCGCCAGAGCCGCTGCTGAAGGTATGGAAACCGAGGTCTGTTTTCTGGGACTTGCCGTACTGGAAGATCCTCCATGTGCATCACAGCCTTGATGTCATGCATATCACGAAGAACGTGTGCGAGACTTTGCTTGGTACCCTGCTCAACATGCCGGAGAGGACCAAAGATGGGCCGAAAGCAAGGGCAAACTTGAAATCAATGGGCATCAGGGATGAGCTTCACGCTAATAATGATGATGATGATGATGAGGCGATGCAGGACACGAAAGGTCGTCGCAAAGGCAAAAAGGCCGAGAAGATTGGAAATGACTACCCTCCCGCGTGCTTCACTCTAAGTCAGGAGGAGATCGAGCAGTTTTTCACCTGCCTCGTAGGAGTAAAACTTCCTTAGGGTTACGCGGGGAAGATAAGCAGATACCTAGACTCAGCGAAGCAGAAGTTCAGCGGGATGAAGTCTCACGATTGTCATGTGCTGATGACGCATATACTTCCAGTTGCAATCCGTGGGATCATGGACGCGCAAATCCGTGAAACGCTATTTGGCCTATGCAACTTTTTCGACGTCATCTCTCGGAAGTCGGTTGGCGTGAGGCAACTCAGAAGGCTACATGAAGAGATTGTGGTGATACTATGCGAGCTTGAGATGTACTTCCCGCCCGCATTCTTCGACGTTATGGTGCATCTGCTGGTCCATATCGTGGAGGATATCATCCAACTCGGGCCGACATTCCTGCACAACATGATGCCATTCGAAAGGATGAATGGTGTCATCAAAGGATACGTTCGCAACATATCACGTCCAGAGGGAAGCATAGCCAGGGGCTTTCTGACCGAAGAGTGCATCTCCTACTGCACGAATTATCTAGGCATCGAGAACCCCATTGGTCTGCCCGTCAATAGGCACCTCGGCAGGCTCGCTGGATGGCGTCACCGCGATGGTCGCCGCGAAATGAATGTCGACTTCGAGGGTCGACTCGCCGACTTTGAAAGAGCAAACCTAGTCGCGCTACAACACATATACGTGGTCGATCCTTGGGTGGTAGAGCACAAAACCTTTATTGAGAAGACGTACAATGACCGAGGCCAACAGAGGACGAACGGAGATATAATCAAAGAGCACAACTCATGTTTCATGCGTTGGTTCAAGGAGAAGCTTCTGTCGTACCCTTTACGTGAGGATTCTTCCACGGAAGAAAATCTCATATTCGCCTTGTCACAAGGCGCCAAGCACAACCTGATGACGTATGAGGCATACGATATCAACGGCTACACGTTCTACACCGAGGACAAGGACATGAAGAGCGATGGTTATCAGAACTCCGGGGTAACGATGGAATCGTACACCGGTAACGACAAGGACAGATACTACGGAAGGATCGAAGAGATCTGGGAGCTGAGCTACGCTGGAGAGAAGGTCCCGATGTTCCGTGTCAGATGGGCCAAGAGCGTCCTAAAAGAAGACCGGTATTTCACCACCATGGTTATACCCGAAGCCAAATCCAAGACCGCGGGCACAAACGTCACCGAGAAAAATGAGCCATGGGTACTGGCTTCCCAAGTGGACCAATGCTTCTTCATTGCCGACCCGTCAAAGCCCAGTCATGTTGTTGTGAGGAGAGGCAAAAGGAAGATCATCGGAATGGATGGAGTCCCCAATGAGCAAGACTTCGACAAGTACGGCGACTCGAAGATGGAACATGACGACAACGATGAAGTGCCATACACCATAAGAAGAAGCAGGACCACCCTACCTAAAGGACGTCCGTTCAAGAGAAGAACTCCATTTGCGAAAAAGAAGGGCAAGAAGATTGTGAAAAGATAGCTAGCTAAGATCGATTGTATTTAAATTGTAGCCTTCATTTCTTGATTGTGTTTCGACATATGGAAATGACATTTCTTCTGTTCTAGTCCTCATGAATATTAATTTATGTTTATTTGAACTCATGAATATTTATTTATGTTTATTCGAACTCATGAATATTTTTTGAACTCATGAATATTTTTAAATTTCATGGGCACTTTTTGAATTCATTAATATTTTAAAATTTCATGGGCACTTTTTGAATTCATGAATGTTTTATCAAATTTGATGACATTTTTCATATTCATAAATGTTTTACCAATTCACAGATGAATGCAACTAAAAATCCAAAAAAAATACTAGTTGTGCTTGGTTAGATGTTACTCCCAATATCATATAAAGTTTGTCAAATTTGGAGCTATGGATATTTAGTTATGATTTAAACAAGTTTGAACATATTTAAACACAAATAAGTATCAAACATCATTTTAAATGTTGTGAACATGGCAACCAACTGCATATTATTATTCTACATGAAATTCTGAGCATCTAGCATATGTGACATGTTATATTTGGATGCATGGATAAAAAGATATGAGCAAAGAAAAAAATGGTGGCATAAAAAAAATTGGGGCGCTTGAGAATCGAACCCAGGACCTCCTGGTGTGTGTGCTGCGTGCTGACCAGTCGGGCTAGCTAAGTGCTTCTAATGTAGATAGGGTTCGACTGTACATAACCTGAGGGCTCACACTAGTAATGGCGCACCGCTAGGAGATGCGCCATTGCTATCAGTGTACTTATGGCGCACCAGGAGGAGGTGCGCCATTGCTAAGCCCCCCACTCCACTTGTTCCCCTCTCCCTCAGGCTCTCCCCCCATTCCCCTCTCCCTCCATTCGGCGCCGCCCCGACCCACTTGTTCCCCACCCACTGCGCCGCCACCCCGACACACTACGTCGTCGCCCCGTCCCACTGTGCCGCCGCCCCGACCCACGCGCCACCGCCCAGACCCACTGCGCCGCCCCTCCACTCCTCGGCCTCCCTTCCTCCTCCAGATCCGC
>LR738715.1:307981173-307991598 GCA_902687465.1 Secale cereale | reverse complement strand
CTCTCTCTCTCTCTCTCTCTCTCTCTGACCGGCCGTGTTCTCTGTAGATCTAGTTCGGCTCCTCGGGCGGCAAGGTGCTTGCCGAGGAGAAGGACGCCGTCAAGGTGACCCAGATCCGGTTCGGCTCCTCCAGTGGCAAGGTGCTCAGCTCCTCTGGTGGCAAAGCGGGAAGGTGTTCTATGTACACGGTTTTGGTTCAGTTTGCATCTTCAGTACATACACATGTTCATGTATGAATGTTTATTAGTAACTTATGCACATACTAACTTCAATTTTTTTAACTATCATTAGTTATGTGTTGAACTCCGGGTGGCCCTTTTGGATAGGATGGTAGTAATTTTTAGTCACGTATCTATATCACACTCATATGTTTCATATGTTTTATCTATGTCCAATTGGTATGTTCAGATGATCAACTTAGTTTGTATACTTTTGTATGAATTTGGGGACGGATACATGAGGGGTGTGACTATGAAGTGGCACAAATAGAGACTTGCTGGTCATCTCTAGGGGATGCGTCCACGGGCGTATAGGTGGGAAAATTAGGCAACTGCAGGTGTAGATGCTCTTATACGTAACAACGAGAGCTAGTTTCAGCGGCGGGTAAAGAAAGTTTTCTTCTTTTGAGCACAGTAGAGACACAAACACTCATAATTGCTTAGGCATTCGTCTCTTCTCAAAATAGAATGTTTCCGTTGCAGTTTTCTTTTCGAGGGATATACACTTATTTTAGGAACATTGAATGATATACACTTGTATGGTTGTACCGTGTCTCTTTTCTAAGTATAAGCACAGTGTGTTTTTTTTGGGGAAAAATGCACAGTGAGCTTATGCACATTCTTGAAGTGCCTTGCGGCCTTTTCTTTTTCGAATTAAGGGGTCGAAGGCCTTGCAGCTTACGTCCACATAATTACAACCTAGAAAGAGGTTCTCAAACTAGGGCCGTATCCCATAGCCATAGGCCTGGCCCGTATCCCAAGTGGCCCAGCTCGCCTGCCAATCCCTTGAATCGGTGGACGCGCGTTGAGCCGCCGTGCCGCCGCTGCCGTCGTTGACTGAAAATTATAATGAAGAACGAAACTCTGATCATTATAATGCATTTCTTATCTGTAGTGTTCATTTATGTTCCTTCAGAATAGTTAAATATCCGAAAAATGAAAACCAATCCTACTTAGACTTAGACATGTGGTGGCTACTTAACAGTACATTTTTTTCATCTGTTTACACTACCAGATAACACAACCTCATAGGAAATGGAAGACCCTGAGTATGATTAAGTGAGTATTCATATTTACACGCTGAAGGTTGCAAGGACACATACAATGATTTACCTCATATGCCACTGTACAATCAAAAGCTCGGAAGATAAGTATCCAACAGAGAAATGAATCTCACAAGGTTAAACTTTAAGTCCAACGTAGACACGTAGTCACTACTCAAGTAGGATAAAATACCTTCAGAACCGGCTCTCCCTGGTTTGATGATGTCTTGGACTCCTTCATAGCTTTAATCTGTGCTCATGCTGCTCGTCCAGTAGCTGACTTTTCATATTCCTGCTGCCTAAAGGTTAAAAAAGACAAATTGTCACCACGCTACTTCAGGTTGATGAGTTAGTAAAGTATGAACAGTCCAAAGTTGTTATAGGACTTTGATTGACAACAAAGACACCATTGGAGCTTACCAACATGTCTGCTGCAAGCTATAAAAGAATCATTATTTTCTTCGCCATCAACTGCATGGTCTTGTGTGCTCCAGACTTGGCAGCAGCTGTTTAATTTGTGATGTTGTACACAATGAAGTTTCTCTTTTGGAGTGATGAAACATCTTAGACATGCTACATATAAATCATCAGTGTAATCTGATGAGATATTCTATCAACATCTATGTTTACTTCTCGAGTCTTGACGACACAGCAAGGCGCCTTTCCTTCTAGTTACACTAAACTGTTACTATGTTTGTCACCTCTAACTAGCATGAAATCCTTCACCAACTACTTAGCAACATCAGAATGTGTTCTCTGCTTAGCTCTCATTTTCTCCATATGTTTTCGGTTTCAAGGAGAATTCTTACTCCTTTTGGAATTACCATCTTTAAACATTGTAGATTTCAATCTCTTGCGTATATACATCAAAGACTGAAATTTGTCAACTTGTGATGCTCTTGTGCTCTTCCGAAATGACCCCTTTCTCCTCAAATGTTGATTAATTTCCATTTCGGTTGAGAATGGGGCACTCCTAGGTCAAGAAAATTAGCAAAGGTCATGCCCAATTTTTTTGACCTAGAAGGTGCCCGATTCTCAACCGAAACAAAAATTAATCAGCATGGTTGGATTAGTTTAGTATTTCTTCACACACTCAGACACCCTTGCTTGCCATGTGTGTGAGAGAGATAGTGAGAGGAGACAAGAAGAAGGGGGTTAGGAAGATGCTGCCTGCTCATCAAAGCTAACCATCTCCCCCTTTTCACCCTTTTCCGTTGTCTTTTGTGGGTTGCAAGGAAGCTACTGTCTTAGCTAGCTTAGCTTGTGCACAAATCCACTACCACTTCCCTGATTAAATTATCTTAGACCTTGAGAACGTGGACTTGGACCTTAGCAACAACACACTAACAGGTTCCATCCCAAAACACCTAGGCAATATCACAAACATCTCTCGATTGTTCCTTGACAATAACCAACTTTTTGGCTACATTCCTCGAGAATTAGGTTATTTGGTCAACTTAGAGATCTTGTTCCTTAACAATAACCAACTTTTTGACCAAACTTTTTTCCTATTTAGAGCGAACATGGACCACAACGATGAGACCGGTGGTTCGGGCAAGGCATTCTGGCAGCTGCCCCAGGAGATGGAGGAAGAACCTCACCGCTATGAGGACGCCGTGGAAGACACCGATCCTGACTACACAACCCCAAGTGGCGTCGGGGATGACACCACTGATGCCGCCGCCGAGGATGCCACCACTGATGATGACCCCACTGATGCTGCCGAGGATGCCGCACACACAGATGGCAGCCAACCGAAGAGGCAACAGAAGGACCAGCGCCCGAACGTGCTCGGCACCGTCAAGGAGGAATTTACTGAAGTGTCCTCCAGTGGGCATCCAACGGCACCCAAAGAATTAGTCAAGGGGTACGCGGGACAGCTCGGGTGCATTCTCCGGAGCACCGTCTCGATCAACACCGAGAACCTGAGGCATCGTGACCGAGGGAATTTGCGCAACCTCCTCTTCACGAAGCTGCACGAACGATACAAGTTCCCCGGTGAGTTCGCAAACACACGCCTCTCAAGGAATAAAGTGAACAGTGCCGCCCTCACGAAGATGAGCACGACCCTGGCTACTTGGAGAGCCGCGGTGAAGAGTATGATTGATAAAGGTGATAGTTATGAGAAGATCAAGGAGAAACATCCTTCGATCAGCGAAGCTGACTACCTCGAGTTCAAGATCAAGTGCGAGAGCAACGCATCCGAGGAATCAAGCCAGTGGGGGAAAGATATGCGGGACTTGAACTTAGGGGTCCACACACTCGGTCCCGGCGGTTACAGAGTGGCGGAACCTATATGGGACAAGGAGGACGCGGAGCGTGCCGAGCAAGGCCTACCGCCCCTCTTCGATAAATACCGTGACAAGCAGACCAGGAACTACGTCAGGGCCCGGTACAAGATTGACCCGGTAACAAAGGAGCTTACCACGGATCCGAAGACCAAGGCGCTTGAGCTTGTTCTGGTAAGAATACCCTCCGCATAATTTGCTCCATATGGTTCCATTCTAATTATTGAAGCCAAATTTCTAAATGGTTCACGTTCCTTCTGTAGGATTCTGAAAGCAGTAGCACCGGGTCGTCTAAGAGCTCCCCTTTTGACACCACTTTAAATAGGGCGTTGAACGTAATGAAAAACAAGGATAAGCTCAGTAAGCAGTCGTCAGCTGGTCATGTGGCCGGCAAAGGCTTGTCCAAGAAATGATCGGAATACTTTACCACTCGGCGAAAGGAGAAAAAGACCAGCTCGGAAAGCCAGGCGCGAGGTTCAAGAACTCAAGGCACAAGTGGCGCAGATTCCGGAGATAGTCGAAGAGCAAGTGCGAGATCAACTGGGAGCGACGATCACCGCCATTGTGCCCACCTTGATTGAGGGGTTGCAGGCGTGGATTGCAGGCGGACAATAGGGGCCGCCCCCGATTCCCAGCTTCACGGGAAGCAACTCGCACAACGCGCCGGCGTCGCCATTGGTGTCTTCGGCGGAGGCGGCATTGGTGTCTCCGGCGTCGGCGCCGGCATTGGAGCTTAATCCACCCGGGTGTGGGAAGAATATGTCGGCCAACACCTCGGCATCAAGCGGCCCCTCCGTCACTTGCACACCCGCCGTTGGCGGTGCCTCGACATTAGCCGAGCCTAACGCCATCACGGTAACTAATTAAGCCTCTCTCGGCCGATGACTTCATCTCCTTGCCTTTGACTGGGCATCCCTGACGCCCTACATGTTTTCCCAGGGCGCCGCCGACGTTCCATGCACTCTCCTACACTTCATGGACGGCAAGTTGATCGATGTCGCCAAGGCCTAAATCGTTCAATCGGGCAGCCGCATGTTCAACGGTAATGCAATGCCACCCACCGTGTATAGGGTTCAACTGGTTCGGGTGCTGTGGGGCTTCGATGACTTGTTACCTTCGCATCGACGCCCTGGGGCCGACAAAGATGATGCGATGACCCTCAGCGCGTGCATAAGCTGGCCCATGCTTTGGCCGAAGAGCCAGACTCGTTTGGGGGCGGGGGGCACCACCCCACAGACAACACCGCCAGTCGTGTCGGCGCCAAGCCATGGCAAGACCGCCGCAACGCTACCGCCGTCAGCTGATCCGGACATGCATATGGCACATGATCCGAACGACAACGATGGTACATTTACCAACATCGATAAGTACTTCAGCGAACATGGGTACGATGACAAATTCTTGGGGCCTCCTTCTCAAGAATCCAACCCTGCAAAAGACGATCGCGATCTAGCTGGTACCATGGAGAAACCCAATTGCAATAGGCATCGTCTGGCATTTAGTTCTCAGGAGATGCCTCCAGCTGCCGCCTTCACCAAGCCTCAGATAGCCGAGGTGCGAAATATTACCAGCCCCAACACACTCAAGAAGGTGGTCTCTGAGCAGAACTCGATCCCATTACAGCAGAAGAAGTAGAAGGGACGGAAAAGAAAGAATAACAAGGGTGCGAGCCAGCCGGGACCGAGTATGATCCGTGCTCAGGACGGGCCACCTTCACCAAAGGATATCTCGAGGAGGGTGCATGTGGCGGGTAGGCCGATGCTACCGACTAATTTACTCAATGCTACAGACGATGCTATGCGGAGTCTGCATGATAGTGTTCTTTCTTTGGAGAAGCGGCGTCTCTCCGGGAATGATGTGGCATACCCGGTTTTCGTGGCCAAGGTGCCAGAGCTCTAGGGCTTTGTGGATAGCACCATCGGAGGTATGATCGTCCTGCGGTTTGATGACATCTTTGCTATGTTTAACCTTCATCCGCTGTAGTACACCTTCATTCGGCTATTTTCGCTGAGTATGGAGATGCGGATCATTAGAGACAAGACCCCGAACATCATGATAGTCGACCCCTTCTACATGCGTGCCAAGATCTTGGGCAGCGCTGGGGACCGACAAGTCGCGAGTTCATACCTCGAAGGCGTCATTCTGTCGAACGCAGATAAGGATAACTTCCTCGTGCCTTACTTTTCTGAGTAAGTCATCCCCTCACCGCCCCGTAACATATGATTTCTTAGATTTCGATCGTTTTTTTTCTAACATTCCGTGTTTTGTGCAGTGACACACATTGCACACTCATCCTCTTAAGCCCGCAATATTCCATGGCCACGTATTTCGACTTGGACTGTCAGTCGAAGAAAGACTACTCAAATGTGAAGGAAGTTCTTGATGAAGTTCTCCCCGGCTAAGCGAAATCTGGAGGCACCTTCAGGAGGCCAGTTTGTAGGTACGTCAGGCACGTGTTCACCCATGTAACGATGTTCCCCTGCGTCAAGCAGCCGCCTGGCGGTCAGAAGGATGCCTACTATGCCCTCTATCACATGCGGGCGATCGTACAGAACCATCATCACCTTCTGCTCCAAATGGTCTCAAAGCATGGGCCGCACGCTTGTCGGAAATCCAGGACGCGGACCTTAGACAAGAATTCTTTCGCATCCAATCGGAGTTTTCGGAAATCATCCATCAAGATGTCCTTCGTACCTCGGGGCAGTTCTACCTCAAATATCAACCATCCAACAGTGAAATAGAAACAACGCTACCAATGCAGGCTGACAACGACCGCACATTCATGACCATCACGAAAGACGGCGGCTTCATCCACACTCCGGTCCCTGAGTCGAGTCAAAAGTCGTAGTGATGCTATGTAGTTGTGAAATATCGATTAGCTCATGTTGTCATTAAACCTTTTAATGAACTTGTATGTCTCTTTGGTTTGGACAGTCGTTCAACTTTTATGTAATCGATGCTATTTATTAGTAGGACCATGAATCGTGCTATATATTAATGTGTTGCTTTTCTCTTCCGATCCTTTTATTGCATACTTATATATTGCTTATGTATTGTATGTGAATTGCTACTAACATTTTGTTTGTCTAGTGCATGGAGATGCCCTCGTATGTCGTGTACAAGGGTAGGGTTCCCGGAGTCTACGACGACTGGGAGGAGTGTCGGAGACAGGTTCACCGTTTCAGCGGTAATAGTTACAAAGGGTACACCACTAGGGCAAAGGCGGAAGCTAGATACACGCGCTATCTAGCTGGAGAGAGGAGGGAGCGGAGGAGGAACCGGATGAAGAGCAGTTTCATCGTGATGATGCTCATCGTGACCGCAGCTCTCTTCTATGTGATGATGGTAGTTTAGATATCAACTTGTAATGTGAAGATAAACTCGCTACTCACGGTCTCGAGACTTGTAATGTTCTAACTTTGTTCGGTATTTTGAATTCGGAGACTAATATGATGAATTGTATTCGGAGACTAATCTTCTATTGTATTCGATAAATCTGCTGTTTATATTGTTGTGCTATTTATATTCTATGCTATAATGTATTTTGTAACCTGTGCAAATATCAAAAAAGCAAAAAATAAAGAATCCTAATATTCATAGTAATGGCGCACCACACTGCACTTTAGTGGTGCACTGCAACAAACACACTAGTGGCGCACCCCTGAGAGGTGCGCCATTAGCAACCCAGAGCACAAGGTAAATATGGCCCCTGGGAGGCATACTAATGGCGCATCTGGGGACATAGTAATGGTGCACTGCCTGGTGCGCAACTATTGTCTGGTATACTAATGGCGCACCAGGGGTGCGCCATTAGTAATTGTTACTAATGGCGTGATAGTAGTGACACACATATAGTGCGCTATTAATGGCCAAAACAGGTGCGCCACTAATAAGCCTTTTCCTAGTAGTGACGGGGCAACAACGCGGAGTGGTGCGGCGGCGGCACGGGGCGAGGAGCGGCGGGAGCACGGCGACGGGAGGAGGGAGAGAGGAGGCCGGGGCCGGGCGACACTATTTAAGAGGGGGCGGATGAGTGCTTTGGGCGAGGGGGCACAGGAGTCCGGGCGGAGCACGGACGTCGAGGCGGCAGCGGTGTCCGACGCGCGCACACGAGGTAGGCAGCGGCATCCTGGGCCGGCTGGGCCTTCGGCCCAGTTCGGCGGAAGAGTTTTTTTAATCAGACAAAAAATAAATAAAAGAAAACCTAACATAATAAAAATATTATATATGCATATTATATATCAAAAATTTCAAAAAACATTTCCTATAAGATGACCATTTTTCTAGAGTCAAATAAAATCCTCACGAATTTAAATAAATCAAATAGTGCTACTGTTGCAATAAAATCCAACAAAAATCATTTTAAAAATGCCAAAATGATTTTAAATTTATTTCTCTCCAATTTTCTACTGTAGGAATTCATTTTACCCTATTTTCCATATATTCTTTTGAGAAAATAATTTGAATAAAAAGCAATAACTCAAATTTTCAAAATTAGTTTCAATAATTTGAAGAAGTCATTTTATCTTCACTCAGGAAAATCATTGTGTTGCATAAAGTTTCTGAATTTGAAATATTTTCCAAAATGGAATTCAAATCTTTTCAAAACCCTTTTCATTTATTTATATGGAAGAAGTCATATCATCTTCACTCTAGGGTTTTGTGATGAAATGAATTTGAATTCACGGAGATCATAAATGCAAAGTGAGAGTTTGGGAAAGTAATTTCATTCCCTCTCATTTAACTTTCAAAAAGTTTCAAATTTCACTCAATTTCACACTAGCAACCACACCACAATCAAATAAACAATCAAAACTATTTATTTATTATAACATTCCAAAATTTAGAATTTTGGGATGATACATAAGCTCATGAAGAAAAATGAGTTACCCTCATCTTCTTTAATGAGACCGATCACTGACATAAATGCAAGAGTAGTCATTGAATCAAACATTAAGAAGATATCCCAACTCAATAGAGCTTGCGCTGATCTAACTTTGGACTCCGAAGGGGAAGCCACTGACACTAAATCAGATGATGAAGAATTCTACAGAAAGATTGGAAGAAGCAATGCATATGTTGCTATTGAATCATCAAAGGATTTCAGCAAATCAGATACTGATAATGACACATGTGATGATGAACCGGTCGCCTTCTGTCTCATGCTAATATCCTCAAAGGATCAGGTATCCATAAAATATCTAAGATCTATGAATGAATACTCACCTGAACATATTTCTTATGCCAAGCTTGTTAAGATCACCAAATCCCAACATGATGAATATGCAATGCTTGAGAGAAATCTCAGGAAAACTGAAGGATTGTTGGTCGAAGAGATGGAGAAAAATCAAAAGTTGATCGAAGAGCAAGATGTTGTTTCATCAACTTTTGATGATCTCACCATTCGATATGATTCCCTTTCAGCTGACTATGAGATTTTATCAAATGAACTCCTTAACATGAATCAAGAACTCGTGTCACTAAAAGAATCTCATAATGAACTCGCAGTAGAGAAATCTTCTCTCTTCGCCAAGGAGTCTGTTCGACTTCCTGATGGTTTTATACCTCCTTGCTTGAAATACCTTGAACCTACCAATCAAGATTCTCATGCGGAGACCTCTAATTCCGTCACAAAGAATTCTGCTATTGGTACTAATAACCCCTCTTCCGAGGATTTTGCTGCTATCTCTGAAGAAAATCGCAGGTTAATGGGCTTACTTGAGACTGGGATGCTAAGGAGCCTAAAAGGGCATCAAACCTTATGTGACGTACTTATGAAGTCCATTCTTCAGAAAAATCCTCAGAAGGAAGGATTAGGTTTTGAAAAGAAACTCAATGTAGATGGTTCCTACTGGATTCCAGAGCAATATCCTCGAACGACCTCGATTCGTGCTAAGAGTAAAACTCTCGAACCTGAGACACTATATGGTTATTACTCACCCATTCCAGTTGAATTTGACGAGTCTGTTGACTCAAACTATAATTCTTCAAACAACAGAATGGAAAGATTTTCGCTTGCTATGTTGGAACTAACTACAGGTCAAGCTCACCCAAGAAGAAAATATGGGTGAAGAAGTGTATGATCAAAAATTTACGTGTCACTGCTAACGTGAATGTGCAGGATAAGACTCGAAGAGGAAATATATATCACTCGCAAAATTCCTCAAAATCTTTGTCGAATGATTATCATCCCAACCTGAGTCATAAGGAGTATTTGCGTACCTCTTCATATCATTATACTCACGTCTCTGGAAACAACTTCAATGCCTATACTTACAATTATTCTCAGGAAGCACATTTGTCTCACTGGCCTCGCCGAAGGAATACACCCACCCAGTTCAAGCAAGTGAGATCCTCGCCACCCACACAAGTGTGGGTTGTGAAGAAAAACTAATCTTGTATGCAGGAAACTCTCTCAGGGACATCTCTTGTTTATCTCAAGACCTGAGATTAATTATTGTTGGTGCTTATCCTTCTGGGTTTTCATTCGAAGTGTTTGTGGTTTCACCTATTTGTTTGTTTGCCTCAAGTCCTTCTCTATTTTTTCTCGGTTCTCTTCTGTGTCATAAACATGCAACTTGATCTAAAGATGATCTCCCTCCGAAGTCCTTGCTCGTGAATGAAATCGAATTCAAAGTTTTTTTCTGCTTTAGCGCTTGCGCTTCCTCAAACCTTTCGACTTTTCGTTCAGTTACCGAGATTTTCGCAGGAAACCGTTGACACGTGCCCATGATCTCATGATCTCAATCCAGTCCATTGAATGCGGAATGTCCTCAATTTTTTGGCCGTCGATCTCAGAGAGGGCAGTTTTCCCTCAAGCTATATAAACCCCCTCTCTAGGTCTCTTCCTCCTTTGCCCTTTCCCAATTCGGCCTC
>LR738715.1:307956689-307973271 GCA_902687465.1 Secale cereale | reverse complement strand
TCTTGAATAGATCGATCAGAAAGAATAACTTCGAGCTGGTTTCGTACCCTACCATAATATCTTCGTTTGTTCTCCGCTATTAGTTACTTTGGAGTCACTCTTTGTTGCATGTTGAGGGCTAGTAATATGATCCAATTATGTTATCCTTATTGAGAGAACTTGCACTAGTGAAAGTATGAACCCTAGGCCTTGTTTCCTATCATTGCAACACCGTTTATGCTCACGTTTACCACTTGCTACCTTGCTGTTTTCATATTTTCAGTTTACAAAAACCTATATCTATCATCCATATTGCACTTCTATCACCATCTCTTCGCCGAACTAGTGCACCTATACAATTTAACATTGTATTGGGTGTGTTGGGGACACAAGAGACTCTTTGTTATTTGGTTGCAGGGTTATTTGAGAGAGACCATCTTCATCCTACGCCTCCCATAGATTGATAAACCTTAGGTCACCCACTTGAGGGAAATTTGCTACAGTCCTATAAACCTCTGCACTTGGAGGCCCAACAACGTCTACAAGAAGAAGGTTGCGTAGTAGACATCAAGCTCTTTTCTGGCGCCGTTGCTGGGGAGGTGAGTGCTTGAAGGTATATCTTTAGATCTTGCAATCGAATCTTTTAGTTTCTTGTTTTATCACTAGTTTAGTTTATGAAAGAAAACTACAAAAAATGGAATTAAGGTTACCTCATATGCTTCATCTCTTTAATATCCTTCGTGAAAATGATGAGAACGAAAATTGTGCTCAGGTACTAGAAGAAGAATTACATAGAATGCTTGGCATAAAATGTGTACATGATGAGCATGATTGCAATGTTGTTAGTGTGAATCCTTTGAATATCCATGATGCTAATGATATGCAAAGCCACAAGCTTGGGGAAGCTATGTTTGATGAAGATGATATTTTTAGTCCCCCAAGTTTTGGTGGGCAAATTTATTATGATGAAAGCATGCCTCCTATTTATGATGATTATTGTCGGGGGAAACTGTCCACCACGAACACCTATGGGACCGGAGCCCCTTTTACGTTGCGGTAAGGGAGCGGAGGGAGCACGAAGAGCAGATCGAGGAGAGCACGCTGGCAGTTTACCCAGGTTCGGGCCGTGCGGACGCGTAAAACCCTACTCCTGCTTAGATTGTATTGAGTTTTTGGGCTCGGGAGCTTGAAGAACTAGCTACACTGAGCAAGAGAGCTGTCTAGGTTCCGAACCCCCTCTACGTTCTGCATGGGCCTCCTTTTATAGCTCAAGGGGTCACCGACAGGTGTCAACGTAGAGGAGGGTAAAAATGAAATTGTGGTGGTAGTTGTAACAGTGCTGGAATAGTGCGTGAACAGTGGAAGTGGTCATCACCTAACTTGACAGTGGGGGACAAGGGCATTAAATGCCCGTCACCGTCGACCCCAAAAGCACCCGTCCATGCGTCTCCGTTCGCCACGGCGGTAGCCTCGTCAGCGTGGCGTGCCACCGTGTCCCCTAGGCTGCACAGCCATCCGCCACGCGTCCCCGAAAGGGCCCCAGGGCGACGCGTGGGCAGATGAGCTGGAGCGTGGGTACACAGCGCAGGCTTCCCCCGGCAAGCACCTTGCCGGGGTCTTGATCTTGCCGGGCCCGGAAGCTTGTCGCTCCCCGGGTCTCGCCGGGGCGCAGGGTGCGCCGAGGCATGTCTTCTGGTCTTCCTGGCAAGCTCCTCTTGCCAGGGTCTTGTGTTAATGTGATAGTCTTGAGCCTGGGACGGCCTTCCCGGCAAGCTCCACTTGCCGGGGTCTTGATCTTCTGTCTTGTATACTTTGTTTCTGAATGGCTTAATAAGGACCGGAAAGGTTTTTGGCAAGCACGTGGTAGACCCTGCCGCGGGAAGCTGTTACTGCCCGTGCACAAGTTGGGGTACTGAGGTACCCCTACCTTAGTACACCGACAGGAGCCCCCGGGCCTGGGCCACACACGGTGCCGAGCGCTGTTGGGCCAGGCCCCAAACAGTGCACGGGCACGCGCGCGGCCCACGGCAAGCCGTAGATTCCCTTCCGCATCCGCCGCGCCCCTCCCTATCGGCACGCGTCGATTGCGGCGTCGTGGGAGAGATCGTGGCCTCGTTCTTTAATGGGAAATGCGGAGCGTCCCCCACTCCATCCTTAAAAGCAGAGGAAGCAGGGGCAGTTTCCCACCTTCGTCTTCATTGCGTCTTCCACCTCCAGAAAACCTCCGCTGCTCATTGCCTCCACCTCTTCTCCGCCGTCTTCCGCATTCACAGCGCCGTCAAGCTCCTCGCCCCTTCCCCCGCCGCCTCCGCCATGGCTCCGAAGAGCGAGAAGGCGAAAGCGGAGAAGGCCAAGCGGGAGAAGTCCGAGCAGGCGGCGAAGCTTGCCCTCCTGCGGAAGAGGAACGTGGTCTTCGCGCCGAGGCTCAGCGCGAGGGAGCTGTGGAACAAGTTCTACCTCTTCTGGTCCAAGGAGACCAAGGCTCATCCCCGGACCAGAGTCTACCCCGCCGTCGCCAAAGATCTAGTTCCCGGCGGGTATTTCTTCTTCGCTGTCTTCTTTCACTGCGGCTTGTGCCCTCCGTTCTCGGAGTTTTTCTGTGACATCATGAACACATACGGCCTCCACCTCCTAGACTTCACCCCCAACGCCATCCTTACGATGGCGGTTTTCGCACATCTGTGCGAAAACTATGTAGGGATCCATCCCAATGTAGCGCTCTTTCGCCATTTCTTTATGCCTAGAGTAGAGGCCGGCGCTCCCCTCTCCGGGGGCATCTCCTGGATCTTCCGTTTGAACAAGAAGGACTCATATCTGAAAGGAGAGCTCCGCGGCAAGTGGGAAGAGTGGCGCGCAGATTGGTGTTGGATAGTGGAGGACCAGCCGGAGCCTTTCACCGCGCCGCGCACAACAGCCATAGTGCGCGGCAGAGACTGGAGCGAGTTGGCCCTGGAGGACGGCAAGCTCAACATCGCCCTTATCCGGAAACTCCGCCTCCGGGTAGCCAAATTGACCATTGGAGAAGTAGGGGCAGATTTCCTCCGCCGCTGCATTGCCCCTTTACAAGAAAGGAAAAGGCCAGCATGGGAGTTTGGCAATGCGGCGGACATTATGAGGCTGCGCCCGGGGTTGAACTTCAACTTCACGGCTTTGGAGCTGAAGGGGATGGTCCGGGAGCTTTTCAAGCACGACCCGGCCCATCCGGAGTGGTTTAGATCTCCCCGGGGAGTAGTGCCACTGTGCAACAGCACTGCCCGGGACTCCTTGCGTGCAATAATGCCCGCGTGTGACTCTCACGGCGTTGACCCCACCTGGATAGAGCCTCCACGGGACGCAATTCTGAGTTTCTTCGACAACTTGGTCGAGGTGCCGAAGAACACCGAGGAGAACAAGGGTCTCACCCGGGCCACCACAGAGCGGGACATAGCCTATATTGCTTCCCGAATGGAAGAGGCCGCCGCAGCTGCAGCAGCAGGAGACTTCGGATTCACCGTCGACGAGGCGCAGGCCGCGGATGAGGTGTGCCAAGCAGAGGAGGCAGAGATCCGCAGACTGCTCAAGCTTCTGCCTGACGAGCTTGCCGGGGTTCCTTCGCTGAGGCATGCCGGGATTCCAGGGGTTGTGAGCGAGGCCGCCGCCCAGGAGGCGAGGTTGCCGGAGGGAGCAGAGGTGCCGGAGGGAGCGGAGCCGCCGGAGGGAGCCAGGCCGCAGGGCAGGATGCTGGACCCAGCGGGCCGGCGGGGGAGGAGGAGGAAGACGTCGAGGCCGATGAAGACACCGGCGGATCTCTAGGACTCGACGACGACGCCTCCTCGTCGTCGGAGAACTCCCCACCTTCGGCAAGTCCCAAGCAAGCGCCGGGGAAACGCCTCCGCAAGGCGGCCACAGCGACGAGGACGCAGGCGCCTCGACAGCAGCCTGCTCGCCGGGCGGCGCGCGCCACCAGGCCGAGCCAAGCCGCGACGGAGGCGCCCCGCGCACCAGCCGCGGCGGAGGCGCCCCGCGCACCAGCGCCAAGCGGAGGGGGATCCTCCCAGAGCGGAGCGGCCGCTCCGCCTGCTCCTCGGGCCTCGGCGTCAGCGGAGGCTGGGTCTTCGCAGCCCCCAGCCCCGGGGACCGCCAAGCGCCCGAGGGAGCCTTCTCCTCCTGCTCCTCGCGCGGGAGCACCTCAGGTGGAGTTCGATTTCTCCGCCCTTAGCGACGACGACGAGGAAGAGGAGTAAGCACTTGTATCTTATAGCTTCTTCAATTCTGACTTGGTTCTTCTTCATGATTCTAATCTTGTTCTTGTATTGCTTTCAGGTCCCTGGCCCAGCGGATGGCGAAGCGGGCCAAAATCCCCGTGGTTGAGGTCGAGGATGACTCGCCCGTCGCGGCGACAGGGGAAGCGCCGGCGACGAACCTGCCGGATCCAACCGCTGCTCCGAGGAGCAGCCCCCAGCGCAGCCCCCAGCGTAAGTCTGGTCTTGAGCTGTTTGCTCGTTGGGCGCGCTTGAGGTTTTTGCTTTGTACTAATACCTTGTTGCCTTGTTTGCTTTGTTTGTCTTGTGCAGAAGTGGAGCCGCAGCCGCAGGAGCAACCGGAGGTCACTCCCGAGGAGCTGCAGATTCCACCCTCCCCGCCAAGGGCGAACTCCCCGGCGAGGGAGGATGTTCCGCCAAGGACGGGCTCCCCGCCAAGGGCGGGTAGCCCGACAAGGGTGGCCACCCCGCCAAGGGAGGGCACGGGCGGCCCTCCGCCAGCAGGGGCCACCGCTCCACCGCCAAGGGAGGACTCCCCGGCGAGGGAGCCTGTCGTCGACGAAGTCCGCGAAGGTAAGTCTTGCAGCTTCTTCTTCTTGGACTTGTTTTTTTGGATATTTTCTTTATCTTTTCTTTTCTTCTTCTTCTGCTAGATCCTCCTCCCCCGGAGCGGATGGAGACGGAGGTCATCGTCGAGGAGGAGGGCGCGCAAGGCGACGCCGGCAATGCCACCGTCGTCGAGGACATGGCAGGAGCCGACGAGCCAGCCGCTGAGGAGACTGCCCCGACCGCAGACGCCGCGGCTGGGGAGGGGGACGGCGACCACACTGCCGGCCCGGAGGCGGCAGGAGCGTCAAGCGCTGCGCCGGCCGCCGACCCCTCCGCCGGCAAGGAACAGTCGGGCATCTACCTTGAGGCCCCCAATGGCGTCTTCATACAAGTGCCGTGGGGGTCCTCGTCGCGAGCCCCCGTGGAGGGAGAGACCTTTGATGGAGAGGTCCTCGCCTCCGCGGGGTTGAAGATCGTCGAAGCGCCTGGCGGGAGCGACGAGCCCGAGGAGGAGAAGCTGCTTCGCCGGCTCCTGGCCCTTTACCAGGCCAGGCAAGCGAAGCTGGACTCCCGAGAAGCCCTCGCCGCCAAGGCTGGAGCAGACTTGGAGAAGCGCGCCGCGGAGCTCCGCGCCGCCAACCAGGCGGCCCTCCGCGACTTGGCGGAGGAGCGCAAAAGGCTTGCCGGAGAGCACCAAGAGTTCCTCCTGTAGAAAGCTGAGGCCGAGGAGCAGCAGCGACTAGTTGGTGAAGAGCTGTCCCGGCGAGAAGGAGCGCTCAACCAGCGGAAGGTTGAGCTCGACGCCCATGACGACGAGCTCACTGTCCAGGAGCAGGTGCTTGGCGGGGCCCTGAAGGAGGCAAAGGAAGCTACTGCCGCCGCGGAAACCGCCAAGAGGGACCTGGAGCTCAAGGTGCAGCAACTGGAGCAGTACCTGAAGGCGAGCGAGGATAGGGTCACCGCGCTCAACATAGAGCGCGAGAAAGACGCCCATACCAACTCAGACCTCCAGGTACGCCTCTCCAAGAAGGGCGACGAGCTTACCGCCGCCAAAGACTCAATCGCTGACCTGGAGTTGAAGGTCTCCACTTTGAAGGATTCACTCGACGCCGCCCGGGATCGTGAGACCAAGCTGAAGGAGGAGCTCCGCAAGGAGCGGGAGCTGGTGGAGAGCGCTGCCACTTCAGCAAACATCTTCAGCCGGGCCGTGGAGCAATGGACGGAGGAGCTGGTCACTTCCGCCGCCAATATTGACAAGGAGCTGATGGCGCTGAGGGTGGAGCACCTCGTGTACTCTCCTGACCCGAACCTCCCCCACAGCGCCAAGCTAAGTCTTTTCTTCAGGGGGATCGCGCCGGTGCTCGCACGTCTGCAGGAGAAGCTCCCCGCGCAGCTGGCCGAGGAGTCGCGCCAGCTCTGCGCGGGTACCTTGGAGCGCATCCTGACCAAGATTGTCTACCGCAACCCCGGTATTAATCTCGTCAACGTCCTCCGCAGCTTGCCGGCCGACGCAGATCAGGAAGCACTGAAGGCGCAGGTCGCCCACATCATCGCCAAGGTGAACAAGATCTCCAGGCGTGAAGGCGATCGCGTAGATTAGGCCTCTTTCTCTTTATTTCCTTCGCTGCTGCAAAGCGCGCCAAGAACATGAATCTATTAGTCATTGCAACAAGTTATCTGTGTAATATATTTCTTATTTCTGAGCAATCAATGTGGTGTTATCTCCCTCGATTTTAGTCCTTTACTTTGTATGCTTTCAACCCTACGCTTCTAGGGGACTTGCCGGCAAGGGGCCCTTGTCGCGATCGCTGAGTGCTGGACTCTGAGCAGCCTGCTGGCAAAGGTTTTACCGGCAAGTAACCTTGCCGCAGCTAGTCGCAACGCACTTAGTTTGTTGAGCGAACTCGAAAACGAAGCAAGGGCGCGACACTTGTCGCAGCTCACTTAAGTCGTTGAGCGTACCCGAAAGCAAAGCAAGGGTGCGGCTAGCCACGGGTAGGTTCCTCCACGCACAGGTTTTCCATACAAAGTGTGGTTGTTCAAGGAAGATAACTAAAATTCTTAAAAATTTGAACTGCTCAAATTCTGGTAACTTAGCTTTCATATATTGCTTGTTTCCCCGACAAGGCCTCTCTTTCTTGAACAGCGCTTGGTTCATCCTCCATCTCCTTTCCCCCCGGCAAACTTGTGCGCGAGGAACATTCCTTCTGCTTAAGAGGGAAAGAAAAAGAGGAGGGAAAACAAGTATACAGCCTTACGGCTTGCTAGTTCTTACCGGGGATGTGCGTTGCACAAAATGCCAAACAATGCATGCGAATGACCAAAGAAAAGCATGGAAATGGCAAATAGTGCAAAACACAAAAGCTTTACTGATGCACGGGATCTGCGCCCGGCTTTGTACAAAGGTTTACATGCAACAGCGGCAAGACTCGTACAAAAGGTGGTTGCCGGAGCGGATCACGGCAACCGCGCCTTATGGGTGAAACTTGCGAAGATGCTCTATATTCCAGGAATTGCTCACCGGTAAGCCTTCTTCGGTCTCAAGGCGGACAGCGCCGGGCCTTGTGACTTGTCTCACTCGATAAGGGCCTTCCCACTTCGGCGTCAACTTGTTGGAATTCCTGGCGGACTGAACACGCCGAAGAACAAGGTCGCCTTCCTCGAGACTCCTGGCCCTGACCTTGCGGCTATGATAGCGACGCAAGGCCTGCTGGTATCGAGCAGCTCGTATAGCAGCCTGGAGACGTTCCTCCTCGAGGAGTAGTGCGTCATCTTGTCGCAGTTGCTCTTGCTCGAGCTCATCATAAGCGAGTACTCGAGGAGATCCGTATACGAGTTCCGTGGGGAGAACTGCCTCTGCCCCATAGACAAGAGCAAAGGGTGTCTGCCCGGTGGCTCGACTTGGTGTCGTCCTGATTGACCAAAGAGCCGCCGGTAGCTCCTCTATCCAGTTTCTTCCGCACTTACGCAGCCTGTCGAAGGTTCTTGTCTTGAGTCCGCGCAGCACTTCAGCATTGGCCCTCTCCGCTTGACCGTTGCTCCTCGGGTGAGCAACAGAAGCGAAACAGACCTTGGCGCCAAGATCTTGGACGTACTGCATGAAGGTGCGACTAGTAAATTGTGTACCGTTGTCGGTGATGATCCTGTTAGGGATCCCGAAACGGCAAACAATCGACCTGAAGAACCTGACCGCTGTCTGTGCCGTCACCTTTCTCACTGGTTTGACTTCTGGCCACTTTGTGAACTTGTCGATTGCAACGTACAAGTACTCAAAGCCCCCGACAACACGGGGGAAGGGGCCGAGGATATCGAGCCCCCAGACCGAGAAGGGCCAGGACAAAGGGATCGTCTGGAGAGCTTGAGCTGGCTGATGAATTTGCTTGGCATGGAACTGGCACGCTTCACACTTGGTTACTTGTGCAGTTGCATCTTGGAGGGCTTCTTGCCAAAAGAACCCTTGCCGGAAAGCTTTTCCGGCAAGTGCCCTTGCGCCAATGTGGTGGCCACATATGCCTCCATGTATTTCTGCCAACAGCTTCTGTCCATCTTCCCTGGAAATGCACTTCAACCTGACACCATTGAGTCTTCTTCTGTACAGTTCATTGTCAACGAACTGGTACATGCTTGACTGCCTGGTTATCTTCTCTATCTCTTCTGGGTCGTCGGGAAGTTCTCCAGTTTGCAGAAAACGGACAATCTGCTGTGCCCATGCCGGAGCCCGAGGCTCGACGGCAAGGACTAAAGGCATTAGGGCTGCTGCGGGAACCTCAGCTTCTACGGCAAGAACTTGCGTCTCCGCCGGAGCTGACGGTTCCCCGGCAAGCTCGCCGGGGCGAGGCTTGTCGGGAACGCTTGCTTCAACTGTACAGATCCCAGGATCTGCAGGAGCAAATTGTTCCTCAGCATTTTGTTAGTTGCTCCTGGGGACCTTGGCGGCGGCTTCGGGAAGATCCGCCGGCAAGTAGTCGCCGGAGACCAACTTTCTCTTCTTACTTTGCCCAACTGATGGTGTAACGGATGGTTGAGTTAGCTTGATCAAGAAAGTTCCTGGTTCTACAGGTAACTTCATCGCAGCACACTTTGAAAGGCCATCTGCAATATAATTCTGAGCCCTCGGGACGTGCTCCATTTGTAGGCCCTCAAAGTGTTCTTCAAGCTTCCTCCTTCATCAACATAGGCTTCCATCAAAGGGCTCTGGTAGCTCTTGTTAACTTGTCGGACCACCAACTGAGAATCTCCCCGCACAATCAGCTTCTTAATCCCAAGCTCGGCCGCAATCCTGAGGCCGGCAAGCAAACCTTCATACTCAGCAGTATTGTTTGTCGCTTGTTCCTTAGGAAAGTGCATCTGGACAACATACTTGAGGTGCTCTCCGGTGGGCGCTATGAGTACGACGCCGGCACCGACGCCTTGCAGCGAGAAGGCACCGTCAAAGTACATTACCCACTCACTAGTTGCTTCTTGTACGGGGACACTTGTCTCTGGAACTTCTTCATCAGGCGTTGGGGTCCATTCAGCTATGAATTCTGCCAAGGCTCGGCTCTGTATAGTTGAAGTACTCTCGAACTTGAGACCAAAGCTTGACAGCTCCAGTGCCCACTCGACGATCCTGCCTGTTGCCTCTGGATTCTGCAATATCCTCTTCAACGGAAAGCGAGTGACCACTGTTATCTCATGTGCTTGGAAGTAATGGCGCAGCTTTCTCGAGGCCATGAGGAGGCCGAAAAGCAACTTCTGCACCCCAGAGTATCTCGATCTAGCCCCCTGCAAGAGGGAACTTACGAAATACACTGGGCGTTGTACCATCTTCTTCCGCACTTCTCCTTGTTCCTGCGCAGAGTTGTCCTTGTCGGGGCCAGAGCTCGTCGGAGCAGCCCCCTGCTTGTCGCTGGATTTGCTTGCCGGTGGTGTAGACTCCTCTTCTGCCTCCCTCTCCGCTACTAACGCAGCACTAACCACTTGATTGGTTGCCGCTAGATACAGCAGCAACTTCTCCTGTGGCCTAGGTGCGACAAGTATTGGAGTGGAGGATAGGTATCCTTTCAAGTCTGGCAGCGCCGCCTCCGCTTCCGGAGTCCATTTCATAGGACCTGCCTTCTTCAAGATTTTGAAGAAAGGCAGGGCACGCTCTGCAGACTTTGAAATGAACCTACTGAGGGCAGCTACACAACTTGCAAGTCTCCTTACGTCCTTGACTCGCTTCGGGGCTTCGATCTGCTCGATGGCTTTTATCTTGTCGGGATTGGCTTCAATCCCCCTCTGGACACAAAGAACCCGAGAAGCTTGCCGGAGGGGACTCCAAAGACGCACTTCTCGGGGTTCAACTTAAGCTGGATCTTGCGCAGATTTGCAAATGTTTCTTCCAAATCCTGGATCAGCGTATCCTTGCTCTTGCTCTTCACCACTATGTCATCCATGTAGGCCTCTACATTTCTGTGGATCTGTGGCTCAAAAGCAGTGTGCACCACCCTTGCAAAGGTTGAGCCTGCATTCTTCAATCCAAAGGGCATGCGTATGAAGCAATATGTGCCGCATGGAGTGATAAATGCAGTCTTCTCTTCATCTTCCTTGGCCATGAAAATCTGGTGGTAGCCTGAATATGCATCAAGGAAAGAGAGCAGCTCACATCCGGCGGTGGAGTCAACAATCTAGTCAATGCGCGGCAAGGGAAATGGATCCTTGGGACATGCTTTATTCACATCTGTGAAATCTATACACAGTCTCCACTTCCCGTTGGCCTTACGCACGACAACTGGATTTGCTAACCACGTGGGATGGATCACGCCTCTAACCAGGCCTGCTGCTTCTAGCTTCTTGATCTCTTCGGCAATGAATTCTTGGCGCTCCACGGCTTGCTTCCTGACCTTCTGTTTGACGGGCCGCGCATGAGGACAAACAACAAGCTTGTGCTCAATTACCCCCCTGGGAACGCCGGGGATGTCAGATGGTTGCCATGCAAACACATCGACATTCGCCCGCAGGAAGGCAACGAGCGCGCTTTCCTATTTGCTGTCAAGCGTAGCACTGATGGTGAAGGTACCACCAGTGCCGTCCTCTTTGGCGGACACCTTCTTGGTTGCCGGTGGAGCGGCCATCCCCTTCTTACACTTGCCGGTGGAGCTCGATGGAACGTCCTCGACGGCAGTGCAGCACTCCGAGGAGGTGCGTTTGCCGGAGTGGGCCCCAGAGCACTTGCCGGACTTGGACTTGGTCTTCTTCCCCCCGGGAGCTTCAGCGGCAAGTGTGTTGCTCTCCGCTGCGGCTGCTGCATCCCGGTAAATCTTGTCGGCGCAGATAAGCGCGTCCTTCTTGTCGCCAGGGACAGAGATGACGCTTATCGGCCCCGACATCTTGAGTATGTTGTAAGCGTAGTGGGAAGCTGCCATGAACTTGGCGAGGGCAGGACGTCCAAGTATCCCATTGTATGGCAATGGGATATCAGCAACATCAAAGGTTATCCTCTCCGTCCTGAAGTTCAGCTCCCCGCCAAAGTTCACTGGCAGAGTTATCTTCCCCTTGGGCTTGCTCCTCCCCGGGTTTATTCCTTGGAACGAACCGGTTTCTTCGAGCTCGCCGTCTGGGATCTGGAGTTTCTTGATCACAGCAGAGGAGATCAAGTTCAGGCCGGCCCCGCCGTCAACCAACATTTTGGTGACCTTGAGGTTGCGGATGGTTGGTGAGACCAACATCGGCAAGCACCCGACCGCAGTGGTGCGGTCAGGGTGATCCTCAAGATCAAAAATGATGGGCGTGTTGGACCATTTGAGCAGCCTGCGCGACTCAACGGGCGGCTCTGCTGCGTTTACTTCCCGCACCCACTGCTTGAGTTGGCGGTGGGAAGTGTGCAGAGAGGCGCCCCCGTCGACACACAGGACTTCCGTGGCCTTCTGGAACTCCTGCTCGCTGTTATCACCTTCCTCCATGTCGTCGTCGTCGTCTTCTTCCTCATCCTTGTCGCGGCCCCGGGGAGGTCGATCTCCTTGCCGCTGCTTGGCCTTGCCGCGAGGTCCTCCCCGGCCATTGAATGGCCGCTTCTTGCTTGGCTCTTCCCCGCCACCTTGGGCCTTCTCCTTGTCGCGACGCTCGTATTCAGCTTTCTGCTGCTCTATGAGGTACTCGACGCGCTTGCAATTCGAAAGGTCGTGACCCTTGGTGCGGTGGATCTTACAATATTGCTTGTCGGAGCCGTCCTGCTTGTCGGCTGCCGCTACAGGGGCAGGCTCCTTGCCGGAGCCGCCGGCCTGTGCCTTCTTGGCGGGAGCCTCCTTGCTGGACTGCTCGACGACCAGCACTTCCTTGCTCTTCTTTCTTCTGTTGTTCCGCCGCCGGCTCTTCTTTGCCGGGGCGGCGTCGTCGCTGTCGCTTCCTCCTGCGCCAGTATCCTCTCCGGGGAGTCTCCTCCCCTCCTCGGCGCGCGCGCACTTGTCAGCCAGAGCGTAGAGCTCGCTGACATCCCGTATCTTGGTCATGGCCATCTCCTCACGCATGCGGCGGTTACACACGTTCTGGTGGAACGCGCTGATAACCGCAGCAGGGTGGACGTCGGGAATGTTGTGCTGCACGCGGCTGAATCGTTGAATGTACTTGCGCAGGGGTTCTCCTTCCTTCTGGGCCAAGATGTGGAGATCACTCTCCTGGCCGTGGGGTTTGTGGCCGCCCGTGAAGGCGCCAACAAACTGATGGCACAAATCTGCCCACGAAGAAATGGAGCCTTCCGGCAAGTGCATAAGCCAAGAACGAACGTTCGGCTTAAGCACTAGCGGGAAGTAATTCGCCAATATCTTCTCGTCGCGCCCCCCGGCAGCCTGCACCGCGATGGTGTAGATGCCGAGGAACTCCGAGGGGTGCGTCTTGCCGTCGTACTTCTCGGGCACGTCGGGCTTGAAGTTTTTCATGCTGGGCCACTGGACGCGCCGCAGCTCACGGGTAAACGCAGGGAAACCTACCGCGTACGGCAAGTCGCCTGGTTCACCGGGCGCGTGCGTGTCAACAACGGTCCCAGCGCGCTGATCTGATTGTCGCCGGGCTTCTTGGCGGCGCTCAATTGTCGTCCGAGCGTCTTCTTGTCGCCGATCGTCAAGGACCTGGCGCTGGTCCCGACGAGCCCGCGGATCCGACGACGCCGTGGAATCGTCGTCGACATTAATCCGGCGGGGAGGCGTCTTCTGCTTCCGCGGCGGGGAGTGCATGGTGGTTGCACCCCCGGCGGTCTTGTCGCCATCGGCCTTCGTCTTCTCGACTTGCCGTGGCCGCGATGTCGCCGGCTGCTGCGGCGTGTCGTTATTGGCGAAGGCAATGAGGCTTTGGATCGTCGCCCTCCAGTCTTCGGCTTTGTCTGCCGCTGGAGGGAAATCGAGGAGCAGTTGCGCTCTTGCGAGTGCTTCTGCTGGAGAGGAGGGGAGCGGGGGCGAGCGGTGCGAGGAGCGAGATATGCTCGGACTTCTAACAGGGTTAGAAGGAGCAGTTTCTCGCCCCGGCGACTGCGCCTTGCTCGTGCTAGGACGGTGGCCTGGAGCATCCCGCGAACCTCCGGTTTGTCCTTGCCCCAGCAAGCGGATGGTACCTCCTGTACCACGGCGCTGCTGGGTTGTCGTCTGCTGAGATGGACGTGGCGCGTCTACGGACACCGAGGCTCGGTCGTCCGTCTTGTCCTTGGATTTGGTGGCGCCGTGAGTTTCCTCGCCGGCGACCACCCTTCCGCCGGCGTCTCCTCCACCCACCGTTGGTTCTGGTGGCGGTGGAACAGACGCAGACGGGCCTGCGACCTCCGAAGCCTTCTTCTTCGGGGCCATGTTGTTGCTGATGAAGTGGGTGAAGCTGGAGAGGTTGATGAAGAATGCGCCCGCGTGAGCGCCGGATCAGGTTCGCACAACCTCGACGCCCCCTACCTGGCGCGCCAAATATGTCGGGGGAAACTGTCCACCACGAACACCTATGGGACCGGAGCCCCTTTTACGTTGCGGTAAGGGAGCGGAGGGAGCACGAAGAGCAGATCGAGGAGAGCACGCGGGCAGTTTACCCAGGTTCGGGCCGCGCGGACGCGTAAAACCCTACTCCTGCTTAGATTGTATTGAGTTTTTGGGCTCGGGAGCTTGAAGAACTAGCTACACCGAGCAAGAGAGTTGTCTAGGTTCCGAACCCCCTCTACGTTGTGCATGGGCCTCCTTTTATAGCTCAAGGGGTCACCGACAGGTGTCAACGTAGAGGAGGGTAAAAATGTAATTGTGGTGGTAGTTGTAATAGTGCTGGAATAGTGCGTGAACAGTGGATGAACAGTGGTCATCACCTAACTTGACAGTGGGGGACAAGGGCATTAAATGCTCGTCACCGTCGACCCCAAAAGCACCCGTCCATGCGTCTCCGTTCGCCACGGCGGTAGCCTCGTCACCGTGGCGTGCCACCGTGTCCCCTAGGCTGCACAGCCATCCGCCACGCGTCCCCGGAAGGGCCCCAGGGCGACGCGTGGGCAGATGAGCTGGAGCGCGGGTACACAGCGCAGGCTTCCCCCGGCAAGCACCTTGCCGGGGTCTTGATCTTGCCGGGCCCGGAAGCTTGTCGCTCCCCGGGTCTCGCCGGGGCGCAGGGTGCGCCGAGGCGTGTCTTCTGGTCTTCCTGGCAAGCTCCTCTTGCCAGGGTCTTGTGTTAATGTGATAGTCTTGAGCCTGGGACGGCCTTCCCGGCAAGCTCCACTTGCCAAGGTCTTGATCTTCTGTCTTGTATACTTTGTTTCTGAATGGCTTAATAAGGACCGGAAAGGTTTTTGGCAAGCACGTGGTAGACCCTGCCGCGGGAAGCTGTTACTGCCCGTGCACAAGTTGGGGTACTGAGGTACCCCTACCTTAGTACACCGACAATTATATTGATGAAAGTGTATTTGGAGAGGTCATGACTTCATTTAGTAATGAATCCACTATTTCGGAAGAGGATCCAATTGATTATGAGAACAAAGTTCCTATCTATGATGATTATTGTGATGACCTGTATGCTATTAAGAATAATGATAACCATGAAACTTGTCATCATGATTTTTGTTTTCAATTCGATTGTGCTTCACATGATAGTTATTTTGTTGAATTTGCTCCTCCCACTACTATGAATGAGAAGAATTTTGCTTATGATGGGAGTAGTAAAATTTCTATGCAAGTAGATCATGAAAAGAATGCTTTTTGTGCTGGTTATATTGTTGAATTAATTCATGATGCTACTGAAAATTATTATGAGAGAGGATCATATGCTTGTAGGAATTGCAATAATATCAAGTTTCCTCTCTATGTGCTTAAAGTTTTGAAGCTACGCTTGTTTTGCTTTCCTATGCTAGTTGATTATTGTTCCCATAAGTAATTTTCTCACAAAATCCCTATGCATAGGAAGTGGGTTAGACTTAAATGTGCTAGTCACACTCTTCATGATGCTCTCTTTATGTTTCAATTCTTATCTTTTGTGCGAGCATCATTGAAATCATCATGCCTCGCTAGGGGCGTTAAACGATAGCGCTTGTTGGGAGGCAACCCAACTTTATTGTAGTTTCTTTGTTTTTGCTTCTGTTTAGCAAAAAAATATTTCATCTAGCTTCTTTTTATATGTGGTTTTATATTTTAATTAGTGTTTGTGCCAAGTAGAACCTTTGGGAAGACTTGTGTGAAGTCTATATGATCATGCTGTGAAAAACAGAATCATTAGCGCTTACTAGAATGGTCATCAGATTTTACTGGAGCGTGCTATTTTGTTGATTCCTTTTGCAGATGATTAATAGAAAAATTCCTCACGTTTACCAATTTAGTTTGAATTTTTTGGAGTTACAGAAGTATGCGAAACCCGCAGATTACTACAGACTGTTCTGTTTTTGACAGATTCTGTTTTTCGTGTGTTGTTTGCTTATTTCAATGCATCTATGATTAGTATTGGGAAGTATGAACCATATAGAAGTTGGAATACAGTAGGTTTAACACCAATATAAACAAAGAATGAATTCATTGCAGTACCTTTGAGTAGTGGTTTGCTTTCTTATACTAACGGAGCTCACGAGATTTTGGTCTAAGTTTTGTGTTGTGAAGTTTTCAAGTTTTGAGTATTGCTTTGATGGACTATGGAACAAAGGGTGGCAAGAGCCTAAGCTTGGGGATGCCCAAGTCACCCCAAGGTAAAATTCAAGGACAACCAAAAGCCTAATCTTGGGGATGCCCCGGGAAGGCATCCCCTCTTTCGTCTTCATCCATCGGTAACTATACTCTGAGCTATATTTTTATTCACCACATGATATGTGTTTTGCTTGGAGCGTCAATTTAGTTTATTTTGTTTTGCTTGCTGTTTGAATAATATCCCAAGATCTGAAGTTCTTAAATGTTAGAGAGTCTTCACATAGTTACATAATTATTCAACTACTCATTGATCTTCACTTATATCTTTCGGAGTAGTTTGTTGTTTGCTCTAGTGCTTCACTTATATCTGTTAGAGCACGGCGGTGGTTTTATTTTGAAGAAATATATGAACTCTCATGCTTCACTTATATCTTTTTGAGAGTCTATTAAAACAGCATGGTAATGTGCTTAGGCTATAAAACTAGTCTTCACATGATAGACATCCAATATCAATGTAGTAAAAACTTTCACACTAAGTGCATTGAATATGATGAGAAGTTGGATGCTTGATAATTGTTTCGAGATATGAGGATAGTGATATTAGAGTCACGCTAGTGGAGTCATTATGAAATTGAGAAATTCTTGTGTTAATGTTAGTGATTCCCGTAGCATGCACGTATGGTGAACCGCTATGTGACGAAGTTAGAGCATGATGTATTTGTAAAGTGTCAACCT
>LR738715.1:307934159-307944179 GCA_902687465.1 Secale cereale | reverse complement strand
AGAAATCACCGGATGAAACATTAAAGAAGATTGACGAAGAGGCATCACAAGAATATAAGGACACTTGATTCAGGACTCTGGCTCCATAAAGAAAACGATGGGAGGGTGGGGAAAAACAAAGGCAACTTGGGATGAATGAAACAGACACCGTTGAGAAAAACCAAGACTTGGTCTTGCACATATTAAAAGGACCGGGTTAACTTGAAGAGAAACACATCGGTTGAAAAAGAATTTAACATGACAATCTTGATGATCAAGAAGAACTAGCACCTCCCATAGAAATATGAGAACACCGATTAGGAAAGGTATGGAATCAACACTTGACATCGAAGCAACTCGAATACCACAACTCAAAACAAAACAAAGATTGATATGTTGCAACATAATCTTCACAATATAATTCGGACATATAATTGAACAAATGGATTCCATAGCTTAATGGTACATCAACTTGTCGAGAAGCCACTTGGGGGAACAAAATGATAGAATAAAACAACAAGGTAACAGATGGAACAAATACATAACAGAGGTTTCGTCCCACATGTTTGTGCTTAATGCCCCATGGCACGTGTTACAAAGGGCCTTGCAATCCCCGGATCAGCATAACCAAGGATCCTTTAAGATGCAACCCCCTAGTGCAACAACGCCCATGCTAGCCTCTCCACTAGATGTTGAACCCCAACCTCATATCATGCACCCGTTGGAATATTACCTAAGAGCTACTTGAATCCCACCTATTAATTCCAGAAGCTTTCCGGTTATGTAATATGGTGTTGGGGATACATGGGAAGAACAATATCTCACACAACTAGCAATACCTACATCCAGCTGTATCCATCCGTCAACACATAACCAGGCACCTTCGGAAACCATTTACCTCGGACCTTTGAAACGCATCCGCTATACTAGCTGTGGCAATACTCCCGAACTATCCCACCAGTACTGGGTGACGTCGGGGTTATCTCACCACCAGACACGCATAGAAGAGTTTCGATGTCGGCCGCCTCTGGTATTATAGAACTATAATGGTACACAATGGGACGACAATACCTCAGAGCTCAACTCCCCGGGACTCAGCCTAAACAGACGGGAGGCACCAAGACAGAATTCTCGTCACAAAGATATCGGAACAATCGAAACAATACCCACGTGATCCTAAAAAAAATTGGCGAAAAATTGAGGATAGTGATGTTAAAACAACGCCAGGAATCCTCACCAGAGCGACGAAGGGTATGAGGAGTAAAAATAAGTCCTACTCCCCGATATATATAGGACACAAAACATTTTTGTGTGTGTGTCTAGACACAACCGACAGCGGTTCGATCAATCAGGGGGCTCCTAGGTCGGAGAAGGCTCTGAATACCAACTTGTAATGCCTAGGATATGACTATATCTCCTACGTTTCGAGGCACGACTTAGAGACATAAGCGCATTCTGGAATGATCACAGGTGTGGTATCTTTGCACAACTCATGTAAAAGAATAGGGATGAAAGAGTAAAATACTTGGCTTACACTCGCCACGTCACACAATGAATTCAATAGCATACATTCATCCAAATAACACAGGGTTTGTCTATGGACGAAATCAAACGAGAAAAGAAACCACAACCACAAGTCCTGATCGCCCCTAGTAGGAACCACTACTGATCGTCAGGATACGTCACATACATACGACCACGCTCTTCGTCGAACTCCCAGTGAAGTTCTTGCCCATCTCCTGCGTCGTACTCTGTTGTACCTGCATCTAGTGTGTGTTGTAATCTGTGAGTCACAAGGACTCAGCAATCCCATTCCCGGGTATCAAAACTAACAAAGCCTTATAGGTGTGGAGATGTAATAAAGTGTCTGCAGCAAGCACTAAGCAACTAGCTTACGAATTCAGAGCGAGAAGAGAAATGTGCCAACAGTCGCCAAAGATGATCAATAAGTGATCCTAGCTACACATGTTCATGCATAACCCCACCGTGTTCACTTTCCGAAAACCCCTTCAAAAAGAGACCGTCACGGTTACTCACACAGGTAGTGTATTCTTAAGGATATGGTGTCAAGTTATCTACAACCGGATATTAACAAATTCCCATCTGCCACATAACCGCAGGCGCGGCTTTCGAAAGTTCATAACCCTGCAGGGGTGTCCCAACTTAGCCCATCACAAGCTCACGATGTGCGGAGTCGCAACTCCATATTGGGAAGACCCGAGTATTCTCGGAATCCCGTGCTCAAGATATTTCGACAAAGGTAAAACTAATCCAGCAAGACCTCCCGGCGTGCCGACACCCTGATAGTAGCCGCGCGTATCTCGTCTCAGGCCACGACCGGATGAGCAGTACGTACGACAACCAAAGACCCCAGAAACTAGGTGGCATCGCAAGTGGCTCTAGTTTGGACCAACACTCATGAGTATCACTGGCACGAGGGTTGATTAAGAACTCTGTTTTAATTACTCCCTATGCAAGTTTTTAGTTGTTAGGCAAATGGTAGTACCAATGTTGGGCCTAGCTGGAAATGCTTTAAGTAGTGTGAATTATCAAAGGGGGCCCACAAACCCCAACCGTGTTAGGAACGCAAAATCAAGGAACATAACACCGGTCTATCGGGTCCTAAGGCGGCATGAGTGGAACAAAACACCAAGCAGAAGGCCAAGCCTTCCACTCATTACCAATATATATGTGCATTAATTTAATTAAGATATATATTGTGTTATCCCAATAAGAAGTCCAGAGATGGAGCAATCTTCAAACTTCACCTGCAACTAACAACGCTATAAGAGGGGCTGAGCAAAAGCGTACTTAGCAAATCAACGGTTTGCTAGGAAGGCGGTTATAGTGTTTCATGGCAACATAGGAGGCTGACAAGACAAGAATAGGCATCGAGGCATAACTATAGAGCGAAACAACTAGCAAAGCAAAGGTAGAGGTGATATCAGGGAACGGTCATCTTGCCTGGGATCCCGCAGGGAAGAAGAATAAGTCCATGAAGAAGATAAACGGACGAAGTCGAACGAATCCTCACAACTCCGGAACGAAATCGAAGCTAACGAGAGAAGCAACCAGAAAGAAGCAAACAACATGGTAAACACACATATCATAACCATGGCATGATGCACAAACAAGTATGATGCATGTCCGGTTTAAATATGCATGGCATGGCAAAGTGCTCAAACCATAATACAAATTAAGTGGAGCTCAATATGCAACGAGTTGCATATTGAGAAAACACCACATCTAATTATTTAGTTGACTCTCGTTTATTTACAAGACAATATTAAATGTTAATTAACATGGCAAGAGGTGAAGCATGAGCAAAACTACACTATCTAGTCATTTTAAATGAGGCCAGAAATAGCAACAACAATTCCGGAAACTCCCCATGTGCATAATTAGCTATTTTAAGCAAACAACAATTTAAACATTTTAAATGTTGTTATCATGATGCGAATGACAAAAGCAAGTTTTATGCAATTTTGGTTAAAGGTTGACATGAAGATGACAAGGAGTAATTTGTCACCGTCGTGGAAGGAAAGGGGCCACGCCAACGATAACCGAAAATGATGCCACGGCAACATATCGATTCCGGTAACTTGTTGAGAACCGGTGCAAAAGAAGGGTCGACGTGAACGTGTCATGCAAGATGGTGGGGTGTTCGCTGTAACTAGGTTCCCATGGGTCGACGGAATGGCAAACGAGGGGTAACTCGGACATGGTGCAAACATGTGATTCATCTCATACAACACAAGCATTCGTTCACGGGGGTCGTCGGCTCGGCGGTATACCTTTGGAGCGTGCGTTTCGAGGGGGTTCGAGTCGTCGAGGGAAGTAGCCGTTCACGGACGTCATGGAAGTAGGGGTTCACGGGACGTTGTCGTACACGTCGACGGTAGTTGTACTCATCTCGTCGTGGAAGTAGTGGTACTCGGTGTCTTGTCGAACCCAAGCGACGGTAGTCGTAAACGTCGCGTTGTGGAAGTAGTTGTACCCGCGGTCTTCGACGACGGTGGTGGTACACGGTTCGAGTTCGTTCGGGTCATCGGTAGAGGAACTTGACATTTCGAATGGGTACTTGGCGAACAACGGTAGTCGTGGTACTTGGCGATTCCAGAAACGCGGTAGATGAACTTGGTGGTCCTCGTCGTCCTGGTACTTGGCGTCAACGCGGCAGGGGCGGCTTCCTCGGTCTGCTCCCGACAGAAGGAGGCAGCGCTTGGGCTGCGACACGAAGACGATGGCAATGACGCGTACGGAGCTCCGGCTAGGTGAGGCAGATGCGAAGGAGGCGGGGAGAAGGACTTGGCAACGGCTGGACAACGCGGTAGATGAGGCAGAGCGGCAGCGCTGGAGACCCGAGGCGGCGTGGAACTTGTGAGGGAGGTTGCCGGTTGCTTGGACGCGCTGGAGACGAGTGGCTCGAGGGCCGGCGGCGCGGGACGATGCCGAGAAGGGCCGGCGGCAGCTCGGTCCAGAGGTGGCGGTGGCTGAAGGGCTCGCGGACGTCGGCGGGAGGTCCGGAGGAGGCTGGTTCTGGTGGCGAGGACGAGGTCGCGCAAACGGCGGGGTTTGTCGTGGCGCACTGGTGGCCGGGGCCGGGCGGCATCTCCACGGGTGCAGCTCGGGCGAGCTCGAGCTCGGGACGAGAGGGGGAGAGGTGGTGGCCACTTCAGAGTTCGCCGGCGGCGGGGACGAGGATCCGGGGGCGGTCGCGTCGCAGGGATGCGGGGCGCTCGGGGTGGGGGATCGAGCAAGGTGGAGGGTGGGGCTCCTCCCCTGGTAGCGATGTGTGTGCGTGTGTTGAGTGGCCGCGGTAGATGGAACGAGAGGGGGGAGATGGGATCGATCTGGTAGTTAGGTGTCACACCCTGCATTTTGTAACATGTCATTTGCATCAATAAAGCATGAAAATTTGGACCAGCAAAAATTTTAGGCATCATTTGGCTTTTATTTGGAATTGAGTTTTTCCTCATGTGTTTTTCATGTGCTCATTAAAGTCAACTATTACCTCATGTAGAATACATCTCCATATCCAAAACTTCTGCCCAATGATCATACCAAGTGTTTATAGCAGTATAGTATTTTCTTATAAAATTAATTTGGCCAAAATGTATTTTTAAAATTTAGTATTCCAAAAACCCCTAAATTGAGGGTTGCACTAGAAGTGCTTGATTTAGGGTGAGAAAATTATTTCAAAAAGTATATTTGAGACCTAGTAGTCATAGGACTCCCAGAAACCACAAAAGTATAATTTTAAAAGTTATTTTCTTATTTTATTTAAAAGCTTTTTCTTAAGGCCAGAAATGGTCTTTAATAGGGAAAAATTATATAAGTATTTCAAAAATATTTGCCAAAATTCAGGGAGACTCATAGGACATATATTGTCCATATATAAGAGTTTCAACACTTGGTCATGTTCAAAATAATGGGCTAATCCCTCAGAAACCCTTTCTGGATATTTCGAGCTTTTGAAATATTTACAAAAGAAATATTCTCTAAAAATTCCAGGGAAATTCTATCATGTCATATCTGACATATTTGATGATCTTGCCAAGCCCCATGCCTTGGGAAGCAAGATAACATCCTCAAAACCCTTCATAACCATTCTGTCCATATTTGAAGTTTGAGCAACTTTACATTGCCAAACTTGTCCAAATGCTCTCAAACTTGGTGCACATGCTAGAATGGCCTAATAAGTCATCTAGAGCAAATGGCACAAGATTTGGAGTAGGGTAACTTGGTCAGATACCCCAAAACCATTTCTGTTCAAATTCAAGTTTGAACAACTTTACATTACCAACTTTTTATCTGGAGCTTCAAACTTTGTGAGCATGATCAATACCCCAAATGATGAAACTACACCAAGTGGTGCCTCAAGGGGAGATGATTAACTTGACTTAAACATGATGAAGCCATTTCTGTTGATTTCCAGGGTTCAACAAAGTTACATTGGCTAGTTTCTTCAAATGAGCCCAAATTTGGTGAAACACCCTATTTCCATATGACATTCAATCATGTTAAGTGTCATGGCTAGTGGAGATCACTTGCTTGCCCTAAACATGATCAACACCTTCTGCCATTTTACCAAAACCATCATCTTGACCTCTTTTACTATTTACTTTTGCTTCAACTTTCTACCACAGCTTCACCTAGTTACATTCTACCTCCAGTAACTCCCCCATGTCCACAGCCCCATGATTGAGAGGTGAAAACCCCAATTCACCTTGCTGGACAGCCAAAATCTACCCATCTACCAGCCTCCCTCCTCTCTCATTGATCACCCAGAGCATCCAAAGCCACAACTGGGTTGTTTACTTCGTGCTGGAACCCCCAGACACGGCGGACGCGACCAGTGAGCCAACGGCATGCCGTGGCATGCCATAAGCATGCTCCAGAGCGCGCTATAGTGCGCACCCGCACTGTAGCTTCGCCCAATCCCTCGCCTCCGACCATCTCGTGCTCCCCCCTCGCGCCAACCGATGCGCCTCGGCGTCCGCGACTCCTCCCGGCGCTGCCCCCCTCCTCCTTCGCCCTCCAGTGGACGCCCTCGCACGCGCGCCGGCCGCCCGCAAGCTCCACTCGTCGGCCTCGCATGCGCGCAGCTCCAGAACCTTCCCCCACTCCCCCTCTTCCTTCCCTCCACCCTGGAACTCGTCCAGCAACACCCCAGGCGTATCCCCAACGCCTCCCGTGCACTGTGGCGACGAGCAGAGGCTCGCCGGCTCACAGGTCCACGGGACCTCGCCGTTCCCCTATAAATAGGGCCCCTGAGCCCCTCCTCTCTTCACCAACAGCATCCTCGCCCTCTCAATCGCCTCCCTGAGCCACTCGCCTCTCTCCAGACCCGCCCGAGCTCGAGATCGAGCTCGAGCTCCGCCGCGGCGGCTTCCCGTCGCCAGCCCAGTACAGGCCGCCCTAGCGCTCCCTTTCGCTCGATCTAGCACCGCCGCACACCACTGATGTGATTCCCCCTCTTTCCCCTCTCTGCAGCTGCCGGAATCGACCGGAGCAACAACCTCCCGACGCTCCTTCGCCGTTCCACCTCGCCGCCGACGAACCTGGCCCCTCCGGCGGCCAACTCCAGCACCACTACATCCGCGACTCCTCCCTGAGCACGACCGTGCCCTCAGTTTGCCCCGCCGTGCCCGGAATCGCCACCGATGAGCTCGCCGTCTCTCTGGCCGCAAGGTTGAAGATGACAGGCGGGCCCCGCCTGTCATCCTCACCCCCCCTCTCGCTCCCTTCTCTGCCACTGACCGCCGGCCCTCGCCCGTCATGTTCAAAAACCTGGCGCGCGCGCGCTGGCACCCGTGCGGTGGGCTATTCGCCCTGGGCCGTGCACTGTGGCCGTTCTGGCCCAGTGGCACAGGGCCTTTCTCTCTTTTTTCTTTTCTATGATTATTTCAAATAATTTCATAGAAATAAATATTTGTGCAAATGAATTAATTCCAACTCCTAAAAACTTGTGAAATTCCAACCTATTTAATGGTGTCACTTTCACACATATCCATGAACCTTTTTTGTTCTGTTCAAATTTAAAATTCATATTTGAACAATAAAACTTCTGTTCAAATATTCTTAGACTCTATTCTGCCACTCCAAAACTCAAACTAAGAATTTTTGCCATCTTGGTTTTCTCTCTAGTATTTAACAAAAATAAGTTGACATTTTTCTGAGCAATTTGATTTTTCTGTTTTTATTGTGGTCTTATTTTCCCGTTGTTATTTTGCGACGATTAGATACCGTATTTGACGAGGTTGCTGAGGAAGAAGGTGGGGAAGGATTTGAAGACTTTGAGGACCAAGCCAATCCAGGCAAGCTGCCCTTTGACCATGATACACTTGTGTTCATCGGAACCCGTTTGTTTCCAGATGCATGATGATAAGAGTTATGGTGGTAACCTAGTTTAAAAACCACCACATGATGCATGCTTTACTCTTGATCTTGTTATGTGCTAGATGCAATGCAAATGGTTAGTAGTGATGCTTAGTGATGCATGTGTGCCATGTAACCTTCGTGGTTGCATTCTTTTCATAAACCCCATCGGGTGCCCCTAATGCCCGAGGGTGATATTGAGTTAGGTCATCACTTGAGGAAGAAGTGATGTGCCGGTAAGATCTTGTGCATGGGTGAAATGATGGATTAGATTTATGTGTGACTACCGTCCCAACCAAACATGTGTAACCACTCTACCCCTTATGGGACGGGGCGTTATTGATTACTTAGGCCGATACTAGCACGGTGCCCGCATTACTAGTGACGGGAAGACTTGAGGTCTTTCCCAGGACGGGGTCGTGCTTGGATAGACGACCATGACTGTTTTTACAGGGCACCGGACACACCGTTGGTCCCTTCGGGTACGCGTGACATTGAAATTAGGGCAAGTCCCATGATCTATTGTTTGTACTCAAGGGCCGTGTACCAACGAGTGGACCCTATGTTAGTGTCGTCTAAGGAAAGATAATGACCGGGTGCTTCCCCCGAGTACTTGAGGTACTGCGGGATCGTGGGTGACACGAAAGCTTCCCGGATATTGTGGGTAAAGTGCACAACCTCTGCAGAGTGTAAAACTATTCGAATAGCCATGTACACGGTCATGGACAGTTGGGTGGTGCTACTTAAACTATGTCCAGAATTTTACCGCATCGGTGAAAGTTTGTGTGAGTCAAGGTGGTGACTTGACTCGATGAGTTGAATCGTGTTCATGTTGATATTGGTAACCTGTCCTCAAGGTTACATGAAGTTATTGATCCATATACTTGATGGTAGAATATTTGTTCTAGCTCGTAGCTAGATTGCTCATTGTTGTACAATTGCATTGTTACTTTGAACCAAATCATGGGTTTCTTGCGAGTACATTCAAAGTACTCATTGGCTTGCCATTGGTTACTTAATTGGCCAGGCATGGAGGAACAGGAATATGAAGAAGAGTTCTACGGAGACGAACATGCGAACTAGGACGCTATCCCAGTCAGAATGCCTGTAGGGTTAAGGCAGATGGCATGGGTTCTACTTATCTTCGAAGACTTCCGCTATTCGAGTTATTTGCTATTCAGCCCTTGAGGCTTTATCTATGTAAGACTTGGCCATAATGGCCTTAATTTGTGTAAGACGGTATGTATGGATGTAAGACTCTTGGTATTCAGCTTCTGTGTGTTCAGTGAGCATTGATCTCTGGGATCACTGTACACGTGCATTCGGTGATCTCGACTTCTAAGTCGGGGTCCCCACAGAGCTGGTATCAGAGCCATCCTGACTGTAGGAAGCCTTAGTTAGCATGGGCGTTAGTTAGATGAGACCCATTTTCAAAAACCTTCTGAACCTCTCTTCTTTTCTAAACCTTACCAACCTGAGATATCATCAGCTTATTAACCTCTCCTATTCCACCTTTGTAGATGGCCGATGTACCTGAAGAGCACCTGACCACTGGGTTTCCCTTGCTTCTCGAGGATAGACTCCAGGAGTGCCAGTTCCACCGAGCGCCCATCCTCACCTACCTTGAGCATTGGGTTAGCGACACTGAGGTGGAATACCATGTCGAAGTGATCGTGAAGGCAAACGATCCTCCCACAAGTTGGTTCTTTGAGGGACCCCAGATGGCAACACTACCTCTCGCTGTCGAGGCTGCTGCACTCAAGGCACTAACCCGTCTCCGCGAGCTTCTTCCGGAGATGGCAGCCAAGATGACAACCCGCTTCTTGCCTTACCGGAAGGAAGGTGAAGATGAAAGCAGCGCACTAGCCCCTCCATTGAAGGAAGGACTCCCGCTTCGATTCCAGACCTACTTCAGTCTATGTGCTGACAGCTTGGCACAAGATTTGGCCGCGGAATCAATGAAGCTCCGAGAAGAACTTCACAAGACCAAGGCACTTCTTCGTCGAGCACAAGAGAAGACAGATAGGATCAAGAAGGAAGGTGCGCCTCCAGGACAGTCCGCTATCGCGTACCGAGGCGGAAGACCCTCAGGAGATGTATCTTCCAAGGATGAAGTACCACCTCGGCGACGCCGTATGACGGCAAAGGAATATCGCAAGC
>LR738715.1:307923502-307934149 GCA_902687465.1 Secale cereale | reverse complement strand
GAAGTGATCGTGAAGGCAAACGATCCTCCCACAAGTTGGTTCTTTGAGGGACCCCAGATGGCAACACTACCTCTCGCTGTCGAGGCTGCTGCACTCAAGGCACTAACCCGTCTCCGCGAGCTTCTTCCGGAGATGGCAGCCAAGATGACAACCCGCTTCTTGCCTTACCGGAAGGAAGGTGAAGATGAAAGCAGCGCACTAGCCCCTCCATTGAAGGAAGGACTCCCGCTTCGATTCCAGACCTACTTCAGTCTATGTGCTGACAGCTTGGCACAAGATTTGGCCGCGGAATCAATGAAGCTCCAAGAAGAACTTCACAAGACCAAGGCACTTCTTCGTCGAGCACAAGAGAAGACAGATAGGATCAAGAAGGAAGGTGCGCCTCCAGGACAGTCCGCTATCGCGTACCGAGGCGGAAGACCCTCAGGAGATGTATCTTCCAAGGATGAAGTACCACCTCGGCGACGCCGTATGACGGCAAAGGAATATCGCAAGCTTTTCCCTGCACCACCGACAAAGCACCGTCGTATCCAACTCCTCCACTCCCCCACACCCTCAAGTGACAAGGGGGCTCAGACAGATGAAGACAAGGAGGAAGACCCAGAAGAGCCAGAATATGCGACCAAGCATTCCGCCGCTTAGGCATTATTCGCTACTCGGATATGCCAGTTCGTGACCTCTACGGTAGGATAGGTCATGTAACCCCTATGCGTAGTCGAGTCCTTGTATGGTTCATATGAAACCATCTAGTGTTTTCTTTTGTTGTGTTTGGATGTATGTCGTATTCTTCCTTCGGGAATATGTAAACGACTGCATCAACCATTTGAATTTTTAATAAAGGTGTTTGGCCCTTTCGGCCCTTGCATGATTTGATCAGTGTCACACCCACCCCCTTACTAGGCACCCACCTATATTGCTTTCCCTCTTCCAAGTCATGAGACCTTTTACCGCTCCAACAGGATGCCTGTTGTAACTCGTACTGGTACCTCTACCCAGCAGCCTGAAGCCGGAGCATCCGCTCAATCAGAGGCAGGCCACGACCAAACCAACGAACAAGCTCCACCACCACCTCCTCCGAACATGGACATGGCTCAGCTTGTCCAAGCCTTTCGAGAGGAACGCCAAGCCAACACCGCTGCCCTTCAGTTGATTGCTCAAGCTGTCACCAACAACCGCCAGCCGGCGGGGAATGGCAATGGGCGTTCCACGTTGGCAGAGTTCAAGAAGCATGCACTGCCAACTTTCATCGAGACTGTTGAACCCCTGGATGCAGACGACTGGGTCCGCACCATTGAGGATTTGCTGGAACTAGTCGGATGCACCGAAGACCGCGAGAAGGTGGCTTATGCAGCCCACTGCCTCGGGGGGACTGCTAGAGCTTGGTGGGATGGATTCAAGGTCATGCATGCTGGACAAGGCATCACTTGGGACAACTTCAAGGCAGAATTCCGCAAAGCCCACATTCCTTCCGGGATCATGGCTATCAAAAAGCGTGAATTCCGAGCTCTGAAGCAAGGAAGTGGCACTGTCAAGGAGTACATGCAGAAGTTCAGTGTTCTATCAAGGTATGCCCATGAAGATGTCAGCACTGATGCTGCAAAAAGGGAGCGCTTCATGGAAGGCCTCAATCAGACTCTGCAGTACTCGCTTGTCGTGTGCGACTGCCCGACCTTCCCTGACCTGGTGAACAAGGCACTCATGCTTGAAGACAAGTGGCGTGCTCTGGAAGACACTCGCAAGCGCAAGATGGTCAGTAAGGGAAGTTCCAGCAACCAGAAGCCTCGTCCGTGGCAGTCAGCCCCGGCCAAGCCAACCTATCAGCAACCAAGAGCTCCTGCACCTCACACCAACTATGAGCCTCAGCAGTATGCCAACCCAAGGCCAGCATTCAACCCCAGTAACAGTGGTGGCAACAAGATCAACAATCCAAACCAAGTCACTTGCTTTGGATGTGGTCAGTTAGGACACATCTCAAGGGTGTGCCCCAACAAGAAGCCTGATGCCCCGCGCCCCAATACGCAGAACCCAGGACAAGGTCACGGAATGCCACCAAGGAACCCAGCTCCTCGCAACCCGCCTAACCATGGGAAGGGGCGTGTGAATCACGTCACTGCTGAAGAAGCCCAGGAAGACCCGGGCGTCGTGCTGGGTACGTTCCTTGTCAACTCAGCACCTGCAACTGTCTTCTTTGATTCTGGAGCCACGCATTCATTTGTCACTCAAGGATTTGCATTAAAAAGTGGCATGACCCCTACACCCCTGAATAACCCCATGGTGGTACAAACCCCCGGAGCAGAGATGAGAGCCAAGATAGGCTGTAAGGGAGTCAGTATTACCATTAACGGTGTAGATTTCCTAGCAGACCTCATCGTCCTGAGATCACAAGGCTTGGATGTGATCCTAGGCATGAATTGGCTCAGTAAGCACCAAGGCTTGTTAGACTGTGCCAATCGGACTGTCACTATGACCAATGACCAAGGAGTCAAAGTTAAGTTTGCTTCCAACTCCTCTTCCGCTCAAGCCGCTCAAGTCAACTGTCTGTCTGAAGTTGGGCTAGAGCAAGTACCGGTGGTATGCGAGTATCCTGATGTCTTTCCGGATGAGCTACCGGGAATGCCCCCTGACCGTGACATTGAGTTCATCATCGAGCTCGTGCCCGGGGCAGGACCCATCTATATGAAGCCTTATAGAATGGGGACGGAAGAATTAGCCGAGTTGAAGAAGCAAGTGGAAGAGCAGCTGAGGAAGGGATTTATCCGCCCAAGTGCCTCCCCTTGGGGATCACCTTTTCTGTTTGTGGCAAAGAGGGACGGTACCATCCGCTTATGCATTGACTATCGCTCCCTCAATGAAGTTACAATCAAGAATAAATATCCACTTCCCAAGATTGAAGATCTGTTTGATCAGCTCAGCGGAGCTGAGGTGTTCTCCAAGATCGACCTCAGATCTGGGTACTACCAGCTGAAGATCAGACCCCAAGATATTCCGAAGACGGCATTCGTAACCAGATATGGCCTGTAAGAGTGCACGGTCATGTCCTTTGGGTTAACCAATGCCCCAGCTTACTTCATGTATCTCATGAATAAAGTCTTCATGGAATATTTGGATAAGTTTGTTGTTGTCTTCATCGATGACATTCTTGTCTTCTCGAAGACGGAGGAAGAGCACGAGCAACATTTGAGGATGGTCCTAGACAAGCTTCGGGAGCACCAACTATACGCCAAATTCAGCAAGTGTGAGTTCTGGCTGCATAAAGTTGGATTCTTAGGTCATGTCTTGACCGAAGAAGGATTGTCAGTTGATCCCGCGAAGATCGAAGCTGTGACCCAATGGCAATCTCCAACGACCGTCAAGGAAGTCAAAAGCTTCCTCGGACTTGCGGGCTATTACCGCAAATTCGTGGAAGGATTCTCTAGCATTGCCCGGCCGATGACTCAGCTCCTCAAGAAGGACAAGAAGTTCGAGTGGACACCAAAATGCGAAGAGAGCTTCCAAGAGCTCAAGAAGAGGTTGACCACCGCCCTAGTTCCGGCAACACCTGATATTCACAAGGAGTTCGTGATATATTGTGATGCCTCTCGAACCGGATTGGGAAGCGTTCTGATGCAAGAAGGCCGAGTCGTAGCTTACCTCTCCAGGCAGCTACGACCTCATGAAAAGAACTACGCTACTCACGATCTTGAGTTAGCGGCAGTGGTTCATGCCTTGAAGACATGGCGGCATTACCTCCTAGGGAAACGGTGTGAGATATACACAGACCACAAAAGTCTGAAGTACATTTTCACCCAAAAGGAATTGAACATGAGGCAGCGAAGATGGTTGGAACTCATCAAAGATTATGACCTCAGTGTTCAATATCACCCCGGGAAGGCTAACGTGGTGGCCGATGCCTTAAGCAGGAAGGCTTGCTCCTTGAATGCCATAATTCAAAAGAGGCAGCCAGCCCTGTTTAAGGAGCTCGAACAATTCAGCCTGGAATTGGTCACCCCTGGATTTCTGGTTCATTTGGAAGTCAAACCAACCCTGATGGACGAAGTCAAGAAGGCGCAAGGTGGGCACGCAAGCATTGAAGGCATCAAGAAGAAGATGAAGCTAGGCAAGGCCCCAGGATTCTCCGAGGACGAGCACGGGATTGTTTGGTACAAAGGCCGCATCTGCGTACCAAACAAGATGGAGTTGAAGAACCTGATCCTGCAAGAAGCCCACGACACTCCGTATTCCATCCACCCTGGAGGAACCAAGATGTATCAAGACTTGAAGGAAAGATTCTGGTGGCACGGGATGAAAAGAGAGATTGCAACCTATGTTGCAAAGTGTGATGTGTGCCAAAGGGTCAAGGCTGAATATCAGCGACCCGCTGGATTGCTCCAACCACTCAAGGTTCCCGAGTGGAAGTGGGACAAGGTCGGAATGGACTTCATCACTGGATTACCAAGGTCAAATAGAGGACATGACTCCATCTGGGTCATAGTCGACCATTTGACCAAGGTGGCCCATTTCATTCCTGTCAAGACCACTTATGATGGCAACCGGCTGGCAGCTCTCTACATCGACAGAATCGTAAGCCTTCATGGCATTCCCAAGGAGATTGTGTCAGATCGAGGAACCCAGTTCACCTCAAGGTTCTGGAAGAAGTTCCAAGAAGCCTTGGGAACCAAATTGTCTTTCAGCACGGCTTTCCACCCACAGACCGAAGGTCAGACCGAACGAGTAAATCAAATTCTCGAAGACATGCTCCGAGCCTGTGTCTTGGCATATGGAGCCAAGTGGGAAGATTGCCTCCCTTTTGCCGAGTTCTCTTATAACAACAGTTATCAGTCAAGCCTTTAGATGGCACCATTTGAGGTGTTGTACGGACGCAGATGTCGCACACCCCTCAACTGGTCAGAGACTGGAGAAAGGCTAGTCTTTGGACCGGATATTCTCCGCGAAGCAGAAGAGCAAGTCCAACTATTCAGAGAGCGTTTGAAGGCAGCCAAGTCAAGGCAGAAGAGCTATGCTGACACTCACCGTCGGGGCATGAGTTTCCATGTCGGGGATCATGTATACCTGCGGGTAACTCCTCTAAAGGGAACCAAGCGTTTCCACGTCAAGGGGAAGCTCGCACCGAGTTTCATTGGACCCTTTGAGATCACTGCACGACGAGGAGAAGTGGCTTACCAGTTGGAACTACCACCTGAGCTATCCGATGTGCACAACGTATTCCACGTGTCACAACTCCGGAAATGTCTCCAAGTTCCGAGCAAGCCTGATCTCTACAAGGATGTTGATCACCAAGCCATGTATCTCCAGCCTGATTTGACCTACCGCGAGAAGCCCATTCGCATTTTGGATGAAGCAGAACGACGGATGCGAAGCCGCACCATCAAGTACTTCAAGGTCCAGTGGAGCAACCACACGGAAGCAGAAGCAACCTGGGAACGTGAAGACTATCTTAGATCCGAGTACCCCGATCTCTTTTAAGACCTAGTTTAGGAATCTCGGGGACGAGATTCTTGTAAGGGGGGTAGGTCTGTCACACCCTGCATTTTGTAACATGTCATTTGCATCAATAAAGCATGAAAATTTGGACCAGCAAAAAATTTCGGCATCATTTGGCTTTTATTTGGAATTGAGTTTTTCTTCCTGTGTTTTTCATGTGCTCATTAAAGTCAACTATTACCTCATGTAGAATACATCTCCATACCCAAAACTTCTGCCCAATGATCATACCAAGTGTTTATAGCAGTATAGTATTTTCTTATAAAATTAATTTGGCCAAAATGTATTTTTAAAATTTAGTATTCCAAAAACCCCTGAATTGAGGGTTGCACTAGAAGTGCTTGATTTAGGGTGAGAAAATTATTTCAAAAAGTATATTTGAGACCTTGTAGTCATAGGACTCCCAGAAACCACAAAAGTATAATTTCAAAAGTTATTTTCCTATTTTATTTAAAAGCTTTTTCTTAAGGCCAGAAATGGTCTTTAATAGGGAAAATTTATTTAAGTATTTCAAAAATATTTGCCAAAATTCAGGGAGACTCATAGGACATATATTATCCATATATAAGAGTTTCAACACTTGGTCATGTTCAAAATAATGGGCTAATCCCTCAGAAACCCTTTCTGGATATTTCGAGCTTTTAAAATATTTACAAAGGAAATATTCTCTAAAAATTCCAGGGAAATTCTATCATGTCATATATGACATATTTGATGATCTTGCCAAGCCCCATGCCTTGGGAAGCAAGATAACATCCTCAAAACCCTTCATAACCATTATGTCCATATTTGAAGTTTGAGCAACTTTACATTGCCAAACTTGTCCAAATGCTCTCAAACTTGGTGCAGATGCTAGAATGGCCTAATAAGGCATCTAGAGCAAATGGCACAAGATTTGGAGTAGGGTAACTTGGTCAGATACCCCAAAACCATTTCTGTTCAAATTCAAGTTTGAACAACTTTACATTACCAACTTTTTATCTGGAGCTTCAAACTTTGTGAGCATGATCAATACCCCAAATGATGAAGCTACACCAAGTGGTGCCTCAAGGGGAGATGATTAGCTTGACTTAAACATGATGAAGCCATTTCTGTTGATTTCTAGGGTTCACCAAAGTTACATTGGCTAGTTTCTTCAAATGAGCCCAAATTTGGTGAAACACCCTATTTCCATATGACATTCAATCATGTTAAGTGTCATGGCTGGTGGAGATCATTTGCTTGCCCTAAACATGATCACACCTTCTGCCATTTTACCAAAACCATCATCTTGACCTCTTTTACTATTTACTTTTGCTTCAACTTTCTACCACAACTTCACCTAGTTACATTCTACCTCCAGTAACTCCCCCATGTCCACAGCCCCATGATTGAGGGGTGAAAACCCCAATTCACCTTGCTAGATAGCCAAAATCTACCAATCTACCAGCCTCCCTCCTCTCTCACTGATCACCTAGAGCATCCAAAGCCACAGCTGGGTTGTTTACTTCATGCTGGACCCCCCAGACACGGCGGACGCGACCAGTGAGCCAACGGCATGCCGTCGCATGCCATAAGCACGCTCTAGAGCGCGCTACAGTGCGCACCCGCACTGTAGCTTCGCCCAATCCCTCGTCTCCGACCACCTCGTGCTCCCCCCTCGCGCCAACCGATGCGCCTCGGTGTCCGCGACTCCCCCCGGCGCTGTCCCCCTCCTCCTTCGCCCTCCAGTGGACGCCCTCGCACGCGCGCCGGCCGCCCGCAAGCTCCACTCGTCGGCCTCACACGCGTGCAGCTCCAGAACCTTCCCCCGCTCCCCCTCTTCCTTCCCTCCACCCTGGAACTCGTCCAGCAACACCCCAGGCGTGCGTATCCCCAACGCCTCCCGTGCACTGTGGCGACGAGCAGAGGCTCACCGGCGCACAGGTCCACGGGACCTCGCCGTTCCCCTATAAATAGGGCCCCTGAGCCCCTCCTCTCTTCACCAACAACATCCTCCCCCTCTCAATCGCCTCCCTGAGCCACTCGCCTCTCTCCAGACCCGCCCGAGCTCGAGATTGAGCTCGAGCTCCGCCGCGGCGGCTTCCCGTCGCCAGCCCAGTACAGGCCGCCCAAGCGCTCCCTTTCGCTCGATCTAGCACCGCCACACACCACTGATGCGATTCCCCCTCTTTCCCCTCTCTGCAGCTGCCGGAATCGACCGGAGCAACTCCCTCCCGACGCTCCTCTGCCGTTCCACCTCGCCGCCGACGAACCTGGCTGTAACACCCCGAACACACCCGTCGGTGGTCGTTACTCCTGGCGGGATCTAGACTGGCCTCACATATCAATACTAGTCTTTTCTGTGCACTTTGTCCTCACTCGTGCGCACCCGGGAGCTACTTCTCGGTCGGTCACCCATCCTGAAACTACTCCAAGCTGAGCACGCTTAACTTTGGAGTTCTATCCGAATGGGCTCCCGGAAAAGAAGGAATTCCTTATTGATATGAGTAGTCTATCATCCCTAATAAGCCAGGCCATCACATACACCCTCACTCAGAGGAACCGACGTCCTCGTCGGGCCACAGGAACGTTCCCTCTTGGCACAACCGTCTGTGCTTCCAGGACAACACATGTGCCATGCCGTGTGCCACGACGGGTCACAAACGTCATGCACAACATGACTGCAAACTGTCCGCAAACATCCGTGTAACCGCGAGGGTCGGCTCTGATACCAACTTTTAACGCCCCGAACACACCCGCCGGTGGTCGTTATTCCTGGCGGGATCTAGACTGGCCTCACATATCAATACTAGTCTTTTATGCGCACTTTGTCCTCACTCGTGCGCACCCGGGAGCTACTTCCCGGTCGGTCACCCATCCTGAAACTACTCCAAGCTGAGCACGCTTAACTTTGGAGTTCTATCCGAATGGGCTCCCGGAAAAGAAGGAATTCCTTATTGATATGAGTAGTCTATCATCCCTAATAAGCCAGGCCATCACACTGGCCCCTCCAGCGGCCAACTCCAGCACCACTACATCCGTGACTCCTCCCTGAGCACGACCGTGCCCTCAGTTTGCCCCGCCGTGCCCGGAATCGCCACCGGTGAGCTCGCCGTCTCTCTGGCCGCAAGGTTGAAGATGACAGGCGGGCCCCGCCTGTCATCCTCACCCCCTCTCGCTCCCCTCTCTGCCACTGACCGCCGGGCCCCGCCCGTCAGGTTCAAAAACCTGGCGCGCGCGCTGGCACCCGTGCGGTGGGCTATTCGCCCTGGGCCGTGCACTGTGGCCGTTCTGGCCCAGTGGCACAGGGCCTTTTTCTCTTTTTTCTTTTCTATGATTATTTCAAATAATTTCACAGAAATAAATATTTGTCCAAATGAATTAATTCCAACTCCTAAAAACTTGTGAAATTCCAACCTATTTAATGGTGTCACTTTCACACATATCCATGAACCTTTTATGTTCTGTTCAAATTTTAAATTCATATTTGAACAATAAAACTTCTGTTCAAATATTCTTAGACTCCATTCTGCCACTCCAAAACTCAAACTAAGAATTTTTGCCATCTTAGTTTTCTCTCTAGTATTTAACAAAAATAAGTTGACATTTTTCTGAGCACTTTGATTTTTCTGTTTTTATTGTGGTCTTATTTTCCCGTTGTTATTTTGCGACGATTAGATACCGTATTTGACGAGGTTGCTGAGGAAGAAGGTGGGGAAGGATTTGAAGACTTTGAAGACCAAGCCAATCTAGGCAAGCAGCCCTTTGACCATGATACACTTGTGTTCATCGGAACCCGTTTGTTTCCGGATGCATGATGATAAGAGTTATGGTGGTAACCTAGTTTAAAAACCACCACATGATGCATGCTTTACTATTGATCTTGCTATGTGCTAGATGCAATGCAAATGGTTAGTAGTGATGCTTAGTGATGCATGTGTGCCATGTAACCTTCGTGGTTGCATTCTTTTCATAAACCCCATCGGGTGCCCCTAATGCCCGAGGGTGATATTGAGTTAGGTCATCACTTGAGGAAGAAGTGATGTGCCGGTAAGATCTTGTGCATGGGTGAAATGATGGATTAGATTTATGTGTGACTACCGTCCCAACCAAACATGTGCAACCACTCTACCCCTTATGGGACGGGGCGTTATTGATTACTTAGGCCGATACTAGCATGGTGCCCGCATTACTAGTGACGGGAAGACTTGAGGTCTTTCCCGGGACGGGGTCGTGCTTGGATAGACGACCATGACTGTTTTTACAGGGCACCGGACACACCGTTGGTCCCTTCGGGTACGCGTGACATTGAAATTAGGGCAAGTCCCATGATCTATTGTTTGTACTCGAGGGCCGTGTACCAACGAGTGGACCCTATGTTAGTGTCGTCTAAGGAAAGATAATGACCGGGTGCTTCCCCCGAGTACTTGAGGTACTGCGGGATCATGGGTGACACGAAAGCTTCCCGGATCTTGTGGGTAAAGTTCGCAACCTCTGCAGAGTGTAAAACTATTCGAATAGTCGTGTCCACGGTCATGGACAGTTGGGTGGTGCTACTTAAACTATGTCCAGAATTTTACTATATCGGTGAAAGTATGTGTGTGATGATTCAAGGTGGTGACTTAACTCGTTGAGTTGAATCCTATTCATGTTGATATCGGTAACTTGTCTTCAAGGTTATGTGAATTTATTGATGCATATACTTGATGGTAGAATATTTGTTCTAGCTCGTAGCTAGATTGCTCATTGTTGTACAATTGCATTGTTACTTTGAACCAAATCATGGGTTGCTTGTGAGTACATTCAAAGTACTCATTGGCTTGCCACTGGTTATTTAATTGGCCAGGCATGGAGGAACATGAATATGAAGAAGATTTCTACGGAGACGAACATGCGAACTAGGACGCTATCCCAGTCAGAATGCCTGTAGGGTTAAGGCAGATGGCATGGGTTCTACTTATCTTTGAAGACTTCTGCTATTCGAGTTATTTGCTATTCAGCCCTTGAGCCTTTATCTATGTAAGACTTGGCCATAATGGCCTTAATTTGTGTAAGACGGTATGTATGGATGTAAGACTCTTGTTATTCAGCTTCTATGTGTTCAGTGAGCATTGATCTCTGGGATCACTGTACACGTGCATTCGGTGATCTCGACTTCTAAGACGGGGTCCCCACATTAGGTTAAGGAGAAGTGTGGGCTCGGCC
>LR738715.1:307887410-307902668 GCA_902687465.1 Secale cereale | reverse complement strand
ACAAAATATTACAACCACCGTGCTCTAAAAGATATAAGTGAAGCACTAGAGCAAAAACTATTCAACTCAAAAGATATAAGTGAAGCACATAGAGTGTTCTAATAATTTCTAGGCCATATTTAACTCTCTCAAATAGGTGTGTCCAGCAAGGATGATTGTGGCAAACTAACAAGCAAAGACTCAAATTATACAAGACGCTCCAAGCAAAACACATAACATGTTGCGAATAAAAATATAGCTCCAAGTATAGTTACCGATGGATGAAGACGAAAGAGGGGATGCCTTCCGGGGCATCCCCAATCTTAGGCTTTTGATTATCTTGAATTTACTTGGGGTGCCATGGGCATCCCAAAGCTTAGGCCTTTACTGCTCCTTGTTCCATAGTCCATCAAAGCAATACTCAAAACTTGAAAACTTCACAACACAAAACTTAGACAAAACTTCTCATGAGCTCCGTTAGTATAAGAAAGCAAACCACTGCACAAAAGTGCAGCAATGAATTCATTCTTTGTTTATATTGGTGTTAAACCTACTGTATTACAACTTCTCTATGGTTCATATCCTCCAATACTACTCATAGATGCATCGGAATAAGCAAACAACACACAAAAAACAGAATCTGTCAAAAACAGAACAAACTGTAGTAATCTGAAGGTTTCGCCTACTTCTGGAACTCCAAAAAATTCAAACTAAATTGGTAAATTTTCGGAATTTGTCTACCAATAATCTACAAAAAGAATCAACTAAAAATCATGCTCCAGTAAAATCTTAAGACTACTTTAGCGAGCGCTAACGATTCTGTTTTTCACAGCAAGATCACATAAATTTCACACAAGTCTTCCCAAAGGTTCTACTTGGCACAAACACTAAACAAAACATGAAACCACATCTAATCAGAGGCTAGATGCAATATTTTTTTCCTAACAGCAACAAAAACAAAAAACATAGAATTGGGTTGCCTCCCAACAAGCGCTATCGTTTTACGCCCCTAGCTAGGCACGATACAAGATAAATCTAGGTATTGCCATCTTTGGAAGGCAATCCATTAGTGGCTCTCATGATAGATTCATATGGTAATTTGATTTTATTTCTAGGAAAGTGTTCCATGCCTTTCCTTAACGGAAATTGGAATCTAATATTTCCTTCCTTCATATCAATAATTGCACCAATCGTCCTAAGGAAAGGTCTACCAAGAATAATAGGACATGAATGATTGCAATCTATATCAAGAACAATGAAATCTACGGGCACATAATTCCTATTGGCAACAATAAGAACATCATTAATTCTTCCCATAGGTTTCTTAATAGTGGAATCTGCAAGATGCAAATTTAAAGAACAATCATCAAGCTCATGGAACCCTAGCAAATCACATGAAGTTTTTGGGATAGTGGAGACACTAGCACCCAAATCACACAAAGCATAGCATTCATGATCTTTTATTTTTATTTTGTTAGTTGGTTCCCATTCATCATAAAGCTTTCTAGGGGTAGAAACTTCCAACTCAAGTTTTTCTTCATAAAATTGCATCAAAGCATCAACTATGTGTTTGGTGAAAGCTTTATTTTGACTATAAGCATGCGGGGAATTTACCACAGATTGCAACAAGGAAATACAATCAATCAAAGAGAACTTGTCATAATTGAATCCCTTGAAATCCAAAATAGTGGGTTAATCACTATGCAAAGTTTTAGTCTCTTCACCCTCACTTTTTGCAATTTTAGCATGAAGATCAAAAAACTCTGAATCATTGGGACACCTTAAAGAAGAATTATCTCCAATCATATCTTCATCAAGATTAATACTAGAAAACAAGGATCTAATAGGAGACACATCAATAATTTTCATATCTTCATCTTTATTTTCATGATAACTAGAAGAACACGATTTAATATAATCTTCTCTTTTAGCATGCATTCTAGCGGTTCTTTCTTTGCATTCATCAATGGAAATTCTCATGGCTTTGAGAGACTCATTGATATCATGCTTAGGTGGGATAGATCTAAGTTTCAAAGAATCAACATCAAGAGTAATTCTATCCACACTTCTAGCCAATTCATCAACCTTAAGCAATTTCTCTTCAAGCAAAGCATTGAAATTCTTTTGCGAGATCATAAACTCCTTAACACTAGTTTCAAATTCAGAAGGCATCTTTCCATAAGAGTTGTTGTTGGAATTACCATAATTATTAGAGGAATTACTAGGAAAAGGCCTAGGATTAAAATTACCTCTATAAGAATTGTTACTAAAATTATTCCTACCAACAAAATTCACATCCAAAGATTCATTGTTATTCTCAATCAAAGTGGACAAAGGCATATCATTAGGATCAGAAGAAGCACTCTTAGCAGCAAACAATTTCATAAGTTCATCCATCTTTTCACTCAAAACACTAATTTCTTCGATAGCATGCACTTTTTTTACTAGTAGATCTTTCGGTGTGCCATTGAGAATAATTAACCATAATATTATCTAGGAGTTTCGTAGCTTCTCCTAAGGTAGTTTCCATGAAAGTGCCTCCGGTGGCCGAATCTAAAAGATTTCTAGAAGCAAAATTCAAGGCAGCATAAAAGTTCTGAATAATCATCCATAGATTCAAACCATGTGTAGGGCAATTGTGTATCATCAATTTCATTCTCTCCCAAGCTTGTGCAACATGCTCATGATCTAGTTTCTCAAAATTCATAATATCGTTTCTAAGAGAGATGATCTTAGCAGGAGGGAAATACTTAGAGATAAAAGCATCTTTGCACTTATTCCACGAATCAATACTATTTCTAGGCAAAGAGGAAAACCAAGTTTTAGCACGATCTCTAAGTGAAAATAGAAATAGCTTCAATTTAACAATATCGTTATCCGTATCCCTTTTCTTTTGCATATCACACAAATCAACAAAGTTGTTTAGATGCGTAGCGGCATCTTCACTAGGAAGGCCGAAGAATTGATCTTTCATGAGAAGATTCAACAAAGCAGCATTGATCTCACAAGATTCAACATCGGTAATAGGAACAATCGGAGTGCTAACAAAATCATTATTGTTGGTATTGGAGAAATCACATAATTTGGTATTGTTCTGAGCCATAGTGACAAACAAGCAATCCAACACACACAAGCAAACAAGGAGCAAGCGAACGATAAACACACGGCGGAAGAAGGGCAAATAAAACGGCAAGGGTGAAGTGGGGGAAAGGAAAACGAGAGGCAAACAAATGTAATGCCAAGGATAAGGGTTTGTGATAGGTACTTGGTATATGACTTTTGTGTAAGCCTCCCCGGCAACGGCGCCAGAAATTCTTCTTGCTACCTCTTGAGCTTGCATTGTATTACCTCGAAGAGGAAAGGGAGATGCAGCATAGTAGCGTAAGTATTTCCTCAGTTTTGGAGAATCAAGGTATCAATCCAGTAGGAGACCACGCGCGAGTCCCTCGCACCAGCACAAACAAATAAGAACTTCGCTGCCAAGGCGATAAGGGGTTGTCAATCCCTTTACGGTCACTTACGAAAGTGAGATCTGATAGAGATGATAGTTTATATTTTTGGTATTTTTAGTTTATAAGAACAGCAAATAAAAGTGGTAAAAGTAAAGTAGATGTAGATTGATATGTTGAGAATAGACCCGGGGGCCATAGTTTTCTTTAGTTTCTTCTCTCATGATAGCGATATTCTACGGCGGGTAAACAAATTACTGTCGAGCAATTGATAGAAAAGCGAATAATTATGAGACTATCTAGGCATGATCATTCTATATAGGCATCACGTCTGAGACAAGTAGACCGACTCCTGCCTGCATCTACTACTATTACCCCACACATCGACCGCTATCCAGCGTGCATCTAGTGTATTGAGTTCATAAGAACAGAGTAACGCCTTAAGCAAGATGACATGATGTAGAGGGATAAACTCAAGAAATATGATATAAACCCCATCTTTTTATCCTCGATGGAAACAATACAATACGTGCCTTGCTGCCCCTACTGTCATTGGGAAAGGACACTCCAAGATTGAACCCAAAGCCAAGCACTTCTCCCATTGCAAGAACTATAGATCTAGTAGGCCAAACTAAACCAATAATTCTAAGAGACTTGCAAGGATATTATGAGCACACATAAAAAGTTCAGAGAAGAACCAAATATCTTTCATAGATAACCTTGATCATAAACTCACAATTCATCGGATCTCGACAAACACACCGCAAAAAGAGATTACATCGAATAGATCTCCTCGAAGACCGAGAAGAACTTTGTATTGAGATCCAGAGAGAGAGAAGAAGCCATCTAGATACTAGCTATGGACCCGAAGGTCTATCATAAACTACTCACAACTCATGGTGAGGGCGATGATGATGATGATGATGAAGGCCTCCGTGATGGATCCCCTCCGGTGGAGCTCCGGAACAGGCTCCAAGATGGGATCTCCACGGGAACAGAAGGTACGACGGTGGAATTAGGGTTTTCTCTTTGTCTTCGGAGTTTCCGATCCGTGTGCGTGATTTTCTCCAAAAATATCTCTCGCGAAGGTTTCATTCCCTTTGGACTCTGTTTGATATTCTTTTTCTGCAAAACCCTAAAATAGGCAAAAAATAGCAATCTGGACTAGGCCTTTCGGTTAGTAGGTTAGTCCCAAAAATGATATAAAAGTGAATGATAAAGCCCATTAAACATCCAAGACTTCATAAATAATAGCATGGAACAATAAAAAATTATAGATACGTTGGAGACGTATCAATTATCCTCATTGCTGCATAGAAGATTATGTCCTGGAAGCACCGCTAGGTGACAGGCCTACTGCAGGAGCAACTCCAGATGTTATGAACGTCTGGCAAGCTCGTTTTGATGACTACTCGATAGTTCAGTGTGCCATGCTTTACGGCTTAGAATCGGGACTTCAAAGACGTTTTCAACATCATGGAGCCTATGATATGTTCCAAGAATTGATGTTAATATTTCAAGCAAATGCCCGAATTGAGAGACATGAAGTTTCCAATAAGTTCTATAGCTACAAGATGGAGGACAAGAGTTCTATCAGTGAACATTTGCTCAGAATGTCTGGGTACTACAATCACATGACTCAACTTGGTTGCAAAGTTGACGAAGATAGTGTTATTGATAGAGTTCTTCAATCACTTCCACCAAGCTATAAAGGCTTCGTGATGAACTATAATATGCAAGGGATGCAAAAGACAATTCCCGAGCTCTTCGCTATGCTCAAAAAAAGATGCGGAGGCAGAGACCAAAAAGGAGCATCAAACGTTGATGGTTAACAAGACCACTAGTTCCAAGAAAAAGGGCAAGGGAAAGAAGGGGAACTTTAAGAAGAATAGCAAGCCAGTTGCTACTCCCACGAAGAAACCCAAGTCTGGTGCCAAGGCTGAAACTGAGTGCTTCTACTGCAAAGGGACTGGACACTAGAAGCGGAAGTGCCCCAAGTATTTGGCGGATAAGAAGGATGGCAAGGTGAAAATGGTGTATTTGATATACATGTTATTGATGTGTACCTTACTAATGCTCGTAGTAGCACCTGGGTATTTGATACTGGTTCGGTTGCTAATATTTGTAACTCGAAACAGGGGCTACCGATTAAATGAAGATTAGCTAAGGACGAGGTGACGATGCACGTGGGAAATGGTTCCAAAGTCGATGTGATCATCATTGGCACGCTACCTCTACATCTACCTTCGAGATTAGTTTTAGACCTAAATAATTGTTATTTGGTGCCAGCGTTGAGCATGAACATTATATCTGGATCTTGTTTGCTGCGAGATGGTTATTCATTTAAATCATAGAATGATGGTTGTTCTATTTATATGAGTAATATATTTTATGGTCATGCACCCTTGATGAGTGGTCTATTTTTGTTGGATCTCAATCGTAGTGATACATATTCATAATATTGAAGCCAAAAGATGCAAAGTTGATAATGATAGTGGAACTTATTTGTGGCACTGCCGTTTAGGTCATATTTGTGTAAAGCGCATGAAGAAACTCTATGCTGATGGACTTTTGGAATCACTTGGTGCTTGCGAACCATGCCTCACGGTCAAGATGACTAAAACTATGTTCTTCGGAACAATGGAGCGAGCAACTGACTTATTGGAAATCATACATATTGATGTATCTGGTCCAATGAGTGTTGAGGCTCGCGACGGGTCTCGTAATTTTCTGACCTTCACAGATGATTTGAGCAGATATGGGTATATCTACTTGATGAAACACAAGTCTGAAACATTTGAAAAGTTCAAAGAATTTCAGAGTGAAGTAGAGAATCATCGTAACAAGAAAATAAAGTTTCTATGATCTGATCACGGAGGCGAATATTTGAGTTACGAGTTTGGTCTTCATTTGAAACAATCTGGAATGGTTTCACAACTCCCGCCACCTGGAACACCACAGCGTAATGGTGTGTCTGAATGTCGTAACCGTACTTTATTAGATATGGTGCAATCTATGATGTCTCTTACCGATTTACCACTATCGTCTTGGGGTTATTCTGTAGAGACAGCTGCATTCACATTAAATAGGGCACCATCTAAATCTGTTGAGACGACACCTTATGAACTGTGGTTTGGCAAGAAACCCAAGTTATCGTTTCTTAAAGTTTGGGGTTGCGATGCTTATGTGAAGAAGCTTCAACCTGATAAGCTCGAACCCAAGTCGAAGAAATGTGTCTTCATAGGATACCCAAAGGAAACTGTTGGGTACACCTTCTATCATAGATCCGAAGGCAAGATATTCGTTGCTAAGAATGGATCCTTTCTAGAGAAGGAGTTTCTCTCGAAAGAAGTGAGTGGGAGGAAAGTAGAACTTGATGAGGTAATTGTACCTTCTCCTGAATTGGAAAGTAGTTCATCATAGAAATTAGTTCCAGTGGTTCCTACACCAATTATTGAGGAAGCTAATGATGATGATCATGAAACTTCAGATCAGTTACTATTGAACCTCGTAGGTCAACCAGAGTATGTTCCGCACCAGAGTGGTACGTTAACCCGGTTCTGGAGGTCATGTTACTAGACCATGATGAACCTACGAACTATGAGGAAGCGATGATGAGCCCAGATTCCGCAAAATGGCTTGAGGCCAAGAAATATGAGATGGGAACCATGCATGAGAACAAAGTGTGGACTTTGGTTGACTTGCCCGATGATCGGCAAGCCGTTGAAAATAAATGGATCTTTAAGAGGAAGACTGACACCGATGGTAATGTTACAGTCTACAAAGCTCGACTTGTTGCGAAAGTTTTTTGACAAGTTCAAGGAGTTGACTACGATGAGACTTTCTCACCCGTAGCGATGCTCAAGTCTGTCCGAATCATGTTTGCAATTGCCGCATTTTATGATTATGAAATCTGGCAAATGGATGTCAAAACTGCATTCCTTAATGGATATCTCAAAGAATAGTTGTATATGATGCAACTAGAAAGTTTTGTCGATCCTAAAGGTGCTAACAAAGTGTGCAAGCTCCAGCGATCCATCTATGGACTGGTGCAAGCATCTCGGAGTTGGAATATACGCTTTGATGAGGGGATCAAAGCATATGGTTTTATACAGACTTTTGGAGAAGCTTGTATTTACAATAAAGTGAGTGGGAGCTCTATAGCATTTCTGATATTATATGTGGATGACATATTATAGATTGGAAATGATATAGAATTTTTGGATGGCATAAAATGATACTTAAATAATATTTTTTCAATGAAAGACCTCGGTGAAGATGCTTGTATATTGGGCATCATGATCTATAGAGATAGATCAAGGCGCTTAATTGGACTTTCACAAAGCACATACCTTGATAAAGTTTTGAAGAAGTTGAAAATGGACCAGTCAAAGAAAGGGTTCTTGCCTGTGTTACAAGGTGTGAAGTTAAGTAAGACTCAATGCCCGACCATTGCAGAAGATAGAGAGAAAATGAAAGTCATTCCCTATGCTTCAGCCATAGGTTCTATCATGTATGCAATGCTGTTTACCAGACCTGATGTGTGCCTTGCTATAAGCCTAGCAGGGAGGTACCAAAGTAATCCAGGAGTGGATCACTGGACAGCGGTCAATTACATCCTGAAGTACCTAAAAAGGATGAAGGATATGTTTCTCGTTTATGGAGGTGACAAAGAGCTTGTCGTAAACAGTTACGTCGATTCAATCTTTGACACTGATCCAGATGACTCTAAGTCACAAATCGGATGCGTATTTTTGTTGAACTGTGGAGCTGTCAGTTGGTGCAGTTCCAAGCAGAGCGTCGTGGCGGGATTTACGTGTGAAACGGGGTACACAGCTGCTTCGTAAGCAGCAAATGAAGGAGTCTGGATGAAGGAGTTCATATACAATCTAGGTGTAATACCTAGTGCATCAGGTCCAATGAAAATCTTTTGTGACAACACTAGAGCAATAGCCTTGGCAAAGGAATCCAGGTTTCACAAGAGAACCAATCACATCAAGAGACGCTTAAACTCCATCCGCGCTCAAGTCAAGGAGGGAGGCATATAAATTTTCGAGATACATACAGATTTGAATGTTGCAGACCCGTTGACTAAGCCTCGTCCACGAGAAAAACATGATCATCCCAAGACTCCATGGGTGTTAGAATCATTACTATGTAATCTAGATTATTGACTCTAGTGCAAGTGGGAGACTGAAGGAAATATGCCCTAGAGGCAATAATAAAGTTGTTATTTATATTTCCTTATACGTCATGATAAATGTCTTTTATTCATTCTAGAATTGTATTAACCGGAAACTTGATACATGTGTGAATACATAGGCAAAGCAGAGTGTCCTAGTATGCCTCTACTAAACTAGCTCATTAATCAAAGATGGTTGTGTTTCCTAACCATATACATGTGTTTTCATTTGATCAACGAGATCACATCAATAGGAGAATGATGTGATGGACAAGACCCATCCGTTAGCTTAGCACTATGATCACTTAGTTTTACTGTTATTGCTTTCTTCATGACTTATACATGTTCCTCTGACTATGAGATTATGCAACTCCCGAATACCGGAGGAACACCTTGTGTTCTATCAAACGTCACAACGTAACTGGGTGATTATAAAGATGCTCTACAGGTGTTTCCGAAAGTGTTTGTGGTGTTGGCATAGATCAAGATTAGGATTTGTCACTCCGAGTGTCGGAGAGGTATCTCTGGGCCCTCTCGGTAATACTCATCATAATAAGCCTTGCAAGCAAACGACTAATGAGTTAGTCACGAGATGATGTATTATAGAATGAGTAAAGAGACTTGCTGGTAATGAGATTGAACTAGGTATGATGATACCGACGATCGAATCTCAGGCAACTAACATACCGATGACAAAGGGAACAACGTATGTTGTTATGCGGTTTGACTGATACAGATCTTCGTAGAATATGTAGGAACCAATATGAGCGTCCAGGTTCCACTATTGGTTATTGACCGGAGATGAGTCTCGGTCATGTCTACATAGTTCTCGAACCCGTAGGGTCAGCACGCTTAACGTTCGATGACGATCGATATTATGAGTTTATGTGTTTTGATATACCGAAGGTTGCTCGGAGCCCCGGAAGAGATCGCGGACATGATGAGGAGTCTTGGAATGGTCGAGACATAAAGAATGATATATTGGACGATGTTATTCGGACACCGAATGAGTTTTGGGGGTCACCGGATAAATATCGGAGTGCCGGAGGGTTACCGGAACCGCCTCGGGAGGTTAATGGACCACCATGGGGCCTAGAGGTGAGAGGGCCTGGCCAGGAGGTGGCGCGCGCCCCCATAGTCTGAATTGGACAAGGGGTGGGGGCGGCGCCCCCCCTCCGTCCTTCTCTTCCCTCTCTCCTTCCTTACCCTCTCTTCCCTTGTTGGAAACCTACTAGGAATAGGATTCCTATTTCGAGTAGGAATCCTACATGAGGCGCGCCTATAGGGGCTGGCCGGCCTCTCCCCTTGCCCCATTATATACGAGGGAAGGGGAACCCTAGAACACACAAGTTGACAATTGCTTTAGCCGTGTGCGGTGCCCCCCTCCACTGTTACACACCTCGGTCATATTGTCGCATTGCTTAGGCGAAGCCCTGCTTCGGTAACTTCATCAACACCGTCACCACGCCGTCGTGCTGACGAAACTCTCCCTCGGCCTCAACTGGACCAAGAGTTCGAGGGACGTCACCGATCTGAACGTGTGCAGATCGCGGAGGTGTCGTGCATTCGGTGCTTGATCGGTTGGATCGCGAAGACGTTCGACTACATCAACCGTGTTACTAAACGCTTCCACTTTCGGTCTACGAGGGTACGTGGACACACTCTCCCCGCTCGTTGCTATGCTTCTCCTAGATAGATCTTGCGTGATCGTAGGATTTTTTTTTTGAAATACTTCGTTCCCCAACTAGAATGCCTTAAAGTCTCATCGGCGTGACTCTGGGGCTACCGATGTTAGTGACGATGAGCGTCTTCCGGTGGGGCTTGAGTGGGCTGATTTCTTTGACGAGGCGGGTGTTGGTGGTGCTCATAACGATGATGATGATGTTGATGATGATGATGATGATGATGACCGGTGACTGTCTGTTTGGTTCTCCCAGTCCCTTTTGTGTACTTGTTGCCAAGGGGGAGAACTAGTTATTGTGTTCTATCTATCTATATTAAGACTTGTCGTTGGTATGTTGAACCATTATGCTTTGAGTGGGTGTATGACTTGATCTATGACTTTATGTATGAGGAGTTACTATGATATTTTGCATCATATGTTTGTTTTAATGATTGTCGCTGTGAGGGGGAGCTCTTTGGGAGCTCTTCGTACTTGTGTATCTAGGCTTTGAAGAGTTTTTCAAATATGTCTTATATATAGAACAACCTTATATTTTTACTATGTGTATATTGTCATCAACTACCAAAAAGGGGGAGATTGAAAGCGCAATCATGCCCTTGATCGTATTTTGATGTTGATGACAATATACTCATAGGGGACTAACAAAGTTTGTCAAGTATATCTGATGTGTTTGTCCCCTCTGGATTATGTGTATGGATTATGTCTACGGAAATACTTATCTTTCTCAAGAACGAAGAAACAAGTATACCGGCTTAGGCCCTTTCTATATGGTTGTTCTTGAGTTTAGGGATCCCACACTATTAAGAGGGGAACATGGGGTCTCGCAAAAGTCTTGCTCAAATGATCTTTTAAATAATCGTCTTCTTTACACTATCTCTGTCGGACGTCCGACACATGTCGGACGGCCGATCTCCAACGGACGTCCGGTACTTTCATTACAGAACCAAAATGTTGGATTTCCGGTGTCTACCCGACGCTCGACATTTCCTTTACAGAACCAAAACATCAGATGTACAGTATCCACCGGACGTCCCGTACCTTCTTCATAGAGCCAAAACATCGGACCCCCGGTCAGTGTCAGTCGTCCGGTGTCTGCCATGGCCTCGGACGACCGATCCCTGTCGGACGTCCGGTGGCTGCTCAGCGTCGGATGTCCGACAGCTGATGCGTTCTAGTGCCTCCAACATCCACTTATTGAGGGATGCTATATATACCCTTTCACTTATCCTGTGGGGGGTTAACCATTCACTTAAAACATCCTCAAGAACACTTTTCACTCTCTCTCTCTCTCACTCTCCTACACCAAATCTTAGATCCCTAAGGGATTTGAGAGTGTTAAAGGGAGAAAGATGTTTGGTGGAATAGTTGGTGTATTTCTTGAGCCTCGTGGGCATATATATAGGAGTACAATAATCAACTTGGAATACAAGACAAGGCAGGACAAACCCTAGTCTATCTTATGTTTCCTAATTAGTCTACATACTCAACACCCCCCATTGTCACAACGGTAGCGACGCAGACGATGAGAATGAAGAAGAATCCGAAGGCAAGCCGACGGACACCCCCACACAGTCGTAACGGTCGATGGATCTCGGAGTCGTGGATGGAGTCGCTATCGACGAGGTTGCTCAAGCAAGGTGCTAGCCCTTTGTGCCATTTGTCATGGTAGCCGAGAGCGTAGGTGGTGGAGCCGTGGTCGAGGTAGCCGTGTGAAGAATGCCGTGGTCAATGTCAAGTCAGGGTAGCCAGTGTCGATGAAGTCGCCGTGGAGCCGCGGGCGCAAAGAGGCGCCGAGTTAGTCATGGGCGCAGTGTTGTCGAGGTAGTGTTGCGCCGGAAGCAGGATGGTGTTGATGATGCGTCGCGTCGGGTTTGCCAAACCCGGGAACACATCGTGGACGAAGGCACGCATCGGTGTTGCCAGCACCGAGCATGCGTAGACGGACAAAGTCGAAGTTGACGAAGTGCCGCACCAGGCTTGCCAGGCCCGGGGACACGTCGTGGACGAAGGCACGCGGCAGTGTTGCTAGCACCGGGCATGCGTAGACTGGGACCTCGATGAGCTGTACGCCATGTTGAAGAAGTGGGAGAGGCCAGCAGAGAAGGACTCGATGATAGTTGGGGCGCCAATTGGTGTAGGGCCAATGTCGCACGCGGTTGTCGGAGTAGATGAAGCGGTCGGGGTAGATGACGGCGACGCTAGCGATGGGCTGGTGCTAGACGAAGACGAAGGGGGTGGATGGGCGGCTGCGGCGGCTACAGGCGTAGCGGCGGTGATGGCCGAAGAAGAGCAGCGGCGGCGGCCTAACGGTGGTGGTGGCGGCTAGGTTAGGAGCGCAGAGGTGATGCTCGAAGTAGGCGAAGAACCCTGACAGCGTGACGAAGACCGGCGCGGACGGTGGCGTTCCCGCGCCCAGGGAGACGGCACGGCACATACCACAGGAAGTCGACGTGCGGGGACGGCGAAGCAGACCGCGGGCCGCGGGGCTATGACCCGAAGGGGCGACGCAGCGATGGCTGGCAGGTCGGGGCGACGGTGGAAGACCTCGGGGCAGCTGCAGGGACCGCGGGCCGCGGCGCTACGGCCCGAAGGGGCGGCGCAGTGGCGGAGCGCGGGTCTGTGCAACCGCATGGACGGCCTCGGGACGGCGGCGTGGACCACATGCCATACTCGCTACGGCCCGCCGAGGCGAGGCAGCGGCGGCGCGAGGGTCGGTGCAGCCACGGGACGCCCTGGAGCGGACGGCCTCGTGGTGGTGAGGGACCGCGGGCCGCGGCACTACGGCCCCGAAGGGGCGGCATAGCGGTGGCACGGGTCGGTGCAGCCAGCAGAAGGAGCACAGGGCGAAGGTGATGCGGCCCAACGGGGTGACGCAGTGGCAGCCCGTTGCTCGATCAGTAGAGGGCGCGTTGTACTCGGGGCGGTCTTCACGGGGCTTGCGGAGGCGCGTGCGACCGACGGGCCAGGTCGGTCGCACAACGTAGATGAGGCAGATCACGGTGGCGGGCGGGTGATCAATCCGATCGCGCGTGAGGTCGGGGACACCGCTCGGTGGAGGTGGGTTGGCGGCGGAGTCCGAGATGAAGCCAGCGATGACGGACTGCGTGGGACGTCGTGCGGACGAGCGCGTCAGCACCGGCGCCCGGGCAGCGAGGCTCGAGCGAACAGCATAGCAGCGGCGCTCGAGCTGAGGCGGCCGACAAGCCTGACGCAGCCGGCCCGACACAGCTGAGGACGAGGCTGGCGAGGCAACCCGTAGGGCCGCCGTGTAGACGTGGCGGAGGCGGGTGGTGTGAATCGATTGGCGTGCCGGCGCGCAAGCGGTGGGTATGATTGGCCGTCGCATGGCACGAGGCCACCGGTTGGGGGCGATGCAGGTGTCCCGATCCGAGCAGGGCGGTGATGGCCGGTGCAGGGCGATGGGTGTGCCGGCGCGCAGACGATGACCTTGAGGGGGCGCCTGTCACACGAGGCCGCCGGGTCGGTGAAGTAGCCGGCCAGTCACTCCGGTGTCGGAGTAGAGGCGCGCGGATGTTGACGGTGGCGATAGTCGACGCAAACCAATCTTAGATCGGAAAACCAAAAGGTAAACACCGATCAAAGCGACCGGCGAGAGAGAGAAACCCGGAGCAAGTGCTCGAGAAAAGACTCTCTAGGGCAGCTGGTCAACATGACCGACGGACGAACTCTGGGTATGGGCATTGCGGCCCCCGGCGGCGGTCATGGAGGCCGACCGTCCCGGAGGCGGCACGAGGTGCGTAAGCGCCGGGGCTAGGGTTTAGGATCAAGGCAAGGCGGAAACCATGTTAAAAGGGAGATAGATGTTTGGTGGAATAGTTATTGTATTGCTTGATCCTCGTGGGCATATCCTAGTCCATCTTATGTTTCCTAATTAATCTATATACTCAACAGAGAGCATTTGAGAGAAGTTGTCCACTCAAGTGATAGATCCACTCCATCCCCTTCTTTGCACCAAACTAATTCGTGATTTGAGAAAGTCTTGATCTTTTCCCCATCGTTCTTGTTACTCTTGGAGGTTGGAGACTCCTAGGTGGTAGGAGTCATTCAGAGAGGAATTGACCATTGTGATTACCCCCGGAAAGTTTGTGAAGGGTTGGAGACCACCTAAAGGTCTACCACTAGTGGTTGGGAATTGCCTTCTTGGTGATATCTGAAAGAGAGAATAGGGTGAGCCTTCGTCGCATTGGTGTGCTTTCGTGGTAACACCCACCTCTCTAAACGGTGACGTAGCTTCCCTCCAAGGAAGTGAACATCGGCATACATCCTCGTCTCTCGGAGTTGCGGTTATTCCTAATCCTAACTTCCTACTTGTGGTTACTTATCTTTTAGTCCTTACTTATATTATATTGTGTCTGCTTGCTCTCATACTTGTGTACTTGTTTACCTTGCTTAGCTCTTAGCATCTTACTCGCAATTGTTAGGCTCACTTTCATATTCCGCATTATTGCCTAAAATTGCTAAGTAACAATTTATTTTTTTACTTATACTTGTTGGATCTTGGGTTCCGACAAAACCCTTGTGGTTCGAACTCTGCGGTGCGCACGAAGATCTCTCCTCCCGCCCTAGCTCATCTACTCGCCGATCCCTAGGCCTAGCTCATCAGATCCGAAGAATAGGGACACAAGGTTTATACTGGTTCGGGCCACCATTGTGGTTTAATACCCTAATCCAGTGTGGTGTGCTGGATTGCCTTGTAGGCTGAGGAAGAACTAGTACATGGGGAGAACAGCCTCCTGAGGAGAGGTGTTCTTGTGCTTGAGTGAGCTTGTGAGTGTGTGGCCTTCTATCTGATCAACTCAAGACTAGATGATCCCAATGGTGGTGGCTAGTCCTATTTATAGTGGCCCGGGTCCTCTTCCCAAATATTGAGCGAGAAGGGATCCCACAACGGCCAAATTTGAAGGGGGACAACTAGTACAAGCTATCCTGACAAAAGGTGGTCT
>LR738715.1:307860049-307878828 GCA_902687465.1 Secale cereale | reverse complement strand
TATGTGGACCGATGAGTGTTGAGGCTCATGGCGGGTATCGTTATTTTCTGACCTTCACTGATGATTTGAGCAGATATGGGTATATCTACTTAATGAAACACAAATCTGAAACATTTGAAAAGTTCAAAGAATTTCAGAGTGTAGAGAATCATCGTAACAATAAAATAAAGTTTCTATGATATGATCGTGGACGCGAATATTTGAGTTGCGAGTTTGGTTTTCATTTGAAACAATGTGGAATAGTTTCACAACTCACGCCACCCGGAACACCACAACGTAATGGTGTGTCCGAACATCGTAACCGCACTTTATTAGATATGGTGCGATCTATGATGTCTCTTACCGATTTACCACTATCGTTTTGGGGTTATGCTTTAGAGACAGTTGCATTCACGTTAAATAGGGCACCATCTTAGTCCGTTGAGATGACACCTTATGAACTGTGGTTTGGAAAGAAACCAAAGTTGTCGTTTCTTAAAGTTTGGGGTTGCGATGCTTATGTGGAAAAGCTTCAACCTGATAGGCTCGAACCCAAGTCGGATAAATGTGTCTTCATAGGATACCCAAAGGAGACTGTTGGGTACACCTTCTATCACAGATCCGAAGGCAAGATATTTGTTGCTAAGAATGGATCCTTTCTAAAGAAGGAGTTTCTCTTGAAAGAGGTGAGTGGGGGAAAGTAGAACTTGATGAGGTAATTGTACCTTCTCCCGAATTGGAAAGTAGTGCATCACTGAAACTAGTTCAAGTGATTCCTACACCAATTAGTTAGGAAGCTAATGATGATGGTCATGAAACTTCGGATCAAGTTACTGCTGAACTTCATAGATCAACCAGAGTACGTTCCGCACCAGACCGGTACGGCAACCCAGTTCTGGATGTCATATTACTAGGCCATGATGAACCTACGAACTATGAGGAAGCGATGATGAGCCCAGATTCCGCAAAATGGCTTGAGGCCATGAAATTTGAGATGGGATCCATGTATGAGAGCAAAGTGTGTACTTTGGTTGACTTGCCCGATGATCGGCAAGCCATTGAAAATAAATGGATCTTCAAGAGGAAGACCGATGCTGGCGGTAATGTTACTGTCTACAAAGCTCGACTTGTTGCGAAACGCTTTTGACAAGTTCAAGGAGTTGACTACGATGAGACTTTCTCACTCGTAGCGATGCTTAAGTGTGTCCGAACCATGTTCGCAATTGCTGCATTTTATGATTATGAAATTTTGCAAATGGATGTCAAAATTGCATTCCTTAATGGATACCGCAAAGAGGAGTTGTATATGATGCAACTAGAAGGTTTTCTCGATCCTAAAGGTGCTAACAAAGTGTGCAAGCTCCAGCGATCCATATATGGACTGGTGCAAGCATCTCGGAGTTGGAATATACGCTTTGATGAGGTGATCAAAGCATATGGTTTTATACAGACTTTTGGAGAAGCCTGTATTTACAAGAAAGTGAGTGGGAGCTCTATAGCATTTCTGATATTATATGTAGATGACATATTATTGATTGGAAATGATATAGAATTTCTGGATAGCATAAAAGGATACTTGAATAAGTGTTTTTCAATGAAAGACCTCGGTGAAGCTGCCTATATATTTGGCATCAAGATCTATAGAGAAAGAACAAGACGTTTAATTGGACTTTCACAAAGCACATACCTTGATAAAGTTTTGAAGAAGTTCAAAATGGATCAGTCAAAGAAAGGGTTCTTGCCTGTGTTACAAGGTGTGAAGTTGAGTAAGACTCAATGCCCGACCACTGCAGAAGATAGAGAGAAAATGAAAGGTGTTCCCTATGCTTCAGCCATAGGCTCTATCATGTATGCAATGCTGTGTACCAGACCTGATGTGTGCCTTGCTATTAGTTTAGCAGGGACGTACCAAAGTAATCCAGGAGTTGATCACTGGACAGCGGTCAAGAACATCCTGAAATACCTGAAAAGGACTAAGGATATGTTTCTCATTTATGGAGGTGACAAAGAGCTCATCGTAAATGGTTACATCGATGCAAGCTTTGACACTGATCCGGATGACTCTGAGTCACAAACCGGATACGTATTTCTATTGAACAGTGGAGCTGTCAGTTGGTGCAGTTGTAAGCAAAGCGTCGTGGCAGGATCTACATGTGAAGCGGAGTACATAGCTGCTTCGGAAGAAGCAACTGAAGGAGTCTGGATGAAGGACTTCATATCCGATCTAGGTGTCATACCGGGTGCATCGGATCCATTGAAAATATTTTGTGACAATACTGGTGCAATTTCCTTGGCAAAGGAATCCAGATTTCACAAGAGAACAAAGCACATCAAGAGACGCTTCAATTCCATCTGCAATCAAGTCAAGGAGGGAGACATAGAGATTTGCAAGGTACATACGGATATGAATGTTGCAAACCTGTTGACTAAGCCTCTCTCATGAGCAAAACATGATCAGCACCAAGACTCCATGGGTGTTAGAATCATTACTGTGTAATCTAGATTATTGACTCTAGTGCAAGTGGCAGACTGAAGGAAATATGCCCTAGAGGCAATAATAAAGTTGTTATTTATATTTCCTTATATCATGATAAATGTTTATTATTCATGCTAGAATTGTATTAACCAGAAACATAATACATGTGTGAATATATAGACAAACAAAGTGTCACTAGTATGCCTCTATTGGACTAGCTCGTTGAATCAAAGATGGTTATGTTTCCTAGCCATAGACATGTGTTGTCATTTGATTAACGGGATCACATCATTGGTGAATGATGTGATTGACTTGACCCATTCCGTTAGCTTAGCACTTGATCGTTTAGTTTTACTGTTATTGCTTTCTTCATGACTTATACATGTTCCTATGACTATGAGATTATGCAACTCCCGAATAACCGGAGGAACACCTTGTGTTCTATCAAATGTCACAACGTAACTGGGTGATTATAAAGATGCTCTACATGTGTATCCGAAGGTGTTTGTGGTGTTGGCATAGATCGAGAATATGATTTGTCACTCCGAGTGTCGGATAGGTATCTCTGGGCCCTCTCGATAATGCACATCACTATAAGCCTTGCAAGCAAATGACTACTGAGTTAGTCACGAGATGATGCATTACAGAACGAGTAAAGAGACTTGCCGGTAACGAGATTGAACTAGGTATTGAGATACCGACGATCGAATCTCTGGAAGTGAGATACCGATGACAAAGGGAACAACATATATTGTTATGCGGTTTGACCGATAAAGATCGTCGTAGAATATGTAGGAACCAATATGAGCATCCAGGTTCCGCTGTGGGTTATTGACCGGAGATGAGTCTCGGCCATGTCTACATAGTTCTCGAACCCGTAGGGTCCGCACGCTTAACGTTTGGTGATGATCGGTATTATGAGTTTATGAGTTTTGATGTACCGAAGGTATTTTGGAGTCCCGGATATGATCACGGACATGACGAGGAGTCTCGGAATGTCCGAGACATAAAGATCGATATATTGGAAGCCTATATTTGGACATCGGAATGGTTTCGGGTAAAATCGGGATTTTACCGGAGTACCGGGAGGTTACCGGAACCCCCCGGTAAGTTTATGGGCCTTATTGGGCCATATTAGAGAGAGTGAGAGAGGAGACCAGAGTAGGCGCGCGCCCCCTCTCCCTCTAGTCCGAATTGGACTAGGAGGGGAGGGGCGGCGCCCCCCTTTCCTTCCTCTCTCCCTCTCCTTCTTTCTCTCCTAGTCCAATTAGGGAAGAGGGGGGAATCCTACTCCCGGTGGGAGTAGGACTCCTCTTAGGCGCGCTATAGAGGGCCGGCCTCTCCCCCTCCTCCACTCCTTTATATAAGGGGGTGGCGGGCACGCCATGGAGACACAAGTTGATCATTGATCTTTTAGCCGTGTGCGGTGCCCCCCTCCACAGAAACACACCTCGGTCATATCGTTGCAGTGCTTAGGCGAAGCTCTGCGTCGGTAACTTCATCATCACCGTCATCACGTCGTCATGCCGACGGTACTCTCCCTCGACGCTCTACTGGATCGTGAGTTTGTGGGACGTCACCAAGCTGAACGTGTGTAGATCGCGGAGGTGTCGTACGTTCGGTACTAGGATCGGTCGATCGTGAAGATGTACAACTACATCAACCGCGTTGTCATAACGCTTCCGCTTACGGTCTACGAGGGTACGTGGACAACACTCTCCCCTCTTGTTGCTATACATCACCATGATCTTGCGTGTGCGCAGGGAATTTTTTTGAAATACTATGTTCCCCAACAAGTGCCTCTGTGCTGCTCTTCAAGGCGTTTGACGAGGAGGGACGCCGCCTGGAGTGCTGCCTTGGAGGGGATCGTTGGGACGACGCAGCAGCTGGTGCCACGCCAGCCATCGACCTGTCGCCAGCTCGTCCAGCAGCAGCGATGGGCTCCGGGAGTCTAGCAGCTCTCCTGAGTCCGTCGGGTCTCCCGAGACGAGCGATGATAGCTACGCGCCCCCAAGCTCGCGGCGCGCTCGGAGCACATCGGGCTCGCGAGCACATCGCTGGTGGTGATCTGCGCGTGGTCGGAGGTGGGCCATCATGGCCCACTGTTGATAATGGCGTCGATGATGGTGGTCGTAGTTAGGACCTCCCAAAATCCTTCTGTGGTGTTCCCTGCGATGATTCGAGGCCAACCCCACGAGGGTATGTACAGAACTTGTAGTGTTTTTGCTCCTATCTTATTTTCCTTGCTAGTAGACCCTATTTGCGAGCCCCGTTTCGGCAATACCGCTCCTTTTTATCCTTTCAGTAGCATAGTGCTCTACGCCGGCAGGCCCCAGTCCCAAGGCAAGCTGCAGCCGTCGCTGGTATGCCAGGTCGTGATGCCGTGGTGAAGGCCAGGAGGTGAGCGGCCCGAGGTCCGGTAAGAGCTCCTAAGGCGCGATGCTCAAGAGGCCCCCCTTGGCGTGCAAGCGGCTTCTGGAGGTTAAAAAGTGAGGTGGCGTTGCCGACGCGTGACTGCTGAATCCCGTTCTTCGAGTGTGGATGGGGCACTGAAAGTGTTCATGACTTATCTTGATGGGCATGAGGTGATTCCTTAAGCGGCGCGCCTGGCTTGTTTCCGATGTCTCGTGGCTGAGATTTCGCGATTTCCTCCCCGCTGGCCCTAGAGTTCTGCGTCGGCAGAGCCCGGTCCCGCGCGTACCTCAGCCGCCGTTGGATCATCCGGATCACCAGGACGGGACAAAGGGGTGAGGGGCTACGTGACCAGTTAGGCTCCTGAGTCCCCTTGACGTACGAACGTCCTCCGGGAAGGGATGCTGGACTTAGGCCTTGATGTTCTATGTCGGTATGGCCCGGCCCCGCGCGTACCTCAGCCGCCACTGGCCTTGACAGGATCACCAGGGGCTACGGGACTAGTTAGGCCCTTGGGTCGCGATGCCCAAGGTCCCCCCTTGACGTACGAACAGGCCTGAGCTCGCTAAGTCGGCCTCCCCTTCTCCCATCCTTCTTCATGCTCTGCCTCCTCGGGTCCCAACCCTCGAGCGAAGTCAGCCGCCGTTGGTATGCCAGGTCACGATGCCGTGGTTAAGGCCATGGGGTGAGGGCTGGAGAGTCGGTAAGAGCCCCTGAGACGCGATGCTCAGAGCCCCCCCCTTTAACGCGCAAGCGAATTATGTGAGGAGGGGAGACCGGCGGGATCGCTTGTCGCCATGCTCCTGAGACTCCTGCGGGTTAGCCTGTAGCAGAACAACTTAGGACCGTGCCTACCACTGGGCTTCTGATATTTCCGAAGGATGTCAAAGGCACCGAGGACCTGGTGAGGTGACGCTTGCGGAGCGGGCCGCGGGTCAGAGCAGGGTCTCTCCGGTTTGTCAGCGTTGCAGCGACGGACCCGAGCAGAAGCGCCGCCAACGTATGCAGCCCCCGTTGCGAGATGAGAAGAAGTCTATTAAGCAGCGAAGGTGACCAGAAGAGGTGATGGGTGAGTAGACAATGCTCGTAAGGCAACTTGCAGGAGGAAACGGACTAAACCAAGTGACGCTGAATGAGATGCATGCCATAAGGACGGACCTGTGTGGTCTGGGGATGATGCACCCCGAGGGGCGCCCCCAACAAGGTAAACTAAAGATGCAGAAGGATACATGCCGCAGGGACATGCTCGTGCGACCTGGGAATGATGCAGCCCGAGGGGCGCTCCGAGTTGAACAAAAACCGGAAAATGTCATCTAGCACACATGTTGAAGTAGTGTTGGCGTAGCTGAAGACGCTTGATGCAGACGCTGCTCCTCATGCGCCGCCTGGCTCCGGTGCCCCACGAGGCTCCGGGGGTTCCCAGATCTTGCGGAGAACCGAGGCCAACTCTGCCTGGATCTCCTGATTCCTGGCCTCGCGAGTCGCCAGGACCTCCCGCATGTGGCGCTGGTGCAAGGTTGCTTGGTTCGGCAGGCCGAAAGGCATGCGAACGTAGCTGTGAGGGGGGCCCTTGCACCGGCCCACCTGAGAAGGCCAGTAGAGCTCCTGACATGCGATCCTGTTGAGTGTGGGGACGTTGACGCAGACGCGAAGCCCATCGCCTGAGCCCGGGGCAATAGCTGCACTCCGAGGCGTCGGGCGGCGCTCGCCCCGCATTGCCCTTGGCATGTGTAGTTCTTCAATGGTCTGGCTGATGAACTCTTGAGCGCTTGGTGCCTCACGCTTTGAGGCCTCCGGAGGGAAACGTGCGGTGAAGCACTCCTCCACATGGTGCCCGAGCGCCTCCCTCGTGACATTGGCTAAGTCAGAGGCCCTCCAGAGGAGAGCCCCCGAGCCCAGCCTGACGGGGGCACCGGGCGCGCCTTCCTATGAGAGGGAGGGAGGCGGCCCCTCCCTAGGTGTAGGTCCTGAGGTGCTGCCACCAGGTGCAGCAACCTCATGAGGCTCCAGGGCGAGCAACTGCTTCTTCTTCTTGGAAACGACCTCGGGAGGGTAGATGATGCTGTCATTGTCTGGATCCTCGACTGCTGCCGCCTGGTAAGCGCACTCGAGTGAGCACATTGCGTCCTTCTCTTCACAAGCGATGGTGATGACGCCGCCGCTTCCCGGCATCTTGAGGATGTTGTAGCCGTGGTGAGTCACCGCCATGAACTTGGCCAGGGCTGGGTACCCGAGGATAGCGTTGTAAGGGAGATGGATGGGGGCGACGTCGAAGTCAATGAGCTCAGTGTGGTAGTTGTTGCGCTTGCCAAAGGTGACAGGCAAGCAGACCTGCCCTATGGGGGTGGTGGAGCCGTCAGTCACTCCGGAGAAGGGCTTGGTAGGCAGTAACTGATCGTACGGTACTTCGAGGCTGTCGAACGTCTCGACGGACAGGACATTGAGCCCTGTGCCGCCATCGATGAGAGTCTTGGTAACTTGGACGTTGCTGATGACGGTCTAACAAAGCATCGGGAGGGCATCGGCCTTAGCCGCGCACTTGAGCTGGTCTGCTGAACTGAAGGTGATGGGGCATCTGGACCACCTGAGTGGACGAGTAGCCTCGAGCTTGGGGAGAGCCACGTTCACTTCCCGGGCGAACTGCTCGAAGAGGCGCTGAGAGGCTGGGGCCTGCGCTCCGCCCAAAATGCAGGCGATGGCGCGAGGCTCCTGGAAGTCCTCAGCCCCCTCATCCTTGTTGTCGTTCCTCCTTGGTGGAGGCAAAGGTGGAAGGCCAGCCTTGCCCTGAGGGCGGTCCACACGAGGTTGGGCCCTCTAGGTGCCCTCACGGGGCTGGTCCCTCCATGCATCCTCACGAGGTTGATCGCGCCAACGGTCCTCTCGAGGTTGGCCACGCCACTCCTGACGGGGGCTACGGTCGTCCCAGCATCCCTCGGTCCGACTTCACCCACGGCCGTAGCTGCGGTTGCTGCGCTCGGGGCGTTGGCTGAGGCGTCCTTCGCGGAGGGCTCTGAGCTCTTGATAGTCGTGGGTGTTGTAGTTGTGCACGTTTTGGAAGGCGCAAAACGCCTGGTTGTTCTTGGATGACTCTGGGTAGTCGCGGCCGCACTTCATTTCTGGTTCGGCCGCGAGCACTGTCGCTCCTTTGCGCTTTGCTTCCTTGCTCTTGGCCTTCTTATCTTCAGGTTCAGCAGCGGGAGCTCGGCGAGGGAGAGGTGCCCCTCCTCAGCTCTCGCGCACTTGGTCATGAGGTTGAACAGCTCCAGGGACGTGCATAGATCCTCGTGGATGGCGAGCTCCTCCTTCATCTTGACATCGCGGACACCATCTGAGAATGCTGAAATGATGGCCTCGTTCGTGACCTTGGGGATCTTGACGTGGACGCTGTTGAAGCGTTGGATGAAATTCTGTAGGGTTTCTCCTGGTTGTTGCTTGATACACCGCAGGTCAACCACGGCCGGGGGGTGGTGTCGGGTGCCCTAGAAGTTGGCGATGAACCGCTCGCGCATCTCGCTCTAGGTGGAGATCGATCCCGCAGGCAAGTTCAGGAGCCACGAGCGCGCGCCATGTTTGAGGGCCATGGGGAACCAGTTCGCCATGATCTTCTCGTTTCCTCCAGACGCTTCGATGCTCAACTCGTAGAGCTGCAGGAATTATGCAGGGTCGGGGGTGCCGTCATAGCGCAAAGGCAGGTCGGGCTTGAACTTCCCATGCCAGTTGACGTTGTGCAGCTCGGGGGCGAGGGCCTTGCGGCCTGCTTCTAATGCCCAGGATGGAATTATACCTCCTATGTGTCGAGGCACGACTTAAAGGCATAAGTCCATCCTAGAATGATCTCAAGTTTGGTAATCTTTGCACCTCTCATGTAAAAGAGGGGAATTGTAAACATAAATAGTTGGCTTACACTCGCCACGTCACACAAATACAATACATGTCTCAAACATCATACATTAAGAATATCACAACCCTCTAAGGGCAAAACCAAATGTCAAGATACCAAACTTAAATAAATAAACCACAGGTCGGATCGAATCCTAGTAGAAGTCTCCACTACTGATCATCCGGATAACGAACATAGTATCGACTACGCTCCTCGTCGAACTCCCAATCCAGCTCGGTGCCATCACCTGGATAGCTCACAGCTGGACCTGCATCTGGTGTGGTGAAGTAACTGTGAGCCACAGAGGACTCAGCAATCCCGTTCCCGGGTAACAAGACTATTTAAGCCTTGGGAGAGGATAAGGCTGAAGAAAAGAATAAGTGTCTGCAGCAGCAACTAGCAACTAGCTTACGTAAAAGAGAGCGAGAAGAGGAAGCCTCGGGCGAGAAGTGATCACGAAGTGATCCTAGCTACAAGCTCAACAAACATAACCCCTCCGTGTTCAACTCCCGAATCCCTATTCGGAAATTGACGGTCACGGAACACACGCTGGTAGTGTATTAGAAACATTTTTGTCAAGTTATCTACAACCGGATATTAACAAGCTCCCATCTGCCACATAACCGCGGGTACGGCTTTCGAAAGTTCATAACCCTGCAGGGGTGTTCCAACTTGACCCATTACAAGCCCACGATCCGCGGAGTCGCAACTCCAAAGTGGGAAGACCCGAGTATTCTCGGAATCCCGTGCTCAAGATATATCGAACTAAGGTAAGGCTAATCCAGCAAATCCTCCCGGCATGTCGACACCCTGATAGTAGCCGCGCGTATCTAAGTCTCAGGACACGACCGGATGGGTGATTCTATGGGTGTATGCCAGATACCTCGGGTTGCCCTAAGGCGGCCCCGCAGACTCCCCGTTTCGGACCAACACTCATGTGGAGCACTGGCCCGGGGTTGTTGAATTAAGAAAGAGGGTTAATTACTCCCTATGCAAGTTTAGTTTGTTATTAGGCAAATAGTACCAATGTTGGGACTTGCTGGAAAAGACTTAGCACTTAGCGGTTTATCGAGGGGGTCCCATACACCCCAACCGTGTTAGGAACGCATAATCAAGGAACATAACACCGGTTTATACGGTTCCTAACGGCATGAGTGGAACAAATCACCAAGCAAAAGGCTTAGCCTTCCACCCTTTCCAATATATAGGTGATTTCATTTTTAAGCATTATATAGTGTGATATAACCCAACCAAACTTCAACATGAAGCAAGCATCTTCGAACTTCACCTGCAACTAGCAATGCTATAAGAAGGGCTGAGCGAAGCGTACTTAGCCAAGCAACGGTTTGCATAGGTAGGGTGGTTAAACATGGCAATGGTTACAAGTAGGAGGCTGACATGAAAGGCATGGGCATCGAGGCAAAACTATAGAGCGGAACTACTAGCAATAGGCAAAGATAGTAATGTTATCGGGGTTCGGTCATCTTGCCTGAAGAGAAGTCGTTCGGATCGTAAGAAGGATCCTCGTGCTCAACCTCGTTGGTAACCTCGTGCTCGTACTCGGTCTCAGCTTCCGGCTCTAAACAATACAATCACACAAGGCACAAATCAACAAGATGCAATGCGCACTCGAAAAAGATGGATGCATGATGGATGCACTAAGGATGCACACGGAGCACGGAAAATAGCACTCAAGCAAAACACCTCAAAACATGATAACAATGTGATATTGTGAATCTACACAGAAAATCAATCAAGTTCCATATAAGACTCGATGAAATCGGAGCTACGGGCTAAAAGTTATGTCCGAAACAAGAAATTAGCGAAAGCTGAAAATTACAGCAACATAGCAACTTCGGAGCACAAAATAATTAAGCTACAGCACTCAAACATCATGGCAAAGGACATGAACATAAACTAGACATATCCTACAGCAAATAAGTCCAAAGGTGCACCCCCAAAGGAGCCACGGATCAATAGCAATAAGCTTGGACATATTGAACTTGACAATAAAATTCTGGCAGCAGAATTTTATTGAAACTTTGGAGCAAAAGTTAAACATGCTACAGCCACTCAAATAAGCATGTGAGAACATGGATGGAAAACCAACAATATGTACTACAAGGAACAATCAAGATCCACTCCAAAATTATCATGGTTTGTCCTAGAGCAGCAAGCAAACATGGCATCGGAACGTTACAGATTTCAGACTTAGTGAAAAAACACTAAGTCCTAAAATAGCAATTTCATCATGGCATCTAAAAGAGCAAGTTTAAGTCACCTCGAAACTAAACATGGCAAGTGGTAAGCACCTCATCAAAGTACACATGAAGGTGATCCCGAAACATTCCAGCATGCATCATGGAGATAAACACAACGATAGCAACGAGCTCAACAAGATGGCATTTCATAACAAGTGAAACAACATCACAGCCACATGGCACTTTGCAACGATGATAAGCACGGCAAGAATAAATCTATCATGCGACCTATCACCAACAACATGTAGAGCATGGCAAGACGAACACGTGGACATGTCATTTGCATCAAACGGATAAACGAGCTAAAAGTTATCACTATGCAAAGGTGGCATAAAAACATCACATAGCAGCAGTTTATATCACGATGCACTATTGCAACAGAAAAACAAGCACCTAGATGACTTCTATCATGCATGACACAAAAAGATAAAACGTAGTGCTAATCACCACGAACGTCTGGACATGCTATTTGCGCGAAACGGACATCCACATAAAAAGTTAGAGCAGATTGAACATTGCATCGCAGATCAAATTACTGGGGACTTAGAGATGAAGACAACCTCAAAACAGAGAAAACGGGCCGGAGGAGGCAGATCGGGCCCGGGGCTTCGCGGATCCGCGAACTGGCGAGGAGGTGAGGCCCGGGCGGAGCGGCCCGCGAGGAGGCGGCCTGCGGAGGGTCGGCGGCTGGGCCGCGGAGGCGAGGCCCGGTGCCTGGAGAAGGCTGCGGCCTCGGAGGTGGCGGTGGACGGGCGCGGCCCAGCGGCGCGCGAGGCCCGCTGCCGCCCGGCTGGCGAGCGAGCGCGGGAGGAGGCGGTGGCGCCCGGTGGCTTGGCGCTGGTGGCGTCCTGGGCTCGGCCCAGCGGGGTCTTCGGGCTGGAGGGGAAGGGAGCTGGCGACGGGAGGAAGGGCGCGGCCTGGGCCTGTTGGCGCAGGAGCTGCGGACGGGGAAGTGGTCCCGCGGAGGCAACGAAACGCTGCGACCTGGAGGCTCACGGGCCTGGCGACGGGCGATGTGGTCCAGCCTCCAGCTGGACCGCGGGGTGCTGTCGATCGGAGAGGCCCGCGCGGAGGAAAACGATCGGCGGGGGAGTCGATCGCCTGGCGCCGCGGCTCGATGCAGGCGTTGACTTGGGGCGGCGCTCGCGACGAAGGACCGGATCGGCAGCTCAATGGCTTCCTCGGGAGCCTGGCTCGAGGGGAACTGGCTGGATCTGCCAAGTGGATGAAGAAGAGTGGGTTGGATCTGAAATTAGGGGAAGAAGTGGAGAAGAAGCTAGGGGATGCCCAAAATAGACCTAGGGGTCTATAAATAGCAGATTTCTAGGGTTAGGGGATTTAGGTGTGTTTGGAGCCCTCCAATCGCGATCCGACGGATCCGATCGCGGGGGAAGTTTAGATGGGCCTAGGAGAGGGTACTGGGCTGCTGGAGGGATGTTTTTGGGCCACAAGTGGAGGCACTTTGGACCCACACGAATAACTGTTGGGATAGCAAACGGAGTCCAAACGCGACGAGATTTGAGAGGCGGGTTGCACACAACAAAACAACAACACACGACAAGTCTCGCGGCACACCGGTAACGTTACACGCCCAAACACCAAAGTAGGCCTACGGGACGTCACGGACACTTGAGGGAGCTCCGGAACACGAAACGGACAACGGGAAGGAACGCGTGGAACCGGATGCAACCGACAAAACAAATGCAATGCGATGCACATGTCTACATGATATGAATGAATGCCACACACGCACACAGCAAAACGACGAAAACCCGGAAGACAAAGAACCCGGAATGGAAATAGATGAAGCCGGAGATATATTATATACTCAAAAGGGAAAGTATTACATCCGGGGCATTACAAACTCTCCTCTACTACAAAAAGATCTCGTCCCGAGATCTAGGACTGGAAAAAGGAAGGGTACTCGGAACGAAGATGATCTTCTCGTTCCCAGGTAGCTTCTCGGTCGGTGTGATGTGACCACTTGACTTTCAAGAATTTGATGGACTTGTTGCGGGTCTTGCGTTCGGTTTCTTCGAGAATGGCAACTGGGTGCTCTCGGTAGGACAGGTCTTGTTGAAGATCAATCTCTTCAAACGGAATCATGCGCTCGGGTGCCTTGAAGCATTTGCGAAGTTGAGACACATGGAAGACATCATGAACATTGGCGAAGTTGGGAGGGAGCTCAAGTTGATAGGCTAGATCGCCTCTTTTGCCAAGAATCATGAAAGGCCCGACGTATCTAGGAGAAAGCTTTCCTTTGATACCGAATCTTTGGGCGCCTTTCATTGGCGACACACGGAGATAGACATGATCATCAATGTTGAATGCTAAATCACGATGTTTGCCATCATAGTAGCTCTTCTGACGCGACTGAGCGGCCTTGAGATTCTTACGTATGACTTTGCACATCTCTTCGGCTTCTGAGATCAAGTCATTGCCAAGAAGTTGACGTTCGCCTGTTTCAGACCAGTTGAGAGGGGTACGGCACTTTCTGCCATAGAGGATTTCAAACGGAGCTTTTCCGGCACTTGCTTGAAAGCTGTTGTTGTGAGAGAACTCGGCAAATGGAAGGCAGTCTTCCCATTTCATGACAAAAGATATGACACAGGCTCTGAGCATGTCTTCTAGAATCTGATTCACTCGCTCGACTTGACCACTAGTCTGAGGGTGAAAAGCAGTGCTGAACCTGATCTTAGTGCCCATGGCGGACTGAAAGGAGTCCCAGAACCTTGAAGTGAACAAACTTCCACGGTCTGAGGATATCACTTGAGGAATGCCATGTAAAGACACAATTCTGGAAGTGTACAGCTCTGCCAATTGAGCTGCATTGATTGATTCTTTGACTGGCAGGAAGTGAGCGACTTTGGTAAGCTTGTCAATCACCACGAAGATAGAATCATTTCCTCGCTTGGATTTAGGAAAACCAGTGACGAAGTCCATTTCAATGTGGTCGAACTTCCACTCGGGAATAGCAAGAGGTTGGAGAAGACCGGCTGGACGTTGATGTTCTGCTTTCACTCTTCTGCAAACATCACATTCATTCACGAATTGGGCAATCTCCCTTTTCATGCGTGTCCACCAGTAAGACTGCTTGAGGTCTTGGTACATCTTGGAACTGCCAGGATGAATGGAAAGGAGAGAATCATGTGCTTCTTCCATTATGAGCTTCCTGAGATCACCTTTGGGAACAACGAGTCTGTCCTCGAAGAACAAGGTATCTCTCTCATCAACACGAAAGCACTTGTATTTCGGAATGCCCTTAGCAATAGCATGTTTCACCTTCTTCACCATGGTATCACTGAGTTGGGCCTCACGGACTTGATCTTCCAAGGTAGGAGCAATTTAAAGATTTGCAAGAAAACCCTGTGGAACAACTTGGAGGTTGAGCTTCCTGAATGCTTTACAAAGCTCAGGCTGGTACGGCTTGATAAGAAGGCTGTTGCAATATGCCTTTCTGCTCAAAGCATCTGCAATCACATTCGCCTTGCCAGGAGTGTATTCAATGCTGGGATTATACTCTTGGATCATTTCAACCCAACGAGTCTGGCGGAGGTTTAGATGCGGCTGTGTGAAGATGTACTTCAAGCTCTTGGGATCAGTGAAGATGTCGACTTTTCTGCCCAACAACAGATGTCTCCATGTAATCAAAGCATGTACCACAGCTGCTAGCTCGAGATCATGCGTGGGATAGTTCTTCTCACTTGGCTTGAGCTGACGAGAAGTGTAAGCCACAATTCTCTTATCTTGCATAAGCACACCACCAAGTCCTTGAAGAGAAGCATCACAGAATACTTCATAGGGCTTGGACTCATCTGGAGGAGTCAGAACTGGAGCAGAGACGAGTTTTTCTTTGAGAGTTTTGAATGCCACTTCACACTCTGGAGACCAAAAGTATTTGACATTCTTCTGAAGCAAGTTGGAAAGAGGCTTGGCAATCTTGGAGAAGTTCAAAATGAACCTTCTGCAATAGCTGGCAAGACCCAGAAAACTGCGGAGCTGCTTGACGTTCTGAGGAGCTTCCCAGTTGACAATTGCTTCAACTTTCTCGGGATTAACCGCAATACCATCAGCTGAGATGATGTGGCCCAGGTACAAGACCTTATCGAGCCAAAACTCGCACTTGGAGAACTTGGCATAGAATTTATGCTCTCGGAGTCGATCAAGAACCAGACGTAAGTGCTTTTCGTGATCTTCTTCATTCTTGGAAAACACCAGAATCTCATCCAGATACACAAGCACAAACTCGCCAGTATAGGGGTTGAAGATGTAATGCATCATCCTCGAAAAGGTAGGAGGAGCATTGGCGAGACCAAAAGACATGACGGTATACTCGTATGAACCGTAGCTCATTCTGAAGGCCATCTTCGGAATGTCTTCCTCGCGAATGCGAATTTGATGATAGCCCATTCGGAGGTCGAGCTTAGAGAACACTTTAGCTCCCTTGAGCTGCTCGAAGAGTTTGTTGATGTTGGGGAGCGGATACTTGTTCTTTATTGTCTTCTTGTTCAATGGCCGGCAATCAACGCATAGACGCTCCGTGCCATCTTTCTTCTTGAAAAATAAGACACCACATCCCCAAGGAGACGTACTAGGTCTAATGAGACCCATCCTCTCCTGTTTATCAAGCTGCTTCTTCAATTCCTTCAATTCATCCGGAGAGAGCTTGTACGGACGCCGGCATGCTGGCTCAGTACCCGGCTCGAGTTCAATAACGAATTCCACCTGACGGTGTGGAGGCATGCCTGGAAGTTCTTCAGGAAAGACGTCTTGATATTCGTTCAACACCGGAATTTGAGATATGGCATTAATTTTTCCCTTATCATTGAGAGAGAAAAGCCTGGTAGTATTATCCCTGGAGGCAAAGATAATCACATCTTCATCAGAATGAGTCATCTTGACTGCTTTCTGTGCACAATCAATGTGAGCATCATGCTGAGAAAGCCAATCCATCCCGAGGATGAGGTCGATGTCAGGATTACCAAGAACCACCGGTTTAGCCAGAAAGCAATAATCTCCCATGCGAATAGAAACATCCGGAGCATAGACACTAGAAGTCATAATCCTGCCTGGAGAAACAACTTGCAACTTCTGAGGCAAATTTGAAGTGACAATATTGTGCTTGGATGCAAATGGTTGAGACATGAAGGAACATGTAGCACCTGAATCAAATAACACTTTAGCTAGAAAAGAGTTAACTGGAAGGTTACCCAAAATGACATCAGAAGAATTCTCCGCTTGTGCTGCATTCATCAGATTGACCCTTGCTGCCTTTGGATCATGCCTGACAATAGCTGAACTCACAGGTGGAGGAGGTGGAAGACGCTTTGGATTCAGACATCTGTTGGCATAATGACCCTTCTAGCCACACTTGTTGCACACCACTTCTGAGAGAGGACGGAAATGAGAGCCACTTGACTTGGAGCCTTGAGACTGAAACTGCTTCTTCGACTGGTTGCTCGGGTTGGGTGGGTGGGAGAAACCACGTCCACCAGAGTTCTTGTTGTTGGAGTTGTTGGAGTTGTTGTAAGGAGCTCGGATCACTGGAGGAGGAGGAAGCCAAAATTTCTGATGCTTCGAGACCATCTGAGACGATGAGGAAGAGTGAACGGCATCTCGAATTCTCTTTTTAGAAGCCTCCATCTTAAGCTGAGCTGCTTCTTGTTTCAAAGCCATGTTATAGAACTTGTCGAATTCATCGGGCTCGAACAGAGTGAGAGCAAGCTGAAGTTCATCTTTGAGACCTCCACGGAACTGGTAGATTTTGCTCTTGGCATCAGGAATGTCTTGCTTAGCATAGCGGGCGAGGTTTTGGAACTTGACATTATACTGATAGACTGTCATGGAGCCCTGCTTCAGGTTGCGGAATTGCTCACGCATACCCTCGATGACACTTGTAGGAATGTGGTGCGAGCGAAAATCCTTGCAGAAATTCTCCCAAGAGATCACTTGACCCGGCCTGGAGTCTTTGTACTGCTGCCACCAATCAGCTGCTTGATCTTTGAGTTGGAAGGCTGCAAACTTCACATAATCATCTTCCTTCACGTTACTGCACTCAAAATGCTTCTTTATGTCGGTTAACCAATCTTCAGCATCAAGAGGGTCGACACAGTAACTGAAAGCTTTTGGATTATTGGCCAAGAACTGGTTGAGAGTAGCATGGTGCTGCTGGTTGAAGAAGTTGCCTTGATTCCCTGGAACACCCTGATTAGCTTGATTAGCTTGCATCTGCTGCATCATCTGCATCAACAACTGGGTGTTCTGAGCTGTAGTCTGCATAATCGCTCTCCAAGCCTCAGACGGAGGAGGAGGGGAAGGAGGACGTTCTGGGACCTCTTCACCCTCTGGGTTAGCGTTGGGAACTCGTTTCGGAGCCATCCTGAAAGAGATGACCACGAATCAGCAATTTATTGACAGAAGGTATAAGCTGAATCAATGGAATGAATTGCAACAAGTCTTCACAATAATCATTTGAACAATAGAACGAATGAAATCATTCGAACAAGAGGAACGAATGAAATTCTCAGTTAAATGATAACATCAATCTTCACGAGAAGCCACATAGGGAATAAAATGAAAAAGAGAAAACAACAAGGTACGGAAGGAACAAACACAAGAGAGGAGTTTCGTTCTAACATCTTTGTGCTGAAAGCATATGAACGCGTTACGAAAAGGTTTTGCAATCCCCGGATCAGCATAGCCAAGGACCCTTTAAGATGCAACTCCTGATAGTAACATCGGTCATAAACCACTTCACTCAATGTAGAACCCCAAACTTGCTAACCTGCATTCGTTGGAAGAATGCCTACGATCTACTGGATAAACCCACCTATTAATTTCCGAAAGATTCCAGTTATGCAATCAGGTGTTGGGGATACACGGGAAGCACCGCGCAATCAACTCTAAACCTACATCCAGGTGTATCCATCCTTCAACACATAACCAGTCTTTCTCGGAAACTGTGTACCTCGGACCTTCGAAAAGCATCCACTATAACAAGCTATGGCAATACTCTCGAACTACCTCCCCAGTACTGGGTGATGTCGGGGTTATCTTGCCACTGGCCGTATAGGAGAGATTTTCGATGTCGGCCGTCTTAAGTATTTAGTACTGCCGCGATATGCTTGTGACGATAATACCCCGAAGCTCAACTCCCCGGGACACTGCCACAACCCCTAATGTCAGGAGGCATCGAGAACAATATTCTCGTCACAAGAACATCGAAACAATCCCAGAATACTCGCGAGATTCCTAAAAAAAATTTGGTGCAATTTTTGAAAGTAGAAGAGACAAGAGTAGTCGTCAGGAGTCCTCACCAGAGAGAAAGGGGATGAGAAGCAAAGAAATCCTACTCTCCGATATAATATAGGACTCAAAATGTTTTCAGTGTGTGCCTAGACTCGACCGTCAATGATTCGATCAAACAATGGGGGCTCCTAGGTCGGAGAAGGCTCTGAATACCAACTTCTAATGCCCAGGATGGAATTATACCTCCTACGTGTCGAGGCACGACTTAAAGGCATAAGTCCATCCTAGAATGATCTCAAGTTTGGTAATCTTTGCACATCTCATGTAAAAGAGGGGAATTGTAAACATAAATAGTTGGCTTACACTCGCCACGTCACACAAATACAATACATGTCTCAAACATCATACATTAAGAATATGACAACCCTCTAAGGGCAAAACCAAATGTCAAGATACCAAACTTAAATAAATAAACCACAGGTCGGATCGAATCCTAGTAGAAGTCTCCACTACTGATCATCCG